>LR749556.1:273546-888441 GCA_902729485.2 Mus minutoides | reverse complement strand
TCTGTACCCCCACCGCCTGTACCACCACCGCCTGTACCCCCACCGCCCAGGGATGATGTTTATTCTTTTTTTTTTTTTTTTGGTTTTTTTGAGACAGGGTTTCTCTGTATAGCCCTGGCTGTCCTGGAACTCACTTTGTAGACCAGGCTGGCCTCGAACTCAGAAATTCGCCTGCCTCTGCCTCCCGAGTGCTGGGATTAAAGGCGTGCGCCACCACGCCCGGCGATGTTTATTCTTGAAGGCTGAGTTTTCCTGCCCGTGGGTCAAATATGTCACCCAGAAATCCTCAGAATGTATGTATGCACATACTCAAACCCATATGTGTGCACCTGCATGCACTCAATGCAAACGCTAGAGACCCCAGATGTTAAAAATGGGTGTTTCTTCCTTAATTTTCAGCTAGTTTCCATTGACCCAAACCAAGATTTTGTTGTCAGTCCTACATGTCAAAAGTAAGACACTACTAGCCTTATTCTCAGGGTGAGCTCTGAAGAGGAAGCTGTGAGGAATGATTTTTGGAACCCTTTGCAAACATTGACCCAAGGGCATAAAAGGAAGAGACTGAGTTAGAGATTACCAGCCGCTCCTCTGGAGAAAAACAATTGAGTTTGACATCCCTCACGGCCATCCACAATTCAGACTTAGCTAGAAAGTTGATTGTAGAGGAAGGAAAGGAGGAACCCACCCTTTCCTGCCCAAAGGATTATGGGAGGAGAGCAAGTGTCCGCTGAATCTAGACTAGAGGTAAGGACAGATTCTCAGGACAGAAGGGGCAGCAGGTAGGCCGGGAGAGGGAAACACAGCCAAGAGGATTTGTAGCTTAGCAAGAACGCCAGCCCAGCAGACAGCCAAGGAGCAAGGTCTCAGGAGAGGGTCCTCCACCAGTGCCTTCTCCTCGTCGAGTTAAAAGCTAATGGCAACTGCATTCCTACCCACTGTGGGAGGGAAGCTGTGGGGGGATAGGGTACAGGAGTGGGCTGAGCTGATAAGAATGGACTCCACTCATAGCTGTAGGAGATGCAGCAGACACAGGGGTAGACCATGGACAACTCCTGATACCAGCCAGCTCTCACCCAAGGTAGAAAGACCATGAACTGTTGGGGTTTGGTCTGTTGCTATGTCTACAAGTGCTGAATTCTCAGCCCCAAGATCAGGTTGCTGTCCAGTGTGTTCTCACATACACCGGCCTGTGCTGTGTAAACTCCGCTCCCCAATGTAAAGCCAACTGGTTAATTAAAGGCTAGCGCCTGTGATTAGGCAGGAGACAGAGAAAGGTGGGGCTCAGGAGAGACCAGGGGGAGAAGGAAGAAGATGGCCAAGGGGGAAGGCCATCATGAGAGGAGATGGACCATGAGCCTGTGGCCAGGACAGGCTGATGGAACAGAGGCAGCTCAGGTGAGACTCCAACAGCAAGTACCAAGGGACACACGGTTTGGATACAGGTTAGAACAGCATAGAACCCGGCCGGTGTAGGCAGAGAACTTGTAAATAAAATACCAGGTTTCTGTGTCTGTTCTATGGGCTAGCTAGAAGAAGTGATTCCTTTACACTCCCCTATATGCCATGGGTTCTCACAGGTGCCTCCCCTGCACACTGTTCAGATAAGCTGCGTCTAGTCTAAAGGGTGATCAGACCTCTTGGGAAGTCGCAGTTGCTGGCTGTGTTTGCTCTTCCTGCTTCTCAGCAAGTAGAAGCAGGGTGGGGTTTCAGCCCTGACAGGATGAAATGTGGACCCTACAAGAAAGTCTGAACAAAATCCCATGGTTTTGTTACCAGTTAATGTGATACTGCTTTCTATGAAGTCATGCTACCTCGGGACAGAATGCAGTGAGCTAACCCGTCTACCAGAATGAAACAGAGTAGCCTAGGAATAAGTCATTGCTTCTATACATAGTGAATTGCTTATTTTAACAGGATGTTTTTAGTCTGGAACAAATTGTCAAGGGATGGGTCAGTGGCTTCCCACTGCCAGGTGGGTGAGGGTCTTAAGGTTACTGTTGCTATGAAGAAACACCCCCATCAAAAGCAAGTTGGGGAGGAAAGGCTTATACTGACACATAGTAGTTCATCACTGAAGGACAAGAACACAAGCAGGACCAGAGCCTGGGGGCAGGAGTTGACACAGAGGCCATGGAGGGGTGCTGCTTACTGGCTTGCTCCCCCTGGCTTGCTCAACTTGCTTCCTTATAGAACCTAGGACCACAGCACAGGGATGGCCCCACCCACAATGGGCTGGTCCTCTGTCCTCAATCACTAAGTAAGGAAATGCCTTATAGGCAGATCTTACAGGCCATTTTCTCAAATTGAGGCTCCCTCCTTTCAGATAACTCTAGCTTGTGCCATAAAACAAAACAAAACAACAACAACAACAACAACAACAAAAACCAAGCCAGCACAGTGGGCCTTGGTTTTTCTCAGAGCCTGGGCACTGAAATCAGGAGATCCTGAGTATGAGTGCATGCTGCCTACTACATCGTACCTTGTGACCTTGAGCTTGCCATCTCTGATCATGTGCTATAGGACAGGGCCTCGTGCTACTGACAGGGCTCTTGAGAGAGTAGAGTGGACAGACCCTGGCTCCTGGACACAACAGTGATCAGCCTGCTTGCTAGTATGGAAGGATCCTTACAATGTCCACCCCCACTCCCTTCTTTTTACTATATATAGGACATGTGACTGCCAAGTGCATTAAAAACAAACAAAAACAAAAACAAAATAAAACCCAAAGTAGATAGTCTATGCCTAAGGTTACCTACATAGTGTAAGCCCCACACTCTTCCAACGGACAGCCCTAGACCAGCACCTGTGTTCCTTGGGGACTGTGCTGAGCCCTTGCACTGCCGACCCTGTATCCTCAGAGGCCAGCCTGAGGCCTGGAACACTGTGGGCTCCGTGAGTTCCTCCCCTGAGCTCTGCAAGCCTCCCTGGTGGCACCTCGCTTTTGTTCACAGGGTTTCCTGGCCTCTTCTTTCAGGGGCATCTTCAGAGTCAGAGCAGTGAGCTCTGGCACAACCGTGGTGGTTACAAGGCTTCGACTTTATTTTTAGAAACGGTTGGACATTTGGAGCCCAGAAAGGAAAAAAAGGAAAAAAAAAAAAAAAAGAGAACATGTCAGATAATGCTGAGTAAGACCATTTTTGGTCACAAGTAGGAGCACTGGAAGCCCTGTGAACGGAGGACTCTGGCAGGAATGAACACCAAGTGTGTCTAACTCACTGGAACTGGTGGTCACTCATCTGCAGTCACCACACCAGCTGCCAGAGATGCTTCCCTAATGCAGGGGCCGTTACCATGGTAAAAAAAATTAATAATTGTCTTCATTTTAAAGAATTTATTTTTATGTGTGTGGGTGTTTTGCTTGAAAGCTTGGTGTCCTCAAGAGCATTGGCTTCCCTGGAACTGGAGTTACAGACAGCTGTGGACCTCCATGTGTGCTGGGAATGAAACCTGGGTCTTCTGGAAGAGCAGCCAGTGATCTAACCATTGAGCCATCTCTCCAGCCCCTTCCTTAATCATCTTCCTTTAAAGAACAACAACAACAACAGATGATTAAACTTAATATCTGCTTATGTTGTTTTCTGCAAACAGCCATGGGCTCTCAGAAGGACACATGTTACTGATGTCGGGAAAGGCCTCTTCCGGCAGAATTGGCGGGGAGGGATGGAGGTTCCTGTGGCCCTGTATTTTTCCATCCAGCATTTTGTCTTTCACGTTTCAACTATTTGTGTGCTATAATCTATTAAATTATTAACAGCAACAACACAGGAAAAGCAGGAGGAAGCAGCGGCACTCCTTTCCTGTATAATAAATATTTAACCTGAGTTTTCACTTTAAAAAAAAAAAAAAAGAGTAAGCCATAAAAGGATTAGCAGGAGGTTATAATGGTCCCGTTGGGCCTATTAGCACATCCAGTGCTAGTTCCCAGCCTGGCAAGGAGGTACACTTTGTACCCCCAAATTATATAGGTTTGAGGTTGTCAAAAATGTATACTTTGACCTAAGTCCTCATGAATGTATTTTCAATACATTGTTTTACAAATATAGTACTCTTGGAAATTAAATCTCCTAAGGAATCCATCCACATTACCTGGTGCCAGTCTCCTCCTCTCGTCGATTGCCTGGCTACCACTCAGACACCTTTCCTTAATGCCAACAGATAGGAGGAAGCACGTGGACCCGGGAGGACCCAAAGACAGCCACTTTGTCCATGACACCTCTAGAGTCTCTCCTGTGCCTTTAGGAAAGGGCTCCCAGGAGCCTTCTGCCTCCTCTCTCAAGTGAAGCCGCAAAACAGAGTTGGAGGGGCCGTGAAAATGGGGTTCACATCTTATTCCGTCCAGTCACTGTGTCAGAGTCACCAGGCTACACAGCCTGGAGCAAAGGGAGTGAAAAAGACCCAGGGGAAGCCACAGGTCACAGAGACACAGTCTGGGAAACAGGAGAAGCAGGCCTTCTCCTTGGCTGGACTCAACCCAGAGGAGGGGGGATTTGCATGCGACTGCCTCTTTCTTGCAGGGTGCTGGGTGAGGAGATGAAGGTGTGGGCCCAGTGCTGACGAGCTTCCTGAAGTTCCTGAGTCCACCTATTCCCTTCTCTGCCCCTAGACAACCTGACACTGAGCCAATGGAAAGTGTCATGGCTTTACTATATCTTATAACCAGATCGGTCCTTGTTTAAAGTGGGTGTGGTGACAACACTTGGAAGCCTGACAAATACTTGGGAGGCTGAGGCAGGAGGATGGCAAGTTTGAGCCAGTCTGGTCTAGAGTATATAAGGAGGCACTGACAACCCCATACTGCAAGAAGGTCTTTCAGACATGTTCTTGTGGGAGGTTTGTGAGGCCGACTCTTGGACCCAAAGCTTTCCAGAAGTACCTGACCTCAGCCATTAAGTGTCTGAATTAAGTCCTGGGCACTTCCACCTGGCTCACCAAGGTCTGAATCTTCTTATGGCCCTTCTCTTGGGGAAGTAGAATTAAGAGATGGGAAAACCCAAAATGGGTATTAAATAGCAGATTTTCTTCCCAGACCTATAGCCAACTGCCTATGCCTTCCATTACTAGCCTGGCCCTGGCCTCACAGTGCCAAGCTATCTCACAATTCCAGGAAAGAACAGGATCTTCTCTGGGTGTGAATTTCAGGGCACACGGGACAGACGTGCCTGAGTAAGCAAATACGGAGCCCAGGACAGTGGCTTAATAATTTGCTCATCACATCCTGAAACCCTCTACTGACGTCCGTCACTCAGTACCTACTGAGCTGAGCTATGGGCAAAGGCTCTGAATGGAGACCTCAAGCAGTGATATTTTCATCCCTCTCTAGCCTCCCCTCCCCCACTCTCTCTCACCATTATCTTGTTCCTTGGATGGCACAGGAAATATAAGAACTTATCCACAGACTTCTCAGTGTGAAGAATAATAAGTCATAAAAAGATACCCAAATATGACTATAGAGACAAGATACAATTATTTATCTCTTAGATTGACAAAGATGGAACCCCCCGGAAATGTCCAACCCTGGTGAGGGTATGGATGAAGAAGCATACTTGGACCTGTCCTATGTAAGCAAACACACACGGCTATAGCTTTGTTGAAGGCAGTTTGGCAGTGGCTAGTTGGGTCTCAACATGTATACCTGTCATGAAACTGTCGTGAGCTGGGGTTAATGACAGCGGTGGAAAGGAAATCCTCGGACTTGGAGAAAAGATTAAACAGTTTATGTATTCATAAGTAGCAAGAAACAAGTAAATGGTGAAATGCGGTCACACTCGTTCACACACACACACACACACACCACTAACCTCCGATCTGGCTGTTGTCGTGTCATAGCCTGGCTTCCCGTGGTGTGCCAGGTGAGCCATGACTTTTCCTGCTGCTGTTCGGATTCCCTTAGATCTGGATCATGAGATGCAGGCTTGTCTTGTCTGGGAGGCGGGTGTCCACATGGATTCCTCTCTCAGAATGAGGTATCTCCATTGGGCCCTAAGAGTTGAGCGAGTTGCCATGCCAGACCAGGGGTTTTAAACTAATTTCAACCAGTCACAACTAAGGCGTTTCACACATTACTTCATGAGCTGTCCTTATCACCCTCGAGAGCACACACCCCCTATGGTTTGGTTTCCATGGTTACCTGGGGCTGCACGGGCACCTGCTGCTTGGAAGCCAGACCGCGGAGGGCAGCTTTGCTGCTTGGGTCCATGCGTTCCTTACAATACCTTAGTGCCAATGATTTGCTTTGAGGACTTAATCTACAAAGCCAGTCTCATCTAGTCACAGGGGTATGTAAAGAACAAGCCAGCCACTATATACACATCTTTATGTATCTGTGGCATCTAGTCTCAGAGCCTAGTTCCCAGGCATTCAATTCACGCTTTGCATCTCCCACAAATATGTTGCAGTCCTTCATATCGAGAGAGAGAGAGAGAGAGAGAGAGAGAGAGAGAGAGAGAGAGAGAGCTCGAACCCAGTCCCTGAGAGTCTGGTTTTAACAGGGGTTACATCCTGGATCCTAGTCCTTTGCTGTGAGAGACCCAAGCCACATGGAGACACTGATGAGATGTGAGTGGGCTCTCCTGGTGACATACTCACCTAGCTACCAGCTGGCACAGCCAGCCAGCTATAGGAGCAAAGACATTTTGAGAGTGTTGCTTTTTGTCAGCGTCACAGGACAGAGGAACCACTCAGACAGTCAGAGAAACATGAGAAATAGGAAGGTACTGCTTAGGGCTGGGGATTTAGCCCAGTGATAAAAAGCTCTCTCTCCCTCTCCCCTCCCCTCCCCCTCCCCCTCTCCCTCTCCTCTCTCCCTCTTCCCCTTCACTGTGTGTGTGTCTGTCTGTCTCTGTGCATGTCTGTCTCTGCCTCTAACTCTCTTTGTCTCTGTCATTCTCTCTCTCTCTCTCTCTCTCTCTCTGTGTGTGTGTGTGTAGGGAAGTTGTTGATATGGAGCCCAGAGCCTTGTATATGCTAGACAGTTGCTCTTCCACTGGTCTACCCTCAAATTTTACATTTCAGTTTCTTCTTATTGATTTACTTGTGTAGACAGGGCCTTTTGCCATGTATCTGGCTTTAGAGATGTGTCTCTCCTCATGCTTCTGCCGCCTGCTTTGCTGGGGATTTCATTGGTCACCGTGCCTGGCTTATACCAATTTTCACTTTTTAAGACACTCTCACTATTTAGACCAGGCTGGCCTTAAACTCACAGAGATTGGTCTGCCTCTGCTTCCCCAGTGCTGAGGGTAAGGGTGTGTGCCACCACACTGCCTTGCATTGGTTTTTAAGAACATGTTACAGATGGTTTCCAGGTCCTTTTGTATCCATGCTTTTACCAACTTGTCTATGAGACATTGTCTCACTGTGTATTCCTCAGTGACCAGGAACTCTGGATGTAGACTGAGCTGGCCTCTTGTCTCTGCATCTGGAGTGCTGGAATTACACACACAGGCCTGGTCCACATTCTGACACACCCCACCCCCATTTTGGAACTTTATATAACCCAATGAAGGATGGAGGATAGATCCTAAGCCTTTTCCCTCTGGTCCCTGACTCCCTGAGCTCACAGGACAGGCAGGTGTATGCAAGCTGTCCACTACCAGGCCCTCGGATAAACCACACACTACATAGGCTGTTTCCAGTTCTCACGACAACCCAGCCAAGTGGGCGTTATTTTTTCCTATATTTGAGCGGTGGAAACAGTGTTTGAATGAAGTCAGTCAACCTCAGTGATGTCCCCCACCACCACCACACCCCACCCCCAACCACCTCACCTCTGCCAGGGGGCTGATGAGGAAGCGGCTGAGTGTAGTATCTGCTGACCAGGTGTGCTGCCACAGGAAAAGACAGCATCCTGTCTCATTCCTCCATTGAACATGCCCAGGGCCCAGGTGTTGCTCATGCTGGGTCTCCAGCCCCTCGGAAGGAAAATCCCTCCCTGCTTGGGGCTCATGATATAAGCCAGGGACCAGATATTGACCACATGATGTAAGTGCAAAGATGAAGGCTAAGAAAGAGAAATGCATGAGATGTGTTTGTGTGTTGGTAGAGTGTTCACTTAGAATGAACGAAGCCCTGGATTTGGTCTCCAGCACCAGCATCCAACAGGAGTGCTGGTACATCCCTGCAATCACTGGACTTGGGAAGCAAAGGCAGGAAGATCAGAAGTTCAAAATCATCCTCTCATCTAGTTTGAGAGCAGCCTGGCCTCCACGAGAGGACTAGGGTTTGATTCCTATTTGAGTGGCTCACGACTCTAATTCCAGTTCCAGGAATCCTTAAACCCTCTCTAGTTTCTGTGAGCACCAGGCATGAAAGCAGTGAGCAAATATGCAGGCAAAACACCCATACACATAAAAATAATAGTAACAGTTAACAAGAGGAATACCTGGATTTGTCTGTGACATAGGAAAACAGTGGTGGCAACTTCATGCACTGAGTGAATAAACTGCTGTGAAATGCTGAGAGCTGAGTGTACTGTGGAGTACTAATTAATAAGTGGGGTGATGTGCTAAAGCCTGTCTGCACAGGCTGTAAAGAAAGGGGGTGGGGGATTGATGCAGAAAAAACATTTGTTAGCTGAGTGTAACCCCGAGACCACCATCTGGGCCAGAGCAGTCGAGAGAACTTCCTGGGAGCCTCACTGGAAGCTGAAACAAGCTCTGTTGGCAGGACAAAGTCCTCACCCTGCCCCGAGGGCTCTGCAGTGTCCCCACACCAGACAGAGGTGCTGCCAAGCTCCTGCAAATGTGGTTAACTGGGCCTTATCTCAGAGCAGAGCGAGGCCTCCATGCCTGGCGGCTGGACTGACCGCTTGGAAAGCAGCCGGAAGAAGCCTGCTGCTGCCCCCAGCAGGAGGGTGGACGGTGGCCCGGGCTTCGGAGGAAGTCTACAGAGTGCAGGTTATTTGTTACAGGGTGAAGAGGAAGCTGTAAGTGGTCCTCTGTCCTCCATTAACAGCAGGCTGGAGTCAGACTGGAGCCGCGGGCTTCACAGTCAGCCTTGTTTTTAAACACACATGGCCAGTCCAGGCCTTTTAACCCGAAACACCCCAGGGTTCCCACAGGAAGAAAACAGTAGTCTTTGGTCTGCAAACTCCACAGCTGGGTGTAGCTTAGGGCATTTCTTTTCAGCTCAGAAACAAACAGAAGATAAGAATATTATGATTTTTTTAAAGGGTGTGTGTGGGGTGGGGGGGCAACTGTACTTTTAAAATGGATTATTGCAAGTCAGAGACTCTCGATACTTATAATTCAGTTTACTCCCAATTTGTTATTGTACATACACAAAGCTGAGAGTCCTTTAATAAAAATAGATTACTCTTGTCTGCAGAGAAATACAAATAGAAATTGTTTCTACCTCATACCCCTTTGGAGTATCTTTCCTTCTCCTCCCTAAGTCCTTCTCACTTCTGAAAATCACCTGAAAGTTCTTGAAGGGTCGAGGCTGTGACCTGTGTACAAGGCCATAGAATCTGTTCTTTAGTAACTTACCAAATTGGGGTTCTGTGCTATCATCCCCCAGCCTTTCCCTACTCTACAAGAATTCTCCCGAACCCAGAAAAAAAAAAGGTTGAGGCAGGAGGATGAGAATCCATAGCAGGGAGTCAGGCCCAGTGCGGACTGGCCAGCTTCTAAACTCGAGCCTGATTACTAACAGATACACAGTCCCTCTACATGGTCCACATGCATAAACTGGAAAAAAAAGTCAAATTAAATACAACCCAGGAAAGAGAGATAACTTGCTATGCACACACTGCACACAAACTCACACACTCTTCTAGTTAGCGTGGGAAGAAAGCCAGGGGTGGTGATTTTTAATTAGAAAGGAGGAACTAAGAGCATCCCATGATGCCACACGGCGGCTTTAACTCTTGCTACTCCAGGGTCGGCTCTTTACAGTAATGGCCTTGCTGCCAGAGAAATCGTAGAAGGAAGGTATTTGTTTAATTCCGTTTAACTTTACAAGTTTTGTGCGTGTGGTGTCGATACAGTTTATGTGCTTGTATAGGAGCCTGCGCACATACGGGAGTCAAAAGAGTCTGTTACGTGTCTACCTCTACTGTTCTCTGTCTTAATTTCTGAGACTGAAGCTCTGTCTTTTGGGCTAGGCTGGCTGTCTACCAAGCTCACAGTATATGCCTGGCTGTGTCTTCCAGTGTTAGGGTTACAGGTGGCACACGTGGTGGGCTGGAGACTTGAACTCGGGTCTCTCGTGAGTCATCTCCTTAGCCTCACACACAAAGACTTTCTTTCTAAGCCTTATTAACAGAAGGATCCTTAAGAAAGGGGTGGGAAGAAAACTGGAGAAGAGGAAAGAGGAAACGGGGGAGGGGGGAAGGTGGGGGGGGGAAATGGGGATGGGGAGAGGAAGGTAGGGGAGGGGGCATGTCTTTCAAAGCCTGACAGTGATGGTTCCACTCGCAGCCCTCTGGATTAACAACCACACGACTGTGAACTCACCTTCTAACCTCCTTTTCCTAGTTTGTGGAAGGAGCTGACAACAAGGCTGTTGCCAGGATTAAAAGAGAAAGGAGATAATGCACGAAGCCGGGCGGTGATTTTCCACCCACAGTCTGGGAGAAGTGGCGGCCACGCCCTGGCCACTGTCAAATTAGCTTCATTATTACCTAGTCTCCTCCTTAATATGTTGGAGGCAGTCATTTCCTCCGGGGAAATATAATGCAATAAGCTTTCTCCTGTCCATATTGATTTCAGCGCGCACGGGGTGGTGGGCGGAAGTAGCCACTGCCCTTCCTTGAACAGATTGAAACCACCCGACCCACCCCACCGGATCAACTGCGAGTGAAATGTGCCATCCTACTTGGGAGACTTCAGTCTCTGTCCTCTATCGCAATAAGGACCTCGAATGCGGCCCCTTGTCCAGCCTTTCTCTCTGCTCAGCACTCCGCTAAACAGCCTTTGACTCTACCTTGCCGCTAAGACAGTTAGTTCAGTGACACAGTCCAGGCAGCCACTTGGCGCAGCCTGTGTGAGAGGGACAATCAGATCCAAACAGGCCCGAATCGTTCTAAAACAAAAACCAGTCATTTTAGAGGTGGTCGTTACGCCCCTGCAAGTGCTCTATAATCTCCTTTAAGCAGCTAGTGTATAGATACACTGTGGGGGGAACATAGTAGGTAGACACATAATAAACATCTGCAGATGTGAGCAGGTCTACCTGGCGGCTGCTCTCAGCGTGCATACTAAGATGGAGGAGACACACGTGAGTCTTTTTCCCCCCGCCACAAAGTTTCCAGTTAGATGGTCCCCCAAAGCTGTTTAATTGTGACCTCCAAAACCGTTTCTCATCCTCCAAGATTCGTTTAGAAAAGAAGGTTTTTTTTTTTGTTCCCCTTGCCGCTTCGTTTTTACCCACACAGTGGTCTCAGGACCGGACGGACACACAGCAGGCCCTAAGAAACGAGCGCAGACTAAAAGGTGATCAATAATCGCATTTACTGATGCCAGGAGCCACGCTGTTTACTGACACAATTGTCTGCCAGGCAGCTGTGTCTGTTTCCTTCCACTGGCTTCTTGGCCCAGATAGTATCTTCCTAAATGGGCATCATAAGGGCAGACCTGGCCTGGGAGCACAGCCTGCTGGTCACTCCAGGGACCTTAAGGAGTACGGTGGTGTAGCGATAGGGTCAATAATGGATGCTCACCATCTGTACGGCAGATACCATGCTGGCTGACTTACATCTGAGGTAACCTTTTTAGGGGGACCAAGATCTTGCTGTGTCCCCCAAGCTGGACTGGAACACTGGGGCTCAAACACTTCTTCTGTTTCTGCCTCTAGTTTGAAGGATAGCACAGATATAGTCTTTAATTCTCACAACTTTATGATGTGGATTATATTACTCACATTGTACCAAAACAACAACTGAGAGACACAAAGCAACACGCTTGCAATTACACAGCTCCTCTACTCCAGAGAGTTTGTTACCACTGTGATTCCTGCCCGGCCCCCATCCCATCCGCAGGCATCTGTTGAGCATTTCCCTTGGATAGAGAGATAGGAAAACCTCCGTGTCCTTCAAAGCTTTGTTCAAAAGCTGCTTCTTTCTGGCGTCTTCAGCATCCTTCTCACAGCCAAGGGCAGAACCCCTGCTTACCTCCTAGCCCCTGAGGTAATGAGCACCATGCCACAAGCCCACCACACTCATGGCAGGAATCAGGACTCTTGCAGAGTGACCAGCCTGAGACTTGACAGGACTTTAGTAACAAGCCCTCTGTCCCAAGGTACCTCCATGTTTCCCTGTCTGCTCTCAGAGGGAAACAGTTGATGAACGGGCAGGAAGGAGCGGAAACAGAAGGAAGAGAATCAGGGGAGGCTTCAGTTAGCCCTGGGTGGGAGGTCACCCTAGCAATTCAAAGCTGTCCGCCCTGGGTGGGCATGGTCCTTACTCCACAGACAGGCCTAGCAACACCATCTCTGCCCACCTAACGCTCCTTTCTTTTGGCTGCTCACTTGCACTGGCTTCATTCCCTGTGTGTCTAAGATGCCACCCACCTCAGATCATAAAATTTCTCCCTCAAGGGAGCCAGAGAAGGTTCCTGACAGGCTTTCTGGCCGTGGGAACAGGAGGTCATGCCCCCAGTAGGCCTAGCCACTCCTGTTTTCCCTGTCTCTCACCAGAGGATTTGAGCAAAGATGGGAGAGGAAGAGTGAATCTTATCACTGAAATAGCCACAACCACCTTGGCTTGGACTGAGGCAGTCACCAGAGTCCCTCTGGCTGGTAGAGCAGGGGCTCTGCCTATTCGGCAACGGAACAGACAAAAGGCTTCTAGAAGGCCCCTCGAACCCCGAGGTTCCAAGATATTTCTGGAGACAGATCACATGTACCTACAGGCAGGGATGGCTGTCATTTATTGTTCAGACGGAGATCCCTGTCAAATGAAAGCAGTTCCAGGCATACCTGGGCCTGCCCGAGGCCAACTGGGAAGCCTGGTCCTTGCACCTGTGCAGTCTGACGACCGAGAACCTTCCCTACAGGGCCAGGATTCCACAGAATTGAGATTCATCCCTGGGGCTGCTGCTCAAACTCTCCCAGAAGAAACAGCCACTTCTCAAAGAGTTTGGCAGCCCACTTCCCTGAGGGACCATCAACAGATATGTGATGTCATACCATTAGGTGGGTTTTGTCTGTGTCCCCTGTGCTCTCTGCTGTGGGAGGTCTGCACGTGGCACAGGCGATTTTCAGCTGCAGAGTGGAGGAGGAGGAGAAGGAAGAGGAGGAGGAGGAGGAGAAGGAGGAGGAGGAGGAGGAGGAGGTGGTACCAAACACTGAGTCTGCAGAGAGGCTCTACCAGGGCTACTCCTGAGAGGCAGCGAGGTTGTAACTGCCTCTTCCCAGGTGGACAGGACATGTGCTTTGCCATGGCAAAGCTGGCATCTGACCTCTGCCTAGCATCCTCTGGGAGGGATGGGGGATGGGCCATGGCTAAGCATAAGCTGAAAGGAGGAAGAGTAAGGACCACACTTCTCCCATGTCAGAATGTGGGTGGGGACTCCCTGCTTCCCTCCTGTCCCTCCCTCCCTCCCTCCCTCCCTCCCTCCCATCTGTCTGGACTCAGAATAGACCTCATACCAGAGGGCAGGTTCCAGGCTGTAGGACTCAGGAACAGCCCTCCTCCACCTGGATCAGTAGATGGAGCCCCTGTGTAGACTGAGGGATTGTCTGGGATGATGGTCCAGGAGGCTTCTATTGCATGATTTCTGCATATCCCTGCACCAGGGATAAGTAGCCGCTGGTAACTAAACCCCTTTACATTGCAGGAGAGAGAGAGAGAGAGCGCAGAGACTGTATGAATCTCTGGAGAGAATGGCTTTCTTCACCAGCCTATGTAGCACAGTGTGCAACAACCCAGGGAATCGTCTTAGGCTGGCCCTGTCCAGTCAGAGCCAGTGTGCCTGCCGGACACCAACTCCACACAGCACCCCAATGGAACTCGCTCCTACTCCCTCCTGCGTGGACTATGGCTTCTCCCAGAAGCTGCCGTGTCCCTTGTTTTTCTGACTCCTGCTTATTAAACTCATTCATGTTCACAAGTGTAATATGTGCATTCATCTCAGAACACACAATGATGTCTAAGGCCCCAAACCAAAAGGGATAAAGCTCAGGAAAGACAATCTATACAGAAGAAATTTAAATACGAATGAAGCAACACTCAGTCTTGATCATCAACAATAAATACATCTATGAAGCCCTGTCAGGGACACACTCCACCTATTCAGAAACACAGGACAACACATAAGCCCCGGCATCACCCAGCATTGGCAAGGCCTTGGCCTCCCAATGGTACAGTCCTTCCAGAGAGCAACTTAGCAACGATGTCAAGTACCATCAAATGTTCAGCTTTACCAGGTGGTGGTAGCATGAAACTTTAATTTCAGCAGAGGCAGAGGCAGGCAAATTTCTTGAGTTCAAGGTCAGCCTGGTCTTATATAGTGAGTTCCAGGACAGTCAGAGATACACAGAGAAACCCTGTCTCAAAAAACAAAGAACGTCTAGCTTTTTGAGTCAGGTAGTCAACCCCTAGGAGTTTCTCAAGAATTTACAAGAGGGTTGTACTGGCTAGTTTTTGTGTCAACTTGACACAGCTGGGTTATCACAGAGAAAGGAGCTTCAGTTGGGGAAATGCCTCCATGAGATCTAGCTGTGAGGCATTTTCTCAATTAGTGATCAAGGGCCCCTTGTGGGTGGGACCATCTCTGGGCTGGTAGTCTTGGTTCTATAAGAGAGCAGGCTGAGCAAGCCAGGGGAAGAGAGCCAGTAAAGAACATCCCTCCATGGCCTCTGCATCAGCTCCTGCTTCCTGACCTGCTTGAGTTCCTGTCCTGACTTCCTGTATGGAAGTGTAAGCCGAATAAACCCTTTCCTCCCCAACTTGCTTCTTGGTCATGATGTTTGTGCAGGAATAGAAACCCTGACTAAGACAAGGGTCAAAAGAAAAATCCACTGAGAATCTCATTTTAAAAAAAAAGATATTTTTACTTGTATATTTTATGTATATGGGTGTTTGATCTGCATGTACATCTGCACAGCAGAAGAAGACATAGGATTCCATAGAATACAGTTATAGACCCTGTGAACCACCATGTGGGTGCTAGGATTTGAACTCAGGACTTCTGGAAGAGCAAAAAGTGCTTTTAACTGCTGAGCCATCTCTCCAGCCCCACTTTCTTTTTCTTTTTCTAACAGAAATGTAAACCTATCCAGAGGAGGCCTACACGAGTGAGACTGGCTAAGAAAATAATGCTATACTCACCCAGTGCGGTAGGATCCGGTCTGTCACACTAAAAATGTAAGGGCTTCATAAAAATATTTATAATGCATATAAAGTCAAACAAGAAAGCATGAAATAGCATCTGTGCTGATCAGTCCTACGCAGGAATACCAATGCCTAGGGGCAAAGATCTGAGGGAGATATTTAAAAATAAAAGCACTTATTAAATTAAGGTGCTGTGGTTATAAGGCATATTTTTTCCTATGAAGATTTTCTTTACTATGCAATATATTTAATACATAGTTAACACAATATTGTTTCAATAGTTACATGTGAAATGGGGGAAATCCCAAAGCAACAATGTTACATAGTAATTGTGACAGCCTCATTTCTCTACACTCCTGTTACACAGAACACTTGGAACAGTACAGGGTGCTAGGTGGAATGCAGGCATGGCTCACACAGGGTCTGAATGTAAGAGCCTCATGGCCCTGGATAGTCTGTGCAGTTATCTCATCAGATCTGTAGGATGATGCAATCCATCTCCCAGAGGCGTTTTAGGATAATGGATCAATATACAGCAGGAGACCAATAGGTGATCAGGATAGGGGGCTTAGGGTTTGCTCCCACATATCCATTTGCACTGATGTTTCCCGCTCCACTCTCTGCATGCGAGCATCAGTCATTCAAACTGAACAGTGGGCTCCTTAAGGTTGCCCCTTAGAGGGTCAGCTGGTAATAAAGTGACCCACAAATGGTGCTTTCCTACCATTAGGCGAATGTTGGACAGATAACCCTTTGGCCTGTTGTTAGTCAGGGCAAAGTAAGTAAAGACTGGGAAACACATGGCCATTTGGAAAGAAGACTGACGGGAGCTTGTCCCTTCAAAGCAGAGCCAGAGTGAAGAAGAGTCCTGAGATGAGAGTCCCACTCCAAAGATCCTCCCCACCCATTCCAAAAGAGTGAGGACACTAAGCTTCCGGGAGGAAGGAACCGAGTCTAAACACCTTCCTCTCTGCTTCGGCGGGAAGCTCTGGGGGCTCTGCAGCTGCCTGCCACAAACGCTCGCACGCGGGAACTTTCAAGAGCACATGTGGCCCTCTGGCTGGTTTCCAAAGAAGTGGGGTGATCTCAGGGGAAAGTGGAGGAAATGAAGTTTCCCCCAGAGACCCTCAAACTCCCCAGTCATGTTCATTCTCCAGCCTCCTAAAGACCAGAGTTACCCTGGCTCCTTCCTTGGAAAATCAGGAATTCAGCCTTTATCCCAACTTGCCAGGAAGAACTAAATTTCAGGGTAATAAGAGAGACCTGGTCTTCTTTACAGATTCAAGATTACAGTACAGAAAGGCCAATAATTGGGAGAGCACCTTTGCGAAGCCCCAGTGAAATAGAAGATTCCTTCAGGGATAATAAAAGACTCAAATACTATTGGTTAAATATTGTCTTTGGTGAACTGGATATTCATGTGGTACCAAAGCACTGTCCCCTGCACAGTGGTATGTGTCGACTGCAGGCAGAACAAATGGCAAAAGTAATTTGACACTGATTGGACCTTCTTACTGTAGACATAGTCTGAACTGCAGGAGCAAACAAGATATGCCTCTTGATTGGAGGCTCTAGGAAGTGGGGTGTGTGACCATCCTGAAGAGAATCAAGCCCGCAACCCTAACTTCCAGCCTCCCTGAAGGCGGGGGGCAATGGATGGGGAGGAGTCAAGCATCACTGTCCGGAGGCAATCAGACCCACCCCACAGGAGCAGGCAACCTGCCCAGTATCTTAACAAGGCAGTGTCTGATATCATATAGAATGAGAAGGAGGGAAAGGAGCCAGGCATGTTCTTCAATAAAAGTATCTTAAAAGCTATAACTACCAGGCTTGCTATCTGGTCCTGATTTGGACAAGTCAGCTGTAGGAGATATTGGGGGGCGGGGCAGACAACTGAAGAAATGCAGATGTGGATGTGGTATCTCATGGCATTTGCGGCATTTCTATGCTCTGATAGAGCGCTGAAGCCACTGAGGAACACACTCTTACGTCTGAGACATGCACATGGAAATGTTCAGGGAAATTACACATAGCTTGTAAAATACTTTAAGAGTTTGCCTTTTAAAAAAGGCCAGCAAAACATGAGCAAATGTTCCCAGTTCCAGTGGTGTGTGTACAAATAGAGTGTACACAATGTGCAAATGTGGCACCCAGGGTACCCCAGGCAAAAGACTAGTGACAGAGAACAGATTAATGGCTGGTAGCAGGCAGAGGTGGGAGGGTCAGGATCCCCAGAACCCTTAAAAAGCTGGTAGAAGAGAGCTGGCTTCCAAAAACTGGCCTCTGAATTCCACACTCATTCTTGTGCGCTCTCTCTCTCTCTCTCTCTCTCTCTCTTACACACACACACACACAAATATTTAATACATTAATTAAAAGAAATAAAGTGAAAAAAAGGCTTTTAAATTTTTCTCTTGGAGGACTGAGAGATGGCTGAGAGTACTTGTAGCACAAACATGAGGACCTGGGTTCAAATCTCAGCACCTGGGAAGCAAGCTGGACATGGTTCCCAGTAGGCCTGTAGCTGCAGGTCTGTAGGGAGTGGAGACAGGAGGACTGCTATGGCTTGCAAGCTGTAAGTCTAGCTGAAAAAAAAAAATACAAGCTTCAGGTTCAGGAAGAGACTTTGTTTCAAAGAAATAAAGCCAATAGTAACAACAACCAATGCCCTCCTTTGGCCTGTGCTCCTGGGTCTTCTGTCTATACACAGGTGCGCAAACACCATACACAAAACAAAACTTAAAAGTAAACTAGGAGGACAACAACTACATACACACACACAAATACAGACACACAAAGACACACACACACACACACACACACGTACATATACACACATACACACATATGTATACCCTTTGTGTATTAAATCTCAAGGACTGATCCTGTTCCTAGATTTCTGTTTTTTATGTGTACATACATGTGTCTGTGAGTGTATGTCACATTGTGTGGGTGCTCTGGAGTTGGAGGTCCAGGCAGTAGTGAGCTCTGGGAACCGAACTCATGTCCTCTGGAAGAGCATTAAGTTATCTTAACACAGAGCCATCTCTCTAGCCTTCCTTTCCTGGATCTCTATAGCATCTTGCAGAAAGGAGAAGGTGGATTCTAATAAGTCCAAATGGATATAAGAACTCTGACCCCTCTGGCCTTAGTAAGCAGGCACTCTATATTCCTAGCTCTTTCTAAAGTGAAGCCCTTCAGATTCTTGGAAATCACACTGTTAACCTACTCTTAAGATTAGGGGAACAGCCCCGAGAGGGTAAGTTACTGTTCAAAGGTGGCTCAGCTGATGGGTGGTGGCTTTTGGACAAGGCTCGGTGAAGACAGAACTTCAGTCCTTGGAAAGTGAAGGTTTTTCTGCTTCTTGTCTTGAAAGGTCCTTGGGGCTAAAATCTTCAAAAGACCTATCACCCCTAACCTGGCCACAAGATTCAAGCCTAGCTGGTCAGTTTCAAAGCACCGCTCACCACTCACCATAAACTTTGAATCCTGTAAGGCTTGTTGGCAGCCAGAGACGAAAACCACATATCTGGCTTTAAAGTGATCACCTTCCCTTGTGAAAACAGGAACACAGAAACACTTGCTAGAGGTGACATTCTAGCTGTGGGCTGCCCTGGCTTCTCCTCAATTGCTCTACACTCACTACAAGAATGGGGTTTCTCTCTCTCTCTCTCTCTCTCTCTCTCTCTCTCTCTCTCTCTCTCTCTGTAGATCACAATTGCAGCTCAGTTTAGGAGTTCCTGGTTTGTGGCTGGACATACTGAGTTTGTGGTAAACAGAGAGATCCCCAGCCCCTCCGCATACCCACCCCCCAGACCTGCCCACCACGCCTTCTCTGAGTGGGTCTTGAAGATCCATCATGTGTGGTCCTGTTTCCACCCCAATCACACTTGAGTGCTGTGGGCTGAATCACGATCTCTCCAAACTCCGAAATGAAAAGCTGTAGCCACCTGGTGTGGCTGCATTTGGAGACAGCGCCTGTGAACCTGTGAGGAGGTCATGGGATTAGTGGGGTACACCCCAGGTGACACCTTTATAAAAAGAGACAGATCGCTCTTTGCCAGGCAAGGGCTTGCTTGCTGTTGACAAGCAAGCAAGGAAGGGAAGTCCTCGCCAGGAACCAGCTGAGCACCTTCCCAGCCTCCTGAGCTGTGAGAACATTGTTGTGTTGCTTAAGCCACGCTGGCGAGGTCTGTTGCAACTGCCCGACCTGGTAATAAAACAGCGCAGGGCGGTTTAAAAGTTTGAAGAAACACTTTCCCATGCGAGCCTGCTTGTGTTTCTGGCTATCTGCACATGCCGGCACTAGGAGACTGGAGGCAGGTTCCCAAGACAGTCTGCAGGGGTCCTCGACGCTGAATAAGGGGTGAAGCTGCCCTCCCAGTTCTACAGTGGCAGGCCTTTCTTCCCCCACCTCCGAACAAGCCATGGTCTCACCCTTGCCCCCATGCCCAAGTCTTAGTCTAGGAGGTAAAGAAAAATAAAGTGCTGGCTGGGGAGGCGGAGGCAGAGGCGGGGAAGGCTGCTCTCCTTGTCGCTGTCCCAGAGCGAGCAGGGACCTGGCGGGGGTTGCTTTCCAACACGTCCCAACATGTGTTTCCAGTAACGCGGTTTGTGGCCGCTTTCTTGTTCTTATCGCTCCTCCCGTGACCTTTGCTGGTTACAGACTTACTGACTGGAGCCAGGTGGATTTGTTTGATTTCTGTTGATGTCATTAGGAAGAGGAAGTGCCAGAAGGGATTACCTCAAGTTTAAACCTATTTCCAGCAGAGTCCCGGGGCCTTTAATTACACATCTTGGGTCTGTTTGGTAAAGAAGTGGTCAAAGATGTGCTTTTTTATCTCCCTTGGGATCTCCTGCGACTGGCAGCATTCCACGTGTGCCTGACGTGCCTGCGGACTCCAGCCGGGCTGGCAGGGAGGAGGGGGAGCCGGTGGTGTTCAGAGCTGGTCAGGAGCCTTTTGAAAAGCAGGGCTGGGGAGTCCTTGGCCAGACCAGGGCATTTTGGAGTGGAAAGATTAGAGGGAGACTAGGAGCTGCACCTAAAGAGAACCTGTTGGGGGAAGGGTAGAGAGGGGGTGGGGATGGAGTTGGGGTTGGGGGACCGATATTGGTCAGATACTGCTGAAAGCTAAATGCTAGCCAGGTCCAAAAGCAAACTTCCCTCCTTCCTAACTCACCCCTCTTCTTAATCGTCTTTTCTTTCTTTGTAGATTTATTTCCTATCTTAGCATTGAAAGAGTAGCTCAAGTCCTATGGATAGGCAATGGCCAGCTTTGGGATTGACCAGGAGACAGGTAGCTATTGCACAGACAAATGCCATCTTCTGCTATCAATATGCCTGGCCTGACTACCAGCCAGTCCTCGAAAGTCCTTCCTTCCCATTCTGATTTCTCTGGGTCTCAAGGGGCCCATTCCTCATACTGCATACATGCTGTCCTTTATTCAGCTTGCCACAAAAAGTCATTTAAGGCCCAAAACCCCAAAGCGTTACATGTAAAATGCAACTTTGTCTGAGGGTTGGGGGTGGAGACTTGTAATCATCATTACCATTTTGATGAGGAATGTGGCCTGCAAACGTATCCCCATTTGATCCCCAGCTGGCGGCCTCTATGGGAGAGGTTATACAACATCTAGGGCTTTAACCTAACTTGCTGTAAGGGATGCTGGGAGTGGGTCTTGAAGGTGACATCAACTTCAGGTTCTGGCCTGAGAGCTGCCCCAAGAGTTAGCTCCATGGCTGCCTCTGAAGTTGCCTTCTGGGTCCCCAGGACTGTCAGTATGAGCCAAAACCCATCTTTCCTCCTTGAAGTCACTTCCTTTGGTTATTATTATTATTGGTTTTTTGAGACACGCAAGAAAGGCTCTGTGCTTTAGCTGTGTGCTTTATCCTAGGGAAACCTCTGGATCCTGAGGGGTGGGGGTGGGGGTGGGAGTGGGGGTGGGGGTAATGGAGAGTAGTCTTGCCAGGGGTGGAACGCAGACAAAAAAGGGGTCCTGTAGCCCTGACTATCCTGGAACTCACTTTGTAGACTAGGCTGGCCTCGAACTCAGAAATCTGCCTGCCTCTGCCTCCCGAGTGCTGGGATTAAAGGTGTGTGCCACCACACCCGGCTTCCTTTGGTTATTTTTGTCACCGTGAGAAAGTCATGGAGGGCCTTTGCACATTTTGGAGTAACAGTGAAGGCAAGGAATTAGAAATTATTCTCTCCCTGTTTGCATAAAAGACAGCTGGGCAGGTTAAATGTGCACACAACTTCAGATAATAGGACTCAAGTTTCCCTTTAGCTTTTGCCTTAGTTGGGATGGGACTTAGGAAGGACGACCTGGTAAGAATGGAAATGGAACAGGCAAAATTTAGCCAGAGGTTCCCTTCATCCTAGGTGGGGACCCCTTTTGTGTCTGCGGTCCACCCCTGGCAAGACGACTACTCTCCATTACCCCCACCCCCACCCCCACTCCTCAGGATCCAGCGGTTTCCCTAGGATAGAGCACACAGCTAAAGCACAGAGCCTTTCTTGCCTGTTCCTGGAATATTATTATTATTATTTCTAGAATTATTATTGCTAATCATAATGATGATGATAATTGTTTTTATCCTGATGTGTCATTAAAGTAATTTAAGCATGTCCCGAGAAACACAGGCATAGTTTGCCTCAAAAGAGGCACCTCTGTGGCGTCAACCCAGGCAATGGTGAGGTTCTGGGCATCTCCATCACAGCCCAATCTACTTCTGAGGAGGAGGAAGTACTGCCTGTGGTGAGTAGTATGAATGTAATCATAATTTGCCCTCATCTGTACTGCAAGACAGACATGCAGCCTTTATAATTTGCCCATTTCTCCAAGGCTAATACCAACATGATGCTGGCATGCTAGAGGCTATCGACACAGAGTAAAACCAGCACGGTGCTGGAGTGCCAAAGGATGCCCTCACAGGTGATACCAGACACAATGATGGCATGCTAAAAGATGTTTTCATGCTATTACAGTAATGCAGTGTTCTCATCTTAGTGGTTCACATCAGTGGCTACTTCATGGGTTTTATTTAGGATGAGGCTGAGTAATGACCAATCTAATTAGATAATTTAAATAATAAGCTAATGGCATAATGACCTACAAGTAGCTCAAAGTTCAAGAAACAGACCTTTTCCCCACGGTGTGCCAGCTAGGTAATTTAACAGCGTACATGAAATTACTATACTCATTTTAACCTCAGCTAATAACATTTCAACTATTTATTGGATGAGAAGGAGTAGGAATTATATCATTTCTCCTCATTGGATGGTGGTAGGGCCGTGCAGACTCAAATGCGGCAGCTCTCCACACAATTCTTTACAACCTCATTGGAGACATTGGCGTCATTCTAGCTATAACATGACTTTGTCTAAATATTAACTCTTGGGAATTCCAACAAATCTTTTTTGTTTGTTTGTTTGTTTGTTTTTTGAGACAGGGTTTCTTTGTATAGCCCTGGCTGTCCTGGAACTCACTTTATAGACCAGGCTGGCCTCGAACTCAGAAATCCGCCTGCCTCTGCCTCCTGAGTGCTGGGATTAAAGGCGTGCACCACCATCCCCAGCCCAACAAATCTTTCTAACCAGCACTAGCCCTCATCCGCAAGAGCTGTGGATTGAGAACACCCAGATTCAGAATTGGGTATTGTAGCACATGCCTAAAATCCTGGCACCCAGGCCATCCACACGGAGTTCAAGTCTGAGAAGCACAGAGCTGGGACCTGGAACTGACAGAAGATGCTGTGTGAGACAGATAAAGAGGCCGTAGTCGGCGCCTTCCATTTTTGCTGTAGATCTTCACTTAAATATTGGCTTTTTTTTTTTTTTAAGTCCAATTTAGCATGTGTCTGATACCAATACTTGGGAGTCAGCGGCAGGAGGATTTCTGTGAATCTGAGCCCAGCCTGGTCTACATAGTGAGTTCCAGGGCAGCCAGGACTAAATACAGAGACCCTGCTTTGAGGAAAAAGGCAGAAACAAAAATAAAACAAGCAAAGAAACTTGCAGGAGACTGATAACCAGCATCCCTCTAACGTGAGCGTGAGCGAATTTGTTCCTCCAAACATTTCTGTCTATCTGAATCACTTCAGCAGCTTCCATCTTCTCTACTGCGAAGACTGGAGAGTTCTCGGTGGCTTGAAGACTGTGTGCTCTTCACACAACATCTCCCTGAACACATTAGCAAGAGTGGCGTTTGAGACATAAAACTGTTAGTGAATGAAGCACTTGCAGGCACGAGGTCTCTGAGTGTGAGCCTCAAAGTCCACGTAAATGGTGCCGCACATCTGTAACCACAACACGGGGAGGGAAGAGATGGGCAGATTCCTGGGGCTTGCTGGCTGCCCAGCCTAGCCTACTTGGTAAGCTCCAGTTTGATGAGAAATACTGTCGGCAAAACAAACACCTGGTGGGATGATGGTTCAGCACGGGGCACTGTCACCTGAAGATGCAAGCCTGTATGATACCCCATATACAGATGGAGGAAGAAGCCAACGCTACAAATTTGTCCTCCGACCTCAATACATGGGCTGTAGCATGCAATCTCCCTACACGTATCAAACATATACATCTCATACACACCTCATTCACACACATGCATACACATACAATAATAATTTTAAAAATTTAAAGTTAAAGCAAAAACAAACTGGGGAGCTTCTAAAGAATGACCCAGACGGAGCTGGGAGTATAGTTCAGTGGTAGAGCATTGGGCTGGGAGTGTAGTTTAGTGGTAGAGCACGGGGCTGGGAGTACAGTTCAGTGGTAGAGCACGGGGCTGGGAGTACAGTTCAGTGGTAGAGCACGGGGCTGGGAGTACAGTTCAGTGGTAGAGCACGGGGCTGGGAGTATAGTTCAGTGGTAGAGCACGGGCGCGGAGTATAGTTCAGTGGTAGGGCATGGGGCTGGGAGTATAGCTCAGTGGTAGAGCACTTGCTTACCATGTACGCGGCCCTGGGTTTGAGCACTGCAGTGATTAAAGTAAATAAGGCCCACAAAGAATGAAACAGGATGCTGAGAACGTGCTAAATAAGAAAACTCACCTGTTACTGTGACAAGCATCTGTGACAGTCATCATATAGTTATCAAAGGTTTAGTGCTTTATTTACATGGTATCATTTGATGCAAATTTCCGACCAACAGAGAAACCTCGGCTCTTGGACACCGTATGGTTGAAGACCTACACCCAACCAAGATTACCTATGACCGACCCATCTGGTCATGTAATACAAATGGCCTAGGAGGGGAGCTACAGTTTCTGCCTGTGTTATTCAGCAAATGAGTGCTTGTTGAATTTATAGTGTGTTGATGGGACCGAGTATTGAAGTTTCTTTGCTGGGGGAGCAAGGACTTTGCTCGCTTGGTGGGAAGAATGCAAAACAATCCCTTTCCTACTAATCTCTGAGGATCAAATGAGTACGTACATGAGCTTTGACACAAATACTTGCAGGCATTATGAGAAAAGCAAGTGCACCATATATCCTCATCGGGGCTGCGGGGGTCTGGGAGGGAAAGAACGGCTTGATTAGTGGGGGATGGCCTAATAACCACCGTCAGGACTGCAGGGATGAGGAAACGAGAGAGAGAGTGGGGTATGCAACTGCAGTCCTGAGAAGAGAACCAACGCCCTAGATGAATGACAGCTTGAGGCTTTAGTGTCCTGCCCCTGGATTTAATGCAGGTGCCGGCTGGAGCGCCGCAGAGGGGAGTGTTGTGTGCAGGGCACCTTAACCTCCTTTATCTTCTTTTTTTACATTTTTTTTCCAAATACATGTCTCTGTGTGGACATATGCTTGTGTGTGCAGATGCCCGTGGAGGCCAGAGAAAATGCAGGATCCCATGGAGTTGGAGTGGAGTTACAGGCTGTGAGCCACATGACATGGTGCTGGGGACTGAACTGTGCTCTTCTGCAAGGGCAGCAGGTGCTCTTAATTGCTCCATCCCTGCAGCCTTGGTGCTGAGGATTGGAGCTCAGGTGGGGCAGTATACAAAGGCCTGGGTTCAATATCCAGGACCTCATAAGCCCAGGGTGGTGCCCTGTGCCCGTAACTCTGAGGACTCACAAGGTGGGAGCAGGCCATCCTCTGCCACTTGGTGAGTTGGAAGCCAGACTAGCTCTACGGACCCTGTCTCAACAGAAAAACAAATAACTAAAGCCCAGAGAAAACACGTTAGCGCGCACACACACACACACACACACACACACATCAAAGTGCAGGTAGGGCAAGCAAATGAGCTGGGCTAAGGGAGAGAGTCGAGCCCTAAGCTAACAGCTTCCCTCTATAGTTAGTTGGAAGGCTTAGGATGCCAGTCCTGGGGCGTTTCCCTCTGCTTCCTTCTAGGGTCTCTTTGGGCTAGCCTTTCCAGTGGGCAGTCACCTTTCCCCCTTTTGGAGCATCTGGCTTTATGAAGAACTTTGGCAGACTTCTAAACAAGCAAACAAGTTAGCGGATGATGATCCCAGCTTGAAAGGTAAAAAGGCTCCCAGCACTGCACAGCACAGTCTGGGTTACTTGTCTGTTGCTGGCACAGAGTAACCTGACAGAAGCAACCCAGTGGAGTATTGGGACTCACAGTCCATCAGAGTAGGGAGAGTCGAAAGAGCAGACACCCTGAAGAAAAGAACAATGAATGCTTCTGTTCAGCTCATCTCCCCCTTTTACACAGTCCAAGATTACAGCCCAGGGAATGGCGCTACCTACAGTGGAGGAATCTTCCAACTCAATTAGCCTAATCAATGTATTCCCCCAGAGATATATTCAGAGGTCATTTCCCAGCTGATCGAAGCAAGTCAACAGTTGGGATTAACCACAGTATCAAGTAAGACAGAGGGACATTGTGATAAATTGTCATCCATAGCCTAATCAGCTAGTAAAAATGAAATGTTTACTGAGTTGAGGTATAGCTTCTAATGCCATGAGGTTCTCTCTCTCTCTCGTTCTCTCTCTCTCTCTCTCTCTCTTACACACACACACACACACAGAGGCATGCAATTTTAGTATTTATCAAATACAGACCAAAACAATGCTACAAGAAGCCATGTACAGGCAAGCCTATCGGCTTATGCCTGTAATTCCAGCACTAGGGAGGCCGAGACAGGAAGACTGCTGGCTTTAAGGCCTTGGGCAGCAAAGTGAGTTCAAAATGCCTTGAATACACAGGCAAGACCTTGAATTAAAACAAGCCAGACAACAAATGGCTTTGGTTTATTTTACACAAAATAGTTTCTAGTTATTTTATAAACAAAATGAACTTAAGCAATACGGAAATGAACCTTAAAAAAAAAAAAAAAGAATGTCTGCCAGTTGAGATGATGCTGGTCTTTAATCCCAGCACTCAGGAGACAGAGGTAGGAGTTCTGTTTTACTAGAAGGAACGGTAAATAAATGTTTTGCAGAAAATACGAAGCATAAGCACCGATAGCTATTATTTTTTAACTGGATGGCAGAACATTTACACACTTAGTTTATTAGTGACTTTCCCATAAAGGTTTTAGGAACATATTTCCCATAAAAGTTCAAGGCCAGCCTGGTCTACATAGTAAGTTCTGGGCCAGCCAGGGCTAAATAGACCTTGTCTCAGAGCAACAACAAGGCCAGAGTGTAACTTTTTTTTTTTTTCAAAAGTGGAACTTGGAGCTAGAGAGATGGCCCAGGGGTTAAGCACACTTAGACTCTTGCACAGAACTCGGGCTCCCTTCCTAGCGCTCACATAGTGGCTCACAACTTGGAACTCAAAGTTCCAGGGCAGCCTGATGTCCTTACCTGGCCTACACAGGCACTTCATGACCATTCACATACATGCAGGTAAAACACTCATACACATAAAGATCTTTTAAGAAAAGAAAGAGTGCTTGCTGTTCTCCTACAAGAATGGTTGGTTCCCAACACCCATGCCCAGCAGCTCACAACCACCTCTAACTCCAGCTCCTGGGGACCTTCTGGCCTCATGGGCACCTGTACTCACACGCATACACACACACGGGGACACAGACACTCGCAAATAAAAATAAATCTAAACAAAAAAAATTTACAGTTTGTTCATTGCCAACACAAGACCCAAATCTCTTTTCTGTTGTTTCTGAGGGGGGCGATCAAGACCACACACGGAGAGGATGCCTCAGTGACTTGGAGTCTGAAAACGTAGGCAACATTTCTTAGCTTCTTTTTCTGCAGTCTGATGTCACCCAAGAAGTGCTCCAGGGAGCTGACTTGGATAAACTTTTGACCTCTGTCTGGCCCTGGTTTCTAAAACTTTTATGGGAAAGTCACTAATAAACTAAGTATGTAAATGCTCCGCCATCCGGGTTAAAAAATAACAGCTACCGGTGCTTACGCCAAGGATTTTCTGCAAAACATTTATTTACCTTTCCTTCTAGTAAAATACTCACTGATACATAAAGGACAGTAAAAATACCCACAGCCTGCTATTAAACCTGATATGTTCTTACTTACAGGTTTTCATATGCTGCTTTTGGGTGGATAGGGCATTAACTTGAAAACAAGCACCCAGTGAGGGCCTGAGATTAGCACCAAGGCACAAACCCAGTCATTTGTCCAAGTACAATGTCTGTCCCGAGAGTTTCAATGTCTCCATTGCAAAGATCAGATTGCCCGTTAAAATGGCCAATATACTTCTAGCAGTGAGTCACTTGTGTGAAAATACCACCATAAAACACATTAGACTTGGGGGGGGGGGGGCTTCTGTTTTTGTTTATTTAACTTTAAACTGCAGTCTGGTGAATTTAATTCATCACATTCTCACAGAAGTACTGCAGCGGCAGCCAAGGAGAACCTCTCGGTAGGTAACCAGCCTCCTCTTGGAGACAGAAGCATATGTAAAGAAAAACGACCTTACTTTACAAAATCCTTAGCCTTTCTTTTAACTTCTGCTGACTTCTGTTTATGGAGTCAGGGGGCTTCTGCAATCAGCTGGCAGTGCACACGGATGCTCTGAATGATCACAGTGGGACAAAGAACAGAAGGTGTCCATCTGTTCCACCCTACATCCCTCCTGCTCCCCAGTCCTTTCTCCACCCCCTCCCCCCAGGGCTTCGTTTACTAGGCTATCGTCCTTGCCAGCATCTTCACCTTCCCTTCCTACAGTCCCTTAGGGGAAGGATTCTAAAGGTACATTAAGGAATGGTACCCAATAAAAATTTTCAGAATCAACAAACGTTTGCAAAGAGGCTAAGATCTAGACAGTGATTTCCTCCGTTTCCTTGTGTTAAGAGTTCAGGATAAAGGGCTGGTGAGAGGTGAGATGGCCCACTGGGTAAATGTGCTTGTCCTGGAAACTTAATGACCTGACTTTAAGTCCCTGGATCCCAAGACAGAAACTCTCTAGTCCCCTGATCTCTACACATATGCACCCCTGCTCACACACATACACTTCTCGCACAAAACCAAAAAAATCCTGGGCAGACTGAACCTTTCTGAATGATTGGATCTTTACAAAATGAAGCAGCCAACAGGAACAAGCTGACCCCATGTAATTTGCTAAAGCTTGATTCATTTGCTCTTTTCCCTTCTGCCAGATGACTTAGGACTATACTCACAGAAGGTCTCCTTAAGGAAAGCGCAGACTAGCAGGCAGCACATCTGTTGGACTGTTTCATCTCTCACTGACACTGGCCCATATAAACCTTGAGAACTCCGAGGTCTTGCAAAGGCTCCTTTACCCTTGGATCATTCCGAACAGAGGGGAATCTAGCACGCTTCTGTTTTTATTTATTACATTTTGTGTATACCCTCTGTATATGTGCAAATAAATTGGGATGCTTCCTCAAGGGTGACTTGTGTTGACAATCAAGAGCAGACTGCATTGCTAAGGGTGATGGGGATGATGGTAATCAAGGGTGATGGGCTGGCTATGGTAATCAGTCTTCTTTTCATGGCTCTGGAAGACTGCACACACAGAAGCAGTGCTTAGAAGGGACACAAATGCAAACTCAATGGCAAACTGCATTCAGCCAGGCTGCTTTTCTCTTCTCTTCTCTTCTCTTCTCTTCTCTTCTCTTCTCTTCTCTTCTCTTCTCTTCTCTTCTCTTCTCTTCTCTTCTCTTTTCTTTTTTGACACAGAGTCTCACTGTATAGTCCTGGCTGGCCTGGAACTTGCTATATAGACCAGGCTGGTCTCAAACTCAAGAGATTCACCCAAGCAGCACTTCTTAACCAGAAGGTAACATCTGGATTCTGTTTTTTTCTAACAATGGTGTGTCAAAGATTTATTAATTTCCATTAGGTTTTGTTCCACTACACCCCACCAGGCTGTATCACTCTTCAGATGTGACAGTTAATCTTGTCACCTTGGCTGGATTTAGAAATCACCTTGCAGCCACACCTTTGTCTATGCCTATGAGGCCATTTCCAGAACAGGTTCATTTTCAATGAGGTGGCAGGCACCCTGGTGTGGGCTGGGTACTGGACTCGATGCTAAAAGGAAAGGCAGAAAAGCAGGGGACCAAGCTGTCCCCCCACCTTCCCCTCCCTCCACACTTCCAAGTCTCCTTTCTTAAGCCCTGAGCCAAAGGAAATCCTTCTTCCTTTCGGTCACAGCAATGATAAAATTAACAAATACATCAGACAACTAAAGAAAAACAACGAACACGGCTTGTTCCTAGACCTCCAGGACACATCTTCTAAGATTTCAAGGAAACCACTTTTCTCAGTTTGGATATCTATCAACACATGATCACTAACAGATGGGAGATATCTTTTCATTTCCCACATAAATGACAGGGCTGCTGCTTGTGGTGCTGAATAGTGGTCGCCAGGCTCCGCAAACAGCAAGCACATGCTCTGCCACGGCGCTGTACCACAGCCCGTAGGTGATTTTAATTAACTGCCTTTGGAGAAGCAGGAGCAATATGCAAAGCAAGCTGGATGGTGTGGATTTCACACAGCTCCCATCCCAACCTGCAACTGGAGCAAATGTCTGCACAAATCCATGGACACCCCTCTTCCTTCATAATACTCTGCACTTCAGTTTAAGAGATTTACCGTGAGGGCTGGAGAGGGGACACAGTGGTTCACAGGGCAGAGGACTGAGTTTGCTTCTTAGTACCCAAGTCAGACGGTTCCCAACTGCCTGTGATTGCAGCTCCATAGGCACCTGAACTCAGATACACATACCCACACAGAGCAACACACACATGCACACAGTTAAAAGATAATAAAAGGCCAGGAGTGGTGGCACACACCTTTATTCCCAGCACTTAAGAGGCAGAGACAGCTGGATCTCTGACTTTGGGACCAATTTTAAGATCAGTCAGAGCGAAGTGGGGAGGCCATCTCAAAAATCCAATAAACAAGAGCACATCTTAGATTTATACTGTAACTTTAGTAGTATGTCTTTTTAAAAAACATTTGTATGTATAAATATGGAACACTCCTATTCCTTTGAGGCGAGTCTCTTCCTCAACCTGGGGCCCATTTCTTTTTTTTTTTCCTCAGCTAGTCTGAAAGCCAGCAAGCCTAACGATCCTTCCTCGATGCTGCGGCTGGGGCTATAGGTAGATGCTAGACTCAGGACTCATTTTGTAGATGCTGAATTCTGGTCCTCATGGTTGTGCAAGTGGTCTTAACCTGAGTTGTCTCTCCAGCTCATGCTTTGTTTTTTTTTTATAAAATGTTTATTTACTTATGGATGCATGTGTACCTGCATGAGTTTACGGGCATCATGTGTGTTCAGAACTCCATGGAGGTTAGAAGAGGCCATCAGACACTCCAGAACTGGAGTTAGTCAATTGTGAGCTGCCATGTGGGTACTGGTAATCAAATTCAGGTCCTCTGAAAAAGGAACACATACTCTTCTTTTGTTTATTTATGTATTTTTGATACATCATTTCTCTGTGTAACCCTGGTAGACCTGGAATTCACTCTGTAGACCAGGCTGGCCTCAAACTCAGAGATCTGTCTGCCTCTGCCTCCGGTGTGCTGGGATTAAAAGTGTGTTCCCCACTGCCAGGCTGCAACTGAGCCATCTCTCTGATTTCTCTTGTTTTTAAATGATGTTTATTCTTGCTTATTCCTGTGTGTGTGTGTGTACTTGCGTGCATGTGTGTGCTGGTGCATTTATGCTATAGAATACATGTGTGGCAATTAGAGGAAACTTCAGGTTTTGGTTCTTGATGTCTACCTTGAGTCAGGGTCTCTTGTTTGTTTCCCATTGGGTATGACAGGCTAATTGGCCCATAGAGCATGGAGGGATGTTCCTGTCTTTGACCATCTTCCTATAGAAGCACTGGGGTCAGACACCCATTATTGTATCTGACTTAACAAGGGTAATGAGAATCTGAACTCAGGCCCTCAAGCTTACACTTGAACAGCAAGTGCTAAACCCATTGAGCCATCTCTTCAGCTTAATGTGTCTTTTTTGCTGTTGGTGGGGGAGAGGTGGTGGTCGTAGGGCTGTATTAGAGATATGTCCAGCCCCACTACTTAGCAAATGATGAATTTAAACTCAAAGAAGAATGCTTTTGGAGAAAGAAGAAATGAAAACAAGACATTTGGGATCAAATTAAACTAGAACCTCTGAATAATACTCTTAGCCTTCGAGTGGCAAACTATGACAAGGTTACATGAGGGGATTAAAACACTATGCAGGAAGTCTGAGTGTGGTGGTGCACAATAGGCAGCCTACTCTATGTTGCCTGGGCTACAAGGTGAGACCCTGCTTCAAAATAGGAAACCAAACAAAAACTCTGTACAGTAGATGGAGTGCTTAAAATCTTATCAACAGGGAGACCATCGTGGAAAAGCAGGTCTTCACCTCTTACATAAAACCAGAGCTTTCACAGTTATGTAGTTGCTGGTGATGCAGCCTCTTGCTGGAATAGGAATGAAGTTGGGTGTGCTGGCAAACTCCTGCCACTTGAGAGGCTAAGGTAAGAAGATCGATGTTGAGTTTGAAGCCACCCTAGGTCATGGAGTAAATTCTAGCCAATCAGGGCAGCAGCAATCTTGTCTCAAACAAAACAAGAATAGGCTGGAGAGCTGGCTCAGCAGTTAAAAGTGCTCTGCTCAATCAAGAGGACCTGAATTCGAATCCCAGCATACACACCGAGCAGTTCACAATCACCAATGCCTCCAATTCTAAGGGACCTAACATCTTCTTTTGGTCTCCATGGGCACCCCACACTAGCACATTCAGAGGGACACACACACATATAAATAAATAATCGACAAAGAATGAGGATGATAAAATGCCAGGTTCATAACCATCTTTTCTTCCTCCTTTCCTCTTAACCTAAACTTCCATTTCCCTTCGGGAGGTTTTCTTTCCCAAGGTGTTTTCTCCCCTACAGCTTGTGAATATTATGAGTCCTCCTGTTGCAAAGTGCTTCTTGTGGGTGTTAAGTGAGAACTACCACATAACAGCACACAGTGTACACTAAAACTGGAGTCCCTCAATACTGGTTTGGTAAATGATCTCTGCCAACTCACCTTACTAACTGCACTGGATGCAAATACTCTATAGGCTTCAAAATAGGGGAAATAAAAAAACCCACATACTAACCATATATGGAAACGTGCTTTATATTTTACATCTTGTTACACCTTCATTATTTCCCAAATCATCTTCACTGAAAGGTGACCGTCTTCCAACTAGCAAATGGACCAATTAGACACCAGCAGAGGGGACAGGTCAAGCTACATCTTGCCAGCTCTGAGTTTAAAGTTTCTTTTTGGTTTTTGTTTTCTCCCTCCCACCCCGGCCCCCCAGTCAGGGGTAACTCTGTATGTAACTCTGGTGTTTACTATTTCTTAATGAGGAAGTTTTGTCAATGCCTTTTATTGCCATACAAAGCAATCTAGAGCTTTCTAGAAAAAGAAATTGACAATAAAGAATCCTTTAAACACAGCAATACCTACTTCAAATGGAAATGAGAGACAGAGCTCTGTGGTCCTGCATGAGGCCTGGTGTTGAACCAAGCCTGTTTATTCCCAACCCTTTAGCGAAGTGTTTCCTTTCCATCTTTTCCCAAATCTCTACCCTTTATCCTAGTTAAGTCTGTTCTGCAAGACGATTTAAATGGTCTCTCTGTTGATTTTTTTTTATACTTGCTTCCATTTAGAACCCTAAGAGATCATAAAAATTTCTAAAGTCTATTGCTGATGTAATTTAGTGGAGGAAGACCTCAGAGATGATAACCTGTAAGTAGGAATACACAGCTGGGCATGGCTGCGGGCACCTTTATGAAGCTAGGACAGCAGGGTTGTGAATTCAAAGCCAGCCTGGGCTCTACAGGAAACTCCCCACAAGCAAAACTATACTATAATAATCAATAACCTGGTTGCAACTATTGGCATGTCAATCTAGGCAAAGTGCAGTAATACACACCTGTCATTCCAGCTGGATCTATACAGTGAGCTTCAGGCCAGCCAAAGCTACAGTAAGCCATCAGTCTCAAAACAGACACATAAACAAACAGAGAGGTAAGAAAGAACATTTTTAACAAAGTAAAATCACACAACTTACACACATACAAAACAAAGCGATTCCGGGAGGCTTGGGCGTTTCTGTGTGGGGTATACTGACACCTTGATAGACTTCCTATGTTGTTCACAGATATTTACAGGCAGCAGACAAATGAGAACTTATAAATGTGTAACTATCACACATGCTAATGCTGGATTACTAGATAGTTTGACAACCTTGTGGCATTTTTTTCTTTGTATTTCATCTAAGTAGAATATGGGAAAAATCAAATGGGTCTGTAAACAAGCACACAGGAATAACAACGTGGAGGAATGAGGGAGGACCCTTCTGTCTCGGGCTATGCTGAAAGGAGGGAAGGGGCCAATGGTCCAAGCCGACTCTCCATTATTGTGGAGACACCATGAAGCCTACTGGGCCTTCACAGCAGCGTACTCAGGATTTCCATGCTCCTCCTATCTTGGTCCATGGTCATTTGCAGAGACAATTTGTAGGAACGTACTGAGCGGGCTATGAAACTTGTCTTCCTGTTCATGAATTACGAAATGATTTGTGTGCATAAGTGCAGTCATAGTGTGTTGGACAGTCTTATGTCAGCTTGACACAAGCTAGAGTTGGGAAAAAGGAACCTCAAATGAGAAGACACTCCCCCTCCACACTGGCTTGTGGGTAAGCCTGTAGTGCATTTTCTTGATTCAAAACAGATGTGGGAGGGCCCAGTTCACTGTAGGCAGGTGGTCCTGGGAACTATAAGATAGCAAACCACGAGAAACCAACCACAAGCAGCACACTTCCACGGCCTCGGCTGCAGCGCCTGCCTAGAGCGCCACGGCCTCGGCTGCAGCGCCTGCCTAGAGCGTTCCTACCTGCACTTCCCTTCGTGATGGACTGTGTTGTAGAAATCTAAACAGATATAAACCCTTTACAAGCTGCTTTTGATTATGGTGGTTTTTGGGGGGTTTTTTGGTTTGTGTGTGTGTGTTGAGACAAGGTTTCTCTATGTAGCTCTGCTGGCCTTAACTCAAAGATTCACCTGCCTCTGTCTTGTGAGTGCTGGGATTAAAGGTGTGCACCACTAGACCTGGCTTGGTCATGGCGTGTTATCACAGCAATAAACCCCTAACACATAAAGTTTTAATCTTTAGAATATACTGTGTAAGATTAGAAAATGTTTTCATAATCAGCAAATGTAAACCCCCAAATTAAACACTAATCTACAGTAAAAGTTGCTACACAAGAGACATTTATTAATGTTCTATTGTATTTACAGTTTAATATAGCGACCAAAGTGAACTAGCACTTGGGCAGCAAGCACATCATTCTACAGTTATAACAGTTGTAAAAGCGAGGAGGACAGAATGCTAGGGATCCTCTCAAAAGTTCCAAACTCATTCTTTGTTCCTGATCCTCTGAGAGTCTAGCCAGCTTCCAGAATAATATTTAATATTTAATCTGAATCTGTCTTTGCCCTTTCCATTTTATATGAACTACACAGAACTACAGAATGAAAAGGTAATTTCTGAATGTAGACTATGAAAAATTAATGTTTTTTTACCAATTGAGAACATTTTTGGTAACACTACAATGAACTTTGCACTATGGTTTTGCTTCCAGATGTTCAAACACAGTACAATTAAACATATTTCTAGATTAATTTGAACAGGAAATATGGATTATGTGCAGAAATGCAGTCATAACCAAAGTTTTGACTTTTGAGAAAACCCCTTTCAAACAGCCAGCCTTATACATAGCTTACACTAATCTGTAGTTTCAAATCTTCTTTGAGATGGAGGATGAATAAAGCAAGATTGCCCCCTACTGACTACAGGGACATGGCTCATGCTATTTAAAATGACTACAAACAATATATAAGGCATTATTAATAATACATCACAGACTTGATTGCAAGAGCTTTTTCAAACATTAACCACTAATGATTCGATGATTACAGAAATCTGCATTAACTATTAACATTTTACACCTAGGAACAAATAGAGAGAAATGATCTTTTTCAACAGTACTTTATTTTTTAAAGCAGGTGACTGTTCCTCCATTCTGGTGGTGATTCACTTCCTGCAGGTGCTCTCGCTTCTCAGGGGACTTCATCAGTGCAGGAAGCCTTTGCCAGAAAACATCTGCCAGAGAAGGACACTCAACAGTCAAACTCTAGTTAGCCTGTTAGGTTGGCTAAGAGCAGGGTACAGTCACAGAAGACAAGAGGCTTGTAGACACCCATTCGGCATTTCAACCTAATTTGAAGATTATTATACATGGACATCATAGTAGCCAATAAAGTCAATTTTCAGTTCTTAATATCAAGCCCCTTCTCCAACTATAAATAACTGGCATGCTCTCTCTAAAGATTTATTTTATGTGTATGGGTGTTTTGTCTGCATGTATGTCTGCACACTGCATGTACAGTACCTTCAGAGATCATAAGAGGATATTGGATCCTCTGGAACTGGAGTTAAAGATGGTTTTGACCACCATGTGGGTTCTGGGAAACGGAACCCAGATCCTCTGAGGAGCAGCCAGTGCTCTTAACCCCTGACTAACTTTCCAGTCTCAGTATGCTCTCTCGTAAAAAAACAAGTCAGGGGGCTGGAGAGATGGCTCAGCAGTTAAGAGCACTGACTGCTCTTCCAGAGGTCCCAAGTTCAATTCCCAGCAACCACATGGTGGCTCACAACCATCTATAATGGGATCTGATGCACTCTTCTGGTGTATCTGAAGACAGCTACAGTGAACTCATAAACATAAAATAATTAACTAAATCTTTAAAAAACTTTTTTTGGGAAAAAAAAAAGAACCAAGGTATCTGGGAAGCATGTTTTTCAGAATATATGCAATTCCTAACCACCTTTAAAAAAATATTATGACAGAAAAGTATACTTTTAAAATGATGTCTGTGTTTACATGTGTCTCTGACCTGTGCTGAGAACTGAACTCAGGGCCTTGAATGCTAAGCAGATGTGTATCAGAGCCAAATCCCCAGCCCCGTACATACATACTAGTATAATTCTCATGGAAATAACGGGGGTGGGGTTAAGTAACTCTTTATTGTAGTGCCAAAAGAAGCTTAGAAGTCACAGACAATGGAACCCTGGAACTGGAGTTCTGCATGCTTGTAACCACCATATCAAGTGCTGGACACTAAAACCCGGTCTGCAAGAGCAACAAGTGCTCTTAACTGCAGAGCCATCTCTTCAGACCCCAGAGATGAGTCTACAGGGAACACTCCACAGTTGTTTTTGTTGCCCATAAGCCAATGTAGAGGAGGAGTATCTTCTCAATTGAGGTTCCTTTCCCCCAACTCTAGCTTGTGTCAAGCTGACATAAAACTGTCCAACACACTATGACTGCACTTCTGTACACAGTTCATCTTGTTTGTCCCACATTTTGGATAGCTGTCTCTACTCTTTGAGTTTTGTATTTTTAGACAAGAGCCTCTCTCTCTATAGCCCTGGCTGTCCTGGAACTATGTAGACTAACTAGTCTGGCTTCAAAGATCTGGCTGATTATCACCATGCCAGGTGAGAGATGTCTCTATGCCAACACCCTCTGTAAGCACTAAGTTCGGTTCAGAATGAAAGGTGCAGTAGTGCAATAGTCTCTGTGGAGTTACTTCTGAAATCCCTACCTATGGGCTTTCTGGCACAGGTAAGCCTATATAGCTTGCTTCTTCTTCTTCTTCTTTTTTTTTTTTTTTTTTTCCAAGGCAGGGTTTCTCTGTGTAGCCCTGGCTGTCCTGGAACTCAATCTGTAGACCAGGCTGGCCTCGAACTCAGAAATCCGCATGCCTCTGCCTCCCGAGTTCTGGGATTAAAGGTGTGCGCCACCATGCCTGGCCATACAGCTTGCTTTTAACTAGGAATATTAATCACATAAGGTCAGATCAATGAAGTAACACCATAATACTTCACACAATGAGGTTTTACTGTATCTTCTAACCAAAATATCCGTTGACTAAAGAAAGCAAATATTCTACATGTGGGTCTGGATAGAGAGGTTTTAGTTTTTTCAATGAACAAAGGTCACTCATACCTACAGAATCTTACCATTTCCCTCTAAGGGATTCTGAGAGTTAATTGATAAGGAAGCAATTAGATTTGTAAACACTGCTTTCAAATCCTAGTTCCTTCACTGGGCTCAAGACTCTCTGGGCACATCTGAGTGATTTCATACCAACTACAACACAAGGCTGGGCAGAAAGCAAATAAATGCTCTGGTGCCCTCAGACAGGGCCACTCATTTACTTGCGTGCAGGTTTCCAACAACCTTTAAAGCACACCACAGAAACCCTGCTCAAACAAGTCCCTGACCAGTTCCCACAGTACTGTCCTGAAGACTGGTGATACAAATCGTGGCCTAGCAGATTCATGACTTTCAATGTTGACCACTCAGAAATATTCCATTTTTTTTTTTAAATCAAAGCTATAGAACATAATCCCAGCAAATCCCTAACATTGGAAAACAGTGTTATGCAGTCCCTGTCTTGGCTACTATTTGTTGTGTACTAGAAGATGAACAAAGTATGAAATCCCCCAGCACACTCAAACCTTCCCGTCTTCTCCCTTTCCCTCCCTTCCCTTCCCTTTTCAAGGAGGAGTCAAACCTTGTACACTGAGCTATACCCTCAAGCCAGTCAAATATCCTTCTACATAAAAAAAATGAAGACAACAGATGAGAGAGGGGTAATCTCATGACACTGGGAAATTCACAGCTCCTATCAAATTCCTACAGGATAGTTCTGTTTGCAAGGCTGAAGTCTGAGCTGAGCTGAGCTGCTGTCTCTTCTGTTCTGTTTTGCACTACACCTCAGGAGACTGAAGCTCTCCCACACCCACACATAACCAACTTCCCCAAGGTAAGTTCTACTATCATTTAAGGTTTGTGACAACTGCTGCACACAGCTATCACAAGGCCTTTTCTGGGCCTTCAACTGTACTGGCTTTTAAGGGTGCTCAAGATTTTATTTTATTAAACACACAATCCCCAAAGCCCAAAGGACAAAGAATGAAGTCTGCAAAGGCATAGCCTGCCTTGTCAGGACTCTGCTATAGTCAAGCTATCTTACCCTTCAGGTAGCTGCTGGTAAAAGACGGAGTTAGCCACTGAGGAAAACTGTGTGAATCAGTTCAGGGCTTAGTTCTGTTATAGGTAAAAGAAAGGTCTCTCTCCATCCCTTGGGTCTGAGCTTCCTCTCTACCAGAGTGGGGTATAAACCTGAAAACAGGCAGCAAGAAAGGCCCAAGGACTAATTTTAAGAGATGGATATTATAGTAGGCTTGTCAGTAGTGAAAGCAAGAGGGCCTGCCGACTTCCCTCAGGGCATTCTGGGGCTCTGTGAGATTAGGGAAGAAGGAGGAGGCCTGATGGGCTCAATCATGTTATAAATACCCCCAACCCCCATGACTACTGAGACCCTTGCCTGTATGTTGCCAAATACTTCTCTTCTTTCCCTTTGCCCTCATCAACAGGTTTTTGCAGATACCACCCCTCCAATAAAAAAGGGGAAAAACCAGGTCTTTTTTTTTTAATGGCCTCCTTACAATTTATGTACCCCCATCAGAGTCTCACTCTAAACTCTGCAACACATGTCATGATCATAACAGCAAAGGAACACAGCCCCCCCCCCCCCCCAATACCTTTAATAAATAAAGAGAACTCTGGTCCTGGGGAGATTTGAGAAAGTTTCTGGCATCTTCCGAACTTTTGCGTAATTGATAAATCCTCTGAGAAACAGGAGAAAGCCTAATTGAAAAAAGAAAAGTCAAGAATGATCTTCTAATTTCTATATTAAGTCCCTTGCCCAGAACTTGCCCCATTGTAATAGGAATGTGTCATTTTTCCTGCTGAAGCCCACTAACATGGGCAGTTTCCCCCCAACATCTCCAAAGGACTTTTCCATCAAATTATCCAGTGGGATATTCTCGACAGGAAGGCAAAATCTCAAGTACAAATGACTCTTGTGCACAGGATCTAACTGGTCTCCAAAGGAAAGGGATGGAAACTGGGACCACACAAGACATCGGGAGGCCTCACTGAGAAGCCTATAGAAATCTCCCTGCTGAGTCCCCAAACAACATCCACACAATTGACTCCAAAAGGAGGGATTACAAATGGGTTTTGTTTTCTGAAATACTATCCCAGTATACAGACTGGTCTCCAACTTGCTATGTGGGAAAGACTGGCCTTGAACTCCTAATTTTCTTGTCTCCATCCCTGCACTTTTCTGGGATTACAGGCACACACCACCAGAATTCTGCTTTTCTCAAGCGTAATTCTAATCTTTTCTGTTATTTCATTTTCTGCCAACAGTACTTAACATTGTCCACTAGATGTCAGCATACACTTATGTAGAAGTCCAGTTTTCCCGCCTACCTGGGTTTTTCTAGTAGTCCAGGAAGTCGTCCTAACTGTCCTGGAACTTGCTCTGTAGACCAGACTGGTCTTGAACTCACAGAGATCTGTCTGTCTCTGCCGCCTAAGTGCTAGGATTAAAGGTGTGAGCCATCACTACCAGGCCCCAGTTTTCTACTGGTAAAGGTGGTCTGACAGTGGCAGACTCATTTACCCTTGGATGATGATGAAAACTCTCTTAACCCTCTTTCAGTCTTAACACCATTTCAATAACATTACTGAGATACAATCTACAGCTATCAAGTTCACTACATACAATGCTGGTTTAAATGTATTTACTGACTTGTAGGACAACCACAGTCTAATTTGGGGGCGGTAACAAGCATGCACTCAGCAGCTCCTCCTCATTTGCTCCCCACACCCCCCCCCCCCAGCCCCAGGTAATCATTAGTCTATTCAGCTTTCAAGAATTTTTACATAGACTCTGTGGGGAAAAAAAAGTTATCTGCGTTGAACCTGATAACTATCATTCAGTTGGACACCAAAAGCACAGAAATATAGCATAGGCTAACCGTCACATGCTGGTTCTCCTGAAATGGAAGCGCCATCACTAGAATGGAGGGACCAGCAGCCCCATGTGGGGGGATGCATTTGCTAAATATTTCAACTGCTGAGAAAAGGGTAAAATGTTAGTGTATTTATGTAAAATATCTTGATTTTAAAATGTTGCCAACTAATTTAAAACAACTTTAAAAATAACCGGGGTAAGTGGGGCACGGTGGCACACATCTTTAATCCCAGTATGCAGGAGGCAGAGGAAGGCCAGGCTAACCTGGTCATAGAGTGAACTCCAGGACAGCTAGGGCTACACAGAGAAAGCTTGTTTCAGAATCCAAAATAACCACAACAAGGACAAGAACAACTGGGCTACACAAACTGCTAGTGTAGGCTGCTGCAACTCCTGAGCTACCTACAGATACTGCCAAAGAGACTCAAAGAGAGAGTGCAAACATACATTTTAAATAGAGGTACAAACACACACAGGCACACAAAGCTGAGCCACTCCCCCCAACCCCCTTGCTTGGTGGCCCACGACCATCTGCAATGGGATTGATGCCCTCTTCTGGGGTGTCTCAAGACAACTATAGTGTACTCCTATACATAAATAAATCTTTAAAAAAATAATAAAATATCTATCTATCTTCCATGAAACACTGATACAGAAATCAAACTGTTAAATTTCTTTAATTTATACTGCAAACAAACCATCTGAAAATGCCTCCTGTCTCTCCTTTGATCCATCTGAAATTCAGTCTACCTTTAAAGTCAGTAGGTGATCAGCCTTACTCCTCATCTCTTTCAAATGGTGCTAGGGATTAAAGTCACCAGGACCGAACATGCGAGGCCAGTGTCCTAGGCCACTGAGCACACCACTCAATCCAGCCTTTCTCTTAGAGTCCATCTGAGAGAATAAACAAGCCAACATATTATTTCTCCTGAGCCACTCATTTTTATTAAACTTGTAGAAATCAAGACAGGGAACTTCACCCTTTCTCGTCCTGGAATCATTAGACTCCAGTGAGCAAGAGTTGCCAGTGCTGCTGTACAGGAGGGAAGAGGATGATACCATAGATGACTTGCATTTTCTAAGATGCAGGGTTAGCAGTGCACGGATCTGGTGACTAAGAAAGGCAGGCCTCAACTCTCAAGTCCTTGCTGGGCTTAGGTGTTAGGCTGAGCTAGGCAGACTCACTAGCAACAATCCCACCAACAGCTTTGCCAGAGGATCCAAGAAGGCGTGTAGAGCAGGAGCTAGACACGCGCATGCATACTCAGGAGGCAGAGGCAAGGTCAAGGAAGCTTAATGACTTCCTCATCAGCCAGTGACAGGGTACACAGCAAGACCTTGTCTCAAAAACAAAACAAGGTGACAGTTCAATTATGAATCTGACAACCAGGCATGGTGGTGCACTCCTATAATTCAGGACTTGAGAGGTATGGCAGGAAGATAAATTCTAGGTCATCTTTAGCTACATAGAAAGGTCAAGCCTAGTCTGGTCTACACTGGGACTTTGCTATAAAAAAGAAAAAAAAGAAAAAAGAAAAAATGAATTAAAAAAAAAAGAAAAGAAAAACAAACAAAGCAAAAAACAAGGCCAGGTATAGTTGCACAAGCCTTTAGTGCCAGCATCTGGAAGGCAGAGGCAGATAGATCTTGAGTTTCAGACTTGCTGATCTACAGAGTGAGTTCTAGAATAGCCAGGGCTACACAGAGAAACCCTGTCTCAAAACAACCAACCAACCAAACAAACAAACAAACAAACAAATGAAGGTCTAACCCAGGAAGGCTTTTTGGGAATAACCAAGAGTCACATCCTAAGTGGCAAGCTTTGAGTAGGACATCAACAGGACGGAGCTGTGAAGATGTCACCAACGTCTAGTGTCAATCACATCTTTCCTTTTGAAACTTTGCTTTTTTTTTATTAGATATTTTCTTTGTTTACATTTGAAATGCTATCCAGAAAGTTCCCTATACCCTCCCCCTGCCCTGATCCCCCACCCTCCCACTCCCACTTCCTGGCCCTGGCATTCCCCTGTACTGGGGCATATAAAGTTTGTAAGACCAAGGGGCCTCTCTTCCCAGTGATGGCTGACTAGGCCATCTTCTACTACATATGCATCTAGAGACATGAGCTCTGGAGGTACTGTTTAGTTCATATTGTTGTTCCACCTAAAAGGTTGTAGACCCCTTCAACTCCTTGGGCAATTTCTCTAGTTCCTCCACTAGGGGCTCTGTGTTCCATCCTATAGATGAATATGAGCATCCCCTTCTGTGTTTGCCAGGCACTAACACAGCCTCACTCAAGATAGTTATATCAGGGTCCTTTCATCAAAATCTTGCTGGCATATGCAATAGTGTCTGGACTTGGTGGCTGATTATGGGATGGATCCCCAGGTGGGGTAATCTCTGGATGGTCCATCCTTTCGTCTTAGCTCCAATCTTTATCTCTGTAACTTCTTTCATGGGTGTTTTGTTCTCTATTCTAAGAAGGAATGAAGTATCCATACTTTGGTTTAGTTCTTGATTTTCTTGTGTTTTGCAAGTTGTATCTTGAGTATTCTAAGTTTCTGGGCTAATATCCACTTATCAGTGAGTGCATATCAAGTGACTTCTTCTGTGATTGGGTTATCTCACTAAAGATGATTTCCTCCAGATACATCCATTTGCCCAAGAATTTCATAAATTCATTGTTTTTAATAGCTGAGTAGTACTCCATTGTGTAAATGTACCACATTTTCTGTATCCATTCCTCTGTTGAGGGACATCTGGGTTCTTTCCAGCTTCTGGCTATTATAAATAAGGCTGCTATGAACACAGTGGAGCATATGTTCTTTTTACCAGGAAACTTTGCTTTTAATGACATGTATGTCTGTGTTGGGGTACAAGCAGGTGCTCTCACAGTCACACATTGGTCCCCTGCAAAAACACTATGAACTTTTAACCACTAAACCAGTTTTAAAAGCTGGGTGGCTCTGCTATTGCTTTGCAGATGTGACAGCAGTGGTAAGGATGGTCTCTGTAGGGCTGGAGAGATGGCTCAGCGGTTAAGAGTACTGACTGCTCTTCCAGAAGTCCTGAGTTCAATTCCCAGCAAACACATCATGGCTCACAACCATTCGTAATGGGATCGGATGCCCTCTTCTGGTGTGTCTGAAGAGTGACAGTGTACTCATATAGGTGAAGGATGGTCTCTGTAATTTTATCTTATCTTTTTATCTTTATAAAGCCACATTAAAATAATTCACCCCTATACAAATTTTCTCACTTTAATGATTAGGAAGAAAAGACTTTAAAGTAAATAAGAAAAATAAAAATTGTAAGTAATCTGGAGATTGACTGCCCTCGTGGGCATGCACACAAATGTGTGTATACATTATGTATGTGTGTATTTATGTATGTATGTATAGGGCTTTGGTGGTTTTTTGTTTGTTTGAGACAGGGTTTCTTTGTAGCCTTAGCTGTCCTGGAACTTGCTCTGAAGATCAGACGGGTTTCTAACTCACAGAGTTCTGCCTGCTCCTGCCTACCAAGTGCTGGGATTAAAAGTGTGTGCCACTATCACCCAGTACTAGTTTCAAGTCTTCCTTTCACTGCAAAGTAAGTCTTCTTATCAATGGTGAACTACAGAATTCTGGGAACCCCATAATTTCAGAATTATTGGAATTAGAACTATATATACATTTTCTGTGGTCTACTGATAGATCTAACAAAAGATGGCTCACATACATACATTTTAATACAATCAGTTACAGTACACTTATAATAAACCTGGGGTTGAGTTCGCAAACCCTCTGTGGCAGTAACTCACAAGTAGAAAAAAAGCTACACTGTAGCGTCGTCAGCATGCCCCACTGATGACAATAATGGCACTAGGAGAAGATTCACAGCCTCTACTAACATGTAAGCTATTCTACTGGTGGAAACTAGCTAGCCTTTAAGAAAGAAACATGTGAAAACTGCATTTTAAATTGATGGTTAATATTATACAGTGAGATGAGGATTTGCTAAAGTAATTTTAGCTGTCTAATTTAAGACATTTAAAACATTTTAAAGATAATTTTAAATTTCATTTTCTTATGTTAAAAGCACTTACCTAAGACCGGGCGTGGTGGTGCACGCCTTTAATCCCAGCACTCGGGAGGCAGAGGCAGGCAGATTTCTGAGTTTGAGGCCAGCCTGGTCTACAAAGTGAGTTCCAGGACAGCCAGGGCTATACACAGAAACCTTGTCTTGAAAAACCAAAAAAAAAAAAAAAAAAGCACTTACCTAAAACCAAGAACACCCACCAGAGCCAGTACTGGCCATCAAAGTATCCAGGGAAATAGGTGGAAAACTGAAAGAAGAAAAAGAAAAAAGGCAAAGACTTTATTTCACCCTAATACTAATTTAGGGGCATATAAAACACAACTTCCATCAAGACCATATACAGGTATTTTAAAAAAATTTTATATAATGTGCCATATTTTATATAAGTGTATACACACACACACTCTAACACACACACTGGTGCTTGAAGAGTTTGGAAGAGAACATCAGATTCCCCTAGAATTAAAAGTTATAAATGGGGGCAGAGATATGATGGCTCAGCAGTTAAGAGCACTGACTGCTCTTCCAGAGGCCCTGAGTTCAATTCCCAGCAAACACATGGTGGCTCACAACCATCTGTAATAGGATCTGATGCACTCTTCTGGTGTGTATGAAGACAGTTATAGTGTACTGTACATAAAATAAATAAATAAAAAAATTTACAAATAGTTGTGAGCCACCATATAGGTGTTGGGAATTAAATCCAGGTTCCCTACAAGAGCAACAAGTTCTCTTAACTACTGAACCATCTCAACCATAATAATTTGCAAAATAAGATCTAATTTGAAATTGTTTTGACAAATGCAAATTGACTTCTTTAAATGAAAAAAAAAAAAACCCTTTAAAGTTCTCTGCTCTATTACAGACTCTTTCTTAATTTCCAAGTACACAGAAGACTTTTCTGTTTGTGTTCAGACCAGGGGGTGAGGGATTGGGTTGCTGGTGTATAGTCCAGCCTTGCTCTTTCTGCGTCAGCCCTCCAAGTACTGAGATAATGCCTGTGCCACCACACTCAGCTCTTAGTTTGTTAGAAAAGTTTTTACAATTCCTGGAACAGTAGTACATGCCTGTAATCTGGCAAGCCTCCACAAAGTGTTTCCCATCCGAATACGTTTCTGTTTCTATTGTGTACACTTGGTACTAGAAGCAATTATTTGGCTGACATCACTGTCTCCATGCCAGTGAGGCTCAATTTGTTTCAAACCCTGACTTCTGACCTTTTTATTATGTAGTTCACTATAATCATATACCTTTGCCAGAAACTGGCCCCCAACAAAAGCAATTAAATTAACCAGGTGTGGTGGTGAATGCCTTTATACCCAGCACTCAAGAAGCAGAGGCAGGTAGATCTCTTGAGGTCTACAAAGTGAGTTCCAGGAAAGCCAAGGTGATTATACAGAGAAACTCTGTCTCAAAAAACAAACTACAAGCCGGGCGGTGGTGGTGCACGCCTTTAATCCCAGCACTTGGGGGGCAGAGGCAGGTGGATTTCTGAGTTCGAGGCCAGCTTGGTCTACAGAGTGAGTTCCAGGACAGCCAGAGCTACACAGAGAAACCCTGTCTCAAAAAGCCAAAAAAAAAACCCAAAAACAAACAAACAAAAACTACAAAATGAAACAAATAAACAAAACAAAAACAGAAAGAAAAAAAAAGAAATAAAAATGAAAAAGCTGTTAACTTCATGATAGAACAGTACACACTCAGTAAAAACCATCTTTTCAAAGGATTTTTGGATTCCTAAAATAGCCAATGAATTCTTTAGAACTGCTTTGAAAAACTGCAATGACCAATTAATATCCATTAGTTATGTGTGTGCTGTTTATGTGTAATACGTGTGCATGATGAAACATGTTCCTGTGCTCTGTCTGACACACACAGAAGCCAGAGCAGGACATCAGGTGTTTTCTACCACTCTTCACCTAATCTCCTCAAGACAAGGTCTCACTAAAGGAGACACTTACCTTTTGGACTAGACTGGCTGGACATCAGGTTCTGGGATCTGCCCATTTCCACTTCTAGCGCTGTGGAGGTTACACTTGTACAGTTATCCTCACCTTTTTTTGTGAACGGAGGAGACTCGAACTTAGGTCCTCACACTTGAAAGCAAGTGCTCATACCCACTGAACCACCTTCCTAGCCACAGTATGACAATTTATAATAATCTGGCTTTGTCAGCCAGGTTGACAATAACAATAAACTCATCTGAAAACAAAGGATACTTGTTTTGTTTGTAGACAGGATTTTTCTGTATAGCCCTAGCTGGCCTGGAACTCACTATGTAAATAGGCTGGCCATGAACTCACAGATACACCCATCTCTGCTGGGATTATAGGTGTGGGTCACCCATGGCAGCAAAGTATACTTTATTGAACCCACCAGTGGATGTGATTCAACATCTAGGCTTTCTATTTTTGTTTTTCAAGACAGGGTTTCTCTGTCTATCCCTGGCTATCCTGGAACTCACTCTGTAGACCAGGCTGGCCTTGAATTCACAGAGATCCACCTGTTTCTGCCTCCCAGAGTGCTGGGATTAAAGGCGTGCATCATTACCACCAGGAAACATCTGAACTTTGAAAGTATGCTTTGTATTAGATCCTGAACATACACAGCAACTCCATCAATATCAGGCACTTCATTCATCAAGGAGTATCCTGAGAACACCAGGGATGTCTAGAGCCCTGAGTTCTAGAAGACTGAACATAAGCATATCCTGGGCTCATTAAAGAAATTCTAGAAACTCAGGCCAAGCATCTTGTGGACCTTGGCTCCCTCTTTGAAACCATTTTATATAGCTGTGTGGCCTTGAACAAATTAAAGCTAGTTTTGTTTTGCTTTTTAAAGACCTTAGATGTTCTAGAATTTAAAGTATTTTATACAATTTCACCTGGGTATTTCTATACCAAAGACACACATTTCTATAATTTTATTAAAAGCAATTCCCTGTGGAACAGTAGATATTTCTGTATAGCTTCAATCCAAAAGGAAAAATTAGGGAAAGGTAGAGAAAGTCGTGGGATTAAAATTTTAAGAGAATTAACATGAAGAATGCCTACTTTTGTGAGACGGCAAAGAAATACTCTTTGTGTCATAGAAATGCCATTCATTAGCATATTTAAAGCATCAAAACAACCTGTCAGATAGATCACCTGCTTGAATATGAAGATGAAATATGGAGACAGGAACTGTGTACAACTGATTTTAGCTCACTTTATCATGAAACCAGAACAAAGACAAATAAATATTGAGATAACAAAAGGTGAAAATGAAAACAAAGTCATTCTAATTACTGCCTCTTTTCACAATCTATCTTCTCTGCTATGCAACTTACCCTGACAATAAGGATCCACTTAATTAGAGAAAGACCAAATCCTGAGATGGCCCCATACCTTCCCGCAGCTGAGGTGGTCAGGCAAAAAGACAAGAAAAACCCAATCCAGTTGAAGAGGAATGCCACTGTAAGAGTGGAGGGAAAAGATACGTTAGCCCAGAACAGGAGTGTGCTCTGCAGCAGCCTCTACCTGTGTGGTTCCCCGCTCCTTGACAACCTATCTCTGCCTCCCCACAAGCATCCTTTCTTCAATCTGAGTCTAACGCTTTATCCTCCGTGGGTGCTGCTGTCAGTGCCCAACAACCTGTTTCTGTCTTTGCTGCCATACGGGAAGGTAAGTAAACTAAACGCTTTGGAATTTAAACTGGAGCCCCAGAGGAATGTGATGTAAGTTTCTCATCCTCCTGCTCTGTTTCTGACAGTTCTTAGCATCACTTCTTTTGTACTGCATTTTCTATGCTTTTAACAGAGTAAAAAAAAAGTGCTCACTGCTAAGTGAGGTGCATAAAAACATAAATATAAGGCAACATTAAAAGTGGGAAACCAGATTGACTTTGATCTCTCAGAAAAATAGAAGCTTAAGGATAAAACCCATCAAAGTTGCTGCACTCCTCCTCTGCCACCTGGGTATGAGCAGGTGTGACAGCAGTGGACCCTGTGGGCCTGGAAGATTAGATTTGGCCTGTGTACAAATGCAACACTCATAACTGCTTTAATCATACTTTCCATTGATGAATTCCGAGCACACAGGTTTGTAGGAGTGTATATACTGGTGTGTATATACTCACTGAAAAAAGTTAACATAAAAATCCCATCGTTTCCTATCCTCAGCTGGTCAGTATCATCAAAATCATCCCGGCCCACAAAATCTTCATCCTAATTGAAGGAAAAAGAATAAGACAAGGTCATAAGGAATTACTTCTAGACAAAGGAATGACATCAGGAAAAATACAAGGAATGAATACAAGGATCTAGAAGTGCATTTATTACTGGTTCAATTCAGAACTGTAACTGTTATCACTCAGCAACTCAGAGCAGATACAATCATTTTAGTATCTCCAAAGCCTTCTAAACTAATTATTTATTTCATAGTCCAAGCTACTATTCTTATTTTTAAAATTAAATTTATCTTTATTTTATTGGTGTTTATGACCACATATGAGGGTGTTGGGTCCCCTGAAACAGGAGTTACAGACAGTTGTGAGCTTCCATATGGGTGCTGGAAATTGAACTCAGGTCCTCTGGAAGAGCAAGTGCTCTTAACCATCGAGCCATCTCTCCAGCCCCACTATTCTTAACACTAGTTATTATTTGTATAGACTGAACCTAGGTCCTCACAAATGCCAAGCTGGAACTCTACCATTAAGCTACATTTCTAGTCACATAACAAATTCTTTCAAAAAAATCCTTAGCTAGGCACAGTTTGAACCCCAGAACTCAAGAGGCAGAGGCAGGTAGAACTCTGTGATTTCTAAGCCAACCTGGTCTATATAGCAAGTTCCAGTCCACTAAGGGATACATAATCAGACCCTATCTCAAGCAAGAAAAAAATTACCTACACGGGCTCTGTTGGAGGCTGTGGTGGTTTGAATAGGTTTGGCCCCAAAGACTCATGTTTTTTAGTCTTGACCCATGGGGAATGGCACTATTAGAAAATGTGGCCTTGTTGGAGAAAGTGTGTCACTATGGGATGGGGGGGGGGAGCTTTGAGGTCTCCTCCTATGCTCAGGCTCTGTCCAGTGTGGAAGATAGACTCCTCCTGGCTGCCAGTGGATCAAGATGTAGAACTCTCAGCGACTTCTCCAGCACCATGTCTCCCTGCATGCTGCCATGCTTCCTGTCATGATGATAATGGACTGAACCTCTGGATCTCTAAGCCAGCCCCAATTAAATGTTTTTGCCTTTATAAGAGTTGCTTTGGTCATGGTATCTCTTCACAGCAATAAACCCCTAACTAAAACAGAGGCCTATACTATCAGAAATCTAGAGCCCATTGAAGAGGTAACACTAGTAGCTCAAGTGCTTCCTGAGGCTAAACCAAGGGGCAAGGACAGAATGCTCGTCCATGTTGAGTACCTGCCTATTCAATGCTCAGCAACCTATGTTTGCACTGGAATACAGAATTGACAACTCAGTCCTTATTGACAGATAGGATATGTCCATTAGGATCTGAAAAGACAATTATTATTACAGTCTAGAAGGAACATGGCCCTAGCTAACACTAAGTGGAGACTATGTATTAAATGATTTGAAAGTAACTTGGATACCTCAAAGTAAAACTCACCACACTTTTACATAGCTCAGTGAGGGTTTCTCAAATGGAAGCAAAATGCCTTTGGACAAATAGCACTTGAAGATCCATAACAAATGCTCCAGGCGTTCCCTCTGGAGACTGGGACCTATATAGGGACATTGGCAGTGGCCACTTTCTTTGTAATTTAACAAACTTCCTCCACTGCTGGAAAATTTTATGATACATAATTTGCTTTATACTTTTAAAAATTAGCAAGTATCTAATATTCTGACTTATTAACAGAATGTGATTCAAATTGAAACTAGTTCTGTTTTAGTATTTATTTTGCATAATCACTCAGAGATAGATGGCAAAGATAACTTAGATAGTTTCTGAGAGCACTGTTTGCATCTTTAGTTTTCCTTCATATCCTCTGTATACCCCATGACTCCTTCTATTACTGCTGCTAAGTTCATGCTTTCAAAATACCACTAGTTCTTTCCATATTCTTGTTCAAAATTTGAAGATTCTCCCTAAGCTACGCACCAGCTGCAAATGTCTTGACTTATTGTTCCAAGGATACAAGAACTGATAGTTCTGGTCACATCTCCAGACTCCCTTCACAAATTCCTTGCTCACATAAAACTCATTATTCTATCCACAAACCCCTAGTTGAACAAATGTATGTTATAGGCTTTTCCCTCTATCAAAACTCTAGGTTATCTACAAATCCAATCTTCTCCCTATGATCACCTAGTAAAAAGACATAGTTCTTGATGTCCACAGCTCATGTGCAGTATAGGTTTGCGTATTTGGGAGCCTTTTACCTAAGCTGGATGTTAAGCTCCATGCAGACAAATCTCCTTACCTACCCACTGCAAAATATCTTCCACCCTATATAAAAGTAAGAAGTTCCTAAGCATGCACACTTGTCTAAAGAATTTCAAGTGTTCTGTAATTAATCTGAGCTAATTTCTATACTGATCTATTCACTAGAGATTCCAACAGGTCTTTCAGAGTGCATTGACAAACTTACATGAAAAAGATGAAGGAAACCTACCCCTCAGTGGAACACTGGACAGAAGTGAAGCACTATGAAAAATGCTAGACTAAAGAGGGAACACTTCTTTTGGTGACCTAGCAGAGACATTGCTGTGGCTGGCACAAAAAGTAAGATGCAGTGACAGGCATAAACAGAAATTACAGCAGGTAATTGCTGCTGTAATTGGTGCAAACACCTTCACTGGCTATGTAAGTAGGCTGTTTGGGTCTACTTGGTAAGTTGGCTAGGAGACAAACTCTCCTGGCTGCTTCCTCAGTCTGCAATGTCAGACGCAATAGAAGGATTCTCACTTGGTCTTTACTTGTCTACTTTTAAGTAGAGCTAAGGGTCCCAGGCAGCACAAGAGCAGCATGCTAGAAGGTGCTGCCTGCTGCTGCCACTTGCTGAGTACCTGCTTATTTTTGATTCCTTCCTTCCAGCATCTCATGCATTTCAGGCTGGCTATGAACTCAGTATGCAACTCAGTATGACCTAAAATGTATAATCCTCCTGATTACAGGTATGTGCCACCATATTTGATGTATGCTGTGCTGGGGATCAAACCTGTGGTTCTGTACATGCTAGGTGTACTGGCTAGTTTTATGTCAATTTGACACAGCTGGAGTTATCACAGAGAAAGGAGCTTCAGTTGAGGAAATGCCTCCATGAAATCCAATTCTAAGGCAATCCGCCTGCCTCTGCCTCCCAAGTGCTGGGATTAAAGGCCTGTGCCACCACGCCTGGCCCTGCATTTTCTCAATTAGTGATCAAGGGGGAAAGGCCCCTTGTGGGTGGGACCATCTCTGGGCTGGTAGTTTTGGGTTCTATAAGAGAGCAGGCTGAGCAAGCCAGGGGAAGCAAGCCAATAAGGAACATCCCTCGACGGTTTCTGCATCAGCTCCTGCTTCCTGACCTGCTTGAGTTCCAGTCCTGACTTCGTTCAGTGATGAATAGTAATGTGGAAGTGTAAGCTGAATAAACCCTTTCCTCCCCAACTGCGTCTTGGTCATGATGTTTTGTCCAGGAATGGAAACCCTGACAAAGACACTAGGCAAGCACTCTACCAACTGAACTACACCCTAACTCCTACCTGCATCAATCTTAAATCTGCTAGCTTCCATCTCCAGCAAGCTGGGAGGAATCTGAACTTATAAATGGCATAATCTGGAGTGTTTGAGGTACAATGTTTCCTGGGATGATGCTAGGTCTCATGAGTTTAATTCAATGATGTCATTTGTATTTCTTCTCTTCATAGGCATACCTAACAGCTAATACCAAAGTGTATACAAATCAAGGCATAACCAGTGTATTTCCTTAGTCCTTTCCACCTACCCCTGGAGGCCTGAAAGAGAGGTGGTAGTAGAAATATCCTTAGAAATACAGGAAAATGAACAGGTCAGTGATTTTCTGCCTAGTGCACCATATTCAGGAAAGAAAATGCTTATTATTCCAAAAGAAAATATATATGCTTAAAATCAGCAGTATTCAAGACAATTCTAATAACTTAATAGTGGGATAATGAAAATAACTGAATTCCAACTAAGCAGCCCAAAACAACACAGATAAAGAAAGTGCTTACTCTTCCAGGAACCAAAGGGATCGTAGCTTCAGTCTTGGTTCTCTCAGCCTCGTCATAACTGGGCAGTGTTGTAGCCACATTATACGATGGGGGCTTTGGAAATCCAGATTCATCTTTGTAGTCAAAATATGCTGCAAAAAAGGGAATAACAAAATCTATCTGAAGCAAAAGATATTTATAAATGAATGTAACACTCAGGATAATTTTAAAGTGTATATTTAAAAGTCAAATTCACCACACCTTTAATCCTAGCACTCAGGAGGCAAAGGCAGATGGATCTCTGAGTTCAAGGGCAGCCTAGTCTACAGAGCAAGTTCCAATCCAGCCAAGACTACACAGTGAGACTCTTTATAGACAAACAAACAAACAAACAAGTAAATATAAAATAAAATAAAACCTCACTTTACACCTTTATTCTCAATTGTTTTGGATCACTATTAATTTAACAGGCATTTATTTCTGTGGAGCTGGGAATCAAACTCAGGGCCTTGTGCGCTGTAGGCAAGAACTATACCACTGAACTGTATCTCCAACCCTCTTTTCACTTTTTACTTTGCCCACACTATTCTTGAACTTAGAATCTTCCTATCACAGACTCCTAAGTAACCACTAAACCTAATAATTTAAATAGTTAAGGAAAAAAACACTTAGGCAAACATGTTACATGAGCCAGCATGATAGCACATGCCTGTGATCCCAGACATTTGGGATATGAATGATACAGGGTCACAAGCTCTAGTCCAGCTTAGGCAACATAGCAAGATCTCCTATCTAAGGGTTAAAAAGCCTTCACATGTGCACTAAGATCTATCTATATTGTGGTTTACTCTTATTAACTAATTAACAAACTTAATATCTATGTGCTCTTGTTCTCACACTCATGTTTTTACTTCACATTGCTCTCTGATGTGCTGAGGTAACTAATTTGGTTATAAAATAATTCTCTCTATGAAATCTTTATTTCCTCTTCTGAACAGTGTATTTCTAGCTCACCAACTACTCTTAAAAAGATTCAGCATAACAGAAAAGATGTATTTATAAGATTGACTTCTAGGGGGCTGGCGAGATGGCACAACGAGTAAGAGCACTGACTGCTCTTCCAAAGATCCTGAGTTCAATTCCCAGCAACCACATGATGGCTCACAACCATCTGTAATAGGATCTGATGCCCTCTTCTGGTGTGTCTGAAGTCAGCTACAGTGTACTTATGTATAATAAATAAATTTTTTTTAAAGATTAATTTCTAAATATTTTTTTAAGTTTTGAAAAAAGAAAATCCTGTAGTTCACCTCCCATTTTTCTTTCTTTTCTTTTTTCTCTAGTTATAAATTAACTTCTCTGTTAAAATTTTTTCTTTGAACAAGATCTTGCTGTGTAACCTAGACTGACTTCAAACTACCATTGCTCTGCCTTGACTTCCAAAGTACTGATATTAGAGGTGTGATCTCTACTATAGCCAGTAAGTTTAACATTTTTACTGTAATGCATTATTGAAACTATAGCTCATCAATGCCCCTCGTTAACAGAAAACAGAAAGGAAACAATAATCTCACTCTTCCTCTTCCTCATATTTCTCCTTGTCTTTAATAGGATCTAGCCATATAAAGTCTGTACTCAAACTGTCTCCAGTCTCAGCCTTCCAAGGTTTATTACAGGCATGAACTATCATGCCCAGTATTCAGGTGCTGGGTGTGGTGGCACAACCCTGTAATCCTAACACTTACCATCTAGGTAGAGGCAGGAAAACTAGGAGTTCAAGATCATTCTCCCTATACCTAGTTAATGAAGATAACCTGGTCTATGAGAGACCCTTTCTCAAAACAAAACAAAAATTCAATATCTATTTAAAAACAAAAAACAAAAAAAAACAAAACCTTCCTTATTTTGGTCACAAATGTCTAGAAGATACCCACTAGTATGAGCCAGGCTCTAAGAGCCCAGTGACAGAGCACCTGCCTCATATATACAGGACCCTAAGTTCAGTCTCCAGTACTGCAAGCAAACACCCATAGAAAACATAGTCACTTGTAAATTATTTATTAAACACTTTCTCCCTCATGATTAGAGAATAAAGGGCTGGAAAGGCAGCTCAGAAGTTACAAATGCTTCCTGCCACTCCAGAGGCCTCCAGCTTAGTTCCCAGAACCCCCACTGTGAGGCTCACCTCTTGTAACTCCAGCCCCAGGGGATTCCATGCCCTTTTCTGGCCTCTGCTAGTACCCACACAAACATGGTATATATACACATATATGTTTATATAAATTTGAAAAAAAAGTAAAAGAATATACAGTTATTGTAAGCCATTAGCTGTACCTGAATATACCAACAACAAACAAAATCTCAATAAATGGGGGGGAGGAGGTTGGCTATGTTCCCAAGTTGGAAGGCATTACACAGATGCCAACTTTTGTGTGTATGTGTGTCTGTGGTATATGCATGTATGTCTGTGGTGAACACTTTTGTGTCTAAGCATACACACATATGGGGAGGCTAGAAGTAAACACTGTGTATCTATCTTACTCTATTTCTTTCTCCCCACCCCATTTTATGTGTGGGCTTGTGAGGGAGAGGGTATTTGGTGTACCATATGTGCTTATGTACCAGTTCATGTGCGTACACATACATGGAGGCCTGAGGTTAACAATGGACACCTTCCTCTATCACTCTATAGTTTTTGAAACAAGGTTTCTCAGTGAATTTGGAGGTCAGCAATTGGCTCGACTGGCTGGCCAGAGAGTTCCTGAAATCCATCTATCTGTAGCCACTAGCATTGCAGTTACAGATATATATGAAATCCTATCTCAAACTCAAACTCACTCTGTCTCTGTGTCTGTCTGTCTGTCTCTCTCTCTCTCACACACACACACCCTCCACAACTGATAATGACCCCACTATATAATTAGATTTATCTACCAGAGATAGTTATAATCCCTATGTCAAAAGAAAAATCTTTAGTAAGAATATAGAATGTAGATTAATAAGGTAGAAGTATTTGAGAAAGAATATCTAAGCTGGTTAAAAGTTGGAAGCAGGAGGGTCAGGAGTTAGGGCAAGTCCCAGCTACACAGAGTTGCTTATATGGGTTATGAGAGCCTGCCTCAATAAATAAAACAAAACCAACCCCCCAAAACCAAAACAATTCACAACTACAGAGGGTAGATATTCAAATATTCACCAGGAAAGGAATGATTTTGGGTAGCAAAACATAAAGGACTTTTGATGGTGAATGAAACAATGAATCTAAACTCTTATTAATGAGGTGGGTAATATTCATGATCACAGTCTTGTAATCCAGGCTGAGGAACAAACCCAGGCCCTCATACATGGCAAGCAATACACTCTACCACTGAGCTATACTCCCATTCTCTTGGTGTCTTAGTCTTAGGCCAATCCCATGACATAATCTACAGTTCTTCCAAAGTCTGAAACTTAGCAGTGTAAGTTTCTGGAGCTCACAGATAAAAAGAACCATAACTACTATAAGGAACTTGAAATGCAAGTAGATCAAGATCAGAGCTTAGAAACTAAAGCCAGACTAGAGGTAAGATGCTGACCTATGGTCCACACGATTGAAATGGTGGCTTTAAGACCCTAGCCTACCAATGGAATCAATCTTATAACAACTATCAACAGCCTTCCCAAGATTCAAAATAAAAGGATGGTAAGACTGTTAAGGCTTTACAAAGATGAATGTCTTCAATTTGCTTATGATGAAGTAGAGGCTGGGGTTCAGGAGTGGCACATGACTCTATCTGCCACTCTGCCACAATCCTGTCTTATAAAATATGGAAGTGGCTCTATTCAAACTGGCGGACTGGAGCTGAAGCAGTAGCTCAATGAGCAAGCGTACTTGTTGCTCTTGCAGAGGACCTGGTTCAATTCCCAGCACCCACATGGTAGTTCACAACCATCTGTAGCTCCAGTTCCAGCAATTCCATAGATTCCATGCAAGCAAAACACTCTCACATAAAATAAGATATATAAATCTAATTTTAAAACAAAACTGGTGAACTTTGAAGGCCTACAGCAGAAATGATTATCAGAAACTCTAGTTACCAAAAATTCTACTACCATTGTGTTTTATCTTACACATGAGAAGCTTCTCTAATGAAGAAATTATGAAAACCAGGTGATCATCCAGTTCTCAACCCTTCCTCCCTTCTTCTTTGTGTTTTTACTTTGGTTTTGTTTGTTTATTTTTGAAACAAGGTCTCATGTAGTCCAGGCTGACCTCCAACTTGCAAGGCATTTTTCTAGGGCTGAGACTGCAGGTGTTTATGACATCACAGTGTGAAACTTATTCCTAAGTTTCCCCTTCCTTTATGAGTCAGTTGGAATGAACCTGAGCTCTCCAAAAAGGCAGCATGGTAAATGGGGTTTGGGGGGGCTGGCTTCCAGAGTCTTCTTTCTGCTTTGCAGAGAGTCATCTTCTCTGTGTATGTGCCTTGCATTGTGTGTCTGTTTCCTCACCACTAACAAAAAGCCCTTTTTTACTAGCTGGAAAAAAGGAAAGGTGTGTTCATTTGTTTTTTAGAGTAAGATTAACAATAACACCAGTTTTCACCTTGGGCTACAAATTAAAACTCATGGAAGAAAACTTATGGAAAGCTGAAGGGAAGACAAACAGCAACCAACAACTAACTGGACGAGTCTATGAGTGAGTGTCAGGCAACCCTGGACTCGGCACTCACCTGCACTCTCTGCAGTGATGCTGCTATATGGTGGAGGAGCATCACCTGCAGTCTGCTCAGGTTCTCCAGGCTCCTCTTCGTTCTGCAACTGAATAAAAAAAATCAGATATTAATACACATATAGGACAAATTCTAAAGATGCAAACCTAAAACTAGAGTAGCCTATCTGGAAGGCTGCCTGGCACTGTGTTTGTTTCCTATATCTTAAAATGTGCAAACTCTCTTCTAAAGTATCCTATTCCCAAGAAGAGTTATTTTATGGAAATAATCAGACAAAAAGAAGTTACATAAGAATAATACTCTAAGTAGGCATGGTATATTCATATAGATCCAGCACTTGAAAAGCTCAGGCAAGAGCATCAAGAGTTGTAGACAAGACTGGAATACATAAAATATGAGGGTTATCAAAAAAACAGAAAAAGCTAAATGTAGCTCAAGCTTGTCCCAAATTTGTCTAGAAGCTGATGAAGGCCTTGAACTTCTGACCTTGCCACCTCTGCTTCTCAAGTGTTGAGATTACAGGTGTGTGCCACCATGCCCAGCTATCAAAATAAGATTCACGGAAAAAAATAAATGAAGAAAACTTGACAACTTGGATACTTATAGAACTATTATATGAAAGGCTGATTTTTATCAAACTACACATTGTATAACTTTGCAAAAAGGTAAATATATAAATGGAAAGAGCAAGAATGGCACATCTATAATTCAGCACTATCTCTAGGTAATGGAAGTATAAAGGATTTCTTCTTGTTTACATTTAGACTCTAATTTTTAGTACTGAACATTCATCACTTGCATAATTTCTTTAAACTCAAAAAAACAATCTGATAGGACAAAGAATGAAAATAGGCAAACCAAGCCTTACCATTTTATTCACTTTGTGTGTAGACATTTAACATTAAGTAACTGAGACAGTTCTGAAAAACAAATTCCTAACCTCTGTCAGCACACTGTCAGCACACTGTCTGAGTGGCTAGATTTTCAGTGTTTCAGAGCTTGGAATAAAACTCTGGGTTTTAGGAATCACAGACAAGTGGTCTGTAGAGGAGCTGACTTTCCAGCTCCTCCAGTTATTTTAAACAGCTCACAGTGAGTGAGTGAGTGTGTGTGTGTGTGTGTGTGTGTGTGTGTGTGTGTGTGTGTGTGTGTTCCTATTGCTGCTGCTATGGATGGCCCACCGAAGTCACTGTCATAAACAGAGATGTCCCAATAGATTATAGTTTTAAATGAGCTGTTCTAGACTGGAGTTAAACTATAAAGGGAATTTACTGATGTAATCAATAAGGTCTGCTCCTGTTTTCAGTATTACCACACAGGAAGCCAACTGAAGTGCTTGTGAAACACGCTAGCTCTTAAGCACACTTTACAAAGAAGTCCGTGGTAAACTGAGACAGAACAGAACAGAGCTTGGGGTTCTGACACGAAGCAGAGCCTGCATCAATCTCCAAATATGTGCTATACAGAACTAGTTACTACAAAAGTTTAGTTTGACATGGGTTCTTTTTTTTCCCCTTGTTCAGGTCAACCTTGCTCGCTCTGGTCTGGTCTGCCCTGCTCGCTCTGGCCGGCTCCCTTCGGCCCTGCTCGGCCCTGCTCGGCCCTGCTCGCTCCAGTCGGCCCCACTCGCTCCGGTCAGCTCCGCTCAGCCCCGCTCGCTCCCACTTGCTCTCTCTGGTCCAAGGATTCGTTTATTATTATTATTCATAAGTACGCTGTAGCTGACTTCAGACGCACCGGAGGAGATCTCATTACGGGTGGTTGTAAGCCACCATGTTTGCTGGGATTTGAACTCATCACCTTTGGAAGAGCAGTCGGGTGCTCTTACCCGCTGAGCCATCTCACCAGCCCTGACATGGGTTCTTGGGCCATATTCTTAGCAGCATCTATCATCTAGACACTTTTTGCCTTCACCCCGCCCCCATCCCTGTGCTGGGTATGAAACCTAATACAAACATTTTACCACTGATTTTCATTTCTAGGCCTTGCTTGTTTTTTTTTTGTTTGTTTGTTTGTTTGTTTGTTTGAGACAGGGTTTTTCTGTGTACCTTGGGCTGGCCTGGAACTACTAATCCCCTTGTCTCAAATACTGCGACTACAGGCGTGTGTTACCATTTCTGGCTTGAACCATTTTTTAGCTCTAACAATCTAACCTTAAACTTTGGGCACTCCCAAATAATTGCGTTGTAACCTAAGGTAAGTTTTCCCTCAAAAATGAAAGCATAGAGGTAAAATAAGAAAGCAGATATTCCAAGGAAATCAAATAGTCAATTTTTCAAAGAGCTCCTGGCAGCAGGGGTCTCCTCAACCATCGGTCTTAATATTATCTGAAGCCCTAGAAAGATGCTCTCAGCCTCCTCATAACTAATAGTGCTGTATGAAAGAAGACAGCACCAAGCAAGAGACAGAACAAGAAAGAGCAAGATGCAAGAATGCAGACTTAACTGTAGCAGTCGGTACCGTTTTGTATTTCAACCTAGCTTGACATTTCTAACCTGCTTTAAAATTGTGGAGTCTGGTCAAAGCAAGCTTGTTTCCTCTACATAATTTAGTTTCAGAAAGGAAGCTTGGCAGTTCTAAGAAACACAGATATTCAAAAAACTCAGAGGGTAAAAGAAGTCTGCCATTCCAGTAGCTATGAGATAGGTTGCCTGTCTCCTAGCAACGTGGAAATGTGATACCTCTTCAGCACAGTAACAGATAACAGATCAGAGAAATTCCAGCCTTCTTAGAAACACCATCTCTTTTGGTGAGGAAAAGAGAAACACTACCAGGTCAAGATTTTTTTTCCCCTCTTAAAATATGGTATTTTAGAACCATACATTTTCAACTAAAAAGTGGAAAAACAAAAGCAACTCCCCCCAAAACATTATGACTATGGAGGCCCCACATGTTGGGCTGACCCCCAACTCACAGCCTCCTCCTCTTCATGCAGCAATCTAATTACTTCCACATTGCTAGTGATAAAATCAGGCTCAGGAAAGCTGCTCTAAAACACAACACTATTGGGGAGAGAGAGCCAAAAGGCCACATATGCTGATCACCATCTATGTGTAAGGATGATTTGCTGAACAACAGAAATGTAAGCATCTACAGTCTTACACTTTAGGACCTCAAGTCTATCACTCACCAATCAAATAGCAAAATACACACACCACAACTAAAGTGCACAATGTGCTGGGTAACAGCTTACTTGATTCCATAATGGATTTTGCCCACTTCCTGTTCTGTCCCTGGGAACCTTTCTGGTGCAGGCTACCCAGCCATGTCCCTTTAGGAGATCCTTCCTCTGGATGCTAACAGAGAATGAGCGTGTTTTTTCTGGGTCAAGGCTGGAAAGGATCCAACTCTTCATCAGCTGGGACAAGTGAGCCCAGGTCCAGCTTAACTATCCCAGTATGGCCTGGCTGTAGTGAGTGAGTCTTTGAGGCAGGTCTAAAACGGGGAACTTAACTGAGAGCACACCAAATGCTACTTAGGAAGGAAGTCTCTGGGGAGTCACAAATACCACCAAAGCTAGATTCACACATACCCCCATTACATTGCTTTTGTTAAAATACAAACCAATTTTATCTTTATTGTGATAAACAAATTACTTTTTTTTCTTTTACAAACAAAACCAAAACATTACTTACAAATACACAGAGAAATCCAGATGTAGAGGCACACACCTATAATCTCAGTACTTGGGAGGTTGAAACTGGAACATTAAGGACAAGTTCTGGCCAGCCTAGGTTGCTACACACTGAGACCCTACCTGCTCTATAAAGGAGCCGTATACAAAGTGCTAAGTTTAACATGAAAAGTTTAATATGCTCCCTCGCGTGCGTTCGTACTCTCGTTCTCTCTCTCTCAATGATAATAAGCCAATAAATCAATAATCTGACATTTCAAGTGGCTTTTTGCTTTGTCACACTCTTACACTATGTGCTGACTTTCCCATAAACCCACTTGGTGCATGGTCTTAATGAGCCATGATACCTTTTGGTCTTGATAACTTTTGATTTTAAAAAATATGTATCATGGAAGCTAGAGAGATAGCTTGGCAGTTAAGGCTACTGACTTCTCTTCCAAAGAACCCAGATTCAATTTCCAGCACCCACATGGTGGTTTACAACCATCTGTTAACTATGTATACATACATACATACATACATACACACATACACACACACACACACATATATATGCTAAACACACATACATATAAAACTTAAAAAAAATTTTTTTTAAAAAGTCTCTTAGGACTAGAGACATTTAGGACAGTTTTTTGTTTTTTTTTTTTTTAAAGATTTATTTTATTTATTATATGTAAGTACACTGTAGCTGTCTTCAGACACTCCAGAAGAGGGAGCCAGATCTCGTTACAGATGGTTGTGAGCCACCATGTGGTTGCTGGGATTTGAACTTATCACCTTCGGAAGAGCAGTCGGGTGCTCTTACCTGCTGAGCCATCTCACCAGCCCCCAATTTAGGACAGTTTTTAATGCTTGTTCTTCTTCAGAGGACCTAAGTTTGGTTCCAGTATCCATGGTCACATGGCTTACAACCCGCTATAACTCCAGCTCCAAGAGCTCCAATGTTCTTCTCTATCCTCTCCAGGTAACTGGCATATATACAGAGACACGCAGACACACACAGACAAATAAATACAAGTGAACAAAAGCTTATAAAAATAAATCTAAGAAATCTACAAAGAGGGGCTATTATTTTGTTTTTAAAATTGAGTCTATAAAATATAGTGCATCTAAAATAAAGGGATCATCCTCCTTTGAATCTAAATACGGTGCCTATTAAAAATAAACATAACATTTCAAATTAAAATCTGAGGCAGGTACAAAGACACTTGTTGGTAGTCTCAACTTGAGGGGAAACTGAGGCAAAAGATTCATTTAAGCCTAGTAGACTAAGGCAAGCTGGGAATCCTGGAAACAAAGTATATTCCTATCTCCAAAAGCAAAGCAAAACAAAACAAAACTGCTAGTTTTGGATGGGAAGACAGGCCTATAAATCCCAAGAAGTTAAGAGATGGAGATAGGAGAATCAGGAAGCCAAGGTCATCCTTGGCTACATAGTAGAAGCCAAAAATCCTCACTACAGAAATCATATACAGTTCTAACAGAAGCAACTTTGAATTTAGTTAGCTGAAAGACTCTTATAGGGGCTGGAGAGACAGCTTGGTGGATTAAGGTGCCTGCTACAAACATGACAACGAGGGTAAGCCAGACTCCGTAATGTCCAGGCATCCTATAGTGATATGGGAAGTAGACAGGAAAAATTCTGAGAAACTCTTGGGCCATATAGTCTGAAGTATATTGAGAGGCAGAAATTAAAAGAGAGCGCCTGACTCAAAACACAAGGTGTAAGGAGGAACCTCCACAGGCATCCCACAGTAATATTCACATACGCATACCGCACATACACCTTCAGGTTTAAAATGAGCTGTATAAAATAAATCTAAGACTGGATATCACTAAGAGGCAACATGTAATCTTACAACAAGTGGTACTAGCCCAAGCCATTTACATTATCTAAAGACTAGAAAAACAACGAAAAAAATCCTACTATATCAAGTAGGTGTGGTTAGGTACACCTATGACCCCAGTCCTTGGGAGGCCAAGACGGTTTCTCTGCAAGCTCAGGACTCTAGTCTACACCCGAGTTCTGGGCTGGTCTCAATAAAACCAATTCAAAACAAACCTCATAAATCTTTACACCCATATATAAGGTGTCAATATATACCTCACATAAACAAAACAAACATGACAAATAATGCAAATTAGTTAACAGTTCCATAACACTATAAATATTTGCACTAGATAATTTGTTGAGTCCTATTTAATTTTACCGTTCTAAAAATTTAGTTTTTTTTAAAGGCAGGATTTGTCTGTCAGGTCCTGGCTAATTTTAGTTTTTTTTATAGACTTAATTTTATGTGTATGAATGTTTTATCTGCATGTATGTATATGTGTCTGGTGTCTGCAGAAGTCAGAAAAAGATGTAAGAGCCTCTGGAACAGAAGTTATAGATGTTTATGAACCACTATGTGCTGGTAACCAAACCCAGGTTCTCTACAAAAATAGTTAAGTGTTCTTAGCCAGTGAGCTATCTCTCTAGCCCCTGTTGGTATTTCATCTTATTTTATTTTGTTTGTTTGTTTTTCAGGGCAGGGTTTCTCTGAGTAGTCATAGCTATCCTGGAACTCTGTAGACCAGACTGGCCTCACTCAAACTCAGAATGCCTGTCTCTTGAATGTTGGGCATGCGCCACCATGTCCAGCTTTACCTTAGAGTCTAATCTTTTAAACATCTCCTTACCAACTCACTACTTCAGCATACTCTAAATCATACCGATGAGACAATGTAATTACCAGGAGGTGAACACATATTTCTGTAGATAAACACTGAATATGGTATTTTACTGTCACTCAGACATAGCCAGAGAGTGAGAACTGTACATTTTATATTACATCTAATGCAACTAGTGAACTTTAACCTCATCAAGTTCTTTTTTTTTTTGGTTTTTCGAGACAGGGTTTCTCTGTGCAGCCCTGGCTGTCCTGGAACTCACTTTGTAGACCAGGCTGGCCTCGAACTCAGAAATCCGCCTGCCTCTGCCTCCCGAGTGCTGGGATTAAAGGCATGTGCCACCACGCCTGGCTTCCTCATCAAGTTCTTTACTTTCTTTTTTTAAAGTGTTTTTTTCTTTTGTGTTTATAAAAATATAATATAATGTGTGTGTGTGTGTGTGTGTGTGTATGTGTGAGTACATACACCCACTCACTCAGGCAAGAAGAGTTCTCTACTAACTTGATATTATTATATTAGGTATATTTTAGGTAACTCCAACAAGGTACAAGAGACTCAACTATATAAATGGCAACCTGATCTAAAAATGAGCAAAAGAGGGCTGGAGAGTTAGCTCAATGGGTAAAGTGCATGCCATGTAAGCATGAAGGAATGACCTCAAATCCCCAGTATTGGGCATGGTGGTGTATGCCTGCAACCCTAGCAATGGAGGACACAGACAGAAGGATGGCTTGGGCTCACGCCCAAATGGCAAGGGCAAGCTCCAAGCTCAGTGAAAGACCCAGCTCAAAAAATAGAGTGGAGACCAAGTGAGAAAGAAAGGCATCCTGATGTCAACCTCATGCTTATGCACATTGCCTGCATAGGCAAGTGCACTTGCACACATGTGTGCACACTCAAGCATCTCCCCACACAAACAGGAGTTAAACATTTTCTCCAAAGATAGTATACAAATGGCCAGCAGATATAAATGCCCAACACTGTTAGATCATTAGAGATACTATGACATAACACTTCACACCCATTAAAAAGACAGAAATGGGTTCTGAAGCATATGGAAAAACTAGAACTGTTGGTGGAGACAGAAAGAGTATTTCTCAAATGGTGAGCCCAGAGTAGAAAATTTGATGGCACAGAATTACTTGTAATGACCAAAAAATTCATCAACATACAAATAGATACAAGATCTGTGGTTTACCCATACAATGAAACACTATTCAGTCAGAAAAATAAAAGGATAAATGCTATGACATAAAAAAGCTTTAAAAGCATTATACCAAGAATAAAGCCACTAACAAAATACTATATGTTGTATGCATTTATTTATATAAAAATATTGCCAAACTTCAATTTCATGGAGAAAGATTAATGGTTGTTGGTAGCTAGGATAATTTGGAGAGAGTAGCAGCTGACTGCTGATATGTCTGAATTTCTTGCAAGGTCAGGGAATATAATACATTTGTTTAGAATTAGATGGGGTAGTGGTGACTCAGCCTAATGAAATAGTTTGGGTTTTTGTTTGTTTGGTTGGTTGGTTTTTCGAGACAGGGTTCCTCTGTGTAGCCCTGGCTGTCCTGGAACTCACTCTATAGACCAGGCTGGCCTCGAACTCAGAAATCCACCTGCTTCTGCCTCTCGAGTGCTGGGATTGAAGGCGTGCGCCACCACGCCCGGCTCATGAAAATAGTTTTTAATTACTCTATACTTTAAAAGAATAAGCTTGGGTTGGAGAGATGGCTTGGGGGTTGAGGGCACTTGTTGCTCTTGCAGAGAATCTGGGTTCAATCCCTTGGCTCATAATTATCCATAACTTAAGTTCTACTGGATATTAACTCTCTTCTAACCTCCAAGAGTACTAGACACACATCATAGTGAATGTACATAATACATTCAGATAAAACATTTATTGTATAAACATAAAATAAATAAAAAGATTTGAAAAGAGTTTTAAGGAAATAAATTTTAACTTTAAAAAGGGTGATTTTGTTTTTATTTTTGAAAAGCCAATTCTATACTATGTAATTTTACTTAAAGTTTAAAATTAACTATTCTACATCATTGTTCACTTGCTAAGTCAGTATCTGTCACCCTCAATGAAAAGAATCCCATCAATAGCCCCACGAATTACCATAGGACATGACTGCAAATGGGTGAAAAATGAATTATTGAAAAAAACAAAACAAAACAAAGATCTCTGGGGCTGGAGAGATGGTGGTTCAGTGATTAAGAGCACTGAATTATTTTTCAGGACATGGGGTTCGTGTAGGGAGCATCCACATGGCAGTTCACAGCTGTCTGTAACTCAAGGTCCAGGAGACACATCCTCACTTCTAGCCTCTATAGGCACTGTACACACGGGGTATACAAACATGTAGACAAAGCATCCATAAACATAAAATAGAAATTTTAAAAACGGTTTAATATCCAGTGGTTCCTGGGAGAAAAGCTGTTGCAGGATATTTGACCACACTGTAAACCCCAAGATGTGTTATTTACTGGGAAAAAAACCTATTTCTAGTTGTGGTATGGCTCATCCCTTAGCACATACCTTTAACCCCTCTGGCTGGAATATAGTCATGCCCTTAGTGAACACCTTTAATCCCAAACAACGAAGGTAAAGAGAAGTAGAAACCTAAGGGTTCTTTGGAAAGTCAGTTGTGTTGGATAGTGTTTTGCTGGGGCAAACATGTGAAGGAGTGTTTTCCTGAAGCAAACACAGGTGAAAGGATGTTCTGTCAGAGCAAGCACGTGAAAGGACACATGATGAAGGATTCTTCGCTAATGACATGTATGTATTGGTCCATCTTATATTGCATAGCTGAGTTACATTTGTTAGGACTCCATAGAGAGAACTGCACCAAAAAACTTCTGTCAGTATGCTGCAGTTACTTGCTGCAGACTTGGGATGCTTGGCAGAGTGGTGTCAGTTGAGACTGAGGCAAGACCAGTGCAACACTTACTGGTCTCGAATCTTCACTGATCTTCACCTCCCTGAGAGAGCCACAGCTGAGAACTTTTCCTGGCAGTCCTCCTGGTCCCTCCTGCTGACTTGTGCCGAGGCCAAGGCCTGGCTGTCTCTGTTAGGTAGTGCCATCGCTGTTGCTAACCTGACTCTGCCAAATTGGACTACTGGTGTATCCATGAAGTGTTTGCAAGTGGACTGAGCTGCTGTTGCTGACCTGTGAACTGAACTGCAGATTCCCAGACAACACAGATGGGAGTTGCTCCAAAGAGCCTTTCTAAACAGGTCCACTTCCCTTGTAACCTTTCTTTTTCCACTACCTCTGGTGGATGGTGGGCTAAAAGGGAGGTTAAATCATTTAAGAACTATCATTAAAAGTAGTTCTTAAAAAATTAAAGTTACAGTAAAGTTAGTTTGTAGAAGAAAGCACTCATGTTTGAAAGTGATGTCTAACTGAGTGGTAGACAAAGTGATGAATCAGAGAAAGATTTGAGAGAGCAGGCTAAGCCCAACTCTCAAGAGGAAAGGAAATGGATGTATGTAACATGAGAGGGAGCAGTGCAGAGGAAGGGGAAGGAGGAAGCAGCTTTACTAGAGACAGACTGATGAGAGAACAAGTTAGACACCGCTGAAGACAGAATGAGCCAGAGAATGAGAAGGAGTCAGAAGATTAGAACGGACTGCCAGAGTTAGTTTTAGGCCAAGCAGTGCAATTCAGTCAGAAGCCAAGAAAGAAGCCAGATTGAACCAGTCAGCTTGGAGAGGAGTTTGAGCCAGAAGAGCTAAGTTGAACCAGCCAGCCAGAGTTCAGAAAGAATTAGAAAGGGTGAGTTAATTCAGCAGTAACTCTCAGAGGCTGAAAACATTCTAGGCCTAGGTTAGCAGACTTGAGGCAGTAAGCCTCAGAGATGACAATTACTTCTGGAGAATAAAAAATACTTTTCCAAAAGAACAACAATCAAGACATCAAAAGACATCTAGACTGAGATCCCACTGAAGATGAAAATCATTATAATTATTGTCTTTTCTGTTTTAAGAGCTGTTGTTTAAAAAAAAAAAAAGAAAGAAAGTATAAACCCAGTCTAAGAGTGGTGATGCACTCCCTCAATCCCAGCTCTCAGGAGGGAGGAAGCAGAATGTTTACATTGGAGGCCAGCATGGTGTATAGTAAGTTCCAGATCAGCTACAGCATATAGAGTAAAATTGTCTATAAATAAATAAAAGTGCTTTTAAATGTTGCACAATTACAGCATTTAGACTACCCAACAATATCAGAAATAAAAGATAATATAAATATGTAAATCTTCCAATACCAAAATGAAACCAAAACATACACTTAAAGGAAAATCAAGTAATTAAGCAAAATGGCTTAAATATGTTTAACAGGCCAAGCAGTGGTGGTGCACGCCTTTAATCCCAGCACTTGGGAGGCAGAGGCAGGCGGATTTCTGAGTTCAGAGTGAGTTCCAGGACAGACAGGGGATACAGAGAAACCCTGTCTTGAAACCGCCTCCCTCTTCCCCAAAAAAGTGCATAACAAGCAGAATGCTTTACTCTAAGAGGCAATCCTTAAGTCCACAGAGCTTCTGGTTAAAAGCTGTGTGGCCATCCCTGGTAATATAAGTACAGCAGATGAACACTTGGTTTGGCAGGGAAAATGAGTTCTTAGAAGTGAGAGCAAATACAGCCATCTGTGATCACCAGCATCATTTCCTTTAACTCCTCATTCTCTATGCTAGGTCATACAAGAGAGACAAGAAGGTGGACACAGAGTAGGTACTGATCTCTAATTCAGCTTACCTAAAAAGACAAAACTCTGACCAAAGTTACTACTCATCTGCAAAAGGACTAAACAGCTGCAATTATGGTGCCAGAACTTTGTCTTCAGCCTATGGACCTATGGGATCAGTGTCTTTTAGTTCAAATTATTTTCAGAACTGATGGATCTACCAAGACACCTAAGTAAATGGCACCAAGCTTCTGTAAAATCTGAAGCAATGGATCTTCTGGGCTAATGGCTTGCCCTCAGTGGGCTAGGAGTTCACAAAGACTGGAAAAGTGTCAGGTCTAAAAGAAACTCTATTTCCCAAAATTGTTAAGGCAGAAGGGAAATCTGTGGTTTTCTGTTGTGCTTATTAGCATACCAAAGCACACGCTGGCCTCCACACTCCCTCCCTGTCACAAGTGCCTGTTAAATATCTCAGAGTCCACGCTGACAACCTAGCTCTTCTCACCTCCTCCCCTACCTTAACTTCCCCAGCTCATGAGCTTCTCTGCCCACCCTCCTTCCCAACTACTCATTCTCCATATAACCCTATTTCAGCTATCTGCTCATTCTCTCCCTGTCTTCCTCTCTGTGTCTCTCCTTCCCTTTCTACCCTCTCTATCTCACTGCTCTACTCCTGCTTCTCTCATGGCCAGGTCCACTGGGCCGGCTGTAGTGGTTTGAATACCTTGGTGAATTAGGCACTATTAGGAGCTGTGATCTTGTTGGAGTCGGTGTGGCTTTGTTCAAGGAACTGCATCTTTGTAGGGGATAGGGGGTATGATTTGAAAGATCCTCCTCCTAACTGCCTGAAAATCATTCTCTCTGCCCCAACTCCTCCAGTGCCATGCCTTCCTGGAAGCTACTATACTCCCACCTTGATGATAATGGACTGAATGTCTGAACTTGTAAGCCAGCCCTAATTAAATGTTGTCCTTTATAAGAGTTGCCTTGGTCGTGGTGTCTGCTCACAGCAATGGAAACCCTAACTAAGAAAACAGCCATGTTCAGTCTACTATTTTCTCTCTCTGCTCTGGAATCCTCCAGATGCCTGTCTGTTCTCTCATATCCACAATAAAAACTTTTCCCTTAACCATCCATGAACAGTCATGTCCTCAGTTTATATACACTAAGGAGGGACAATTCCCCAGTCACAGTTAACACCAGGTCTCATGCTACATAGTGAGACCATGTCTCAAAAAAGCAACAAATCCATAAGGATGTTCAAAGCAACTATTCATAAAATTATAAATTACAGGGGTTAGACAGCTCAGTAAATATAAAGTTATTGCTGTGCAAATGTGGAGACCTAAGTCCAGATCCTACCAGGCCTCTGCAATCCAATGACCATGCAGTGGGAAAATAGCCAAATACCAAACAGGTCAGGACAAGACCATTGTAAAATACATGATTGTATTTTTTTATTATTTTACAAATTACCAAGTATACAGACATATAGGAGACACAAAGGTACTTATGATCACACATGTTAAACACACAGGGTTGTCCTTCAAAGTTAGAAAGATATCTAACCTGTTTTCCACACACAAGGCTGGGAATGGATACAGCTAGTAGCCTGGTGACCTCTGTGCTAACCCTATGGCCAGAGCACACTTGGCTCCCCTAGCCTCTTACGTTTATTTCAGCCATTCTCCCCATCGCCTCATACCCTTATCCTGAGCACTGTTTCTCAGTCAATCATAGAACCCATCTTTATGGAAGAGGTCATATGTACTTCAAAGAATTTCAGTGTAATCATGTCTTAAACTTTGATGTAAACACAGAATTCACTTAGGAAACTTTTTTTCCAAATTGTGTTGTATTTAAATATATCTATAAATAGCCAGGTGGTGGTGGTCCACAACTTTGCAGCACTCAGGAAGCAGAGGCAGGTGGATCTCCGAGTTCAAGAACAGCTTGGTCTACAGAGCAAGTTCCTCCAGGACAGCCAGGGCTAAACAGAGAAACCCTGTCTCCAAAAACAAAAACAAAAACAGAGCAAGTTCCAGGACAGTCAGGGCTATACAAAGAAACCCTGGGGGGGGGGGAGACAAGCTGCCTAAAATAAATATCTAATGCCAGACCCTTGAAGTCTGCACCAACACCAGCTACTGAGTCTGCTGGCTATGGTGGGTTCAGAGACACCCACCAACACACATGTACAAGCTAGGGTCTCCTCCCATGCAGCTCACTAGTAGAATGCCTACCTATCAATCAAGGTTCTGGGTCCAATTTTCAGCACTGCAAAAAAATTTTCTTAATTAGCTGGGTGTGTGGCACACACATTTAACCCCAGCATTCAGAAAGACAAGGTGGTCAGTCAAAGCTCTGAATTTGAGGCCAGCCAGGGTTATACAGTGAAACCCTATATCAAAGAAATTAATTAATTAATTAATTAAAATTTAATGAAGGCAGGTAGTTCTTTAGTTATTGCCTGGCTTTCTGTCCTTTGCAGTATATTCAATAACTTTTCTTTCTCAAAAAAAAAAGCTAATTGAAAAATGTACTTACAGACAAATACTACAAGCAATGAAGGGACAATGACAATGGTCCCAGGAGTGATCTATAGGCAGGTAGCATCCCCATCACTACTGCGCATGGGAAATGTGTTAAACAAGACAGACACTATGGAAAAAGGCATTCTGAAGCATGGAAGGCTTGCTGTTACCATGTAGTATAAAAGCAAATTTGTGAGAAAAAACAAACCTAAAAAGAAATCTGTTAATTACCTGGAATATAAAGCCACAGGTGCTTGACTTATCACACTCTGCCTGGAGATAGGGATACTTACAGATCTCTCTCTCTCTCTCTCTCTCACTCTCTCTCATGCTCTCTCTCTCTCTCTCTCTCTCTCTCTCTCACACACACACACACACACACACACACACACACACACGAGTTTTTTTTAGAGAAAGAAATCTTGAACATTCATTATTCAACCTGTAATACATACCATATCCTGCTGGATACAAAAAACTAATAGATGTTTGTTGTATATAGAAGGAAAAATTTGGTATTTTTATCAAATTGTAATTCCTAAAATGCTTTTCCTTCTTTAAAAAAACCCAACCAACTGACATATTCACTAAACGCAATTTAGATATACAGGCTGAAAGTCAATATCTTTGCTGTGACGTAATTACATTGCTAAATTGTGTGCTGTTTGAATTTACTGAAAAGCTAGCTCTGGAAATAAGAGTTACTCTCTTCCCCTTCAGAATCAAGCATGTTTCTCTCAAAATGTCCTTCACAGTCTCTCGTCCAAGGATGGACTGACCCTCCTCCCTGTAACAGGGAGGAAAGAAAACAGCAAAACAGCCCACAGGTAGGGACACTGTGTCCTTGAGGACTAGAAAGTGAACTATTTTCAACAGAGGGTATTACTGTTTATCCCCAAAAATGAAAATGCCATGAGAACCCATCCATAAAGAGAAAGCTCAGTAAGGAACTCCAGCAGAATGCCTCAGTTTCCCCAGAGGGTTTCTGCCGGGTGTTGTAAGCACCAGACTAGACGGTGTTATCTATCTGCTGCCATTTATTCTTTCACTTGGAAGCCTCACTAGAGGGGACACTCTGCTCTGCCTAAGTGTCCTTTTCAATTACAGACAGAACTCCAGGGTTTTCCCAGTTATCTTGGTCAACGTTTATAAGCCCTCAGTTTAACAGTGTTTTGTTCTATGCCTGCTTCTGTCTACATCACTTGCTATTTGCTATTTATTCTTTTACTTTTGTTTGATGTATACTTAATAAACTTATTCATTTAAAACAAAAATAAAAACAAAACAAAGGCCAGGAACACATTTAATCTCAGCACTCAGAAGACAGAGGCAGGTCGACTTCTGCACATTCCACGATGGCCTAGTCTATACAGTAAGTTCTAGGCCAGCCGGGGCTATAAAGTGAGATCCTACAAAAAACAAACAAACAAACCAACCAACCAAACAAACAAACAAAAAACTATAAAGCCAAACAACAAGAGAAGAAGTAACATCAAAATCCTGAAAGCTACAAGTGAGACAGGTTTAGCAAAACAGAGGAAAGCTGAATCTTAAACCAGAACACAAAACAAACAACCTGTTTCACATGCACAAAAAACTCAGAAATTGGTGACACAAGGCACTGATAAGCTGGGCTGGAAAAGATTTGCAAACAGAAAGGAGGATGGCAGGAGCAGTTAAACACTGTCCCAGGTCTTCTATCGAAGGCATGGGCTTCCTCTAGCAGGTATGAGCACAGCATCAATCCCCAATACAAAAAAAAAAAAAAAGGCTATTGCAAAGTATAAAAAGGCAGGGCACTTTGGGGAGACATCTGACTTTTTAAATTTTTTGTTTTTGTTTTGTTTTGTTTTGGAGACAGGGTTTCTCTGTGTAGTGCTTGCTGTCCTGGAACTCACTATGTAAACTAGGATGGCCTTGAACTCACATTATCTGTCTAGTATCTGCCTGCCTGTGTCTCCTGTGTGCTAAGATTGAAGACATGAGCCACCATTGCCCAGCTAAAACATTGGAGTTTAAGGAAATGGGTGATATCTAGGAAAAAAAAATGGTTGGAAGATTTGTATACTAAATGCTGAGATCTCTCAATCTCTTCCCCTCATCATCTCTGAGGATACTAACAGGCAGACTTATTGTGGAAAGCTAAGATTGAAGACATGAGCCACCATTGCCCAGCTAAAACATTGGAGTTTAAGGAAATGGGTGATATCTAGAAAAAAAAAATGGTTGGAAGATTTGTATACTAAATGCTGAGATTTCTCAATCTCTTCCCCTCATCATCTCTGAGGATACTAACAGGCAGACTTATTGTGGAAAACTGGCCAGACCAAAAGACTCAAAGATAATGACACTCAAAACAAGCAAAAATACCAAACCACCCCTCAAGACTAGCAAGTTGGCTCAGCGAGTGACAGCATTCTCTGCTATGTCTGATGATCTGAGCTGGATTCTCTGGAGTCCACAAGTTGTCCTCTGACCTACACATGCATATGTGCTCACATATAAATAATAAAGATGTATCTGATGCAGAACTGAATTCATTCAGCATTTATAAGTTTCACCTTAACAAACACTGAAAGAGAGCTATCTGTTGTTTAATAGAACACAGTTCTTGGAATTCACAAGGCCCTGAGTTTCCCAATACAATAAAAACAAAACACTAAATAAAAAGTAAAACTGAGGTGGGCATGGTGACACAACCTCACAATCTTAGCACATGGAAGGCTGAGATAAAAGGGTTGAGAATTCGAGGCCAGCTGGAAATGCATAGTCAGACTCTCATCTCAAAAGAAAAAAAAAAGGCATATGTTACATATTCTAAAACAAAATAAAAATAATGTTTTTATAAAACCAGTGCAGAAAGATTTTTAGAAATACCTTTCCTACATTATGACATACTGAGAAGAAATTTTGTCTACTAAAGAAAAACACATAGGAAATAAACATTCTCAGAATTCTTTGAATCTTTCAAAGATGTGTAAGCTATAACGTTCTCTACTTAAGTGTGTAGGGTATTTTCCTTTATCACTAAATACTGTTTTATGATGTCACTATAGTATCTGAAATGTAAAATATTTAAAGAGGAAAAAAGTTCATTTCTCAGAAATAGATTTTTTTTAAGCTCTAAAAGATAGCCTTAATTAGGGATAGTTAGATACAACGATTATACCAGCACAGAACTCGGCATCTGAATACACAGAGCACAAGACCAACCCCAACAGCCTTAATTAGGGATAGGTAGATAGCAACAATTTTACCAACTCAAAAAAAAAAAAAAAAGTGAAGATATGCCAGATATGCCTACCCACTGCTGAGGTCCTTTCCAACATAATCAGAGATTCTCATCTCAATGTTGTCACTAAAATGTAAAGTCTTAGATCTAAAATCATTTGGATTAAGTCTATTTGAAAGCTATGAGCTCAAAGCCAGACTAGGCCACAAGAAAGGTGGAAGAAGAGAACCAACTCCATAAAGCTGTCCTCTAGTTTCCACACATGCGTCATGGGGTATGTGAGAATCCCCTGACCTCTTCCTTCCAAACACACACATACACCAATAGCTGATTTAAAAACAACAAGAAGATGCTTTTAGGAAGCTGGAGAGATGGTTCTGTGGTTAAGTGAGTTTCCTGTTCAGTTTCCAGCACCTGTATCCAGCTTCAGGGATTCAATACTCTCCTGTTCTCACTGGGTACCCACACACAGATAGCACACATATACACATAATTATTTTTATTCATAAACTGACAAACTAGACAACTAAGGGGAATATCTATTTTTAAGGACTTTTTTTTAAATAAAAAAAAGTATTTTCTATGTGTGATTACAATTTGTAATGTTTCACCATAAACTTACCTATGTATACTTCAGTAGCATTAGTCAGGGCTGGGAATTTAACTCAGTGGTGGAGTATCTGCCTTATAGGCAACAAGGTCCTGGGTTTGATTTGTCATGGGGAAGTGTGTGTGTGTGTGTGTGTGTGTGTGTAACAAAATTTACTAAAGCAATATAACACTATCTCTCTGGATCAAAGCTACTAGTTTCTACTTTCTACACACACACACACACACACACACACACACACACACAAAATCAACTATAAAGCTAAAACTCTCAAAATGAAATGAGTCCAGCTTCCTATATAAAACGTCCAGAAAGACATTAATGTTCTTACCATCATACTGCTACTTCGTGACAGATGTAGGAATACTGCCAATTCAATATTTCAGTAATCTTTACATTTTCCTCAGTTATCCCCTTTAGATAAGGCCCAAGGTGAAACTAGATACTCAAGTCTATATATATATCGCAGCTTCAAACCTGAGCTCAGTGGCAGAGCACTTGGCCTAGCATGAGGAGGTCCTGGCTTAGATCCTCAATAGGACCATAGAGAAAGGGAGGGAAATTACTAAGGAGAAAAAAAATTTTTTTTTTGGTTTTTCGAGACAGGGTTTCTCTGTATAGCCCTGGCTGTCCTGTAACTCACTCTGTAGACCAGGCTGGCCTCGAACTCAGAAATCCGCCTGCCTCTGCCTCCCGAGTGCTAGGATTAAAGGCGTGCGCCACCACTTCCGGCCAGGAGAAATTTTAAATGATGTTTGAATGCCATAACACAAAGCTCTCACAAGGGCAACTTCAAAAATCTAAGAGGGCTACTATTGGTTCCCTAGTCTACAAAATTTCCCAAGACATTTACAAAGGCAACATAAGTAAATTCTCTAAAAGTATGTACCTTTTAAAAATAGAAAAGGCAAACATGACCTTTAATAGGAACATTAAGAAAACTTTCAATTTTTCTTGAAAACAATATATATATATATGTGTATATATATATATATATATATATATATATATATATATATATATATATACACACACACATACATACATGGAGGTGTAAAACCTTAATATATATGAATATTAAAAATCCATTTAGATGAAGCCAAGCATAGTGCATGACTTTAATCCCAGGTAGAAAGCAAATCTCTTGAGTTCAAGGCCAGACTGGTCTACATAGAGAGTTCCAGGACAGCCAAGGCTACATGAGACTCTGTCTCAAGAAAAACAAAACAAAACAAAACAAAATGAAAAAATCAATTCCATTGGCAGGATGATGAGCAGACCATGACAAAACTATGTCTTATATATGCAGGAAACCACCTCTCAAGAGAGATGGGGAAGGTAACTCTAGAACCCAATAGTTGACATCTATGTGTGTGTCCTGTCTTCTTGAGAATAAGAGTTTCCCACATACATGAGTTTATAATTTGGTTACCACTATATATGTGCATATAAAAAACTAGAGATTAAGTAAACAGATATTAAATGGTAGGAGCCAAACTTCTAGTTATTGAGGTGAAAGTTTACAGATTAGCCGAATAAGATGATGTGATGCATATGTTTGAGATATATGTTAGAGATATAGTGTCAACTTGACTTTGGATAATTTATTTATGCAAATGTTGCTTACAGGGCTGAGGGTATAACTGAGTGATAAAGCACACATGCAGCACATAGAATACCAACCCGCAGCCCTTAAAAGAACAAGTGCACAGGCATTTTCTGGCCTTGCTACCTTAGAAGACCTAGAACTAACAATATCCAGGGCAGATTTGGTTTCTCTTATCATTGTCTAAAAAGGAAGCAGGGTTTCTTGGGGAGAATGAGTAATTCTAAGATGGTATAAGAAAAGATGAAACTAGTCCAAAAAGTAAGTACTACAAAGATGTAGGAACCAGGTATATGACACAGGGCCAACTGAGAATTCCCAATGGTCAAAGCCAGCACTATACAGTGTACTGGAATTATGTTCCCAGATAACTGTAAATATTTATGAGTCCATAGAGATAGAATAATGATGCAGTTAATGGAGAAGAAATAAATATCCCACCTGTAAAAATGGCAAATAATGTGTGTCAATACTCTGCTTGTAGTGTTAGCCCCATCACTTCTATATGAGTTGTGAGGGCTACCGTTCTCACAATGAGTTCTCCACACCGCATGAAAAAAAGGCAGAGGACCTTTACAGAAGAGAACCAAACACATAAGCAGTAAGTCTTGCTGTGTACATGTCTGTGAGCAGATGTGTTCAGCCATGAATGGAGGCTAAAAGTGGATAGAAGCTCTCTTCCTCATTTTCCATTTGTCATTTTACTTTTGAGGCAGTATCTCTCACTGAACCTGGAGCCCATGAAATCAGCATGGCTGACTGGCCAGTAAGTCCCTCAGGGATCCACACTCAACTCTGGAGGTAAAGCCGCGTAAGATCAGCCTGTACTTAGCATGTATGCTGGCAATTAGAACTCAGGTTCTCATATCTGCAGGTACTTTTACTGAGCCATCTCTCCAAATCGTTGGCAAAATAAGAAATACATAGCCTGGTGTGGTGGTGGTGCATACCTTTAATCCCAGCATTTCAGAGGCAGGTGGATCTCTGTGAGTTAGAAGCCAGCCTAGCCTACATACTAAGTTCCAGGGCAGCCAGGACTATAGACCCTGTCTCAAAAAACAAAAACAACCAAACCCAAAAGAATTATGTATTTAGAAAACCGGGTGAGAGCCTAATTTACAGGCAGGGTGTACTAGGTGCTATCTATCACACTTATTCCAACACTACACTTGAATTAATATAAACTATTTTTCTACCTCCAGCCACCAGAAGCAATGTCACTAAAAGCAAGCCCACTAGATCTGATGCATGTTTACCAGTTGCCTAGTTTATTGGCAACAATGACTTGAGGGGGAGAAAACTATCTTCAACCTTATTTTCAGCATTAATCTACAACTAAAGTAATTTATTTTTATCTAAATAGGTATAGTCCTTTACAAGAATATGGTTCTCACAAAGCAGTTGTATTTATCCCAAAATAACATCAAAATAAAGAAATCAAAGTTTCCTTTTAAGGCCTTTCTAATCCCACCATTGTGAAAGCTAATGCACAAGGGTCCCAAGTTCAAGGCCTGTCTGTGCTACACAGTGAAACCCAGTCTAAAGCAAAGCATCAAAGTCATTCTCATGGTAAGATTTCTTTTTATAGCTTAATATAGTATAGTGTATTGTAACTGATGTTTGAAATAAACATGTAGGTCCAGGACCAGCAGTGAAAAGTCCTTAGAATAGAATTCCCTAGGGTAAATCAACTGAGTCTTGGCTTCTGTCCAAACCAGGAAGTTCTGTTCTGTTTACAGAGCACAGAGTGATGAAGCCAATGACTCTTCCTTAACAAGTGGTAGCCAGTGGACACAGCCAGAAAGCAAGAATGGATCAAGAATTCACCAGTGCCACAAAAAAAAAAAAAAGACACAGAGAACAAGGCTTGCCAACAGCGAGCCAATTCAAACACGAGGCAATCACAGTTCTGTGGTTCCTGACATTTATAAATACTATTTCCATATTTCTAACAGATTAAAAAGAGCTCTCGGGGCTGGCAAGATGGCACTAGCCACCAAGCCCAATAACCTGAATTCCATCTCCAGGACCTGAACTATAGGAGAAAACCAGATCCTGAAGGTTGTCCTCTAACCTCCACCCACACCCACACCCACAAAAAACAACACAATAAAGGTTTTTGTTAAAGTTCTTATGATACTAACCCCATGTGATATATCCACTTAAAATATCTTTTTTTTCTGTATTTCACATAAAAATGTTTGTACATGAAATAACAGCACAGTGGTATATGCCTATAACCCCAGCACTTGGAAGAATGAGGCAGGAAGACTGTTCCAATTTAAGGCTCTGAGCTACACAGAGTTCCAGGCAGTAAAAGATCCTATTGCCTCTAAACATATAAAATAAAAATAATAACCAAGAAATTATATAGTTGACCCAAAACATAATATGAATATAAATTTAATAATAATAGCTATTTATTGGTATTTACTGAATTCGAGTGATGGTTTCCATAGGTTTATCACACTGCCCTATTTGGTATGTATTTGAAATACTAGTAATAATCCCAGAACTTAGAAGGCAGGGACAGGTAGGTCTGTCTCTGCAAGTCCAAGGCCAGCCTGTTCTACATAACAAGTTCCTCAACAGCCAGGACTACATAGTTAGACCTTCTCATCCTCTCCCGTCCCCCACAAAAAATTGAAAATACCATTAAGAAATAACTTCAGGTCAGATGTGGTGGTACACACCTTTAATACCAATTTATGAGTGACAGAGACAGAGCTCTGTAAGCTAACCTGATCTATATAGAGTTCCAGCCCAGCCTATCTGACAAAACAAAACAAAACAAAACAAATAAAAAAAAAACAATTATAGAAATAGCCATTTCTCCATAGGCAATATACAAACAGCTAATATTCTGTATGTAACCAATCATTTAGGAAACAGAAATCAATACTGCAAAGGAGATAGCATCACAACCAACAAACAGATAGCTAGTACCAAGAAACCAGAAGAAGGCTAGTGTAGAGCTTGCCAGCCATGAACAGGCCTGGCTTCTATCCCTAGCACTGCAAAACACAAAATAAAAAACAAAACTAATCCAACTGCTGTTGAGAATATGAAGAACCTGGAATCTTTATACAGTGTAGGCACCAATGCAGGATGGTGTGGCTGCTATGGGTAACAGAATAGTTTTTAAGAAAACTTAAAAACAGGACTACCAAACTAACCCCACTTCTGGGTAATTCTCATAAATCTCAAATCAAGGACCGAGAGAGATTTGTACACCCCTGTTCGCAGTGCATCATGCACAAAGACTAAATATCCATCAGTAAATACATTTATCTTTTAAATGTAGCATAGGCAGGCCTGGTGGCATCAGCCTGTCACCCCAAAACTTAAGAAGTGGAGGCAGGAGGATCAGGAGTTCAAAGTCAGCCTCAGCCTCAGTGTGTGCGTGTGCGTGTGTGTGTGTGTGTGTGTGTGTAAAATGAGGTCAAGCCATGGTACAAGAGACTCCATCTCAATACAAACATACGACAAAATATTGTTCAGCCTTAAGAAAGAAATTCTGACACCTACTATTTGGATGAGCCTTGATGATAGGCCAACGAAAAAAGGAAGTTATAAGAAAAGAAGAAATAACTGATGGCACTTACACTGGTGTCTAGTTGACAGGCTGGAACAAGCAAGGAAGAGTACAGTTTAATGGGTACTAGACACAGGGCTGGTTTCATACATATGTGAATCCACTTAATGCTGGCAGACTTTGTACTTAAAAATGCTTAGGGTGGGAGGTGCTCTGTGGCAGAATATACAGCTACTCCCTAGCACCAAAAGAGGCAAGGGGATAAAAAGTTAATATGGTATATTTTATGTTTGTTTTATACAATTCTAAAAAAATTTTTCAAAGATACAATTTATCTATCTTCCATAAACAATGTATCTATGTTTGATTAAGATAGGCTTTCACTATGCAATCCAGACAGGCCTGGAGGCCACCATCCTATCCCTCAACCTCCAGAGCACAAAATCACATGAGTGCACCAACCACTGTGTCCTGCTTCAAGATCTTTCATACATTTTCTTTGATAACTAACCATATGGCCACAAATACAAACTGACAAGACACAAAAGAGATAACCTGTGCTACAACTATAACTTCTGAAATTTTATAACAAACATGCACATGGGCACTACCTAGCCTTCTTCTAAGATCAAAACTTCACCAATTATAGTTCCACCTGTTAAAGAGATGAGATTATTTCCCTAATCTATCAAAATGCCATTGCAGAACATTCAGAGAACTTAACCCAAAAAGCTATCGTCCCCATGCCTGGTTTATGATGTCATCTGGAATGCTATACAAACTTAATGGTGATGACTGAGAATAAGCAACTTCCTCAGCAGGCCATGAGCTATGTTTAAACCTCACACTCTGTGGTTTGTTTTTAATATTTAATATATAGTGAAGCTCTGTTCATTTACATACAACTCAAATATCTCAAAACATCTGGCACGAGGTATCAAAATTCATGATATAGCGGCAAAGATCTACTTTAACTGCAATAAGGAGAATGGATGACCAGCAATTGATGTCCTCCTTGAGCTAGCCACAGCTGAGAATGAGCCTACCTAAACCTTTTTGAAACTCTGTTCAATATATATTGGATATAGTCTCAGTTTTAAAATTGCAAAAAGGAAAAAAAAATAAAAATAAAAAATAAAAAATAAATTGCAAAAAGGAGGGAAAATCATTCTACAGAGAAACTAAGCCCAGCCTATCAATAACTGTCAGTATGCTAAATTCAAGTTGTGCATACATCAATAAAAACCCCTAAAAGCAAAGGAGGCCAGCAGTGTTAGCAATTCTGAGTGAACCATAAAGCTTTCCATTAACATCACTTGGCTGGAGGACCACCTAAGATTAACAGATCAAAAGAAGTCACAACAGCCTTATGTGACAGCTAAAGAGTAGCATATTCCTATCAAGTGGCCTGGCCAATTCACCAGCATTCTGTAATTCAAAAACCTTGTAAATATGTATAGTCTCTGATTACACACTACAAACAGTTACAGGTGTCTGGATAACAAACTTCAATAGTTGTTAAAAATTATAAATACTCTTAGGTAACTAAGTCATGGCTCAGCCATACAATTCATGCCACACAGGCATTAAAAACAGCTGACAGAGGAGCTAGAGATATATAGTTCAGTGGTACAGGGCTTATATAGAAAGTGAAAGGCCCTTCAACACTGAACAAAAGAAAAAAAAAAAAAAACCAGGAGATTTGAAAATCCAACATTGCCGGACAGTGGTGGCACACACCTTTAATCCCAGCACTTGGGAGGCAGAGAGGCAGGTGGATTTCTGAGTTCGAGGCCAGCCTGATCTACATAGTGAGTTCCAGGACAGCTAGGGCTACACAGAAAAATCCTGTCTCAAAAAAAGGAAAAAGAAAATCCAATATTACTAATGATTGTGTGCCTTTGTACATGTATATGTGCACAAAAGACACATGAAAGTGAACGCACATGCCTAAGACTATGGACACATCCAAGTGTGATTAGGAACTCATGAAACTGCATGAATGTTCGCCTGTCTACATTCATGAGTACATAATATACATATATATGTATGTAATGGATACAGCCTGTCTTTGGGGCATGAGCTTCTATACAGGTGAGTAAATGAACACTCTTGTTATCACAATTTAGCAGTTTTGTTTTTTAGAGACTTGCCTTTGCCATCTATAAAATGAGAACAAACCCTTACTCCTAAGTGCTGTAAGGGTTCAGTGAGGATGGATAGGAGCCAAGTCTGCTGTGACTGGTACACAGACAACACCAGCACTCCTTCTCTGTGCACACGCATACTGACCGATCACACTTTTGTATATTTACATAGCTCTAATCTACAAGATTATGTGCCCACATATTAACTTTTGGGAATAGATTTGTGTTTGGCTAGACTTTTTTTAGCTTTAATGTTTTATAATTTCTTCTAAGATTTTTTTCATGTTTTATTGAAGATTATTTTTTCAAATTTATTTTGTTATTGTCGAGGCAGGGTCTTCCTGTATCTCAGGCTGGGTGGCAACTAATTTGGCAATCCAGGCTGGCCTTGAACTTTCAATTTTCCTGCTTCAGCCTGCCAACTGCTGGGATTATAGGCATGAGCCACCATGCCCAGCAAACTAATTACTTTGAGAATAACGATATTAAAGATGGCCCATCTCTAACATAACCTAAATTCTGCATAATCAAAAAGCTATTAAACACTAAGCCAACAAAAGCATAATTTTAATACTCTTTAACAAATGTTCTGTATTATAGCAGTCAACCAGCATTACCCCATAGCTAAGTAAGATGGCAGTACAAAGAAAACCCACAGCTATTCTGCCCATCCAAGTCGGGAATGAAAAGACTAACGCTATCAGGTTTGGAGGATTTGTAAACACGTCGATGAAAGTCTAATGACATCTATGACTCGAATTTATTAAAGCAGGGAAGCACCCGGAATCTCACCCAAGGTCATAGATAGAATAAAGGCTGGGAAGACATAAACATCAGTCTGCAAGGCCAGAATTTGGGGCGTTTATGAAACCAAGAGGCTAAATTCTTAACTAGTCATTTCAGGAGTCCGAGCAGAGGCAGAGGCGGGGGCGGGAAGAAGGGCGGATTACAACGCAACGCTGAAGACAGCAAAACAAACCAGCAACTGGCCGTGACAGGGTTAATCTGCAACACGCTTTAATCATTCTGGTTTTATTTCTACAACGTAGTAAACGTAGATCTCTTGATTTACGCCATTTTATGTAGAAAAAGCAGGACTGGCATTTTTGTATGCAAGTAATACTGAAAACATTTGAAATTGACAAAACAGAAGCAGTTGCCTGCGGTTCTATCAACAACTCCCTGGCTTAACTCCCACGATTATGTTATATTTTAGATTAATACCTATTTTTCCCCCCAAAAGAGTCTCTAAATTCCCGAGGAAACCCAGTCACACACCGGGAGGGGAGAAAAATCTCTTTTCCCTAGGGTCTCAATTTACAGAATCACACAGCAGATAATAACCCCAATCATCTGGATATATTTCCTCCCTAGATATGCTATTAAATCTCTTAAACGTCATTTCTAAGCGTGCAAAATACATCCGGGCACACGCCCTGCAGCCTCACGTAGCCCTACATTTTGGGGCCTCTCCAGCCAAACATCGCCTCTTCCAAATCGATTGAAAGCTGCGGGCTCCTCTCTCGCTTCATTTTTTTTTTTTTTTTTTTTTTTTTTGACTCGAATCTTTAAAGGGGGCGAGGGGGATGGGTTTGGACAGAAACGAGGCTCCGAAACCCTGACTAATCGCACCTCGCTGCGGACAGCCGCCAGAGGAGGTTCCAGTGATTAGGATCTTTTCTTCTGAACCCGTTTCCTTTACCTTTTTGGCTTAAAAAATTTTTTTTTCCTCGCCCCCTGACTTTCCAATGACATCAAACCAAAGCTGAGAGAGAAGGAAAAACTGATGCCTCTTGGTCGCAGCCCCTAGAGCGCCACGAGTTCAGCCTCCAGGCCCCGCCCGACCTGGGAACCGGGGTTAACGAGGTCCCTCCCGGGTGACCCGAGCCGCGACAGGCGCAGGCCCCGGTGTCCGGCCGAGGCCCGGCGCGGCCTGCAAAGCCCGGGCCGACGTCGAGTGGCCGGCGGAGGGCGGGGCAGGTCCGGGGCCGCTCACCTGCTGGTACCCGCTGCCGCAGGCCGGCTCCACGGCCGCCAGCGCCGCCAACGCCAAGGCCATGGCGCAGCGGGCCTCAGGGAAGGAGGGCGAGCGAGAGAGCTGATCGGGCGGCTGGGGGTCGCCGGGAGGCCGAGAGGTACGCGCCGGGGCGTGTGTGGACGGACGCTGCCGACGCTGAGACGCTGTCTTCAGGCACTGAGCGCCGCCGCCGAGGCTCCGCCGCGGCCCCCGGGGAGGAGGCGGGACGACGACGACGATGACGCAGCGCCGCCCCGCCCCCTCCGCACTCTGCCCCGCCCCTCCGGGCCCAGCCGCGCCCCTCGCCCCTGCCGCAGCTTCCCCGGAGTCACTGAAGTCGTCTTCCTGCAGGGTTGAGGTTCCTTTCTGTTCCCTTCATAACTGCCATCCTCAGAGGTAAGGGGTCAGGCAGCCACATCCCGCCAGTCAAGACCCTGAGGATGTACGTGCATTGACATTTAAATATCCTCAAATAAAGTTTTATTGTAACAAGGCCTCGTCCTTCTGGTGTGGCCTGCAAACTCTAAAGAATGTGTCTTACCCTTTACAGAAAGTAATTGCTGACCCTAAAGCTTAAGATTAGGTTTTCTGTTGATAAAGAAACTATATTACCTGAAACAAAACACTCCGAGGAAATGATACCAAAGTCAAAACTTGAAGGATTTATCTAGATAGCAGGAGCATGTGCTCAGACAAGAGAGAGCTAGCCTCGCCTACCCGGAGCTCTCCTCACATAGGTGTAGGAGTTCCTATAAGCAGCGGTTCACAGATGAGGAAACTGCAAGAGGATTCACTGTTTTACTCACTGACCCTGAGCCGATGGGGGTGGAGGGGGCGTTGGAATGCAAGTCTATTAAGCCAGCTTTCTTAACCATTATCACACAGTTTATATTATGAGCTTTGTTGAGGCAAGAGTGTTTGTCTTCTATAGAATATAGCTCTATTGCAGGCCGGGGCTGTTTCTTTTTATCATATCTAGCTGTCTAGAATCAGGGCTAAGCACACATCCATCATGGATGAGGGACTGGGAAGAATTGTTCACATGTTACAATTTCTGTTGCTTTTTCATCGTTTTTCCAAGTTAGTGTTCTGCAGTTGATTATAACAGTAAGGCTATCTTAGTCTCTAACTTTTTCACTTTAGATATATCTTTATGTATTAGTTATATTTATAAAAACACAGCTGCTTTGAACTACCCTAAGAGTTTCATATATAGGAATATATTCTAATCAATTTTTTTAAATGCCAGGCAATAGTGGCACTCACAGCATTCGGGAGTCAGAGCTTTGAGTTCAAGGGCAGCCAGGGCTACTCAGAGAAACCCCATCTTCAAGGGGAAAAATTCTGTAGAGCTGGAGAGATGGCTCAGCCGGCCGTTAAGAGCACAAGCTGCTTATCCAGGGGACCCAGGGTCAATCCCTAGCACCCACATGGTGGCTCACAACCATCTGTTTGTAACTCTAGTCTGAGGAGATCTGAGCCCTCTTTTAGCCTCACAGAGCACTGCAAACACATGGTGCACAGTCATGCAGAGAAAACCCCATACACACAAAATACATATTTTAATTAAATTGGAATAACATCTAGATGTGAATATTTGTCAATCTGTGTTTCCACGTCCAAGTCCCTATCTAGCTTAGCTCTGTTTCTAAGGATTAGCATTGACTATTTGTTTACGTGCAGAGAGTGGAGATATGTGAGCGAGGAGATAAACTTAGCACTATGCTAAGCTAGGATGTCTGCTAAACTGCTCTCTCCTTTTCTTTCTCCTTTTTCCCTTTCCTCTTCAGTGCTGGGAACTGAAGCCAGTGCCTTGTGCGTGTAAGGCATGCACTCTGACTCTGAGCAACATGTCAAACCCAGAAAGACAAACTTTAAGTGTTATTTGCTGCAGCAGACCAAACATAATGTCCTTCCATGCGGTCTTATATAAGAAAAGGGGGAAGAGTCTGATTTGAAATGTAAAAGCATATATCATCAGTGGAAAATAGAAATCAGGCTACTCTTGTCTAAATTTATAAGTAAGAAAAAAAATAAAAAAGCTTCTATCTGTCCTGTCACATATGGCTGTTACAACAACTGCCACCATCTTGCCGGCTGTTTCTGAAGGAGGAGTTGCTGCCTTCCATCTCTTATGCTTGCCTTAATATCTATATGCTGCTTGAATATGAGTCCAATATATAAAAAATATATAAACAATAGCCTTTCTCACAGGACTTGCTCTCAAAAGCCAAAGAAAATCCTTCATTTCTAATCTTCCTTCTGAACTCTTTTTTTTTTTTGAAACTCTAAACCATAGTTTTTGTTTGGTTTGTTGGTTTTGTTTTTAAAGATTTATTTATTTATTTATTTATTTATTTAATGTTGTATGAGCATCCTGTGGCTGACACACCAGAAAAGGGCATCAGACTCTATTAAAGATGGTTGTGAGCCACCGTGTGGTTGCTGGGAATTGAACTCACGACCTCTGAAAGAGCACTCAGTTCTCTTAGCCATCTCTCCAGCCCCTTCAACCATAGTTTTTTGAGCAACAATATTTTGGTCTCTATTTTTTTCCCTTGTGAGTTCCCTAAGCTTTTAATACACAAATCAAGATTATTCATCTTGATTCAGTGAGTGTCTAAACTAGAAATTTGGAAAATGTTTTTTCTTTCCCCCTGACTTTCCAATGACATCAAGCCAACACAGGGAAAAGATGGGTGCCTCCAGGCTGGAGTCCCCAGAGCACAGTGTGTTGCGGCTGCACAGGCCTTCAGTCAGTGGGCAGGAGGCTGCATTGCATGTCCTGTGGACTCACCCTGGTGATCACTAAGCAAACAGGGAGGGTAAATCTCAGGCTGAGAAAACTGCACCCGGGGGCATCTCCAGATGTTGTCAAAAGAACTTCCACTAGGAAAGTTATTCATTTCAGATTGCCACACTTAGAAACTTATTTCCCCTGAGAGCCACAGTAATATTTTCCGTGCACAACACTCTTTATGTGACTTGCTGGTGTGGAATCATTCATCCTAGGAGAGAAAGGAAACATGGAGAAGTGGGAGCCCAGCTCACGTCTGCATCACTTTCCTTCTCTAACTTAGATAAAATCTCTGGAAGAGATGTGGCCTTCCGTATGCATAGGAGGCCTGACCAAGGCAGAGCTCAGCTTCTAAGTAGTCAAGGGTGTGCTCAGCTTGTTCAAAGCCTCAGTCGTCTAGCGTCTCATTTGGGCTGCTGTGGGTAATCACAGAGCTCTGGCTAAACCATGCTGTTTCACTTCTCCTGGCTGAGTGTCATCTTTTAGTCACACTGCCCCGCCATGAGTTTTCTTAAGGGCAAAGGTGATTTCTTCACATCCCAAATAAAGAAGTTAGCCATTGGTGACTGCTGTCGTTATAAAACATTCCCTGGGTCTTGGACACTACCATACGCCATCTCTCTAATCCTCATGACAAATGCACTCAGCAGATAACCAATTCAAGAAATTCATAGCACTTGTTCAGCTAGGGAGGGATAGGGCCAAAGTGAAGACTCAAGTCTGCCTGAGTTAAAAATGTGAGCGCTACTCAGTGCATGCAAAGAAATGCAAGGCGTTGAAGGGCCAACCTTTGCGTCTTCACAGTGAAATAGAGTAGATAATATGCACACATCAGAGATTATGTTTAATGTAAAAATTTCAAATTGGCTCTAAGGCTACAGCTCAGTAATGGAGTACCTTTGTAGCATGAGTTTAATCCTAGACAGACAGACAGACACACAGACAGACAGACAGAGAGAACTACTTAATTGTAGTCCCATTGAGATGAGGAATAGTAAAGAGAGTTGTGTGATAGTGAAGAGAGTTGTGTGATAGTGAAGAGAGTTGTGTGATAGTGAAGAGAGTTGTGTGATAGTGAAGAGAGTTGTGTGATAGTGAAGAGAGTTGTGTGACCAGGTGGGATAATTAGGTAAGGACTGTAAAGTAAGAGTGTTAAGTGAGGAGCAGGCTTCACTGCAGTAGGAAAGGGGAGAGCACTCCAAGTCATGAGCGCACCTGCACAAAAGCTTAACTCAGCATAGAGCTTAGCGAGCCATCCTTTATTTAAAGGGACAGATAATAATGATTCCAGGCTCTGTGGACCTTAAGCTGGCTGCCGCAGATACTCTGTGTACACTCTGCTTTAACGTTGGATCACAGACACAGCCTCCGCGGATGTTACCAAACAAACTGGCATAGCTGTTGCTAGCTAAGGTTTTTTTATTTTATTTTATTTTATTTTATTTTATTTTATTTTATTTTATTTTTGGTTTTTCGAGACAGGGTCTCTCTGTATAGCTCTGGCTGTCCTGGAACTCACTTTGTAGACCAGGCTGGCCTCGAACTCAGAAATCCGCCTGCCTCTGCCTCCCGAGTGCTGGGATTAAAGGCGTGCGCCACCACGCCCGGCTGCTAGCTGAGGTTTAAAGGTTGCCCAAACATCATTCCCAATGTAGTTGGATTGAGTCAGGCATGGCGGCACATGCCTGCAACTTGAAGAAGAGGTGAAACAGGAGGTCACCACTCCCAAGCCAGTGCAAACTAATATCCAGAGCCTATCTCAAAAAAAACAAATGAAAGGTTATAAATGTTACACATACACGTTAGATTTGGAACCTAATTAGAGGCCTAGTTGATTGCATTATTGATAGTGACCCCGAGACGAACGAAACAAGAGGTAACACTGAGACCAAAGGAAAGTTTCTCCCACGGATGGTCACTAGTATTTGATTACAAATACAAAAAAAAAAGAGAGAAACATTATAAATATGCTAAGCTATCTCCTTTATCTTAAAGTATACGCTTTATATTCATCTATTTTATGCTTGTGAGTATTTTGTTCACATGTGTGTCTGTGCACTGTGCATGTGCCTCGTGTCCACGGAGGTAAGGAGAGTGCACTGAATCCCCTGGGAATGGCACCTGTGAGCCAGCTTGTGGGTCGTAGAAATCAAACTCAGGTCCTTTGCAAGAACAAGTGCTCTTAACCGCTGAACCATCTCTCCATCCCACCAAGTATATATTTTAAGTTTGAGGATTCCTGCATCCCAGGAATAATACTATAGTTGGACCATATGGGTTGCCACACTTGGTAGTGCAAATGTGCATTGGCCAGCTCCAGCATCAATTTGGCTGACCTGAAACTCACTGTGTAGCCCAGGCTGGTTTTGAATTCACATAAATCCTCCTGCCTCCACCCTTGGGTGCTAAGATTACAGATGTGCATCAGCACACGTGGCTCTGCATGATCCCTCTTACACACACAGATTTGAACTTGCCCAGGAGCACACGTGGAAGTCTGAGTTTGCCTTCCAGGATCCTCTTCCACTGCTCCTCACCGTGTTTTTTGAGACTGACTCTTTTACTGAACCTAAAGCTTGCTCTTTTTACTAGAATGGCTGGCCAGGAAGCCACAGAATCCCCCTGCCTCCACCTATCTCCCCTTGCCAGTATTAGAGTTACAGACGCTCACACCTACACCCAGCTTCTACCTAGGTGCTGGGGATCTGAATTCTGGTCCTCTGGCATGTGCTGCAGGTATCTTACCAAATGAACCATGTTCCCAGCCAAAAATAAAAGTCTTTAAGTGAGGATTATGCAGGGATCAGTCTGTGCCATGCCCAAAGATGTTCTATGTTGTATAAAACAGTGATTTCTTTTTCTAGACTGTGCCTTGCCCTGAGAGATTCCATCTTACAAGCAGCAGTTGACTCTATTTAGAAGATGTGGGATGACTGCACCTGAGTGGACATGTGAACAGAACCATCTGTCTGGCACCACCCACATGGCACAGACTGATATATGACTTATTCCTGGGAGTAGAATGTTCCCTATAAACTTATCTGTGTGAGGTGAGATTTTAGGGACAGATGTACTTATTAAAAGCCCAAGAACTCAACTCGACTTTCCTCCCCACAATCCCCCGAACCTGTCTTTCTCAGTTTGAGCCTGGCTGAATGGCTCCTGCAAAGGGTGGGGAGAAGAAGGGCCATTCTGCTATCAACGAGGTGGTGACCCAAGAATACACCATCAATATTCACAAGTGCATTCATGGAGTGGGCTTCAAGAAGTGTGTCCCTCAGGCACTCAAAGAAACCTGGAAATTTGCCCTAAAGCGCGTTGACACGAGGCTCAATAAAGCTGTCTAGGCCAAGGGAATAAGGACTGTTCTGTGACACGAGGCTCAATAAAGCTGTCTAGGCCAAGGGAATAAGGACTGTTCTGTATCTCGCCTGAATATGCTTGCCCAGAAAATGTAATGAGGATGAGGAATTGCCAAACAAGCTCTACACATTGGTACTTATATGCCTGTTATCATATTTAGAAAAAAAAAATCTACAGATGTTATTTATGTGGATGATAACTAACCTGCTGAATGTCAAATAAAGTTGAAAACAAACAAACAAACCCAAGAACTCATTGGACACACCAGACCAAAGGAAGTGTGTGACTCTTTCATCTGGACCCAATAAGGAATGCGCTGATAGCACCATGGTGGCCATGGCACCTGCCCATCTGTCATCTGACCACCCTGTGTGTGCAGCAAGGAAAGCAGAGACACTTCTCAACTACCCCAGGAGCTTCACCTTGACTTGGCCCCACTTTGATGTGGCCTTACTCAAATTACTGCCCACCCATCTTGACCTTCCATCTGTCTGGGAGGTAACCATCCAAACCTGCTTTTGCTCTTTGCTTCACTTCGCTCTAGCAGCTCAACTCTTACCCTAATGCCTAACCTTATGGCCAGCAGCTAGCAGCTTCTCCAGCTCCTTCTCTTACGCAGCTGGGTCCATTATCTTATCAAGACTCAAGCATCCCTACCAGTTTCTGAACTGTGGCCTCTTATGCCTTTTAAAACTCTTTGCCTCCTTAATTCTTTGTGACCTTTCTATAACCGATAGATAGATAGATGATAGATAGATAGATAGATAGATAGATAGATAGATAGATGATAGATAGATAGATGATAGATAGTTAGATATTTAAATGAAAGGGATCATTGAGAGGGCTCAGCATGTAAAAGCACTTGCTGCCAAACCTGGTGACCTGAGTTCAATCCCTGGGACCCACCTGGTGGATGGAGAGAACCAATTCCTGAAAGTTTCCTGCTGACCTGCATGTGTATATGGACAAGTATACATACACCAAGTACACACACACACACACACACACACACACACACACACACACCACATCACATTAATAAAGATGTAATGAGAATTTTTTTAAGAAATTGGCATAAAAGAATCTGTATTTATGTATTCAGGGCTATTGAAAGCAAGACTATCTGGCAAATTACTGCCACTGAAACCATCATACCTTCTTAGTTTTATTTTTAATCAATAAATACTGATGTTGTATATGTTCTGTGCTTCTGGCATATGGTGCTCATGGTTATTTCTTACTGACTACTTCATGAAATAGCAGACACAAGCTGCTGTGAAAGTAGTAGATGTGACTCTTGTGAGGGGAAATCGCAGCTCTAAGAGTGGAGATCCGGCTGCATTTTTGCTCTAAATTACTCCTCATTGTAGAAGCCAGAAGCTCCTAGGGCAGGCATTATCCTAAGTGACTCCATTTTTAAAAGCTGTGCAAGTAGGAAGGCAGAATGACTCTGCACCTAGTTTTGCGCGTGAACAATCACCATCTGCCCGCAAAGACCATGAGACACAGGCTGACGATTTATTGATGCCAATGAAACATCACTGCCTGTGAACTCACCCGTTTATACCAGGCACGCGTGGACACAACAAAAACCATGTCGGAAGCACCAGACCTGTGAGCTCATCACTAGACTAACAAATAATATGATGCCCTTAAAAGGAAAAGTGCCAACTCAGTAGGGTACATTGCCTCCCCACACAACAGGTGTGCGCCTTCCGGAGCATGTATCATAGGAGTCACAGACCACACACTCCCAACTTAGTCTCTGGGCCTTCAGCTGAGCCTATGACGGCCCACTGAAACTGTCATTTGTGCACATGCACTGTGCTTTGACGGTCCTTCCCCTGAAGAGTATATGACTGGATTAGTTGTGTTGATGGCTATCCCCCTGCAGTAACTCTCCTTTTATATGTATCAACTCTCTGCTACCTTAGGTGATACTCCTTTGGACTCTGTAGCCACTTTAACCCCAGTTCAACCATGATGCAATCTATATAGATTATGGTGCGACTTGTGAAGCGGTGTACCTGGGATCTGAGAACTAATAATCAAGATGGGAACAGAATAAGAGAATCCATGTTTGCCAGTGGTCACAAGTGTCAGGTCAGATTAAAAAAAATAGTGACTTAAAGATGATGAAATTGCCATATCTTATGCATATATCATTTTTAATAAATCCCGACACTGTGGAAAGACACAATCAAGTCCTCTATGTGATTGGCACAGCTCCCTTGAGACAAAAGGAAATCTCTACTTGTACAGGAGTCTCCATCCCCTTGCCAGGACAAGGAGTTCTAAATCTCAAGAAACTTTTTTTTATCAATGAAGGCCCCAATTATATCTGTAACAGTCCTGTCTTTGCTTTTCCTGGTTGCTCTCCCAGTTTACCTAATGTTTTAGGTTCTGTTCTATTGCTATGAGGAGACACCATGACAAAGCAACTTTTAAAAGAAAGCATTTACTTGAGGGCTTGCTTGCTGTTTTAGAGGTTTGATATACTCTCATGATGGGGAGCATAACAGGACGCAGGCAGACATGATGCAGGAGAAATACTGGAGAGTTCTACATCCTGATCCACAAGTTGCAGGCCTGGCGTTTGCTTTGGAAACCCCAAAGCCCGCCTCCAATGAGACACCTCCTCCAACAAGGCCACACCTCCCAACCCTTCCCGATCTGCTTTTTAAAACTCTGATTCAGCTGAGACTATTATTGCAAACTGAACTCTAAGCCACCTCTATGGCAATTCCTCATTCCCTGGGGAATCTCCCTTGTACACATGACATGTGCATGTTAGTCACTTCTCATTTGTTCTTCTGCCCTTTCATGTGTCTTTTGTTACAGGAGTTTCAGCCATGAATTTAGAAGACTATTGATGAAATTATTTCCTGTTCCTTACAAGACTCTGCGGCCAACCAAGAAGCTAGAACAAAATGTCCAGGCACAACAAAGTCAAGCCTGATCTTAGGACACAAGGTTCTCAGAAGCTGAATTTCAAGTACCTTGAAAAAGAAAGAAGAGCAAGGAGGAAGCTTGACTCCTCCAAGCCCCAGGGCTGAGTGAGAAACTGAAAGGATGGCTTCTCACACTTCCCAGGGTTCCCAGGGTGGTAGTTGGCTTGCCCTGTTTAGGGAGTTAGCATAAGAAACACAATTACCTGAGGGAGATTACTAAGGCTTAGAGCTAATGAGTTCCCTGGGATGTGTCAGGGGAAAAGTAGTATGTGCTCTTTGTGACACAGAAGAGGATCTACCTTCCCGGCTCCCACTGGAGAAGCCCGAGTTGGTTGCAGTTGGACTGTAGAAATACTGGAGAGTTCTACATCCTGATCCACAAGTTGCAGGCCTGGCGTTTGCTTTGGAAACCCTAAAGCCCACCTCCAGTGAGACACCTCCTCCAACAAGGCCACACCTCCCAACCCTTCCCGAACAGTTCTACTCACTGGAGACCACACAGATGGTTGCTACCAACTTCCTTAAGATGACTCAAAGGCCACAAAGGATACCTTGATTTTTCAAATAGGGTTGAAGTTTTAGCCCAATAACTCAGACTTCCTCTTTAACATTATCCCTGAGAAGGCAACATCTTCAATAGCCAAAGCCCAAGGATAGGAACAAAAATAGGCCCCTCCATTTCTTGGAGTTAGCAGTGAGTCTGTGCTATTATTTGGACCTTAAAAGGCCTCTGGACACCCGTGTGGTAAAGACTTATCACTGATTGTATTACAAAGTAGTAGAAACTTTCAAGACAGAGAAAAAAAATTAATTAAATTTAATTTTAAAGAAGCCAGACACCACAGACCTATCAGGAAGATTGTTCAAGTTCAAGGCCAGCATAGGCAACATAATGAGAGTCTATCTTAAAACAAAACAAAAAGAAATATATAAGAAGTGGGACCCAACGGAAGTCAGGTCGCTGGAATGTCCTCAAAGGAGCTTGTGGAATATTTACTTCATTTTCTTCTCTTCTCTGTCAAAGCTGTGAGGTGAGGAATACCACATGGAAGCACCATGGTGTGCAGCCTTGCCACACTGAGGCTGAGACTGCAAAATCAAAATCAACATTTCCTTATCCTAAGTTAAGGTCTCAGGTATCTGTTATAGAAGGGAACGCCAGCTAACACTAGCAACAACAGAGTGTGGCATGGCCTCCCGGAAGTGAGACATTTCTATGATTATACTGGAACAAGTCATAAATCCTCCAAGCCCATCTCCAGATGCTATGACTGACACATGCTGAGGCTGAGTTGGGGCTATATTATTGGCTTTTGAAATACTAACCCACCTCTGGTGTTGGCTTTCCTTTACCTCGTGAGCCAGTGTGATAAGCCCATAAGCAACATGGTCAGAAGGCCGACCTATGCCTCCTTTACCACGCTAAATTCCCCCCACCAAACATCCCACCTCACAAAGCTTTCAGTTCAAACGCTTTAACAAAGGTGTCTTTGATGCCACCGCCCCTAGAACACTGCTTTAGTAACACCTGAGTAGAACACTTACTTGGTGTCAAGAACAGTGCTGGGCTATGTACACTTATTCTTTCTAGTGTTCTCAGGAAACACATAAAACAAGGTCTATTTCTATCTTGTTCTGTGAATGAGAAAACAGGAAATATAGAAGTTAATTATCATGTAGAGTGGAGCGTGCCTGAGAGAGAGAGAGAGAGGGAGAGAGAGGGAGGGAGAGAGAGAAAGAGAAAACAAGCATATTAGAAGATTAGAATCATTGTATACAGGTGATAGTGCAGACCTACAATTCTTTCACTTAGGAGACAGAGGAGGAGGTAGAAGAGAAGAACTAGGCCCCAGAGGACTTTAGAAATTATTTAATTATTTAGCCTGAGCTTTTATTTCCTACAGATAAGACACCCGAGAGACCAGGTCACATGCTCCTGATTGGGAAGCCCGGAAGTGGCTGTGAGTTACCATGCATCCTTCAAGCCTTCTGTTCTCTGAATCTGAGCTTTTCGTGATCTGAAGCTAGGTGCCATTCTCAGGTATCCCGGGACAACCAAGTAGGATTTAATTTAAAAAAAAAAAAAAAGGTGTGTTCTGTCTGCGTCAGACTGGTTAGATCAAACACTAACTCAGGAACAAAAGAAGCCTTAACCCACTCAGGAGCTTAGCTACCTCTGCGCTTCTCTGAGCATTTCAGAAAACACATCTAAATATAGATTTGTCCACAGCTCTCCCAGAAGAGGTTGGTAACTCTAAAATGTCACTCCTCTCACCTTTCAGCAACACAGTTCTGCCTGCCTACCTGGGGACTGTGCATGGCCCTTCCTTTCTTGCCCTGAGGAGAGGACTTCCTTCTTGTATAGGGGAGAAGAGTGCCTCTCTGCCTGCAGAAGCGCCCTTTCCTAGGAACTTGGACAAAAACTGCTTTCTCTACAGCAGGATGACACCAAGGAGGAGGGAGCAGGTCTCCTGCTGCTTTTAGGTCTTGAGCGTGAACAAAATGGAAGAGGGCCGGAAATCCCCAGGGCTAGCATGCACCTCCCTCTGGCATTTCCTGCCTCTTCAAAATGATATCAGGTGGGCTGGGGATGTGGTTCAGCAGTGGGGTTCTAGCCTGCTATGCGTAAGGCTCTAGGTTCAATCCCTAGCGTGCGCGCGCACACACACACACTCCCAGTGAGTGGGAGATGGCACTAGTAATACCACTAGTGACACAGATTTTTCCAGACACAAAACCCAGGGAGTTTCCCTGGCCTAGCCCTCCTGCCAGTAACTGTTTGTATGCTGAGCTTAGAGCCACTGCCAGCTAAGCTGGACTTTGAAGCAAGCCATAGATAGTACTTCCAAAAATTGGGGAGAAAGGGAAAGAATTCGATTTATGGTGGGAGGATTCTGCATCTTGTAAGCCAGGTCTTGTCAGAAACACTTGCCTGCTGGCTTCTCGCCAAAGCCATGAAGCGCTTAAGGTCCACAGACACTTAAAATCTTAGAGGTGTTTTCAGTCTTTTTTTCTTATTCATGCGTTCAGGTAGCTTACTCTGTCTAAAGACGCCATTTTAAGGACTAGGCACCTGAGTCAGCGGCAGGGCACGTGAGTCAGCAGCAGAACACGTGCTTAGCAAGCACAGGGCCTGGGGTCATCCTCCAGGACTCCTCTAGCACGGTACTGTATGTGCGCACGCATGGGACTCTGTGTGTGTGTGTGTGTGTGTGTGTGTGTGTGTGTGTGTGCGCGCGCGCGCGCGCGCCTTAAGAGCATGGTGGTCCTTTGAAAAGAGCGCTTTTCAAAGACACAGTGGTTCCCAGAAACAGAACAGAAAATAGCCTCACACACAGAGAGGCCTGTGATTCTGATCGGGAGCCGAGAGGATAGCAGGGCATGCATGACAGAGCAGACATGTCTCTGCGTACAATTGCCCTCGGTCTTTACACAAGGTGTGGTAGCATGGATGTAGTGCTTGCATTCCTGGGGTACATAAAAGCTGTCCCAGCATAAATAAACAGAACGAGATCTGTGCTACTTGATTTCTCGGCAAAAACAATCAAATAAACAAAAGTGGGAGGCATAGAAGAGACGCCTTCTGAGCTTTCAAGGCCGATGCAGTGCGGGTAGACACAGGAAACGCTACTGTCTAAACCACACAGAGAGTGCATGCAATTCTCCTTTTCAATCTGAACAGATAGCAGCATCCTATCACAGGGTTCCCATCAAGGCCAGGCTCAGCCTGAGGCCTCCCCAGCCCTGCGTTCTGTTCCATTCTGTGAGCAGTCGCTGGCGCTAGCGGAGGTGGGGAGTAAAATGTAACCAGCCGAGATACCTCCTCTTTCTAGCTCTGAGTTACTGATAGAGTTCTACAGAATTTCAAGAAAGGATGGAATGGCCAAAACGGCCGTAGTGGCAGAAGTCACAGAGGAAGGCACTTTTAGCTGGTTCTCGATAGACGGATCATGCTTGGATGGAGTGGGTAAACTGAGGTCACAGGCTTGCCGTGGAGAAGGCAGCTCATTCACTGAGAACAGATGCTTTTTAAAAGCCTTATTGCTATTTCCTCTTCCATTAAAAAATTATTTCTCTCTCTTCCACTCTCATTTAACATAATTATTATGCAGACGTTAGAGCCGTTACAGACAGTTGTGCTTAACGTTCAGATAAAAAGTGACCAACTAACAAGTACCTGGATTGCAGCTTGGATCCCAGCCCACACCTCGGCCTGTGGAGGCGCTGTCCTGGTAGCACTGAAGGCCCACTAAGGGAAATCTCTTACCTCCTAACCAGAGTGACAAGATCTACATCCTAGTGAAGACACAGCAGAGGCTCTTCTCTTCATAGTTAAATCCAGTTGTGCGTTCATGGCCTGTCTTAAGGGACCACTCATCCGGAGGGTCCATTCACCTGACACTATGCTAAATAGATGAAAGGAATAATCATTCTTTTATCCAAAAAAAAAAAAAATCTCTTATTTTTTGAGATTATAGTATAATTACATCATTTCCCCTTCCCTTCCTCCAAACATTCCCATATATACCTCCTGGCTCTCTTTCAAATCCATTCCATACAGTTTGTTTAAGAAAGCGTTCTTCTCTCTTTCTCTCTCTTTTAAAAGAGTCTCATATACCCGAGGCTGGCCTCAAATTTAATGATGTGGCCCGGGATGGCCTTGACTCTGTGTCCTAGGATGACCTTGGCTCTCTGATCCGTCTTGCCTTCAACTCTTGGCTCTAGGATCGCTGCTTTCGCCACCATGCCCAATTTATACAGTGCTGGGGATTGAACCCAGGCTTTCTGAGTGGACAGTAGCCCAGGCCTCTGTGAGCACGATTGGTTCTCACATGGAAATGTAATTGCACACCAGACAGAGGACTGAGAGAAAATCTACTTACTGGGAAAATATCTTAATACCTCGTTTTGTTGTTGTCTCCCCACCCCCACCCCCAAACAGGATCTCATAATTGGCCTCCAACTCATTCTTCAGCAGCCAAGGCTGGCCTTGAACTGCTGATTCTCCTTGGCTTTGCTTTCCAAGTGCTGTGATTACATGTGTGGGTCACCGTGCTCAAGAGCTTGTACATGCTAGGCAAGTAGGTGCTCTACAGCCCCTCCCTTACTAGATTTTCTGGCTGCACTACAAATTAAATAGACACAAGCCATATTAGCAGAAACTTTAAAACATCTTAATGACCTGCATACACATAAAAGTCCCCATAAACACTGGACGGCAGGAAGGTCAAACGACATCCTGAGCTACAGAGACGACTGGGGCGGCTGGCTTGTAATCCCAGCACGGGAGAGACAGGGGCAGAAGAATTGCAAATCCATTGCCTGCGGAAGCCTGGGGCTTCCCTGGAGTAGTAGATGCACACGTTATGAGAGAGTGAGGAAAAGAAATGTGTGGTAAAGGTAAAACAAAGGCTGTCTTAAGCAGAGGAAGTCTCTTAGGCAGTAGTTGTCTGAGGGGAATCTTCAGAACTGGTGAGTAGGCATGAAGTCCACTTCTTGTCTCTTCTCTTGTGACCCAGTTAATCGTTTCTGCTTTTTTAGATTCCTACGCAGGGGATTCATGGCAATTGAATGCCTTTTGGAGGGCCCCGCTTTAGTTATATAAAGAGAGCTCAGACAGAGCCTGGAATCAGCTCTTCAATGTCTTGATTTTAAAACAATAAGCTCTAAAAGGGTTGCACTTTGGATAGCCTTTCCTGAGCTCTTTATTACTTTCCTCATGGGTGTGTGTGTGTATGTGTATTATGTTTGGGTGTATATGTATGTATGTGTGTGTATGTATGTATGTGTGTGTATGTGTTTGTGCCTGCTCACATGTTGGAAACCATGCATGCTGGGCAAGGCCTATACCACTGAGCAACATTCCTAGCCCAAACTTAACTATTTTATTTACTTATTTATTTTAACGTAACCATTTTAAAACATACAACTCAATGGCTTTTTTGTTTGTTTGCTTTATTTTTTATTTTTTTATTAGATATTTTCTTTATTTACATTTCAAATGCTATCCAGAAAGTTCCCTATACCCTCCCCCCGCCCTGCTCCCCTACCTGCCCACTCCCACTTCTTGGCCCTGGCATTCCCCTGTACTAGGGCATATAAAGTTTGTAAGACCAAGGGGCCTCTCTTCCCAGTGATGGCCGACTAGGCCATCTTATGCTACATATGCATCTAGAGACACAAGCTCTGGGGGTACTGGTTAGTTCATATTGTTGTTCCAAGGGCTATAGACCCCTTCAGCTCCTTAGGTAATTTCTCTAGCTCCTCCATTGGGGGCCCTGTGTTCCATCCTATAGATGACTATAAGCATCCCCTTCTGTATTTGCCAGGCACTGGCATAGCCTCACTCGAGATAGTTATATCAGGGTCCTTTCAGCAAAATCTTGCTGGCATATGCAATAGTGTCTGGGTTTGGTGGCTGATTATGGGATGGATCCCCGGGTGGGGTAGTCTCTGGATGGTTCATCCTTTCATCTTAGCTCTAATCTTTGTCTCTGTAACTCCTTTCATGGGTGTTTTGTTCTCTATTCTAAGAAGGAATGAAGTATCCATGCTTTGGTCTTCGTTCTTCTTGATTTTCTTGTGTTTTGCAAGTTGTATCTTGGGTATTCTTAGTTTCTGGGATAATATCCACTTATCAGTGAGTGCATATCAAGTGACTTCTTTTGTGATTGGGTTACCTCACTAAGGATGATATCCTCCAGATAAATCATTTGCCCAAGAATTTCATAAATTCATTGTTTTTAATAGCTGAGTAGTACTCCATTGTGTAAATGTTCCACATTTTCTGTATCCATTCCCCTGTTGAGGGACATCTGGGTTCTTTCCAGCTTCTGGCTATTATAAATAAGGCTGCTATGAACTAGCTAGTGGAGCATGTGTTCTTATTACCAGTTGGAACATCTTCTGGGTATATGCCCAGTAGAGGTATTGCTGGATCTTTCAGTAGTACTATGTCCAATTGTCTGAGGAACCTCCAGACTGGTTGTACCAGCTTGCAATTCCACCAGCAATGGAGAAGTGTTCCTCTTTCTCTACATCCTCGCCAGCATCTGCTGTCACCTGAATTTTTGATCTTAGCCATTTTAACTGGAGTGAGGTAGAATCTCAAGGTTGTTTCAATTTGCATTTCCCTGATGATTAAGGATGTTGAACATTTTTTCAGGTGCTTCTCTGCCATTCGGTATTCCTCACTTGAGAATTCTTTGTTTAGCTCTGTTCCCCATTTTTAATGGGATTATTTGAATTTCCGGAGTCCAGCTTCTTGAGCTCTTTGTATATATATATTGGATATTAGTTCCCTAACATATTTCAATGGCTTTTTTTAAACAAGAATTTATTTATTTTTATTTTATGCGTACTGGTGTTTTGCCTGCATGTATGTCTAAGCACTAATTACATTTAGTGCCCAATGAAGCCAAAAGAGAACGTCCCTGGAACTGGAATTACGACAACTGGGTGCTGCAAATTGAACACAAGTCCTCTAGAAGAGCAGTCAGTGTTCTAAACACTGAGCCTGATCTCCAACCTCTAGTGGCATTATCTATCTCTTTAATGTTGCAAAACCATTACCAACCATTACTAGCTCCGAAACACTTTCAATACCCCAAAAGGTAACTGTGGACTACTTAAGTCAGTCATTCTCTACAACATTCTTCCAGCCTCTGCTACACCACTGAGTCTCTGTCTCTGGGTCACTTTGTGACTGCTCTTTTTTCTTAGCGTTCATCCATGGTACAGCAGGCATCTGCAGTGCACTGTCCTTTGTTGTCAAATGTGCTGCGATGCAGACTCCGCCACAGTTGGTGTGTCGGTTTGTCAGCTGATGAACGTCTTGGCTGTTTTCACTTCTTACTTAGGAGCTGCTGTGAATACTCATGAACTAGTTAATGTGTGAGCTCTACATTTCTTCTCAAAGAAGCATTAGCTTGTATCTGAATCCATATACTTTACACAACTATCAGTTCTGTGAGCCATCTTGTCAGGATAATTAGAAAGTCTATTTATTCACAGCCTCCTTTCATGAAAGCCTAAAGCAGTTTTATTGTAAAAGTTTAAACCCTATCAGTCTGCTATTTCAGTTACCAATAAGAACACTAAATTAAGAAATTACTTAAGATGGGCACGGTGACTTTTTTAAGATTTATTTATTTTCTGTATATAAATGTAGCTGTCTTCAGACACATCAGAAGAGGGCATCAGATCCCATTACAGATGGTTATGAGCCACCATGTGGTTGCTGGGAATTGAACTCAGGAACTCTGGAAGAGCAGTCAGTGCTCTTAACCACTGAGCCATCTCTCCAGCCCAGGCATGGTGAGATTTACCTTTATTATTAGCACTTGGGAGGCAGAGACAGATAGATCTTTGTGAGTTTGGGTCAGCCTGATGTACAAACCAAGCTCTAGGCTAGCTAGTGATACATAGTGAGATCTCTCTTTCAAGAAAAAAAAAGTATTACAGGAATTACAGACTTGGATTGATGGCTCAGTGATTCCAGAGGACCCAGATTCAATTCCCAGCACCCACATGGCAACTTACAACTGCCAGCCATAGCTTTTCTCCCAGAGGACCCAACTCCCTCTTCTGGCCTCCAAGGGTACAGCCCACACACAGTATACAGAAATTCGTGTGAGTAAAACACCCATACACACAAAATTGCAAAGAAATTTTAATCCAGCAAGATGGCTACTCTGGCAAGGGATCCCATCCAAAGATATGATCCAGCTAGAATGCAGACACACCCTGGATTACAGTGTGGTCTGGCTGGAATACAGACAAACCCGTAGTACACACCTTCCATCCCTAACAATGAAGGTAGGGTTAGTTTGTAGGAGGACACAGCCATATCTGGCAGTGACGTCTAATTGAGAGACAGACAAAGTGATGAATCAGAGAAAGATTTGATAGAATGAGTCAGAGATAGGATGCGCTCAACTCACATGAGAACAGCAGAGGAAGAGAGGCTACTTAAAAGCAGTGAGAGAAGAAAAAAGGTGTGGTGTGATGTATGTAGAATGTGTGTGTGTGTGTGTGTGTGTGTGTGTGTGTGTGTGACAGTTTTACCAGGTCAGTTTTATAGAGACAGGTGTCAGAGAGAACAAGCTAGACACAAGTAGAGACAGAACAAGCCAAAGAATGAGAAGGGACAGAAGATTAGGACATACTGCTAAAGTTAGTATGAGGCCAGGCAGAGCATTTCAGTCAGAAGCCAAGAGAAGCCAGATTGAATCAGTTATCTTGGAATATTAGACTGTATAGAGCATAGAAGCTGCCAGGCCTAGGCCTAGAGATAGAATAGAGAAGGAAATGCTCCAGGCTCATCCCATAGTTTGGGTACAGCTCTCATCCCATCATTTCAGCTGATGAAATAAAAGTGACATTTATACAGTATAATATATACATATATATATATATATATATATATATATATATATATATATATGTGTGTGTGTGTGTGTGTGTGTGTGTGTGTGTGTGTGTGTGTGTATTTTTAAATAGTTGCTTAAGGGGTTAGGGATGTGGCTTGGTCAGTAGAATGCTATACCCTCTAGGACTATATGCCCAGGAGTGGCACTGCCTACAATGGGCCATGTCCTTTTACATGCCACAGAGATATGTCCACAAGACAATCTGATTGAGGCTTTTCTCATTGAGATTCCATTTTCTCAGATGACTCCAGCTTATGTCAAATTGACAAAGAACTAATTAGTGCGGGAGGCCTAGAAGACAGGAAACATAGAGAAGGGGCATGGCTCAGTGATGGAGTGCACACATAGATGTGGTCCTGGATTTAATCCCCAGCATCACATAATACAAAAGGGTCACCTGGTTGAATCTTGAATAGCTTTCCATACAGACAGGAGAAGGCAATGGACAAGTTCTTGACAATTTTATCAGACATTATGGTTTACATACTCAGTATCTCCCCAAAGCTCATGTTCTGAGGTTGGCTGTAAGGGGGGTAATTAGCTCATGAGGACTCTGACCTCATGTGTGATTTAATCTATGTATGGATCCATTGCTTAATAGGTTTTGTGTGAGGGCTTTGATTTTAAAACAAGCTCTCTCTGCTCCCTGACCTCCAAAGAGAGTAGCTTTCCTCTGCTCCTTTTTCACAGGCCCGATACCAACAAGAAAGTGCTCTTGGACTGAAACTATGAGCCAAATGCACTTTTGTTTCCTCTCATTGGTTTCTGTCAGCAGTTTGTCACCGTGGCTCACTAACACAAGAAGATGGCATAGCATGCTCTTTGGAAAAATGACTGAGCCTGGAGATCAGATGGCACCTGAGAGGGTGTTCCTATGAGCTTTAGGTGACATGTTTGATTTGCAGTCCCTCTGTGACATTAGACTAGTCGTCTGCGGCTAACGACATCCCAGCTCAGAGAATGTTTCTCCAGCTCAGCACAGCAAAGTACCACATTTTGGGGTGTCATGTGCTGAGCACCAACAACGAAGGTGGTATGGATATAACCCATTCTTGTATTTATGCACTCAAGATTCAGTTTTTCTCTTTAATTTAATCTTATTTCAATTTAGAAATAATTTAATTACAACATTTCTCTGTTCTCATTCCTCCCTCTAAACCTTCCTATATATCTCCTTCCCATTCTCCTTCAAATTCATGACCTCTCTTTTTTTTCTACAAATTATTTGCATGAACATATGTATATACATATATATTTCTAAATATAACATGTTCAGTCTGTATAATGCTACCTGTATGTATGTTTTCAGGGATGACTGTTTGGCACTGGCAAACCAATTGGTGTTTTCTCCCTTGTAAGTTTTAAAATTTTACTTATTGTTAGGAGCTCAGCATGAAAGTCCTTGTGCCCAAAGACCTTCAGGGAGAGCACACAGAATGGTCTTTCCAATAGGAAAGACATAAAATCTGTTCTTCCATGCAGAAAGCTGGGAAATGAAAGCAGTTTATAGGCCAGTTATCTGCATCATTGCTTGGGTCATATCAAGCGCCTACAACCAGGACCAGATGTGGCTAGTAAACTAAATGACCTTTACAGCGAGGGGCTCCCTCAAGCTCCCAGAACCAGAACCAGAGGTAGCTAATAGCCCAAATGACCTCTATACTATATGACCAAGACCATGCTAGACCCTTGCTTAGGCCCTTAAGATGGTACAGGTAGTCTAACTCTCCAACCCATCTTCTTGGGAAAACTTACATGTACCCCGAGTCAAGTTTCTATGTAATTACATTCCCTTGTGGACCAGCGATTGTATTATATCAGGAAACTTTCCCCAAAATTATACTGTGATAAAATTCATTGGGAACAAACCTCCCAGCATCAGACTACCCAACGCCTTGATCAAGGTTGACGAAGCCAATCTGAACCAAGTTTTCATTCTCTCTCTTTGAGGTGTGCTTCCCTGCCTGCCGGGCCACCTACAGGGTTCTCTCAATTTGTTTTGTTTGTTTATTTACTTATTAGGTTTTCAAGGCAGGATTTCTCTGTGTAGCTCTGGCTGTCCTGACACCTGCTCTGGCTGGCCTCAAACTTAAGAGATTCATCTGCCTCTGTCTCCTGAGTGCTGGGATTAAAGTCATGTACCACTAGTGCCCAGAAACTTTGTTGTGTATGCATGTATGCACAATGACATTCATGTGAGGTTCAGAGGACAACTTGAGAGAATCAGTTTGCTTTTCCTCCCACATGAATTCTGGAGATTGAACTCAGGATGTCGGGCTTGGTAACAGGTACCTTTACCCCCCCCCAAAGCCATCTCCCTACTGGAGGTTCAATTTTTGAACTGTCATAAACATTTGCTATGTTTGCAGATCATCAAAGCATCACCACAGAAAAGAGTTGGTAAGGCTTAAGAAAAGAAGAACAGGGCAGAGAAATGTTTAATGGACTAGACTTCTCCCTGAAGTCTTAAGTTCTTTAGAATAAGGATGATATCTTGTTTGAAGTTGGGTGGTGGGTGCATCATACATGTACTGTGCTTATTAAACAAGAGTGAGAGAAGATGCATGTAGCCTGAGATTTTTCTAGCTTTTGCCTGCCTTCAGCCCCCATTCGCACTCACTTCTGAAACACACGACAGATGATGTGTGGTTGCAGTAGAGCGACCACTTGAAAGGGTAGTAGCCGTCCTTCATCTGAGGATCCCAGATAACTCCTGGGCAGGTGCACACCTGCGACTCGCTGGGAGCTCAAAGGAGTGCAGCCAAAACTACGCTCTACCCTTTCTATCCACTGACACTCAGGCTTTCTCTTCTTGACTATTCTGATGAAACATCTGTGATTCTCACCTTGTCCCAGAACAGACCGTATGCCATTTCCCTGCCCGCACTGTTAATCTCATGCACCTCGAGGTTTCCTGCTCTCTCCCATTTCCATTAGACTCTGCTTCCCCCCCCCATCCCCCCTAGGATGCCAGAATTCCACGGGGAAAACACAGTGTGATCTGATGACATGCTGAGGTGGAGGAATCCATAACTGACTCTAGAGAGAACTCGTCCCTTAGCAACTGCCTCCCTCAGTAAGATTTCTCTCCAGCTGAGGGAAATCCGTTCACTCTAGTGCCCACCGCCACGGTGGCATTGTGAGTGCATTCACCAGCCACCGCTAAGCACAAGATGGCCACTGTGATCTCGGCGCAGCACTCCAGGCAGCAGCCTGGTGGAGTTTCGTGTCACTGCTTGGCAGTCTTACACGGTTTATCACTAACACCAGAACAGGAAAGATCATCTGTCCCCAAATTTGACTCAGTCACATTGTGCCTCAGAGCCTTTCTGTCGTGTGGAACCTCAAAAATCTACTGCTGCTTTCTCCTAATGTCTAAAGTCTGCAAGGTCAAAGGGCCCTTAGGTTGGCCAAAGAGAAATAAAATCTCTACAAAGATACCTTTTAAAAATAAAGTTTGGGTTGAGGGGATGGCTTAGTGGGTAAAGTACTTTCAGAGCACGTATGAGGATCCTCGGCACCACACACGTTAGGTGGGTGTGGCAGCCCGCCTGTGATCCCAGGCAGGGGAGGGGAGACAGGGGACCCAGGATCAAGCCTGATGAGAGATCCTGCTTTAATACATAAGGTAGACATTAGGTTTATACACACTCACATAAGTACATATAGATGTGCACATACATATGCACCCACATACAGTGAACACGCACACAATCATGCATGCATACACACTAAAATCTGTCAGGTATAGTGGCCCATGCTTACATTGCTAGCCTTCAGGAAACTCAAGATTTCTTTACCCTGGGCTAGGACAACCTGGGCTACACAGTGATATCATGTCTTTAAAATGACCAAACTAAATAAGTGAGAAAATAAAATTTAGACCCAAAGCTTTATCTCAGGGGTAGAATATATACTCAGTATGCACTAGGGCCTGCATTCAATACCCAACACCAAAAAACTTAAAATAAAAACTAACATTTAGTGCTCCTGAAGCATGAAGAAGAGAACAACACATCTGATGGCTCACATCGCCACTGCACAGGCCATTCTACTCAGTACTAGATAACCATTGTGATATTACATTAGTGATAATGAGCCCAGAGAAAGTTTAAGCTTAGGTGTGGTGGCACAGCATTTAGTCCCAGCATTTGGGAGGCAGGGGCAGGCAGATCTCTGAGTTCAAAGCCAGCCTGGTCTACAGAATGAGTTCCAGGGTTACACAGAGAAACCCTGTGTCGAAAGAGAGGGGGGGGGGAGAGAGAGAGAGAGAGAGAGAGAGAGAGAGAGAGAGAGAGAGAGAGAGACTGGAGAGATGGCTCAACGGTTAAGAACACCGACTGCTCTTCCAGAGGTTCTGAGTTCAAAACCCAGCAATCACATGGTGGCTCACAACCATCTATAATGGGATCCGATGCCCTCTTCTGGTGTGTCTGAAGACAGCAACAGTGTACTCATATACATAAAATAAATAGATCTAAAAAAAATAGAAAGGAAGAAAGAGAATGCTAAGCTTGAGAGCATAAGGAGAACCCACAGCCTCTGTTTTTATACTTTCTAATAGTAATAGTAATTATGTTTTACATGAATAACGTTTTCTTCTAGAAAATTCATGTGCATTGTCAAGTGAAGAGTACAGGAGCCATTGTTTTGGATGGGCTTCCGTGCTAGAGCCCAACAGATTAGACCGAAAAATCAAAATGGAGTCGCCTGTCTTGAACTTTGACATTATGAACTAGAAACTGAGCTATTCAGCCTTTTAGGAAACTGGAGGAAATGAGAAGTGAGAGCAAAGTTGCCCAAACAGTCCCTCAGCAACTGGGCTCATCGGAGTGCTTGTTTCATTGTTTGCAGTGGAGTGCTGTTCATCTAGATAAAAAATAAGACAAGAGATTAAAATAAAGTGCCTTAATTTTGTCCTTTGATGGAGCATATATATTCTTTTAAAATTTTTCTCAAAGGGGGATAAAGAGCCAAGCTTGAAGGAAAATATAAAACACATGCACGTGCGCACACACACACACACACACACACACACACACGAGCATGCACACATGCACACACACACACCAAAATGTAGTTCATGGTAGAGTACGTGGTTCAAGGAAAATAAGAAGGAGGAAATGAAGGAGAAAGAGGAGAGGGAGGAGCGGGAGGAAGGGTGGCGGAGAAGAGGAAGGGACGCTCTACACTATGATATTTGGTTGGATGGTTGAGACAGGGTCTCCCTATGTAACACTGGCTGGCCTGGTGCTCACTGTGTAGCTCAGGCTTGGCTCCATCTTGCAATAATCTTCTTGATTATTCCCAATGCTGGCATGAGCTACCTACCACAGCCACCCAGAGTTTATTTTCTTTCAGCTGAATAACACACTTAGCATTCTTTCTGCTGTCCCCTACTCACTCGTTCCCGTGACTTTCTGCTGTCCCCTACTCACTCGTTCCCATGACTTTCTAGCGCACGGATGTGTCCTTCTCAGTGGCAATGTATCGGTTAAAGAATCCAGTGGGCCCCTTGATCCACTTTGAATACTACTCATCAGTAACAGGGAGTCTAACGGCCACACCTGAAAGCGCCGGATCGCTTCTGATCTATGTTCCAGCCATTCACTCAACGTCCAGCAGCTTCAGGTCATCTGGCAAACGTGTGCAGAGGTGGGGTGTGAAGGCAGAAGGCCAGAAAGAGGGATAAATGTCGCCATGCACCAGAGTGAAGATCATTGGCAGTGAGTCCTAGCTGGCTCTGAATCGTGATGGGGCTAAGGGGTATCGCGCTGCCCATCGATGTAGCATTACTTTGTGCAGAAACTTCACATTAATAGCATTGCCCCAAACTATCCTCTATTATATTCATGGTAGATATAGTCCACTGAACCAGTGTGTCTTCCTATCTCCAAGACAGTAAGGGCATCTTGATACAAATAAGTGCGCGTGGAGGTGCGTTCGTTCGTGTACTCAGTTATATGCAGGTGCATGTGAACGCCTGTGTCTGCAGAGGCCAGAGGCCAATCTCAGCTGTTACTCCCTAGGTGCCAATAGCACCTTCTTGTCTTTCCCTTTGCAGATCTGATTTCTCAGCTACCCAGAACGCCAATCATTACTTTATAGCGAATGCTCCCAGAGTAGCATGCTCATTGGCAGCCTTCAGTCACATGTTCAGCACGTGGCAACTCAGACCAGTCTACCTGAGATCAGGAAAAAGGTCAGTTACCTACAAAAGAATACAAACCCACTGGATTATACTCAAGATATCTGTCTTGTCTCAGCTTCTAGCCATAGAAGAGCCAACTCTAAAAGAAATACAAGCCACATGTGTTAGTTTCAAATATTTGAGGGCTGGAAAGAAAGAGCTCTTCCAAAGGACTGAAGTTTAGGTCACAACGCCCATGTCAGGTCGCTCACAACCATTTATAACTCCAGTTTCAGGAGATCACTAGCCTCTTTGGGGACTCCATAATCACACCCACATGCTAACACACTAAAAAGGGGGAAAAAAAACCTTCAAAATTTCTGGCAAAGAAGTGTTGGCATATTCTTTGAGCTATTTTATTGGGTTCTTATATCTCTACCTCCTTTCCAACCTTTATTTCCCCCTAATCCCTTCCAACCTCCAACAAAATAGACTACTTCCTGCTGCTTAGGGCCATTGGGTTCCTCGGGGCAAGTCCAATCGTCATTGTCAGAATATCCAGCAGCCCAGTGAACCAGCAATCTAACAATAGCAAAGGCAGCAGCAGAAACCAGAAGTAGGGGGCGGGGGGGGGGGAGCCGCCACCACAGGCCCACTCAGCGCTCTCCCATTATACCCTCTCCAGAGTCCCCAGAATTAAACTATCTACAGCTGGCAAAAAAATAAAAAATAACAAAATCACACCCCTGCTACTGCAGGAGGCAAATCATAATCACCTGCTGTGAAGCAGCCTCTTATCCCACACCTGGGATTAAAACAAAAACATATTGACATAATATAAATGGGTTTTTACAGAAACCTAAACTCTCTCACTACAAAAAAGTTCAAAGAAAAGAGGTAAGATTAGTTTTAACAATTCATTATGAGAGGAAGCATCACTCCAGGCGCTCTAACATGCCCAGGATCATAGGATCAGAGGTAAGGAGGACACAACATCTGTCCCCAACACTGAAAGTAACTGCGACCAGTGGAACCCAGGCATGCAGGAACTCCACCAAACCAGTGGCAAAAGTTCCTTCCAGTCTGTCTGGGCGGATGCCCTGAGCAGACCTTGGGCACAAACTTCGCAGCCAGAAGAAGTTCCACTTCCAGGCACTCTAACACACCCAGGATCCCAGGATCCCAGGAGCTTGGTGACACCAGGATCTCAGGGTCCGAGAGGCAGCTTGACTCACGGAGCTTAGGATCACAGGATTCCAGAATCACAGGATCACAGAGACAGCTTGACTCTGAGGAGTTCTGACACAACCAGGATCACGGGAAGGACAAGCTCCAGTCAGATATAGGGAGGGCAGGTAGCACTAGAGATAACCAGATGGCAGGAGACAAGCATAAGAAGATAGGTAACAGAAACCAAGGTTACTTGGCATCATCAGAACCCAATTCTCCCACCATAGCAAGTCCTGGATACACCATCGCACCGCAAAAGCAAGATTCAGATTTAAAAATCACTTCTCATGATGATGATAAAGGACTTTAAGAAGGACATAAAAAACTCCCTTAAAGAAATACAGGAGAACACAGGTAAACAGCTAGAAGCCCTTAAAGAGAAAATTTTAAAAATCTCTTAAAGATTTACAGGAAAACACAAACAGGCAACGGAATTGAACAAAACCATCCTGGATCTAAAAATGGAACTAGAAACAATAAAGAAATCACAAAGGGAGACAACCCTGGAGTTAGAAAACCTAGAAAAGAGATCAGGAGTCATAGATGCAAGCATCACCAACAGAATACAAGAGATAGAAGAGAGAATCTCGGGTGCAGCAGATACCATAGAAACATTGACACAACAGTCAAAGAAAATGCAAAAAGCTCCTAATGCAAAACATCCAGGAAATCCAGGACACAATGAGAAGACCAAATCTAAGGATAATAGGTATAGAAGAGAGTGAGGATTCCCAAATTAAAGGGCCAGTAAATATCTTCAACAAATTATAGAAGAAAACTTCCCTAACCTAAAGAAAGAGATGCCCATGAACATACCAGAAGCCTACAGAACTCCAAATAGAATGGACCAGAAAGGAAATTTCTTCTGTCACATAATAATCAAAACACCAAATGCACAAAACAAAGAAAGAATTTTAAAAGCAGTAAGGGGAAAAGGTCAAGTAACATATAAAGGCAGACCTATCAGAATTACACCAGACTTCTCACCAGAGACTTTGAAAGCTAGAAGATCCTGGGCAGATGTTATACAGACCCTAAGAGAACACAAATGCCAGCCCAGCCTACTATACCCAGCAAAACTCTCAATTACCATAGACAGAGAAAACAAGATATTCCATGACAAAACCAAATTTACACAATATCTTTCCACAAATCCAGCCCTACAAAGGATAATAGATGGAATACACCAACACAAGGAGTGAAACTACACTCTAGAAAAAGCAAGAAAGTAATCTTTCAACAAACCCACACAAACGTAATTCCATCCCTAACAACAAAAATAACAGGAAGTAACAATCACTTTTCCTTAATATCTCTTAATATGAAAATTATTATTACCAACATATCCTAATCAGTTGAAATTAAAAAATATGAGGCATTAGAAATTTGTGTCATCCAGTCTTTGTCTCTCTAATTTGGTAATTGGAGAAATAGGTCCAATATTGTACAGTCCATATACACTTTCTGCTTGTTTGTATATAACAGTGTCTTGCTGTGTACTACATAATGGTCTTGAAATCATGCTTCTCCTATCTCAGCCTATTAGTAGGATTGTTTATATGATGTTTTTACACTATACTATGGTTTTTCAGAACAGCTTACATATTTCAAAATTATACAGCCAAAAGAAACATAGACAATTAATTTATACAGCCAAAAGAAACATAGACAATTAATTTGGGAGGTGGCTTATAGAACAACAAAGAGTGAGACTGAAGGCTTTGCTTGATAGTTATAATTAGTGTTTCAATTTTGAAGAGGACCTTATAAGTTACTCTTTTTCTGAGATGAATGCTTTTCAAAATCATCACAGCCAATGAACCAGAATCTTACCCTCACCTAATGTCTGTACCACTCTCCAAGCAGAACCATTGTTCATTGAAACAGTTGATGAATAACTTCATGGATAGACCATCTTAATACATACATCATTTCTTAAATGAATGTAACCTGTTCCCTGCAGGCTGAGAATGATGACAATCAGTCAAGTCAAATAGCTTTGACCATAGCAGGAAGTACTTATCCAAATAACTGTGCCTACAATTCATTCCTTGGCCCAGCAGAACTGTCAACTCTTAGCTAAGCTACTATGGAGGTAAAATCCTTTAGTGATGTGAGGGACATTGAAGTACAGCCTTATTACAGTGAACTCCAGTGTCTAAAACTTGTTCTTATTTTGGATTTGTACCGCAGTAAAAGCCAAGATTTTAAAGCTCTTCTAAAAACAAAACAAAACAAACAAAAAGATTTTATCTATTTATGTTCATTTAATAACATGTCCATCATTTTTATGATTGGTATAAAAATATATATTGTGTTGAATATAATTAAAAAATTCTAAAAAAAACTAATTTATCGTATTAAGTCCAGCACATCTCAAGTATTAATGACTTAATATGCACTCAATTAAAAAGGATGTGCTTTATGTTTGGCATGTGAGAGGGACAGGGTCTTCTTACATTGCCTAGACGGCCCACAGACTCACAATCCTCCTGTCTCAGCTTCCCTAGAAGCTAGGATTGTAGGCATGCATCACCATGGATAGAAAATGATATCTTACATTCTTCACTGCACACTCTGTTTCATTTCTGCTCTACATTTCAATTTGAACTAGTCACATTTCAAGTGCTTAGCAGCCACGTGTGACAGGGGACTACCACAGTGAAGCAACAGATCTCGAATCCTTGGCTGAGATCAGCTTGCTGCTGTTCCCAGCATGCACCTAGGCAGCCCCGGTCTGCAGTGCTCCAACGCAGCAATTCTCTCGCCTAATTCAGCTGTCATTATTGCATGTTTGCTCCTGAGCTCAGATAATTGTGCAGGATTAATCATCATTGGCTTTCACAGTACACATAGCAGAAACACATTAGTTGCCAAATTGCAATTACAGCATTCTTTCTTTAATGGAGTCAGAGTAGATGTCTTTGTGGTTCCTTTATTGCAGAAATGAAATTAAAGCCACACACACATGGCTCACAGAAACCCACAGCTCCACCAGGAGATTGTTCCGGCTCGGAGGGAAGATCATTAGACTGGTTCTATATGAAGCCCAGAAAGCATTAGGAAAACAGATAAATGTCAAAATGCTGGTTGATAACTTGCACTTCAGCTCTGCTTTCCAAAGGTAATAAATATATTTCTCTAAAATGTGGTCACATTCTCTTTATTTGCTGTATTCAGGTAAATGGTTCTAAGATTTTATATCTATCTATCTATCTATCTATCTATCTATCTATCTATCTATCTATATATCTTGCATGAAGAGGGTGGGGAAATACATGCACACATACATATACAAACACGTACAAAGATACATACATATGGATCAAACATCGGGCTTTGTGCAAGAATACACATGCACACATACACACATACACTATATATATATATATATATATATATATATATATATATATATATATATATATATATAGAGAGAGAGAGAGAGAGAGAAATCTCTTTCCATATATATGTATACACATACACACACATGTGTATATACATGCCTATAATGTCAGCACTTCTGGGGCAGAAGAAAGATCAGGGGTTTAAAGTCATTCTCAACTACATACTTTTAGCATGAGCTGCTGTGAAGCCAAAACAGGAGCCGCATTGTTTTGAAGTTATACATTGTTACTAAGTCTCCATACCTTACAAAAATAAGTTTCTGTTCCCTAAACCTAACATATCCTGCAAACCGTTTTCAACCTATGATAAACCTGTAACCCCATGACGTATACCCACCCCTTTGCCTTGCTAAACTCCGGAACACCCATGATGTCTCCCTATCCACACCATTTATTCTCTCACACGTATCTTTCCCACAGGGTGGCCTTGAGCCCTGAGTCCCCCCACTCTTCTGTCCAGGTGCTAACAGCCAATTATCTCCACAGCTGTTTTCTATGAACCCTAACCCTTCCTCTGCTCTCTGAAATCCCAACTTTGGAAGAGGCAGGCAGGTGGCCAGTTCTAGATCTAGCTTGCTTTAATCAAACAGTCGTGGAATGGCTTTTATCCTCAGGTCTAACACTGCACTGAGACCTGTCTCAAAACCACAGAACCAGGGGTTGGTGACATGGCTCAGAGGGTAAAGGCACTTACTGTCAAGCCTGATGACCTAAGAGTGACAACCCTCACAGGACCCACAGTGTGGAAGGTGAGCACTGACTGACACAAGTTGTCCTCTGATCTCCACATGTGCACAAGCAAACTAAATAAACAAATAAAATGTAAACACACACACACCAGTATATGTTTTATACATGTCTCCCCTCCAAGTCTGATAGCATGGAGTCGATTTGTAACAATTGCCTAGTAATTTTTTTTTCTGGAGTGGGTACTACTGGGGACTGGACAGTTGCTTAATAATTTGAGTTATTGTGCAGTGAAGACATTTTATTTTATTTTATTTTAGTGCTGGGGTTAAACGCTGAACTTGTGCATGCTAGGCAAAAATGTTACCAGTTGAGCTACATCCCCAGCACATACTGGGCACTTACTGTATGCCACTTCAGTGCCAAGTGATAATAAAAAACTATGTCATTAACTCTTACAACAGTGTCATATTACCATACCCACTTCTCAAAGATAACAACTGAGGTATGAGAAAGATTAGGCAATAGGCTTAAAGCCACGCGGCCACTAAGCGATGAGATCGAGATTTAAACCCAAAGCTTTTGCCTCATTCCAAAGCCTTACTTGCTGAAGTTTGCATGCGATGTGAAGTAATGTCTGAAATAGAAGGCCCCCCAAACTCCTCCAACACTTTAAGGGGCTTGGGGGAGGGAAGGCAGGGTCTGTGAGATGGAAAGACAGGAGGGATGGGTAGGGCTGGGGAGGAAGGTGCAGAGTGGGGAAACCGGGGAAAGTAAAGACAGATGTGTAAGTGCCTAGGAGGGGGACTCGTTCATCAGCCTGGCACGGGAGAGCGGGACTCCAGTTCTCTGTAAGCCACCTCTGACCTCCCTAGTTGGCCTTGAACGAGCCACTTGGCTTCCATCACTGTAGAGATAATGGCTCTGCCCAGCCTCCCTGAGGACCTGTTTGATCTAACTAGTTAATGGTTATATCTAGTTTGAATAAGCAACGAACCTTACAGCGGCCTTGTTAGCACAGAACTAAGATCTTGTTGATTATACATGGAAAAAGAAGAGGAAGCCCTCTTCTATTTTATTGTTTTAATTAAATCATTTGGCAGGGCTTGGCCAGACCACAAAAAATAAAAAATAAAAATAAATAACATAGCATGCCACATTCATTAGCCAACTTGACTCTAAGAGACGAAGTCAGCGATATTTTTAGAATCTGAATACAATCTCAATAGCCTCATGGAGAGAGGGTGGGCATGGGCATTGAGTAAATATCTGTTGAATGATTAAGTCTAAGAGAATATGATGCTTGTTCACAAACCTGCTATTAGAAATGACAAATTTCAGGCTTTTCAAGGAAAAAATAAAGCTCTTTTATATTTTATTTTATTTTATTTTATGTGACAAGTAGTTTGCCTACATGTATGTCTGTGTACCACTTGCAGGTCGTGCATGCAAGGAGGCCAGAAAAGGAGTTACAGAAAGTTGTGAGCTACCATGTGGGCTCTGGGAATCGAGCTGTGTCCTCTGGAAGAATAGCCATTGTTCTTAAGTGCTGAACTATCTCCAGCCTCAGTTTCAAAGCCTCAAGCTTTAAAGGCCTCCTGTATGGTGTCAGTGGTTGGCTTAAGGGTTGGGAATGCTCTCCCACAGTGCAAGTGTGGATCTCTTCATCAGCAAGCACACAAGGAGTAGGAAGGTCAACTCTCAAGTTCCTGACCATCCTATAGCAGTCATCGAGCTATATACCACACAGCAAAGAGGAACGAAAGACTCCGCAATTGCTCTTGTAACAGGATGAACCTGGAACAAAGAAATCTTCATTTGTCCAATCCAGGGCAAACACAAAGAGTGGAATTCAGAAGTTATTTTAGTAACAAATGCAAATAGAAAGAGTATGAAGAACATTTTCGTCTTTAAAGGACATCATCTACTAAAATAAAGTCGCAGTTAGAGATCAAAGCCTTATCTCAGTCACAGTCCTCTTAAGCTTTAACTAATGGGGGGAGGGGTGGGGTGAATGAAGTGTCAGACTGGGAAGATGGCTCGGAGGGTGTTGGAGGAGGGTCTTGTGCTCTGTGTATTCAGATGCTGATTTCTATGCCTCAAGATCTAGTTACAGTCTAGATCCACGCATTGTCATCAACAGTTAAGAATCTCCTGCATCCCTATGATATAAAGAATGCTCCCCAAATTTCTTCATATGGTATAAAGAATGCTCCCCAACTTTCTCTGATTGGTTAATAAAAGGCTGAACAGCTGATGACTGGGCAGAGGAGATAGAAAGCCTGACCTTTGGATCACAGCCAGGGGTTGAGGGGGAAGGTCCAGGAGAAAGAGTTGGCCACAACACTGGTGGAAGAAGAAGGTCACTATGAGGACATACCTGGAGCAGAGCAAACCAAGGAGAGACAGAATGTAGTTAACTCGGGGTGTGTGGCTGGGGAAGTAACTAGATAGCATCAGAGGCAGGCGGATTTCTGAGTTCGAGACCAGCCTGGTCTACAGAGTGAGTTCCAGGACAGCCAGGACTATACAGAGAAACCCTGTCTCAGAAAACAAACAAACAAAACAAAACAAAACAAAAAAAGGAATATCTGCTTTGTTATTGTGCTTTATTAAGCTTGTTGAATAAATCAATAGGTCTCTTCTCAGTTATTTGGGAGCTAGTTCAGTTTTAAAAACTGCTACCTTTAAACTTCATCCTATAAGAGGCTAAAAGAGCTTGCTTTGCAAACACAAGGACCTCGGTTCAAATCCCTAGAACGCCAGTAAAAAAGCTGGGGGTAGGGTGGAAATGGAAGAGTCACTGGGACTTGGTGGCCACCAGCTCATCTCCAGGTCCAGTGAAAGACCTCGTATCAAGGGAATAAGGAATAAGAAAGTGGTAGACTCCTAATCTTGTTCTCTGGTCTCTGAGCATCCATACACTCAGTGTACCCCCATGTACACATAAGACACAGACTCAATGTGACACATAGAGATTTGCACAGAAACCATCATTCATTGTTCAGCTGGCTTCATATTGGATGGATCTTGTTAATTGCTTAATGCCTACATTTACATGTATGTCAATAAAGTCATTTACTCAAGATACTATAGTTCTCAAACCATGAATCACTCATTTGTTCATGAAAGTTGATCTATGTGCCATCTCTGTGAAGGTCTGAGCTCGGAGCTGCCTTGTGAGAAATGTTCTGTGAAAAGTGGTTTTTTAATTCCGTCTGTTTCTCTCTCTCTCTCTCTCTCTCTCTCTCTCTTTCTCTCTCTCTCTCTCTCTGGTTTTGCAAGACAGAGTTTCTTTGTGTAGCCCTGGCTGGCCTGGAACTGTAGACCAAACTGGCCTCGAACTCACAGAGCTCTGGCTGCCTCCACCTCCCAAGTGCTGGGATTAAAGGTGTGCATCACCACTGCCCAGCAGGTTTTCTATTCTTTTAGGGGCAGAATCATTTTTTCACAAGAGGTGAATCTATCCTGAAACAGAGCTTGTCCATGTTGAAGCCTAAGAGATCACTACATTCTGAGATTGTTGCTTTGCACATAACAAAGGCAGTGTATTAGCCAGGGTTCTCTAGAGAAACAGAACTGATAGAATGAGCCCAGAATGGTAGAGCATGCTTTTAATCCCAGCACTTGGAAGTCAGAGGCAGGTAGATCTCCAAGCTAGAGGCCAGTCTGGTCTATAGAGCTAGTTCCAGGGCAGCCAGCGCTACACAAAGGAAAACAAAATAAAAATGCACACACACACACACACACACACACACACACACACACAGGATTTTACAGGCTGTGGTTCAACTATTCCAATAATGGAAAATCCAAGAATTCAATAGTTCTTCAGACCCATAGGCTGGATGTCTCAGCTGGTCTTCAGTATATTTGGAATCCTGAGGAAGTAGGCTCTAATGCCAGTGATGGAGTGGACTTTCCACAGAGATTGAAGAGAAGCAGGCATAGAGCAAGGGCTTCCTTCCTTTGTGTCCTTTATGTAGGCTGCAGATTTAAAAATGGCTCTTCACACCTCAAAAGATACGGATTTAGGGTGGGTCTTGCCGAATCAAATAATTCAAAATAGTTAAGTCCCTCACAAGTGTGCCCAGCCGCTTGGGGTTTAGTTAATTCCAGATGTAGTCAAGTGGACAGCCAAGAATCACCATCATAGGCAACACAGGGCCAGCTGTTTTTATGAAATGGCGTATAAGGGATGATGTTTAGCATCATGATGAGAAGCTGTGAGAACCGTCAAGTGTTCCTATCCTTTCCTCCCAGTATCAGAAAGCCTGTCTTCAGTGCTGGGACAGGAATACAGCAAAGGGCTATACTGGGCAGAGGGTGTTCTCACTGAGTTGGCAGTGCCTCAGGTGAGGTACCGTGTAAACCTCAAGAACTCTGCGCATCCTTACCCTCCCCATCATTACCAGCTTCACATCTGGCCTCTGGCCTCACAGAAATGTTACATCCTGGAGAGTTTTTGCTCGCTTATTTTGAGACAGGTGTGGGTTGCTATGACATATGGGTTCGGCAAGTTCCAACCCTCCTGCCTCAGCTCCTTGAGTGCTGGAATTACAGAATTGAGTCATCATGCCCAGCCTGTTTTTTGTTTTTGTTTTGTTTTAATTTTGAGACAGGGTCTCATGAAACCTAGTCTGATTTTGATCTCACTACATAGACAAGGATGTCCCTCATATTCCTGATCATTGTGCCTCCACCTTCTGAGGTCTGAGATTATAGGCATTTACCACCATATCTATTTTATGTGGTGCTGGGGATTGAACTCAGGATTCTGCATGTTAGGCAAGCACTCCACCAACTGTCCCAGCTCATCTGAGAACCTATTTAAAAAACTATTTTAGTGTGTGTGTGTGTGTGTGTGTGTGTGTGAGAGAGAGAGAGAGAGAGAGAGAGAGAGAGAGAGAGAGAGAGAGTATGTGTGTGTGCTGTGACATGTATGTGGAAGCCAAAGGACAACTATGTAGAATCTGTTCTCTCCTTCCACCTTTCCATATGTTCCGGAGAACAAATTCAGATCAGCAGGTTCACTTCCTGAGCCATCTCACCGACCCTAAGAGAACTTTTTAGTAATGCCAATCTCATCAAACCATCCTCACTTCAAACCCTGCAAGAGCTCCCGAAGTCAGCATTGCTATAGGAGGCAAGACCACTTACGAAAAGAGTGCATGCACACATGGGATATCTGCACACTCTCAAAAGAGAGGGCTTCGCACTATTTAAATGGGGATGGGTTCCATCTTACAGCTAGGAACATTTATTTATTCGCGTACATTTATTTAGGGTCTGGCTTGTCCACAAAGGAACTGGTGAGGCTGTGTATGTAACAGCTTGTTTCCCGAGCAGGCAACAACAGGAAGCTTTCTCAGCTACATTTCAGAGACATCAGTCTTAGGCTAGGAACCAACTACAAAGCCAAGGGATAAAAACTGCTATTTCATTCATCCTTAAAGTCTTGGAAAGGAAGCAAGATGAGGTGCCTGCCAAGGAGCTCGGTGCAACATAAGAGGAATTTCTGGATCGTAGAAAGGGCATTCCCCCATGCTGTAGGAGAAACTGAGTCACCACTTAGGATGACAATTTCAGCTGTGGGTCACCCTAGCAGCAGTTGTTCTCAGACCCCTGCCATGAGCCCTTCTGCCAACTGTGTCACAACTTACAGGGCCTTCCAACAATTCTCTTTAATAGACTAATTTTATATATTTAATGTGTGTGTGTGTGTGTGTGTGTGTGTGTGTGTGTGTGTGTGTGTGTGTATAAAGTTATAAAGCTGGAGAGATAGCTTGGTTCCTAGTACCCATATGGTAGCTCATGACCATGCAGAATTCCAATTCCAATTTGAGGGGATCCAACCCCATCTTTTAACCTCTGTTAGAAAGCACATGTGTGATACACATACATGATGCAGGTAAAACATTCATATTCATAAAAGAAAACTATCAATAAATCTAAAAAATTAATTTTTTTTTAGAAGTCAACTTATTTTGAAAATATCAAAAAAAAAAAAAAAAGAAAACCTGGGCTTGGTGACAAATTCCAGTAATTCCAGCATTCAGGGTCAAAGACAGAAGAATCAGGAGTTCAAAGCTAGCCTAGGTGGCACGAGACCTCGTCTCAAAACTAAAACAGGGGCCAGGGAAATGACTCAATGAGAGCCAAAAACACGCACTGGGTCCCCTGATGCTGGAATTTACAGGAAATTGTGAGCCACCTCACTTGGGTGCTGGAATCCCAATCCAGGCCTTCTGTAAATAGCAGCAAGTACTCTCAACCTCTGACCCATCTCTGTGCCCCCTCACCTTTATCCTTGCTGAGGAGAAAAAGATGAAATAATTCAGTTGAAGAAACAACCTGTCTGAGTCCCTAAACACACACCAACTCGTCCTCCCTGCTGCATCAGCTAATTTGGTATTGTGTGTGTGTGACCTAATTTGGTATTGTGTGTGTGTGACCTGAGGGTGGGGTTGTTGTTTTCTACACGGGATCATATTCTAGTCTCTACTTCTCTACAACTTGTTGGAATTTTTTTTTTTGAAGCAGGGTTTTGTTGTGTAGCTCTAGACAATGCTCCTGATTCAGCCTCACAAGTGCTAAGATTACAAGTGTGTGCCATTATCTCTGGCCCTACAATTTGCCTTTTTCATTTAACACTTTGTCTCAGCTTTATTCTGGTCAATACACATAGATCTACTTAGTTCACTGTAAGCACTGTTTACTATTCTACTGTATAGATATAAAACTTTTCCTCATGTGTGGTTTATGTACACATTCATGATATGTGGTGAGTGTGTGTGTGTGTGTCTGTGTGTGTGTGTATAGGCCAGAGATCAGAGTATGGGTGTTGTGGTAGTTTGAATAAGAATAGTTCCTTGTAGCTTAGAGATTTGAAGGTTTGGTCACCAGGGAGTGGCACTATTGGGTCTGGCCTTGTTGGAGGAGGAAGTGTGCCTTTTGGGGTTTCAAATGCTCAAGCCAGGCCCAGCGAGTGTCTCTATCTTCCTGCTGCCTGCAGATTCTGATGTAGACTTCTCAGCTACTCTCTAGCACCATGTCTGCTGAGTGCTGCCATGCTTCTCGCCATGATGATAATAATGGACTGAATCTCTCAACTGTAAACCAGCCCCACTTAAATGTTGTCCTTTATAAGAGTTGCTGTGGTAGAGTGGTGGAGGTACATGCCTTTAATCCCAGCACTCAGGAGACAGAGGCAAGCAGTTCAAGGCTAACCTGGTCTATAGTGTGAGTTCCAGGACAGCCAGGGAAACACAGAGAAAACCTGTCTCAGCAAACAATAAATCAAAAGAGTTGCCTTGGTCATGGTGTCTCTTCCCAGCAATAGAACATAGACTAAGGCAGTTATCTTCCTTTCTAACTTATTTTTCTGAGCCAGGGTGTCTTGGTCATCACCTAGGCTGACTGGCCAATGAAGCCTCACCCCACCATTCATACTCAGTTACCGATGCTCATTGCTGGGCTGGGTTTTTAAAGGACCAAACCTTGGATCCCAGTGCTTGTATGGCAGACACTTTACCAGCCAATCCACCTCCCTCCACTACGCGGTATTCCTCTTAATGAATATTAGGTTGTTCATATATTTTTTTGTTATGGACAATGTTATGTGTGAAACTATGCAAATATAATTTCTATAAAATAGAGAAGAAATATCTGAAGAGGTAATATATAGAAATTTTTAAAAATGTGTGTGTGTGTGTGTGTGTGTGTGTCTGTCTGTCTGTCTGTCTACTTTCCTAGAATTGGAGTCACTGGTAGTAGGGAGCCTCCTGACATAAGACTCTAGGAACTGAACCCAGGTCCTCTGCAAGAGTAATACCTGCTCTTTTAACCACTTAAGCCATTCCTCCAGCCTTTAACTTAATTTTTTTCTTCCCTTTCTTCATAAATAATTTTTATACAGTATGTTTTTATTGTGTGTTCCTTTCCCTAACTCCTCCCACATCCTCCTCACTTCCCTACCCTCCCAATTTTATGTAACCCACCCCCTACTCCTTCTGAGATACTTATAAATTATTCTCTAAAAAGGAAAGTTCTGGAGTCTTTCTCTAAACGGGAATATAGAAAATGATTCGGGACTGTGCTTCTGCCTTTGGACATGTGACCAGAAATCGCTGTCAGTGTTCACCAGCAAAATGAAGCCTCAGATCCGCAGGACAGTGTCGCCTCACAGCAAACTGGGCACTCTACGCTGCTGTGAAGGAGGGGTCAGAGAAGGGAGCACAGAGAGAGGGCTTGTCCTCATCCCTGCCTCCTGCAGGCTGGCTACTCTGCCCTCCCAGGCTGCTTTAACAGCCATGAAGACATAGCACAGAGACGGAGGACTTGGGGTGGAGGGCAGCACTATGCACAAAGGCTGCTTGTTTCCCTAAAGACCTCAGGAGACTGCCATGCGAGGACCCTTTGGGAAACAGCCGATGGCTAATTGTGTGACTCAGACTCGCTCATCCCACTGAGTCTCTTTCAGAGGGACGTGATGTAACCAAACCAGGAATGACCTGGTTTTTTCACATCCTGTAGCCTGCAAGTACGAACTACCCTTTCTTTTCTCCAAACAAAAGATCAAGGCAGACTCCTTCTCAGAATTTCTGTGAACGCCAGGATGGTTGCTGTTGTATCCTGGTCACCTCCTTCCCCCACTTTCCGGCTTCTGGATTCATGATCAGCCTCTTAGTTCACTCACCGCCTCATTATTGTCTGAGTGGCTTTACTGGGGTTCTTGGTAAGGAATGAGTTATAACACTACTCAACCAGGCAGCATTAAAAGGAAAGACATTCTGGAAAATTCTTCCTCCTCTAAACTGTGGAGGATCTGCTGGCTAAACTTCCCAAATCTTCGCCTTCTGGCAGCTTGCTGGCCTTGCCTTTGCCTAAACGTCCTCTGCTACCTTCCCAAATCTCCAGTAACAGCTTCCTGTTGCTTTAGTTGGTGCAGTAGTTTAACTGTCTTAGAATTTCAAAGCATTTAACAAAACCTGTGTTTGAATAGAGGCAGATTAACCATGTTCTGCTTACTGCCTATGTAACTAACCTTCACCGAGTTACTTAATCTCTTTGGGCAACTGTGTCTTATCAAACAAATGTATTTAAATTTGAGTTTAAGTACATTTAAGCTCAAAGGTAGGTAAAACAGCAGCCTCATTTCTGGCAGGCAGGAACTTTATGAACATTCTGCTTTCTGCGTTCTCCTTTCAACTTGGGAAGGGATACATCAAGGTGTCTTCCTTAGTCACGGCTCATCAGGCATGTCACCGCAGCACTCCAGAGGCTGAGGCAGAAGGATTGTTGTGAGTTGGAGGCCAGCCAGAATGATAACACTTGCCACACCACCTTAGGACAGTTCACTGTTAGGAAAAAAAAATTTTTTTGTTTTGTTTTATGTGGGTTAAGGAGCCTATGAACTGCTTCCTCTCACCAAGATTCCCTGGCAAACACGAGGAGGCTCTTGGACAACTTGAACTCGGAAGTGTTTCTTGCAAGTCACAGCCGAGATTCAGTGTAACTGCTCCTGCAGCACTTTGCACACATATACAAACCTTTTACAGATGGCTCTCTCAGATTGGACACTTGCGAGTTATCCTCTCTCTTATATTCTACCCTCAGTGCCTACACCCTGGCTGGGGGTCCCTAAAAATTCTCTCTGCACTTCTACTGCCCAGCCCTGGCCATAGCTTTCAAGTGGGCAGCAGAAGCAGTCTCTCCAGCGGGCTCTGCGTTACTTCTCACCTTCTTCTATGTGCGTACATGCGCACATGTGCCATGGGATGTTTGTGGAGGTCAGAGGACAATCGTGAGTGTTGGTCTTCAACTTCCACTTTGTTTTAAGAAAGTCTTTCATTCTCTCACTGTATACCAGACCCATGAGCTTCTGAGATTCTCCTATCTTCACCTCTGGCTGGTATATGGGTTCTGGGGACTTGAACTCAGGTTGTCAGGCTTGTATGACTAGCTTTTGACTCACTAAACTACCTTTCCCAGTCCAAACTCTTGTCTTCCTGCAGGCCATTAAAAAAAAAAAAGGGTGAGGGGCACAAGTTATGTGGTATTTTGGATCAGAATGGTCCCCATAGGCTAATCCATTTAAATACTGGGTTCCCAGTTGGTGGAACTGTTTGGGAAGGATCAAGAGGTGTGGCCTTGTTGGAGGAGGTCTGTCACTGGGGATGAGCTTGAGGTTTCAAAAGACTTGCACCATGACTAGTGTGCTCTCCCTCCCTCCTGCCTGTAGATCAGGAAGTGAACTATCAGCATTTCTGCCACTATAACTTTGCTCTACCATCATGGATTCTAACTGTCTGAAACTGCAAGCCCAATTTAACTTTCTTTTATGAGTTTCATTGACCATAAGGTTTTGTCACAGCAATAGAAAGGTAAAGACAAGTGAGGAATGAGGATATAAAGCTAATTGCCTTTTTAGTTCTATCATACTCTGTCATGGATTTGTGTGTGGGGGGGTGTTGGTGGTTGATAAGTGCATAAACATATTTGATAGTAAAACTATAAAGTCCAGGGCTGGAGAGATGGCTCAGCCTTTAAAGGCTAGGCTCACAACCAAAACTATAAAGTCCAATGTGAGACTGCACAGCTTCCATTCAGAATGGCTATTTTAACTGAATAGAGTTCATTGAGATGTATTGACTTTAAGCCTGGTTAATCTCAGTGTATGATGTTTTTGCAAGTGCTTTTAAAATAAAGCTTATTAAAATAATAAATACATTTTGAAAAATTGTTAGAGTACTATATCGTAGACAAGCACTTTGCCTTGTGAAACTCTAGAGTCATTCCCCCAGAGTACATGTACACACACACACACACACACACACACACACACACACTTTTTCCTGAAAGCACCAATTGCTTCTATCACCTCAGACCTTAAAGCGGAGCAATACTCTCCAGGCTTTCTCGATTCTACCCTCATGTGTCCAGGCTCCAACATCTGACGCCTGCCTGCACTTCTCCGTGTGCCTGTCTTCATTTTATGAAGGAGTTCTGCCTTCTCCCCACATCTGTAGCTTGCTCTTTCTTTCTTTCTTTCTTCCTTTCTTTCTTTCTTTCTTTCTTTCTTTCTTTCTTTCTTTCTTTCTTTCTTTTTTTCTTTCTCTCTCTCTCACTTTCTAAGATTTATTTATTTTATGTATACGAATACACCAAAGCTGTCTTGAGATACACCAGAAGAGGGCATTGGATCCCATTACAAATGGTTGTGAGCCACCATGTGGTTACTGGGAATTGAACTCAGGACCTCCGAAAGAGCAATCAGTGCTCTTAATCACTGAGCCACCTCTCCAGCCCTCTATAGTTCTTTCTATCCTCACAAGATGCCTTCCCTGGCCACCATTTCCAAATCAACTTGCCTTTCAACTTCTCTGGGTCCTGCCATTTAATGCATTGTCTTTAGCCTCTTTCCTCATCTCCTTCCCTCCCCTCCCCTCCCCTCCCCTCCCCTCCCCTTCTTTTGTCTTGTATATAAACCATACCCTCCAAGAAGGCAGGAGCATCATCTGTCTCATCACAGCTCTGGCCCAGCATTTTGCACTTCATATACTTTGAATAAGCAGATGAACAAGTGATTGATTGAGTCCATGAAGAAAATGAAATGGAATCCCTTAGGTGAACACGTGATCTAAGGAAATATGCCCAAGGTAGGTAGAAGTCATCAGGGAGCTACTCCTCTGCACCTGGCCAGATCTGAGACAGGATTGAAGTCCCTATGATGGCAAAGGAAGCCCTGCTTTGCTCTCACCCTGTCATAAACGCTACATCCATGAAAGGGCAGAGCTCCAACGAGTGCTGATCTCCATCAACTGCTGCCCACCCAGTTGCCATAGCAACAGACGACTGCTCCAGAGTCTAAATAGGGATGTTTGTATCTCTTGATACTTCTGGCTGAGGAGGAAGGATGTGGGCAGCCCCACAGCTGTGTCCTTGCTCAACCTGCTCTGGCTTGTCCTGGTCACTAAGCAAAGTACCCTCTCCCATCCCTCCATCGTCATCCATCGTCATCTCACGGCTTCCTGTAAAACTCCCTAGAAGCATCTGCGTCAGATTCTTCACCTGTTTCCCATCTCCTGCTGGGGCAGGAAAGATGAACAAACTCATAGTCATCCGTCTAGGACTATGAATTGGGCAGAAGAACAAAGGCTTTGGAGTCTCTCGTGGCTTGCAGCTCTCTAGACCACCTTGAGAATCTAACTATTCTCCTTTCAACTTTTGGGTCTCGTGGCGTTTTGGTTATCCCTCTCAAGGATGGAATATGGCTTGCACTTACCCAAAGCCCTTTGGTGAAACTGCTGGTTTTTGTCAAACTCATGACAGTAGTATTTGCACTCCCTAGGCAAACTGTGAGACAGGTCTCTCTCAGGTCTTACAACCTCCCTGCGAAACAAGCATTAGAACTGCATTCTTCTAGCTAGGCATGGTGATACTTGCTTTCAATGGGAGCACTAGAGGAGAAGAGGCAGGAGGATCACTGTGAGTTGGAGGCCAGCCTGATTTACATAGCAAGCTCCAGGATAGTCTCACAAAACAACAACAACAAAAGAACATATTATTCTATGGTAGGAGAGTGAAGTAGGATCACTCCCAGGTCACAGTCTGGTAATAGGCCCAGCTGTGATGGGAGCCCTGCACATTCATACTCTCAACCCACACACTGGCCACCACCCTTCAGGGAGGCACAAACAGTTCCATGGAACATATTTAATGTCTCCATCTCCAATGGCAGCTGGTTCCCTGGGCCTTCATGTGGCTCCCTCCGGGTCACAGTGGCCAGCAGTCGTTGGCTGTGTCCCTGAGCCATCCGCCCTGCAAGGATTTGATAGCAAATGCTCTGCAAGTGAGAACAAAGGAAGCATTTTTAGTCCCTTCTTTAGAAACCTTGACTCCTCGCTGTAGGCACAGCACCTCGGATTGGCTGTTGCCATGGTGACTGGCTGCTGATCTCTTGTCCAATTATGTCAGCCCCGAACTGCGAGACCTCGGTGCCCATTTCCTGCTCCCCAGTTAAAGTCCATGAGCCCAGCCTCTCTGACCCGCAGGCAGTCCTGAATGCCTGTGCTTTCTAATTACAACTTCCCCTGCTCTCTGAAACCCCTGTGATCTGCATTGACCTTTCCCCTCCCAACAGCACATTTACCATGCCCGGCCCCTGGTTCTTTATTTGTGTCTTAAGAAGCATTGATTATACATCCCAGCCTTGTACTCAGCACACCCACACACCCCGCTGGGCAGACAGCTTGGACACACACACACTTCACACAGCTCACACTCAGTGTCTGGTGTTGAGATGATCCTGGGGCGATCACAAACTAGCATGAACCTTGATCTCTCTCTGGCAGTGAAAGTAAACAGGCACAAATAAGTGAACAAACATGAACATGAGGAGCAAATAAAGCTGGGGGGGAGGGGCAGAAGGGGGGTCCACTGCTGCTGTGTAAAGTAACCACATGGTTGAGAGTAAGGATTTTATTGTAGATACGAGAGTGTAGCCAGAGACATCTGGAAGAGTCCAGAGCTGAGAGAGAAAGTAGTAGACTAAACATGATCAGTAAAATAGACTGGGCCACAAGAGGAAAGAGAGATGCAAAGAGGGAGAGAGGAACAGAAAAGAGTGAATAGGAACAAGGACATGACATCCTAGGTGTGGTTGAGGAAAAGGGTTTAATTGTAGATATGAGGAGGAGAACATCCAGAGATGTCTGGAAGGGTTCAGACTGAACAGAGCCATCAGGGTGGGGGAGAAGGGGGTGGGGAGAAGAGAGGGTACCAGGACCCAAGAGCAGAGGACCAAGAGAGGAGCCGAGAACCAAGAGAAAGAAAGACTGAAATGACAGATTTATGTAGGAAAAAGAAGCTGGAGAGGTGTAGGGTAGGGGGTTAGGGTTAAGGAGGGAGAAGTACTGGGTGGAGCCACAGGTACTGAGGCTTGTCCAAGGTTTCTTTGGGTCTTGACCCAAAGGGGAGTAAGAGGGAGGGAACCAAGAGAGAGCCAAGACCCAAGACCAAAGATAGCACTTTGCAGAAAAGCAGGGTTATATAGAAGTAAGAAGCTGAGGGGACCCCACAAGCTGGATGCCCCTGAGAAGAGCCAGGATGCCAACCTGGGCTCTGTCAATTGGCCGAGAGAGTCAGGATTTCAGCACACACTTTGGTATGCTAATAGGCTCCACAGTTAGCTATTGATAAAAATATCAGTGTGTTTGGGCGAATAACCAGGCAGCAGACCAGGCTGAAGGGGTTCCACGTGGAGAGGTTTATTGAGCCGGTGGGGGAGGGGGCAGAGAAGAGGAGAAAGAGATAGAGGGGGGAGAGAAAAGAGAGAAGAAGAGGGCAAAGAGAGCGAGGAGGGGGTGTCTTCCCCATTTATAGGGAGAATGACGTCATACCACCGAGGGTGGAGACTGAGCCAGGTGGGCTGTGGGATTGAAGGTGGTTGCCTTGGCAACGCAGGTACACAGGTTAAGTGGGGCTTGATGCTAACATTAGCCATTTGTCCCCAGTTTCTGTATAGCCCTGGCTGCCCTGGAACTCACTTTGTAGACCAGGCTGGCCTCGAACTCAGAAATCTGCCTGCCTCTGCCTCCTGAGTGCTGTGATTAAAGGCGTGTGCCACCACGCCCCGGCTTGTCCCCAGTTTCTTTTGGACCTGCCAGGGAGGGGGTAGCAGCTGGGGAGTTCAAACCTTTAACTCTACCCCCTATCCCTTTGGCATGGCTTAAAGTGAAGCTGACGTCCTAGGGGTGGCCCCTTGGCCGCCTTTAACCAGCAGAAGTCTTGCCTCTTATCTAATTGCCTGATTGTAGTCATCAGGATATCTTCTATGAAGGGCACCAGTAGAGAACCACTGCTGGGGTTTATAGCTTATCTGCCCACACCTGGGAGAGAGGGCAGTCTCTTAAACTGTAATAAAATTGTTCTTGAGCTTCCATTTCCGTCCATTCATAAGTTCTTTATTAGTGAGACTAAAAACTCCAAGAGAAGATCTGATTTCCCCTGTACCAGCCTTGGCTGACACATAGAGCTAACACTCCATAGCTTACAGAAGCACCTTCAGCTCTGCCCAAAAAGCAATTTCTCAGGCTGGAGAGATGGCTCAGTGGTTAAGAGCGCCTACTGCTCTTCCGAAGGTCCAGAGTTCAAATCCCAGCAACCACATGGTGGCTCACAACCATCCGTAACAAAATCTGATGCCTTCTTCTGGAGTATCTGAGGACAGCTACAGTGTACTTACATATAATTAATAAATAAATCTTTAAAAAAAAAAAAAGCAATTTCTCCCTAACTTAAACTGGGTGTTGTAGCTGTCTCTGGACCCCTTCCCCAGAGCTTGAAGCAGGCACTCCCCTCTTCCACCCCCCAAGTTGTTATGCTATGGCAGAAGAATTCTGATGTCAGCTGCCACCCAAATCAAGTCCCTGGGGTGATGTTTGCATACCCTAAAAACACAGTAGGGCACTTTGCTAAGCTAAACACGCTTCATTTGAGCCTCCAGAGAATGCAAGAGGCTTGGGGAAGATGTTTATTTAACTTACCTCCTATCAGATTCCCAATGGTCTCATTTCCAACAACCTGGGCCAGGCATGGGGTGGGTGTACATGGGTTGGGGCGGTGAGGTAGGGGGTGAATAGGGCCAACCTCAGATTCTGATTTGGGCCCAGGAAGAAGAGCACTCCTCCTCAGTGCTGAATGAGTTCTTACAAGGTTGAATAGGAAACTCATATGTTATTTTCTACTGTGTGTCCTTTGAAGTTAGAATGGGGACATATGCAGATTCCTTATTTTTCCACTGAATGTCCAATAAGCACATGCTAACCTAAGGCTGGGGATACAGCTCGGTGGTAGGGTGTATACATAGTATGCATAATGCTCTGAGTTTGATTTCAGAATTACAAAAGCAAAAGAACAAAAAATTAGCCCAAGAACATAGGAAGAAAGAATGACCTCCTAACTATGGAGGCCAGTGATACTGTAAGGGTCCGTGATTCGCCGAAGAATGATACTCTGGACTCAACTAATATGTAAATGCAAAAGAGTGTTTTATTCTGTAGAAGTTCAGCATGCTGGAATCTACCACCTACAAAGATAGAGTGTACTGGCTAGTTTTGTGTCAACTTGACATAGCTGGAGTTATCACAGAGAAAGGAGTTTCAGTTGGGGAAGTGCCTCCATGAGATTAAACTGTAAGGCATTTTCTCAATTAGTGATCAAGGGGGAAAGGCCCCTTGTGGGTGGGACCATCTCTGGCCTGGTAGTCTTGGGTTCTATAAGAGAGCAGGCTGAGTAAGCCAGGAGAAGCAAGCCAGTAAAGAACATCCCTCCACAGTTTCTGCATCAGCTCCTGCTTCCTGACTTGCTTGAGTTCCAGTCCTGACTTCCTTGGTGATGAACACCAATGTGGAAATGTAAGCTGAATAAACCCTTTCCTCCCCAACTTGCTTCTTGGTCATGATGTTTGTGCAGGAATAGAAACCCTGACTAAGACATAGAGGGACCCTGAGGTGAACTCACAGGTCCAATGTAAAGCACATTAGGGGAATTCCAGGGTAGGTGACCTTTATCTTGCTCCATCTCTAGGAACTTTCCAGAGCCATTGCTGGAGCCTGGGTAGCTGGAGTCTGTTGCTGGGAAGTCTGGAAACTGATGCTGACCCATTGTCTTTGCCTCAGGCCAGGTGGCAGGACAGCTTCTGAGGCCTGGACTTGCCCAGGTCTTGGAAACAGAGACTTAGGCCTCATCTCCTTTACTGCCTGTCATGGAGTCAGCCTAGCCTTCTCAGTAGCTTGTCCAGAGGGGCAAGGCTTCCAGTCAGAGAAGAGAAAAGAATGATTCTTATCATTCTTTGTCTTTGTTTGAATTTCTAATGCCTGCCTGGGAAGTCACAGTTGGGAGCACAAAACAGCTGGTCACGTTGCATCTATAGCCAAGATGCATAGAGCAATGGGTACCTGTGCTCAGTCCCCTTCCTCCTTTTTATTCAGTCCAGGATTTTAGGGAATGGTGCCACCCACAGTGGACAAGTTTTCCCACCTCAATTAACCTAATCAAGGTGGTGTCACATAAGCATGACTAGAGGGCTGCCTTCTGGGTGTCTCATCAAATTGACAATTTAGCTATGACATTTGGAATCCCCAAATCTGGCTGATCCCTAGGTACAGTGATAAGCACCTGTAACCCCAGCTACTCTAGAAGCTGAATCAGGAAGATTGCTTGACTTAAGAGGGTGGGACCAGCCGGGCGTGGTGGCGCATGCCTTTAAAAATCCCAGCACTCGGGAGGCAGAGGCAAGCGGATTTCTGAGTTCGAGGCCAGCCTGGTCTACAAAGTGGGTGCCAGGACAGTCAGAGCTACACAGAGAAACCCTGTCTTTAAAAAAGCCAAAAAAAAAAAAAAAAGAAGGTGGGACCAACTCAGGAACATAATGAGATCCCATCTCCAAATAAAATAAAACAGTAAAATAAGATTGACATACCCCTATACTATCACCCAGCATTCTATTCCTATGTATGTATGTATGTATGTATGTATGTATGTATGTATTATAAATGAAAGCATGTTGTCTTAGGGCTACTATTGGTGTGACAACACAACCAAAAGCAACTTGGAGAAGGAAGGGTTTATTTGGCTTATGTTTCCACATCACTGTTCATCACCAAAGGAAATTAGGACAGGAACTCAAATAGGGCAAAAATCAAGAGGCAGGAGTTGATGCAGAAGCCAAGGAGGGGTGCTGATTGCTGGCTTGCTTTACTGCCTTGCTCAGCCTGTTTTCTTACACACCTAGTACCACTAGTCCTGAGGTGGCCCCACCCACAATGAACTGGCCCCTCACACATCAATCACTAATTAAGAAAATGTCTCTACAGGCTTGCCTAGAGTTTGATCTTACGGAGGCATTTTCTCAATTGAGGTTCTCTCCTCTCAGATGACTTTAGCTTGTGTCAAGTGACATAAATCCAACCAGCATGCACGTCTATAGAAGCTTTATTAATAATAACAAACAAAAGCCTTTAACAGCTTGTAAAGGTGAACAAATTTAGGAATAGTCACATGGTAAAATGCTACTTAGCAATAAGAAGTGATTGGTTGCTGATATGATACATTCAACAATGAAGATGAATCCCAAGACAGCATAAGAACCAAGAGAAACCAGGCACACAGGAAGTGCATGCATGCATGTACACTAAATGGCCATGAATAAGCAATACTAGTCTGTGGAACGGGGTTAGTTACTTGTCTCACTGCTATTACAAAATACCTAACAAAAGCAACGTAGGGGAGGAAAAGCTTATCCTGGCCTATAGTTAGAGGGGTTACATTCCATTGTCGTGGGGAAGGGCGTCATAGTGGGAAGCTAGTTGGTTCACAGCAGTAAGCAAAAGTGAACAGGAAGTAGGGGTCAGGTTATAACACCTTAAGCCCACCCCCAGTGATCCACTTCCTCTAGTAAGGCTCCACCTCTTAAGGTTCCACAAGCTGTTCAAACCACACCCCCACCCCCACCCCCCACCCCCACCCCCCCCACCCTCCCCACCCCCGCTAGCTGGTAACTCTGTGAATTCATTACTTTCTGTTGTTGAGATAAAACACCCTAAGCAAAGGCCTTTAAAGGAAGGGTTTATCTTCCTTTACGGTTCCAGAGGGCTACAAATTCTCAGTAGCAGGGAAGGGCATGGCTGTAAGAACCGGAAGCCGACAAATCGCCTCTCAACTGCACACAAGAAGCAGAGGAAGCAAGGAGGAAGTGGGGTGACGCTATAAACCCCTAAAGCCTGCTCCCATTAAGGGACTAACTCCTGCAAGGCTGCACCCTTTAAGGGTTCCATAACCTCTCGAAACAGTGCCACCAAGTGTTCAAACACATGAGCCTCTGGAGACATTCCACATTCAGACAAGGAGAGTAACTGAAATCAGGAAGATGATTCCCCAGGGGTAGTGAGAAGAAGAAATGTTTTAGGAACAGTTATGGAAATAGCTTTTCTCTGCCTTGATTTGAGTTGTGGATGTTTGTTTGTCTTTGTGAACTTGATGAAAGCTAGAGTTATCTGAGAAGAGGAACCGAGAAAATGCCCTCATTGGATTGGCTTGTGGCAGAGTCTGTGGGGCATTTTTCTTGATTGATGATGGGTGTAGGAGGCCCATTCCACCGTGGGCGGCACCATTCCACCGTGGGCAGCACCATCCTTGGGCAGGTGGTCCTGAGAGATATGGGAAAGCAAACTGAGTGAGCGAGGGGAGCAAGCCTGGGGAGGAAGCATTGTTACCCCATTGCCGCTGCTTCAGTTCCTGACACCAAGTTCTTACCCTTGGTTTCCTCCATGATGGATTGTCAGCTATCAGATGAGATCTTTTCCTCCCAAAGTTGCTTTTGGTCATGGTGTTTATCTCAACAACAGAAAACAATCTAATATAGATGTACACATGACAAAATTCATCTCACTGTAAGTGAACTTAAAATACTTTTTGAAATATTATATTATACTGAGACTCTTTAGAGCTAAAAATATCTTTGTGGTTTTTGTTCTAAGGCAGGGTCTCACTGTTGAAGCCCTGGCTAGCCTGGAACATTCTAGGTAGACCAGGCTGGCCTTGAACTCACTGAGATCCACCTGTCTCTGCCTCTGGAGTGCTGAGTGGCCCTACCATGCTCAGGCAAATTTGTATTTCAAGATCATCCCAAGAGATCCATCTACGTGGCCTTCTTTGGGGACTTTGGCTCCCAAGCCAGCTTTTGCTGGACCCCTCAGCTAACCCTCCTGAGCAAGCATTATAGCTGCTACTAGGAAGTACAATCTTAGAGCAGCCATTGCTTCCTGGGCCTCTCCCATGCTCTCACATTCTCTCAACCACCCAGCAATGTGACGAAACAGTCTTTATTTCATAAAGAAACTGAGAGCATGACATTTGGAATCACCCAGTCTCCTAGAAAAGCCAGTTAGTTCAGCCCTTCCTACCACAGATATCTCATCCTCTCGACTATCCATCTATTAACAAAGTAAGTACTATGTGAGGTACTGTCTGTTCCCATCCCCCTCCCCAGCAGACCATAGTGAAAACTGAGAGATAAGTTAGTGTCTACCTTGGCCTGGCCTTTGGGAAGAATGCAGAGCCAGGGCTCTTTTGATTTTAATTATCCAAGTGGTTAGGAAGACAGGCAGGAGGGTTACGGTTATATAAGCACAGATAAAGGAAATCTCTGTGTTGTTTACTTTGGGAACTTTCCAGAAGCTAACATCAATAGCATGCCATGTTAAAAATGGGTTAAAATCATTATCAGATTATGAATAATTCACCAGGCACCCCTGCTACCCATTACATTTTGTTCTGCATAATTGCTTCCTGGAAGTCTATTCCCAGAGCAGAGAATTGGGAGTATCCATGAAATTGAATATTTCTGCCTTTGACAAGTAAATTTAAACAAAATTGTAAATTAGTTTCACTCTACTGCTGCCTGTCCTCTTTGAGTTGATAAGACTAGTTCTTTTAGTAAAATAACACACTCACACACACACACCCTTCAAAAGGGAAATTAGTCGCCTATAGTCCCAAGGCTTCCAAGAAGACTGGAAGACTCAGGATGTAATGGGCATAGATGGAACTAAAAGCAGTATGCCTAAGGGGGAGTCAGAGTCAAATCACAAAATATTCTCTGCACTACCAGGATAAGATAATTACGCCTTTTGAAAAAAAAAATGGTATGTAGTTCACACTCCAAAAATTCACCCTTAAAAGTGTTAAAACTACTGATATATATTCACAAGACCAGGAGTAGAGGCATATGGTTGTAATTCTAGCTGCTCAGAAGGTTGGGCAAGACAATCGCTTGAGCCCAGGAGTTCAACACCAGCCTTGGCAATATTGTGAGACATCATTTCTTAAAAATAAATAAATTATGATAAGGGGTAGTGGTGCATGCCTGAAGACACCATTTCTTTTTCTAAAAAAAAAAATGATTACTTTTTAAAATGTGTATGAGTGTTTTTCCTGCATGTGTGCAATTGTACCTGGTATGTACCTGAGCAGGTCAGAAGACAGGGAACTAGAAGTACAGATGGTTGTGAGCCACTATGCATGTGCTGGGAATAGAAGCCTAGTCTTTAAGAGCAACAAATGCTCTTAACCACTGAGCCATCTCTCCATTCCCAAAACACCATTTCTCAAAAATAAATTACAAGTGGGCGTGGTGATTCACGTCTTTAATTCCAGCACTTAGAATCTGTACAAGTTTGAGACTGTCTGATCTATATAGCAAGTCCTAGGCCAGCAAGGATACGTAGTGACACCCTGTCTCCCCAAAATTAATTAATTAAAATGAAAGAAATCATTGTCTGGAACATTTGCATCTCCATTTCCTCCTTCTGCTAGCGGCTGGCAACCAATAATCTTTCTGTCTGTTCATTTCACAGAAATGGCATCATTCACCGCGTTCTCTCATCTCACTATCTTCTTCTGTTTAACTAATGTTGATGTGGGCTTGGAGAGAGGGCTCCGTGGTTAAGAGCACTGGCTGTTCTTCCAGAGGAGCCGGGTTTAATTCCCAGCACCCACCTGGTAGCTCACAACTGTCTCTAACTTTAGTTCCAAGGGATCTAGTGCCCTCTTCTGACCTTAGGGGGAAATGCATGCATGTGGTACACAGACACACATGCAGGCAAAATACCCATGTACATAAAATAAAAAGATAACATTGACAAAGCTCATCTGTATTACAGTGTAAATCAGTAAATCATTCCTTTGTATTAGTGTTTGATTTTCCATTGTATGGCTATATCATATGTTCACACATTCATCAGTTGTTGGACAGTTGGGCCATTCCAACTGTTTGGCTATTATGAATTGTATTGCTGTAAACACCGATGCTTGAATCTTTATGTGAACATATGCTTTCTATTTTCTTGGGTCTGTTCCTAAGATGTGGAGTTGCCAGGTCAGCCAGTACCATCTGTACCATTTTTGAGGTGAACGCTTTTCACAGTGGGTGTTCCATTTACATTCTCAGCAGCAACATCCAACCAAGGGCTCTGCCTTTCTCCAGCAATGTCTTCTTTCTAAGAATGCCCTTACTTAATCATCTTTATCAGAGCCTGTCTGTTCTAGGACCCCTCCACAGCTCCTGTAGGAAACCTAGACAATGTTATCAGCTCCCCGAGTCATTTCTTCTGGGTAACATATTGAAATTTAAGAGCTATAATAATGCAGTCAAGATTCTCCCAGTTTCAAATGCCTGAAATGAATCCCCTGTCTCTGCTTGGCTTCATTCAATGTTGCTTTAGTTACCTTTTTATTGCTCTGATAAGACACCATGACTACGGCTACTCTAATAAGGAAAAATATTTAACTGGGGCTGGCTTACAGTTTCAGAGGTTTGGTTCATTATCATCATGACAGGAAGCACGGCAGCATGTAGACATGGTGCTGGGAAGGTAGCTGAGAGTTCTACATCTGGTTCAACAAGCAGCAGGAAGAAGAAAGGGTGACAGTGGGCATGGCTTGAGCTTCTGAAACTTCAAGACACCACCTCCCTCCCCTTCTCTTGTCTTCCTCCAACAAGGGCACACCTATTCCAACCAGGCCATGCCTCCAATAATGCCTGTCCTTTTGAGCCTATGGAAGCCATTTTCATTCAAGCCACCATAGAATCCGTGACCATCTTGGCAAGGGGGTGACAGGTGCTGGAGTAGCTTATATCTTAATCCACAAGCATGAGGCAGAAAGAGTCAACTTTTCCAATAAATCCACACCTCCTGACAGTTCCACTAACTAGGGACTACATATTTAAACATATGGGCTTATGAGGGCCATTTTCTTTCTTTCTTTTTTTCTTTCTTTCTTTCTTTCTTTTTGTTTTTTGTTTTTTGTTTTTTGTTTTTTGTTTTTTCAAGACAGGTTTCTGTCCTGGAACTCACTCTGTAGACCAGGCTGGCCTCGAACTCAGAGATTCGCCTGCCTCTGCCTCCCAAGTGCTGGGATTAAAGGCATGCGCCACCACGCCCAGCTTTTCTTTCTTTTTTATTTTTTTAAAGTTTTCTTTTTTTTAAGATTTATTTTATTTATTATATGTAAGTACACTGTAGCTGTCTTCAGACACTCCAGAAGAGGGCGCCAGATCTCGTTACGGATGGTTGTGAGCCACCATGTGGATGCTGGGATTTGAACTTATCACCTTCGGAAGAGCAGTCGGGTGCTCTTACCCGCTGAGCCATCTCACCAGCCCCAAAAGTTTTCTTTTTTAAGACTTATTTATTCATTTTGTGTATATGACTGACTACACTGCTGCTCTCTTCAGACACGCCAGAAGAGGGCATAGAATCGCATTTACAGATGGTTGTGAGCCACCAAGTAGTTATTGGGAATTGAACTCAGGATCTCTGGAGCCAGAAGAGGGCATAGAATCGCATTACAGATGGTTGTGAGCCACCACGTAGTTATTGGGAATTGAACTCAGGATCTCTGGAAGAGCAGTCGGTTCTCTTAACCACTGAGCCATCTCTCCAGCCCATGAGGGTCATTTTCATTCAAACCCATCACACATGGTCAGTTTCTTCTGTGCATTGAATGACACCTGGCAAAATTTTACTACCTTAGGGACAGACCCTTTATCCCCCAGCATTACATATACCATAGCTCTGCTTGAACCAAGCAAGTGTCCAGTAAAATGAATCTAGTGCTTGGCCCTCACTGGCTCTAATGCCAACATCTGCAGTCAGATCAGAAAAGGCAGAAATGGGTATGCCAGGCGGCTGTGTGGTGGGAGGCACGTGCTGAGCAGTCAAAAATAATTGCTGCCAAGGCCTTGATCCAGAGGAGACCTGGATCAAGACACAGCATTAGGAACATCACAGTGCATGGGAGGCTATTTCATGCCCGAAGAGAGCTGAAACCAACCCCTCAGGGTTGTGAAGCCTGGCCTGCTCTGACAACCTCAGGTAGGTTGGTGGTAAGGACCGAAGGATGCCGACTTTGCAGTTTGAATTTTCTGTTCCTCTTTTGCATGATGTCTGCGCCTAGGGGAGGGATCCTGGTTGAGCTCAGCACCGCGCAGAGCAGAGCCGGAGCGCCCCTGCCTGCCCCACCTTCTGTTCCCCGCAGCTCAGTGAGTCACTACAGCACAGGAAGTACCTTAATGAGAGCCGCGAGGGCAGGGGGTGGAGAGGAGGAGGTGTGTGAGCCCGCTGAGAGGCTTGCGTATTTCAATGGGGTCGACTGCGGGCTCTTCTGTGCTCAGCATTGATGCAGCAGATGAAATCCTGTCTGCACTTTTACAACCCAGCTACCCAGGACATGTTGGGGAGTCCTTTCCCTGGCCCCTGTCCCCTCCGCACCTCACCCCCTCCCCCAATGAAATTATCTATCTCTTTAAGAGTTTAGGATTTAGTTCCCTTCCTTTCTTCTTTTTGAGACTGTCTTTGATGGCAGAATATGACCTTGAACTTCTGTGCACTGCCACACCCTGTTTATACTGAGAGGATCCAACCCAAGGCTTCCTGCACAGTGAATGAGCCCGCCACCCCAGACTCTTAGCTAATTTTACAGGTCGCAAACATTTCTCTACAGCTTTTATTTGTCATTTGAATTGCTCTTCTCTTCCAGAGATTCATTCATTGCAGTGCTAGAAATTGAACTTGAGTCCCAGGGACAGCCTAGGCAAGCAACACTTGAGTGAGAAGCTTCCTTCAAACAAGTGACCCTCCTGCCTCAGTTTCCTGAGCAGCTGGAATTGCTGGTGCAGAATTGGAGTTTCACTGCTTAAGCTCTGGTGTCATAATTACACCTGTTAGAGCATTCCATCCAAAATGCAATGCCCTTTTCTACTGCAAATTTACTTTCTTTTGTTTTCTGAGAAAAGATTTTACTGTACAGGCAACTGCTGAACTTTAGCTCTTTCTGCTTCAGAATCTCAAGTACTGGAATTATGAGCATGTGTAACTGAAGGAAAAGCAGGAAAATACATTTTCATAGAAAGTGGCCAGCTTCTACGTGAGATGGCCTATTACTGAAAGGAAGATGACGAGGTGGGACAGTGGAAAGTTGCCTGTAGGGCCTGCCTACATTGTGTTCCTCCACAGGCCACTGTGTCCTCTCAAACAGCTCCCCCTCCCAGTTTCTCCCTGTGACCTACTTGACTGTGGACTCCATAGTCCATGCTGTGCTGTAGTAGAAACTCTGCCCTCCCTCCTCACAGAGCTCCCTTTCTCCCTGTGAGAGCAGAGAGGATCTATCTGTCCCTGGGGTCACTCCAGCCCTTGTCTTCTTGTCATTACTGCTGAGTCTCTTTGCAAGAGGTTGCCTCTGCCTCGGCCTTCATGAGAGGCCAATGATTCTTCTCAACCTCACGGAGAGCTTGGATTCCTCCTTCTGAGCTATATTGGGTCACCTGGGCCTTTGAACATCTCTATTTTGTCCTGAATCTTGGGAAGCTCATCCTGACTTATCCCCACAATGTCTTGCTTCTGACCTTGTCTATATCGAGAGTGTTCTGTATAATTCTGTGAGTTCAGGGCCATCCTGGTCTAAATAGAGAGTTCCAGAATAGCCAGAGCTATCTTGTCCCCAAATAATAATATTAATAGAAAGAAAAAGAAAAAAAATTATATAGGATATAAACAAGGTTTCACTATGTAGCTCTGGTCAGCTTTGAACTCACCATGGAGACTAGGCTGTTCTCAAACTCACAGAGATCTACCTGTTTCTACCTCCTGAATGTTGGGATCAAAGACATGCCCCACCACACCCAGCTTTGATGAAGTATTTAAAAAATATTTTAAAATTATATTTAATTGTTAATCATGAATATACTTGCAAATTTTCATATAATGTATTTGATAATATGCATCTGTGCTTGATATGTTTTTTGTTTTTTGTTTTCTTGAGGCAGAGTTTCTCTGTGTAGCCATGGCTGTCCTGAAACTCCCTCTGTAGACCAGGCTGGCCCCAAACTCACAGAAATGTGCCTACCTCTGTCTCCCAAGTACTGGGAATAAAGGTATGTCCCACCACCACCTGGCTGCGCTAGATAATTGTATGTCAACTTTATATTACCTAGAGTTATCTAAAAGGAAGGAATCTTAATTGAGAAAATGTCCCATAATGTCCTGCTCTAGGGCATTTTCTTAATTAGCGACTGATAAAGGAGGACTCATTCCACTGTGGGTGGTGTGGTGTCACACCCGGGCTAGTGGTCCGGAGTTCTGTAAGAGAGCTGGCTGAGCAAGCCATGGGGAGTAAGCTAGTAAAAAGCAGAGCTCCTCTATGGCTTCTGCATCAGCTTCTGCCTCTAGGTTCCTGGCCTGTTCCACTTCCTGTCCTGACTTCCTTTGATGATGAAGTGTGAGTGGAATTAACCCTTTCTTCCCTACATCGCTCTCATCGTGGTGCTTCATCCCAGCAGTAGTAACCCTAAAACATCACCCCTCCCCGAACCCTCCCCTTACTACCCTCTCAACCCTCCTATCCCTTCCCACCCAATGTTGAGATTACTTTATTTTCTTTCTTTCCCCATTCCCCATTTAGTCTGCTTTGTGCTGTTCAGCTAATCCTGAGATTGGCGTCTTCTCTGGTGTGTAGTCAATCTACCAGGAGCCACACCGTTAAAGAAAAGCTACTCTCTTTCTCCCAGCCACTATCATATGTCAATAGCTCCAACATGTTGTGGGATTATATGCACCCCACTTCTCAACTGCTTACCAGCATTTTGTCTGGCTGTGCATGGTGTTACAATCACTGTGAGTTCATATGTGTGTTTGCCCTGTTTGTGTCCTGAAAACAGTTTCCTTGGCGTTATCCGTCATCTCAGGCTCTTACAAACTTTCCATCCCCTCTTTTACAAAGATCCCAGAGCCTTGAGGGGAAGGGTATGGTATAAATCTCCAATTAAAGGCTGAGAAGTCTATGTGTTGACCAGTTGTTGAGAAGAGGGGCCATCTGGGTTAACAGGTATCTACGGAAGGAGAAGCTTCTATGAGGACGATTGAACAATGCTCTGATCTATGGGTATAAATAACAATAAGTCATTTTATTACTATGTCAATTTAGCAGAATAACAGCATTGAGTTTTTTTTCCTGGTGTCCATAGTTTCTTGGCCCCTTTAGTAGTGTCAAGCACGTGTTCCATCTCATGGAGCAGGTCTTTAATTCAAGGAGAAAGTGGTTGGTTACTGCAGGACCGTGGGTATGGGTAAAGATGGAGTGGACGAGAATCTGTTTTCCACCAGAGTTCCAGTGCTCTGGGCGGGCGGACACAGAAGACTGCTGCATGCTTTCCACACAGCCCCGGGTGGGTGTCTGGCTGTGTGAAGCCACTGAACCCAGCTCAGCGGGTGGTGGACAAGGGCCAGTCCTAGGCACCAGGTTCCCAGCCTCCAGCATTCCACGCTGGATACCGCACAGGAGCTGAGAACAAAATGAGGGCCCCCAAGGGCGGCTCATCAGCCTCAGGACCGAAGGGAGGAGAGGGCAAGGGGAGATGGGGGTTACTGGTTAGTTCCCACGAGGGCAGGAATCCTTGGTCCGGTCTGTGGCTGGAGTGCAGGAAGGCCTCCAGATGACGGGAGGTTAGACGCAGCTCATTAGGGGAAAGCCTATCCCATCACTCAAGCACTACAGGCCTTGGTGAGCAGAGACAGTCTATGGTTTTAGAGCTTTATTGTAGAAAGCAGGGGGAAAGAGAGAAGGTAGAGGGAGAGGCCAGCCATGGCCTCCTGGAGAGAGGAGGGGGAAAGGAGAGAGAGAGAAAGAGAGAGAGAGAGAGAGAGAGAGAGAGAGAGAGGTCTAGAGAGTAAGAAAGGTGATAGCTTAAAGAGAGCGAGGAGGGACCAAGCAGCCCCTCTTATAGTGGGCTGGGCTATCTTGCTGTTGCCAGGTAACTGTGGGGAGGAGCATACCTGGCTATAGTCAGGTAACTGTAGGGGTGGAGTCTAGCCAGAATGCCAGAAGCTTGAGACTTTGTCTGCATGACTGGTAGTCACAGAATTATGGAGTTGGGGGCTCTGTGGTTTCAGGCACCTGATTCTGGGAATGTGGCTCACTTTTCTGTCCCTTGTACAGTTCTCTATTGGGTCGCCAGAGCAAGCCCCATTCAACCAAAATAGGCTGCCTACCACAGTCTCACAGGTTACCCCCATAAAATTCATGCCACTATTGCATGAGTAGGTCTGTATTGTCAGTCCAGTTATTGTTGTGGTGTGCAAGGTTCACAGCTAGGTGAGCTTGAGGCATGTCAGCATGCATAGCGCCTTCCAGCACCACAATGCTAGCCAGTAGTGATGAGGCTCACAGAGGAGTACCAACCCGAGGTCTCCATGTTTGTGATTCAGATATGTCATGTCTTCAGCAATAGGGTCTTATCACTAAGCTCTGGAGGGTAGCCAGGAGTATTGACAATAACATGGACAATAACATGTAATGCTTAGGGCGTCTATGTGTCCCCATTGGCCAATAACTAAAAAGGAGGTAACCCATTCCTGTCAAATGAGCAACTCTGTTCTCAGTTTTTATTTACTTATTTATTGAGGCAGGGTCTCACTGTGTAGCCCTAGATGGCCTGAAACTCACAGAGATCTGCTTTCCTGTTTCCCAAGTACTGGAATCAAAGGTGTGCTTCAGCCCGCCCAGTCCTACTGTTGGAAAAATTTAAGGACATGATTAAAGATTCATTTTGTTTATTATAACATTGTAATAGGGAAACTTTGGCTGTTGCTCCACAGCAAGGGAATTGATTCAACTATGACACATCCACCTAATGGAACATTATTTAGCTTTTAAAACTATGATATAATGAATATTCATAGACACAGAAAGATGGTTATAAAGATGTTGAGAAAATAAGTGCACTGTGATACCATTTCTGTCAATATAGACTCAGAAAGATGTAGGGTATGTGTATGTGTATGGTGTGTATGTGTATGGTGTGTGTGTGTGTGTGTGTGTGTGTGTGTGTGTGTGTGTTGTGTGTGGGGTATGTGTGGGGTATGTAACTGTGTGGTGTGGGTGTGTGTCTGTGTGTAGCATGGTGTGTGTGTGTCTGTGGGGGGGGGTATGTGGTGTGGTGTGTGTGTGTTTGTGTGGTGTGTGGTATGTATGTATGGTGTGTGTATAGTGTGTATGTGATACACATGTGTGGTGTGTGTGATGTGTATGTATGTGTGTGTGGTGTATGTAGTATGTGTGTGGTGTGTATATGTGTAGTATGTGTATGTGTGTGGTGTGTGTGGTATGTGTGGTATGTGTGTATGTATTACTAGTACCTGATAAAACCTGAAATCACTGGAATTTTAATCTTTCCTTTTGACTATATTTCTATTCTATTTTCCTTTCTGTTGCTGTGATAAAACACTCTGACCAAAAGCAATTTAGGGGAGGGAAGGATTTATTTCAGTTTATCGATTATAGTTGTAACTGAGGAAAGATGGGATAGAAACCCAAATGGAAAGTTGAAGCAGAAACCAAGATGAATGCTGCTTGCTGGCTCACTGTCAGGCTTGGGCTTAGATACCTTTCATACGCACCTATGAATGATGCCACCCAAAGTGGACTGTATCAATTAATATCAAGACAACCTCCCACAGATATGCCTAAAGGCTAATCTGGGTAATATCTCAGTTGGAGATCTCCTTCTTCAGTGACTCTAGACTGGGTCAGGTTGAGAGTTAAAGCTAACTAGAATACTGTCCCTTATAGGTGACTGTTTCCTTGTAAAGGAAATACTAAGAATTAATTTCAATTCAAAGCTAGTCTATGTGCTAAGAAGACTGGAAAAAAAAAGTTGGTGAGGATGTGAAAGACCTGGACTCAGGCTTTTTGTTATTGTTGTTGTTGTTACAGGGTTTCTCCCTACCTAGCCCTGGCTGTCCTGGAACTCAATATGTAAACCAAGCTGGCCTTGAACTCAGATATCCACCTGCCTCTGCCTCTGCCTCTGCCTCTGCCTCTGCCTCTGCCTCTGCCTCTGCCTCTGCCTCTGCCTCTGCCTCTGCCTCTGCCTCTGCCTCTGCCTCTGCCTCTGCCTCTGCCTCTGCCTCTGCCTCTGCCTCTGCCTCTGCCTCTGCCTCCCAAGTACTGGGATTACAGGTATTTACAACCAAGTCTAGCTAGGACCTGGGATTCTTCCCCTACCCCCACCAACATAAGATTTTTATTAATTATTTGGGAATTTCATACAATGCACCCTGATCGCACTCCTCATTTTTTCCCAGATTCACCCTCCCCCCCCCCACAAAAAAAATACCAAGTCCAATTTGTGTTGCCCATGTAGTCACTGGAGCATGGTCAAACTCCCAGTGGCCAGCCCCTTAAAGAACACTGAGCTCCCCAACCAGAAGCTATCAGCCATGAAGCGTTACACTCCAGCAACTTTATCACAGTTGTTAAGGACTTTCTTCAATATCTTCCTTTCTTTTCTTTTCCTTTTTTAGGAGGTGGGAAGAGAGGTTGTCACAAAAGCCTTCAACGCCTCTCATTCACAGTTATCAGTCTGCAGTTATCCAAACTACCACAAAAGAAGCTCCCTTGCCCCTAGAAGCCAGTGGCAGCATGGCTCACGGACTTCCGCATGGTTTCCTGTGGCAGGACAGACCAGGGACATCAACATGGCCTCTGGCAGGACCAAGGTGGAGAAAAATTGCATACTGCAAGGGTATCTCTGGAAAAATGGTTTGTCTGCATTGCTAAACTAAAAATACAAAATATCTATTTGTTCTATGACCCAGTCGTTTCTTTCCTAAATACCAAGAGAGTAAATGTTTACAGGCAGAAGATCCCTAAAAACCCAATGTAACTTGAAAATGTTACCTGGCTGAACCTCATAGCTTAGTAACACGGCCTGATACTGAGTTGCTCCCCTCCATCACGTGGTGTTTGGCAGGAGCAGTAACTTGATGTTGCTGTCTAGCTCTGTGGAAACATTTCAGTACATACAACAGCCTAGGAAAAAGATCAAATTTCAAAGTACTGGATGTATTTGCTTTTGAGACATCGTAAAGTGGTACTCTCTAAGCACCAAAAATACAAACTTGTTATCATAGCTTCATTAATAATAAGCCCCAAACTGGAGACAACACTAATGCTAATCAATAATGGGACAATTTTTTAAAATTGCCTACCCATCTCACAGAATGCTACAAAACAAGATGGGAGGGTTTTACAGATTAAGTGTTTGGGAGGAGGCTAGTGTGAATGAGCACCTACCATAAAATAAGGTTCCACTTTTATGAAATGTCACATAGAAGTTGACTGGGTGGAGGGTGACACCAACCAAGTTTTATCAAGAGATGGCGTTGACGAGGAAGGAGCGTTGGTCAAGGGTGCTGCTCTTCTTCAATCTGTCTCAAAGAAATACAAGCAGCATATCTTTAAAATATCCACTAGCCATAAAAAAAACAAACAGAAACAGAAACAAGCAAAAACCAGGAGACAGTAAAGACTTCATTTAGTATAATATCCACAAAGCTCCTATTTGGGTATTAATTAGTAGCAAAAACATCAGTGATCTACATTACTTTTCTGGTACCCAGTTGCCAATGGTGCATTTCAGCTACAACTAAACATGCAGTAGCTTCAGGCACGCAGCTAGTAGCTGCTGTGCGAAACAGTGTGAGACTTCACTTTGAGCTCGTTGTGGCTTAAGCATATATAGGGTATAGATCTAAAACTAGGGCTGAGAATTTAACCCGGTTAGTAGAATGCTTGCCCTGAGATCAGTCTCCAGTGCCATGACCTTGGGTCACAGCCCTGTCACCCAGTCTCCAGTACCATGACCTTGGGTCACAGCCCTGTCACCCAGTCTCCAGTGCCATGACCTTGGGTCACAGCCCTGTCACCCAGTCTCCAGTGCCATGACCTTGGGTCACAGCCCTGTCACCCAGTCTCCAGTGCCATGACCTTGGGTCACAGCCCTGTCACCCAGTCTCCAGTGCCATGACCTTGGGTCACAGCCCTGTCACCCAGTCTCCAGTGCCATGACCTTGGGTCACAGCCCTGTCACCCAGTCTCCAGTACCATGACCTTGGGTCACAGCCCTGTCACCCAGTCTCCAGTACCATGACCTTGGGTCACAGCCCTGTCACCCAGTCTCCAGTACCATGACCTTGGGTCACAGCCCTGTCACCCAATGCGCTTAGTACAAGAGGTCAACCAGTCAAAGATTCAAGGTCATCCTGGGTTTTAAAGCAGCTTAGGGGGCTAACCTTTCCCACACTCAAAAAACAAGGCAGCAGCAGCAACAACAAAACCCCAAACCAAAAAAAAATAATAATAATAATAACCTACTAAACAAAAATTGAGTAGTTCATCTAATTTAATACATAAAAGTTACAGTTCAAAAAATGTAAATATGTAGCTTAAAAACAATCGCAAAAGCTGTCTGTGACTACTCAGGTCAGCTACCTACTCTGGGACCTACGAGGACATACTCAGTTCAGTAGTTTAAAGGCAACCAACCCTTCTGTAGGCTAGACATGTGACCCAGGGTGTGGTAAAGCAGGTTGAAACCAGAGTCACTGAAAAATGCATGATCAGACACTCGGGAGCTCTGTATAATTCTTGCCCGGCATTCATTAGGCCCTGGTTCAGTCCCCAGTGTTTTATAATTGTGCTTGGGTTTAGAGAACACTCTGGGAGTCATAAGCTCCCCATATGCTCGATAAGAAGGGTGAGACCTTGTTGGTCCTTGTACCTGAGGAATCCCACCTACATCCTACATACCTCTTATCCAAGTGCTAACCAGACCTGACCCTGCTTAGCTTCTAAGATCAAGTGTTATCAGGGTGGTTCCACCATAGACTGGAACTACGCTAAGCATTCCTGAGGTGGAGTATATATACTTAAGGATTTTAGTGGCACACTAAAAATTGTTGTTGTTGTTGTTGTTGTTGTTTTGTTTTGTTTTGTTTGTCAAGACAGGGTTTCTCTGTATAGCCCTGACTGTCCTGGAACTCACTTTGTAGACCAGGCTGGCCTCAAACTCAGAAATCCACCTGCCTCTGCCTCTGCCTCTGCCTCTGTCTCTGTCTCTGCCTCTGCCTCTGCCTCCTGAGTGCTGGGATTAAAGGCGTGTGCCACCATGCCCAGCGATCAAGGCACTTTCAAATTGGTTGGTGAAACACAGGGTGCTAGCAAAATGGGGTACCTTTCTTGCAGGCTTCAGATGCTATTTGATGACACTCAGTCTCCGGGTTGGTGGAAGCCAGGGGCTCATTTGTACATTCCAAAAGGACTTACCTAATAGGGTCAAGGATGTTGGGTCCTATACAGAGAAACATAAATATGGTTATTTAGAGGTCAGAAGATAGCTGAAGATAAGATTTTTAAAAATGATTAGAATGTTTATTCATGTTATGCATATTAAACATTTTAAAATATTTCATGTTCCAAAAGCTACCATGACATACAGGAAGACCTAATATCGATCTCCCATGACTCCCCACCTGATCCTGGGGAACAGATTTCCCCAAGAAGGTTTGATAGCTTTCACTGTTTCTAAGGCAATGCTGCAGGTACAGTGTGAGCACATAAAACCTGGGCACAGCCCATGGGGCCAGCCAGTGCCTATCAAGGTGTCTTTGAGTGACCTTATGTGCCTCTGTGTATGCCTTCTTGTGGGTAAAACTAGAGTAGCCATGCCTAGGATTGTTCAAAGTGAAGAAGGATGTGTGCATAGTGCCCAGAGCCACACCAGGACACAGTGAGCGCTCAGGGACTCTGAGGAGGACTGTTCTTCTCAGGGGCTCTGAGGAGGATGGCTCCACACTTCTGCCCTGCCTTGCTGTCACACAGCCTGTACTGCAGAGACCTGGTTCTCATAGGAAAGGAGTTACTACCCTCAACCAGGCTGACTCCCAAGCGTGGTGGTGAAATTCCTAGCAAGCTCCGGAGACTCCTTAGTGATTTTTGCCTCCATCAGCAGAGGAGTGTTGCCAGGAAGTGATCACTCCACATAATAATTAAAATGCTTTCTGCTTCTTTGGCTGAGTGTTGATTCAGCACACTCTCGGTGAGCATGACTCTCAGAGCCCTGAGCATAGAGGGCCTTTCTTCCACACAGGAACTTTCTTGTGTTCTGTGCTGTGTATAAGAGATTCTGCACCCTGAACAACCCCTCCACCCCCAACCACCACCACAGGCCTCAACTCTCCACATCCCCTAACTCCACTCTCACCCACACTCCTACCCCTGCCCTGACAGTATGCTTCCTCTTCATGCCCTGGCCACAAGGCCAGGCTCACATGATCAGATCATTGTGTCACAAGACACCATACCATACATACCTCCTGCCTTGGCAGCACATTTTATTTCTAAAAATCATTGTTTGTCAGGCTGAGGGTGCAGCTCATTTGGTACAGTGCTTGTCTCCCATGCAGGGGGCCCTGGATTCATTCCCCAGCACTGCATGCTCATTTTCAGCACTCTGGAGGTAGAGGTAGAGAGGATCAGACGCTCCAGATTGTCCTTAGATAAACAAGTTTGAGGCTATCAATGTAGAAAACACTGCCCTCACCTCAGAGAGGGTAAGAGTTTATTCTGGAACCAAATACGAATGACTATGGTCTGGAAATAAAGATTTAGGCTATGCCAAATGTATTTCAACATGGCAACAGTTTCATGGAGCTTTTATAGTAAGAAGTAGAAATTAGTAAGTTATAAAAGCCAGGGGTAGTGGCACATAACTTTAATTTTAGCACTTGAAAAGCAGAGGTGAATCTCTGTGACAGATCTCTGAGTTCGAGGCCAGCTTGTTCTACAGAGTGAGTTTCAGGATACCCATAACTCCATAATGAGACCCTGTCTCAAAACAACAACAGAAGGAGAGAAGAAAGAGGAGGAAGAGGAGAAGAAAGAGAAGAAGAAGAAGAAGAAGAAGAAGAAGAAGAAGAAGAAGAAGAAGAAGAAGAAGAAGAAGAAGAAGAAGAGAAAAGAAAAAAGAAAGTTGTAAGTCAAGATGCTTTCAAATATTAGTCAAAATACCAGGTAGGTGGGTTACAGCAAAGCTAGGAAATCTTTGATCCAGGCCTCGGTCGCTGGCTGGTGACACTCTTAGCCTTTGGGTTGGTGGAAGCTAGGGATATATTTGTATATCCCCAAAAGATTTACACAATAATCACACGATTTTAGGTTGCACACAGAGGCTAGCAATAAATGTCTGTTATGGGAACTGAAGATAGCCAAAGACAATTTGGCTCACAACCTCTGCGATCCCAGGTCTCCACAATCAGGGAGTTTTGAGTCAATTAATCAGCCTGTAGAATGTTCCACACATTATGAACTGGAAACTTCAGTTCATAATGCCAAAGTAAGGAACTTAAGACTCAGTCTTAAGGAAAATGTCATACATAAATAGATCAAACAGCATCAGGAGGATTCAGAGTCCTCTGGTCCCTGCATATAGTCCTCTCCCCCATGTGTCCAATGTCTTTCCAGACAGTCTGGGAATCCGGAATCATTGGGGGTTCTTTAACTTCTGACCCTTAAGCATATTTTAACATTCTTTTTTTTTTTTATATAGGTATATAAACTATTTATTAACAGCAAAGACCCAGAGACTCATTTCTTCTTGGATACACCCACAGTACGGCCCCTGCGGCCAGTGGTCTTGGTGTGCTGACCGCGGACACGAAGGCCCCAAAAGTGGCGCAGCCCTCTATGGGCTCGAATTTTCTTCAGCCGCTCCAGGTCCTCACGCAGCTTGTTGTCTAGACCNGTGAGGTCAATGTCTGCTTTCCTCAACACCACATGAGCATATCTCCGCCCCACGCCCTTAATGGCAGTGATGGCGAAGGCTATTTTCCGCCGCCCATCGATGTTGGTGTTGAGTACTCGCAAAATGTGCTGGAACTTCTCAGGGATCACTAGAGACATGGCGGCGGCACAGACGGCGGCGTGTAGGCCTCCTGTGGAAGTATTTTAACATTCTTATGTAGTGAGAATTTTGGTTTCTTTAAAAGTCCAGTTATGGGCTGGTAAGATGGCTCAGCGGGTAAGAGCACCCGACTGCTCTTCCGAAGGTGATGAGTTCAAATCCCAGCAACCACATGGTGGCTCACAACCACCCGTAATGAGATCTGATGCCCTCCTCTGGTGCGTCTAAGGTCAGCTGTGGCATGCTTATGAAGAATAATAATAAAACGAATCCTTGGACCGGGGAACCAGCCGGAGCAAGCGGGGCTGTCCAGAACGCGGGGCTGAGCGGGGCCGGCCAGAGCGATCCAGTTATGTTATGTGAACATGTTTTTAATCCCAGGTGTGGGATAAGAGACTGCCACACAGCAGGTGATTATGATTTGCCTCATGCACTAGCAGGGGTGTGATCTTTGCGAGCTGTAGATAGTTTAATTCTGGTGACTCTGGAGAGGGTATAAAATGGGACATCCCATAGAGGGCCTGTGGAGGCTGCTCCTCCCCCTGCTGCTGCTCTTTCCTGTTGTTTTGGGTGGTCAATTGCAAAGAGAGAAGAAGAAGTTGGAGATTTCCTACTGATGAACATTGGACTAGCCCCAAGAAACAGAAAGTAGTCTAGAGATCCACACCCCCTTTCCCCTTTAACCTTCTTTCTCTCCTACCAAGTGCTGGGGGATTGGAAGGAATTAGGATGGAGTACAGGTTGGAAGGGAAGTAGTGGTATAAGAACCCAATTAAAAAGGCAAAAAAAAAAAATATGCCAACATTCTTATGCTGAACATTATCCTCACAGAGGTTTATAGAACCAGGCCCTTTGATTTTATTTATTAATTTGCTTATTTTGCAGCTCTGACTTAACCTAGGGCCTCAGGCATGTTAGATAAATGCTGTTGCACTAAGTTATATGGTCAGCCCAATTTGCATGGTGGTTTTTAAAATTTGATTTTGTGTATGAATGCTTTGCCTGTATGTAAGTGTGTGTGTGTGTGTGTGTGTGTGTGTGTGTGACATGTGTGTCTGGTGCCTGTGGAGGTTAAAGAAAAGGGCAATGGATCCCCTGGAACTGGAGTTACTGATGGCTATGAGCCATCATGTGGATATTGGGAATCAGATCCAGGTCCTCTGCAGGAGCAACAAGTGCTCTAAACTTTGGTGCCATCTCTCCAGCCCCAAATTTGTTTGTTTTGGTTTGGTTTGGTTTTTCGAGACAGGGTTTCTCTGTGTAGCCCTGGCTGTCCTGGAACTCACTTTGTAGACCAGGCTAGCCTCGAACTCAGAAATCCGCCTGCCTCTGCCTCCCGAGTGCTGGGATTAAAGGCATGTGCCACCACCGCCCGGCCCCAAATTTGTAGTTTTTGTTTGTTTGGTTGGTTTTTGTTTTTTAAATTTTGAGACAGGGTTACTGAGTTGCTCAAGCTGGCCTTGAACATAGTCTGTGCTCAGACAAGCCTTGAATTTACAATTTTCCTGCTTCGGACTTCAAGTAGCTGGGATTATATGCCTGTGCCTCCACACCTATGTGTCCTTCCGTGTGTTTTTTCATGCAGGTGCATATTTATATGCACATCAAGGCCAGAAGATTGCCTTGGCTGTCAGTCCCTATGTACTATTCACCATATTTCTAGGACAAAGTCTCTCATTGGCCGGGGCTTGCGAAATAGGCTAGTCCATCTGGTATTAGCCCCATAGGCTAAGGCCCAGGTATTAGCTCTCTTGCCTCCCTACCACTGGAATTACAAGCATGAGTTATCACACCCAGGTCTTTGTGCTTACGAGGTAACCACTATGGCAACTGAGCCATCATACCACCCATAATTGTGACCTTCCAATGGCTGCATTTTATTCTATATTATGGCTGCACCAAACTGTTCAGGTTTTGATGGACATTTTCCGATCTTTCACTGTGTTCCTTGAACAAGTCCAGTTCTTTTAAAAGGAGATAAGAATCATCTTTTCTGTCTGTTGCCTTGGACCTCTGCTACTTTCCCTGCCTCTTCCTCGAACGGTTACTTGCATATGCTAAGTACTTCGTGTATTTTGTCTTATGACTTGCATTGCCTTTATCTACACACACACACACACACACACACACACACACACACACACACGCACACACACACACACACACACGAAAGCCTGTGTTTTTCGTCTTCCAATGCATTCGAAAAATCTGTCCGTGCTATTTTTCTTCCACAGCAACAGGCACTTAAATCACTTTAGTGGCTGTGCTTTGCTGAAAAGCTTATTATCTCCACAAATAAAAAACTGAAAGGCTCCTTCTGCTCTGAAGCAGATTGGGCCAGGGAAGAACAGACGGGAAGACCTAGAATTAAATCCATATTCAGGAAGGAAAGCGCTGTTCTCAGCAGAAATCCCAACAGTAGCCACCATTAATTAAAGAAGATAACAGCGCAGGCGTCCTCATCCTCAGCCAGTCAGAGACCGCCTCACTTCAGTAACTATGCTGCTCCGGAGCCAGAGTTAAAAAGACAGCCAATCACAGAAGTCCCTCCAGACATCAGCCAATAACCGAGGACTTCTGGTGATGTCAAAGGCAGCCTTGCGCTGATGAGCTAACTAACTCAGCTGAAAGTCCTGAGATGCCTCAACACTTCCTCTTTTGAAAGTCTGCCAGGCACAGAATGCCAAGCTCCCAAAAGCCTCATAATACCAATTCTAGGCTCTTGAGGAGACTTTGTGCACATGCGCAGATGTCTCTTTCTGGCAAACAGGAAGTTCTTTTTTTTCCGCTTTTTTTTTTTTTCTGCATTAGCTGCCAACTTCAGCTTTGTGAGACTCTACAGCTGGAAACCTCCACGCTTCCAGCATCCCTGTTTATGGTTTACTGCGAGTTCAGACTTGTGAGTGACTGATGAAAAAAACACTGCACTTTCAAATCTTTTTTTTATTATTATTATTTTTTGGTTTTTTGAGACAGGGTTTCTCTGTATAGCCCTGGCTGTCCTGGAACTCACTCTGTAGACCAGGCTGGCCTCTGCCTCCCAAGTGCTGGGATTAAAGGCGTGCACGTCACCACCACCCGGCCAAATCTTCATTCTTAATTCAGTATCTTCCATTCTTGCAGTAGCTTCTATTATCTGTTTTTTATTTGTTCACCTAGGAACCCATAAATGCCAGGGGGGAAACTCGTATATTCTTAGTTATGAATATTTGTCAAGTGCCGAAAGAATGCCATTATGCTCCTAGAGCATCATGCAGTTGTTCGTTTAATATAAAAATGGTGGAAAAACTAAAATAAACTAGTACATATCAACAGGCATAAAGAAAATACATGAGCCAGGTAGTGATGTGCAGGCCTTAAACCCTAACACGTGGGAAACAGAGGCAAGCAGATCTCTATGAGTTTGAGGCCAGCCTGGTCTATAGAGCAAGTTTTAGGCCATCCTCTGCTACATATTGAATTTACAGTAATAATAAAGAAATGTGTAATTTCCTCATTTGTACCAAGGGAACTGCAAATTGGATAAAGTTTTGATTAAGAGAAATCCAGGTTAAGACAATAGTGAAAGTCAGGCGTGACAGTACAAGCCTTTATTCCCAGTTTTCAGGAGTCTGGAGCAAGAAGACTAAATTTGAAGGTTTCCTTGGCTGTATATTGAGACAGTCTTAAAAGAAGGCGGAAGCAGGGTGGGGTATGAGAGGAGAAAGAAGGGGGGGAGTGGAAGCAGAGGTTGTAAGACCCCCCCCACCTGAACTGCTAAAGGCATTTTCTAGTTTGGGGAGAATGTTTTTGTTTTATGTGCACAGGTGTTTTGTCTGCATGTGTGTCTGAGTACACATGTATGCCTGGTTCCCTGGGACTAGAGTTACAGAGGGTTATGACTGACATGTATATGGGTATTAGGAATCAAACTTGGGTCTTCATGAAGAGCATTGAGCCATCTCGCCAGTCCTGCATCTTCCAGTTCTAAACTTGAAAGCACATTTCAAATGCTGAAATAAGACCTGTTGCCAAAAAAATAACAGGAGCATCGACCCCATTTCTTATCACACTATCACAGAATGCACCCTTGGCGAGCTGTAGCCACAACACAGGTGATCGGCCTGCAGAGACAGCTTGTCCTTTATGCTCTACTGTTCTCACAGAAGCCGCTTGCTTATAAGGCTGTTGCAAGTAGAACCCTTTTCAGGTGAGACTTGAGAAACTTAACAAATTTCACAGTCTTTTACGGAGTTAGCAGTTAATAGGAAAACGTTGCTTTTTGTTAGCAGTAATACAGAGAAAACTCTTGGTGAGTGTTTGCACAGAAGTACACGTAGCGGTTATTCAGAGTTGAAGCAAAGCATGAGTGATTTTATAGAAGGTGTCAGCTGTCACTCCAGATTCTGTGTGCTGTTGCACAAATAGCATCCAGTATCGAGGCTGTGGGAACTGTCGTGAAGCTTTGCCTGCGTCGGCATTTCTGGTTTCTAACTGAGCAATTTGGAGATTTTAATGATGTCATTGGCATTCAGAGTTTTTCACTCCCTCACATCCAAGGATCCAGGACAATCTGAAACAAGTGCTATTAACAGAATGCTTCACTCATCTGAAACACTGTTAATTCTAAGTGAAAGACACCCCCCCAAATTCTTGACCTTTTAAACAATCCATTGAATGAAGCCTACTTGCTCGTTCAGAGATTTCTATGAAATTTATCAATAGGATTATACACACTGAAGAGCCATGAGTGTCACTGGAGTACCCACGGCAAAAGGTGGAGTACTGACAAAGACCCTTTTTGTCAGGGGTAAGATTTTAGAAAGTCATTGATCAGGAGAGTCCCTGTAGCCTTGGAACATGGAAAAGAGAATTATGATCCACAAAATGTGTTATGTGCGTCAGCCAATCAAATCTGGACCACGTTTCTCGGCACTGTTAGGTCTAAGCTAGTGCACGACAGTACTCTGGCTAAGGAGCTAGTCTTGAGTATGGGTTCTCCTTATGAATGTAATGGCCAAAGCAAGTAAGATGATGCTGAGAGGGGAACTTGGTGTATAAAAATGCTTGCTGTGAAAATAGGAGGACTTGAATTCAAATCTCAAAAAGCTTCAAAAACAAAACAACACTCATATTCATCTGAAATCTCAGTGATCTTGTGGGAAGATGACAGGCAAAGACAGGAGACTCCTTGGAAGCTCATGGGCCAGCTAGACTGCCCTATTCTGCAGACCGAAAAAGACACACACACACACACACACACACACACACACACACACAACAAGTCTGATAAGACACTGGAAAGCAGCCATGGTAAAGTGTTAGTGGAACACAGACTACATCTGTGAGAAGTTTTTAAGGAAATTCTGCAAAATAATCTAGAATTAAGGTCAAGCAAATCATCAGAGAAGTAGATGTGTGTGTGTGATTAAGGCATAATTTATTTCAGATAGTCAATATGAATAAAGCAATATATTTATTTTAATGCACACATGCATGGAAATCAGAAATAATTCAAATGTGTTTTGTACCTCATGCTTTTATGTATTAACTCTAGAACTTGCTTCCGGAACACATGTGCCCCTGTGCCTTTGCCCGTGTCTGGCTGTTGCCTCTCTCCTACAAAATCAAATCCTAATTATTTTTCACATCAAATCAAAATCTTAGTAATGACAATGAGTTTCTTATGGTTTTAAGTACACTAAAGCATTTACTTCTCTCTAGAGATCTCACTCTCAATAGCAGTGCATACCATAGTGTACATATTTCTATTTTGTAGACAAAGGCATTAGGGTACAAAGAAATCAAGTAGCTTATGAAGTTAAACAATGCCCAGTGGCAGTAGCTCTGAGACTCAGAACCAAACTGAGTGTCATCAGAAGTGGTGGCACATACCGTAACTCCAACACCGGGCTGACAGAGATAGGAACCACTCCACTTTCAGACCCATTTAAGTTGCACAGTATAACCCTATATGAAGAACCTGCCACCTATGAGGTATAGCTTTGATGCTCTTTACCCAATGCATCATTCAAATCCGCTCCACATGGCCTCTTTTGGCCTTTGACCTGTCTTCCCATGTCATGTTTGAGCCACATCAAACTTATTTGGTTGTCATTCCTTTGTGATGGAGCCGCAATAACTGTTTACTCTCATTTCTTCCCCTTTAAAAGAAATTCTGCCATATCCAAGGGGTGGGGCCCGTCAAGCATCCATCTTCAGATGAAGAGCTCTCTAGAGCTGGATGAGGAAAGGCAGAGATTCCCCTGACAGAAGACAGCCAAGTAGCTTCCAAGCATTCGGAATACAGCTAGGTGAAGCAGAGGTTGTCTGTTGTCATTTGGTTCTCTTCAGTGAAGCTATACTGTGTGATAAACTGTAGATATCTGGGACTGTGCATTTGCTAAAACTTAAAGAACTTTACCACAAAGAGTGAATCTTGCTATATACAAAGGTTTAAAAATCATTTAGGAGGGGCTGGAGAGGTGACTCGGCAGTTGAGAGTACTTGATGCTCTTGCAGAGAACCCAGGTTCAGTTCCTAGCACCCACGTGGTAACTCACAACTGCAACTAAAGTTCTGGGTATCTCGCATCCTCATCTGGCCTACTTGGGACCCAGGAATACACACACACACACACACACACACACACACACACACACACACACACACATATATATATATATATATATATATATATATATATATATATATATACACATATATACACACACACATATATATACACACACACACACACACACACACACACACACACACACACACACATATATATATATATATATATATATATATATATATATATATATATATACACATGTATACACACACACATATATATACACACACACAGAGGCAAACACTCATACACATGAAATAAAAATATCTAAAAAAAGTCCTTTAGAGATGATTAGAACAAACAAATGACTAGGGTGATTCTACACTTTGGATTCTTTTCCATGCTGGAGATTGAACCCAGGGTCATGTGCATCCCAACCAAGTGTCTTACATTGAGCTATAGTCCCCATCTTAGTTTAGATACTTGTCCCCAAATGATCACGTACAGAAAGTCAATTGCAAGCTTGGTCCTAGAAGGAGGTGGTAGAAAATTGATGAGGTGAGACCTAGTGGGAAATTGTTTTAGTTAGGGTTTCTATTGCTGTGGAGAAACACCATGACCGAAAGCAACTTGAGGAAGAAAGGGTTTATTTGGCTTATCCCTCCACATCACTGTTCATCATTGGAGGAAGTCAGGGAGAGAACTCAAACAAGGCAGAAACCTGGAAGCAGGAGCTGACAGGCCACAGAGGAGTAGTGCATTCTCGGCTTGCTCAGCCTGCTTTCTTATTGACCCAGCCCAAGGGAAACCCTGTCTCAAACTGCCTCCCTTCAGAAAAGAAAATCTAATTAGTTGGGCATGGTGGCACATGTCTTTGATCTCAGCATTCAGGAGGCAGAGGCAGATGGATCTCTTAAGTTCAAGGCCAGCCTGAATGGGGCAATGGATCATGCCAGGAAACTTGGTAAGGTTGAGTGGGTTCAGAGACGCTGGCACCCATATGAAGACAGTAGGTATCTCCCTGCTCCCTACCAGATTCCTGGCCTGGAACACATGACCACACTCCCCACAAAGGGAAGTGACCAATGGTCACATATCACAGAACAGAATTCTCCATACTAATGAGGTATCTAGATGGTCCCTAGGGATTTAGCCAGTGAGCTTCTCTTCCAGGACATTCCTTCCTGCAAAAGGTATTTAATCTCTGGTCCACCCTGAGGAAGTGGTATGCACCCATTTCCCATGATGAACAGTCAATAAATGGTATGGACAAGCATGGACTGTCTCTCTCATTAAGAACCACCATGGGGGGCTGGTGAGATGGCTCAGCGGGTAAGAGCACCCGACTGTTCTTCCGAAGGTGATAAGTTCAAATCCCAGCATCCACATGGTGGCTCACAACCATCCGTAACGAGATCTGGCGCCCTCTTCTGGAGTGTCTGAAGACAGCTACAGTGTACTTACATATAATAAATAAAATAAATCTTTAAAAAAAAAAAAAAAAAAAAAAAAAAAAAAAAAAAAAAAAAAAAGAACCACCATGGGAAGCATGGGGGAAGCTTATATGTTGTCTGGCCTTGAACTCACATGCCTATAATCTTAGCACCTGGAAAGCAGTGTCACATGAGTTCAAGGCTGTTAAGACTTTGTACTGCTTTTGTAGCAGAGCTTGGCACCTAAGTTGGGCAGCTTCCAACTACAAATAACTTCAGTTCCAGGGGATCTGATGTGCATTTCTGGACTCTGAAGGTCCCTGAATTCACACACACACACACACACACACACACACACACACACGAAAGAAAGAGAAAGAGACTTTTTATTTTGAAGAATTAGATTATCCCAGACACCTTTACAGTGACACAGAGCTGAAGCAAACAGCTAGCAAATCTTAATGCCTACAGAGCACTGTACTCTTCCATAAAGCTGTTTCCCAGGGGTTGTATGGGTTAGCAATCCTGACACTGTTACACGTGTGTACTAGAATCGATGGCAGATGACAGCTAAAAGTATGTTGTATACAATGAAATATTACTGTCTTAAGAGGAAATTCTGACCCCATACTTCCACACAAGCGAACCGTGTAGACACTTATATAAAGCTTGACAATGTATGAGACTTATCTTCTGACTCCTCAGGGCAACTCCATCTTGTTGCAAGCTGGAATTTATCTGATCTGCTTGCCAGCCAGCAGTGAAAAGAGGCAGCCTCCCGACAGGCAGTGTTTGCCGAATCCCCGATAAGAGAAAGGGCAAAGTACACGTGGACCGTGGACCTTTGCCAGAGTCTGGTTCTGTCTGTGCTGCTCTAATTCTGGGCAGTGAGCTAAGCCAGGCTTGCTCCTGAGTCATAGAAAACAGAAGCTCAGCGGACGTAAGCAACCCTAATAAACCCATTTTACCCACCAGGCAAGCTTGCACGAGTCATGCTTTTTGGCTGTTGGTGCCATTTCAACTTGGAGGCAGACAATAATTTTACATTTTCCCCGGAGAGACAGCTAATAGCCTAAGAAATAATAAAACAGCACATCATGTGTTATTTACTTCTGAGAGCAATGTAGAGGAGCCAAAGGCCAAAGACAGAGAGTAGAAAGGTAACTGTCAGGAATTGGGGTGGGTGGGTGGGTAGGGCTGGGCAAGGAGGAAATGGGAAACTGGTGTTGGTGAGTATACTCTTCCAGTTCTGCCAGATGAAAATGTGTACGGCTGGAGTATAGAGGCCTGGGCCTGGAATCCCAGCACTGGAGGAGCTGAGGTGGGAGGAGCAAGGCTGCAAGACAGAGAGCTGGGCGATACAGCTCAGTGGGTGAGCACTGCCAAGCCAGCATGAAGTCCTGGGTTCAGGCTCCAGGACCTCAAAAAATGATCGTGTGTGTGTGTGTGTGTGTGTGTGTGTGTGTGTGTGTGCGCACACACACACACACACACACACACACACACGAACACACACACTTGAGGTCAGCCTGAGCCTGGGCTATGTAGCAAGACCCCGTCTCTTCAAAAAAGAAAAGTTCTAGAGACTGGCTATAAAGCATTGTGAATATATTTAACACTACTGTAGATGAGAAATAATCATTCGCTTGAGTTACTGCCTCAAGGGAAGCATGAGACCAGCCATATCAGTCACAACCCCAGACATTTCTGATTAACCGCCAGGTTGGCTGGCTCCAGGGCTTCCAGGCTTACCAAAGGCCAGAGAGATAACTCAAGAGAGATGGGGTCAGCTGCAGAGAGTTGCCCTCTCCTCTTAGGAGAGATCTGGATGTCGACACTGCAGTCCAGGCCGGTGCTACCTTTGGACTTTGAGGTTGGAACTTCCCTGTGGAGCATCTGAAGTCCTCACGCTGAGATGTGATTTCTGATTAAGTTCAAAAGCAGATTAAAAAAATAAATGAACTGTTAGCCTTCTTTCTAGGTTCTGCCCCAGTTACCTGGCAACAGCCAGGTATGCCTGCCTCAGTGTAAAAGGGGCTGTTTGCTCTCTTCTTGCTTTTATCCTCTTACTCTCTTACTCTTTGCCCCTTCTCTCCCCATCCCCCCCCATGTGATCCTTGCTGGCCTCGCCTCTCCTCTCTCTCTCTCTCTCTCTCTCTCTCTCTGCCTCTGCCTCTCCCTCCCTCTCTCCCTCTCCTCTCCCTCTGCCTCTACTCCCTCCCCTCCCCTCCCCATGCCCTAAATAAACTCTATTCCATACTATATTCATCATATGGCTGGTACCACAAGGGGAAGGGATGCCTCAGCATGGGCCTGCCTGCTTCCACCTCACCACACCTATACATATCCTGGTTCATTCTTTCTTTTTTATAAATCACATTAATGCCTTTAATGAGGTCAAAGAACAAGTCCCTCAGATAGTAAAGGTCTACTCCATGGACTCCACCATCTCTGGTCTTAGCAGACAGAGCTCCTTGACCAAGATCATCATGCATACAGCCAGTGGAAGAGACAGATGAGCCCCTAGGTCTGTCCATTAAATATAGCCACTGTATAAACTGACCACATGACCACACCATGGAATGATTGAGGGGAAGGTTTTTATTGTAGATATGAGAGAACAGCTGGAGGCATCTGGAGGATTCCAGAGCAGAGAGAAAAAAATGGACTGAACATGGTAAAGGCTTGTCAGTGAGAGAAGGGCAAATGGCAGAGGAGAGAAGATAGGGAAAATGTAGTAAGAGAAGATCTTAAGGAGAATGAGAGACTGGGAGGTGGGGTAGGGGAGAGCCTGTAAGCTGAAGGTGGTTTAGGGGAGGGGAGGAGTGGAGAAGGGCTATTATGGACTTTGAAATGTGTCACAGCTACTTATGATACCAACATGAAGTTTGATAGCCAGCCCCATAGGCAGCCACATCTCCCTCTGCCAGAGGCAAGGGAAGTAACTCCTTGTGGCAGATGGGACCTAGTTTCACAATGTCCTGAAGGATGCTGGCCTTTATCTAACCATCAGAAGTCCTCCTTTAGTACAGGTTGAGTTCTAGTCTGGATATTTGGACTGCTTATTGGCATCTGGGGAATTGGCGTGTCCTTTGGACCTAACAGCCACCTCATGGTTTGAGAAAGGCAATGTCACCAGGAGCCAGGATAACACTCCTTCACTTGCTGTTGATGGAGAGCTAATGGATTTAGAGAATCTTTTCTCTATTATGAAGAGCTTACCATGGTTTAGAATGGCCTAGACTGTGAGGCCACAGGTACTTATGTACACATATAAAATGCTAACCATCACACCTGACTTGAAAGGGATCACTTGAGACCATAGTCTTTAAGTTTGTAAAATACTTTATATTGTGATGTTTTTATTAATGTGTGATCTTGACTATGGAAAAAAAAAGCAAAGGTTGTAGTTTAACAGTGATACATTTGTGTATCAAGTTTATAAGGGGTCAGTTGTGCCTGAGAGTTTTATGTTAACTTGACACAATCTATAATCAACCGAGAAGAGGGAACTTCAGCTGAGGAAATTCTTCCATGAGATCAGGCTGCCAGCAAGTCTCTAGAGCATTTTCTTAATTAGCGACTGATGAGGGAGGACCTAGCCAATTGGTGGTAGAGGTGGGTAGAGCCACACCTGGGCTGGTCCTGGGTTCTATAAGGAAGCAGGTAAGCCAGCCATGGGAAGCAAGCCAGTAAGCAGCACTCCTCCATGACCTCTGTATCAGCTCCTGCCTCCAGGTTCCTGTCCTGCGTGAGTTCTCATCCTGACTTCCTCCAATGCTGAACAGATATGTGGAAGTGTAAACCAAAATCCCCTTTCCTCCTCAAGTTGCTTTTGGCTATATGTTTCATCACAGCAACAGTAACCCTGACTAAGACATGTGGGTACCAAGGCTCTCGGCAAAGCCCAGTGTAATAGAAGGGAGGACCACACAATCCTTCCTCCTTCCCAAATATCCTCAGAAGTTTGATATACTCCAAGGTAGACAACTGGAGAGGTTGCTTAGCAGTTAAGAGTGTTTGCCTCTCTTGTGGAGGATCTGAGCACCCACGTCAGAGAACTTTACAACTTCAGCACTTGGGGAGTCAATGCCATTTTCTGGCCTCCTGGGGCACCTGCATCCATGAGACTTACACAGAGAGAAACATACACATACATGTAAGTCTTTAAAAAAGACTATATTTTGTTTGGATAAAACAAAGTTCAAACGCAGACAGGAAGTAGGGTGAACCTAAGAATGACAAGGGCCCTTCTTATTCTTCTTGATCTGCCTTCTGCTCTGGCTGGCTGGCTGACACCCGGGAATTTCGATGTAAGTAACCAACCTGACTCTGCAAGAGAACAGTAGATCCCTCTGAGAGACATCACAAATGAGATCATTTAAGCGGTAGTTGTGCCTTTTGCCCAGCTTCCTTGTGACTTGAGCATACAGAGCCCCTTGACTGACTGCTGTCCTATCTCTGTTCCGATATACAATCGGGAGTCTGCCTTTTAAAAGTCCTTTCCAAGGTCTAAATTCTATGGATAAGAAAACAAAAAACAAAAAACAACAACAACAAAAAACAAAACAAAACAAAATAACCACCTGTTTTCCCTAATAGCCAAATTTAGCTACAGATTTAGCAGTGTCCGAGGCCCCAGCGCACACAGCCAGTGCTCAAATAGAATGCATCCTCTCCTGAGGCCTACGCCCCGGCATCTTGTTCAGGGCTTAGCGGACAAGCGCCCGGGCTACTGCTGTGTCTGTGTGTACCCCACGCCGGGCTGAGAGGGGCGGCGGCCGCTCAGTCCGCAGTCCACTTTACACTTAACCTCTAAGGGACACACCCAGGTCGGGAGGCCACACCTCGGGGGGGACCCAGGCGGAGCCGCCGGGGCGCGTAGGACCGCCCTGAGTCAGCAGGCGGCGCGCGCACCCCGTGACCGGTGACCACGTGACGCTTGCGGGCCGGGCCGCTAGTGCTGTAGCCGCTGCAGCCGCGGGAAGCCTGCGAGTAAGTGGGAGCGACCCGGCGGGATCCACCCACGACCCCCGGACCTAGGTCATGGTGGGCCTGAGGGGCGACGCGAGCGCAGTCTGGGTGGGGGACGCCGGGCCGGGCTGTGCGGGTGGACGGCGAGCCGTTGCCCTGCCTGCTCCGGGTTACCTGTATCCCTCGGTGTTTGGGGGAAACTAAGGACCCTGGAAGCACTGGCAAGCTGGGAAGTACCCCACCCCTCCCCGTGCCTCGCCACCTCCTTCTCTAAGTGCCCCTAGGTGACCCCGACGCACCTCTGGTAGCGAAGGGAGCCAGAGGCAGAGGACCTGCCCTAGGTGAGGATGAGGATGTGGGCAGGAGCAGGCCCAGCTGCTAGGTGACAATGGCCCACTGACTTTATGCTGTGTAGTCCAACGTGCTGTCGTGAAAACGAGAAGGCAGGTACTGCCGAGGCCAATTTTATGCAGGAAGGAACGGGCCCAGAAAATCCTGGTGCTTTGTAAAGTCTTCCCCAGCCAAGGACTGACCCCACAGTACCGCCTCCTGGTGGTTGGCGGGGACAAGCGGCCCAGCCTGTTCCCCTGTGAGCTAGGAGAAGGCTGTTGCTTGGCTAAAAGGACCTTGTCCCGGTCCCCAGCCTTCTCAGTCCCTGCCTTCCCCCTAATTCAACTTGTTATCTCCACGCTGCAGGTCTAGCGATGAAGCTCATTATCCTGGAACACTATTCCCAGGCCAGTGAGTGGGCCGCCAAGTATATTAGGAACCGCATCATCCAGTTTAACCCAGGGCCTGACAAGTACTTCACCCTGGGGCTCCCCACTGGTATGCTGTGGAAAAGAGAGGGTGGTGGGTAAGGGGTTTCCAATTGGGAGAAAATAAAGGGGGTTTACAGGAGCAGAACATAACAGGTGATCAAAACAAAGTAATCACAATTAAAGTGGGTGGGGGGAGATTGGTTCATATAACCTTTTGAGACAAAGGGAGGGTTGCAAAAGGGTTGTAAATAACTTTTTGAAAGAAAGGTATGATTGCCATTCCTGGAACAGGCAGTAAAGAACCAGTCCTAGTTAAAGTTACAGGTGAAGCATAGCCCAGTCCTTGAAAAACAGAGGTTTAATCATAAACAAGAAGCAGAGGTTAAATCCTAACTCAGGCCTGTTCTCTGCATGTAGAGGGTACTACTAGCTCAGCCCTGCTCATAGAACTGAGAAGTTAATCATTCGGATACTTTTCTATAAAGCTTAATTGATTATAAAGCCCAATTGTCTTCTGAAAAAAAGGTCTGAATATTACCTTTACAGGAAGATATTTTGGCCCAGTGCCTCAAAAAAGTATCCTAAATATTTCTTTCACAAGTGGGGAGATGGGTCTTGGTGGTTTTGTCTGCCCATCTACCACAAAGAGGCCTTTAGACTTTTGCAGTAAATATTTCAGGCTTTGCTATTGTAGCTCCTCATTTTGCCCTTATAGGTAGGTGATATATAGCCACAGGTGATATATATGTGGATGAGTGTGGCTATATGTCAATAAGACTTTATTTATAGATACTGAAGTTTGAGCTTCCATAATTTTCATGTTATGAAATATTCTTTTGATTTAAAAAAAATTTAACAACTTCAAAGCCATTCTGGTGGCTCAGTAGTTAAAAGCACTACCAGCCGATCTTGCAGGGGACCTGAGTTGAGTTCCTGTATCACTATGCCCCCAACCATCTGTAACTCCAGATCTAGGTGGTGTAAAGCCCTCTCCTGGAGTCTGTAGACACCTACATTCACGCGCATAGTCTCACACGTAGTTAAAAGGAAATTTGTTTTGTTTTGTTTTGAGACAAGGTCTCACTAGTCTCGGCTTAGAGCTGGCTGTGTAGACCAGACTGGGCTCAAAACTCAGAATGCACCTTCATTGCTCCACAGTGCTAGGATTAGTGGTGTGTGGCACCACACCCGGCAAGTAAAGCTTTCCAGCCACCTCTCCAGCCCCACTCAGCAGATACTTTTTCGAGTCTCTGCTGTACACCAAACAGTTAAGGTTCTGGGGATATAGCAACAACATTAAAAAAAAAAAAAGCATAAATGCCTACTTTAAAAATATTTACTGCCGGGCGTGGTGGCACACACCTTTAATCCCAGCACTCGGTAGGCAGAGACAGGTGGATTTCTGAGTTCGAGGCCAGCCTGGTCTACAAAGTGAGTTCCAGGACAGCCAGGGCTACACAGAGAAACCCTGTCTCGAGAAACCAGAAAAAAAATATTTACTATATTTATATGAGTACACTGTAGCTGTTTTCAGACATACCAAAAGAAGGTATCAGATTCTATTACAGATGGTTGTGAGCCACCATGTGGTTGCTGGGATTTAAAGTCAGGACCTCTGGAAGAGCAGTTAGTGCTCTTAACTGCTGAGTCATCTCTCCAGCCTAAATGCCTACTTCTTAAAGCTTCAATTATAGTGGGAAAGACAGAGAGTAAGCAAGTTAGTTAGCGAAATATGGAGTATGTTAGAAGGCGACAGGAGAAAGGCTGAGAGTGTGGGGAGGCTGGTACAGATGTGGTGGCAGAGAAGGTCTCTGAGAAAGAGGCACTGAGGGAAGGCCTGAAGAAGAGACCGGAAGGAAGAGCATGGCTTGCAGAGAGGACAGTGGTGTAGAGGCCTGAGGTAAAGCCCGTGACAGGCTGGAGCAGCCTTTGTGGGGTTATATTATGAGGCAGAAGGAAGACACCATTAGGTTTTGAAAAGAATGACGGTCTCAGCTAGATGAGGGTAAGGTGGAAAGTTTGAGCCATTCAGAACTGACATCTACAGTCTAACACAGTTAATCTCTTGGTACATTTGCACTTTTCTCTGGCTATTGTTCTCTGTCTACCCTTGTAGTTTGTTTTGGAATCCCATGAAAGTAGGTTCTGGGCATCCTGACACTTGAAATCTTGGAGCCCTAACCCTCAATGAGGACATTTGTTCCCCGTAACCACTGTAGACCCAAGGACAGGTCTGCCACAGCACGTCGGCAGTATCATCTCCTACACAGCCTAGATTTGGAAGCTTTCCCTAAAGTCTACCTTAATCGTGTTGGGGGTGCTAGTGTTTATTTCCTTCTCCTTGTCTCTACACCTGGCTAAGGACTATTCCTGTGTCTTTAAGCCCCTCTTCACCACCACACCTCATCTTGGAAGCTTAGTTTTAAATTAACCCGCTCTCCAGTCTGCCTTCTTTTTTGGGCCCATCACTGAGCCGTACCCACCGTTCAGCTCTTCAGACTTACTCCCTGTGGTCTTCCTGCCTTTTGTCTGTTTACCTGCTCCCGAGGCTCCACTCCAGACTCTGCCGTTGCTCTAAGGCTTTCCTGAACTTGGAAGCACAGGGTGACCCTGCCACTGCTTACATCTCCGCTGTGTCCCCATTTCTACAGAGTCTTCTAGGCTGGTTGTCTCTGTCTTCCTATCTACAGCGCTGTGCCTTGTACCTAGTCAAATGCTTCTAGAATATCACATCAGTAATCAAGTCTGGCACTCACGCAGATGCTAACCAGTGACTTCTGTCAGCTGTGTGGCTGGCCCGGGGGAGACCCTCAGAGTCCTGTCCCCTAGAGCAGAAGAGTCTAGTGGGCATTAGACACCAAGCATGGAGTAGGTAGGTGGTGGGTGGGGCTGGAGCTCAGGTGAGACTGCAGAGCTAACAGAGTCTTCTTGATGCTCCCGGAAGCTGAAGGATGTTCGTGGTTGTGGTGATGTTCCTATTGTGTCTCACAGGGAGCACCCCGCTTGGCTGCTACCAGAAGCTGATTGAGTACTATAAGAATGGGGACCTGTCCTTTCAATATGTGAAAACCTTCAACATGGATGAGTATGTGGGTGAGTGTCTTTCATCTTCTTCCTGATTCTTGGGGAATCGTCTCCTCTCACAGGCTCAGCCTTGGTGAGGAATGGCTTATTGGTGCTTGTCTCTTAGAGCCTTGCTTGCCCAGCTATAAAACGGTGCTTACCTTATAGTAGTGCTAAAAGATGCGATGGATGATTGACACAGAAGCTTCTCGTGCATTGCAGACATTTAGAGAGAACTTGATAAATACGAAGGTGCTTCCCCCTCGGCTTGGTCCCCAGCTGCACGCCATTCCTCTCTGCAAATTTGATCCTGAGATCCAGGTTCTATGTCTGGACTGTGTCGTCCCAGGCACCCTTGGTAGAAGCTGGGACTTGTGCCCTTGGTTATCTCCTCTGTCACCCAATCATTTTGTGACTGTTTCATTTTAAATATTAAAAAACAAGCAAATAGAAACCTAGTAAAATACATAAACATTTACCGTCTTCAAAACTGGGTATTTTGAAGTAGCCAAACCACTGGGGTCTGGGGAAAAGGTTGATAAGGCAGAGGAGATTCCGTTAGTCCAGGGGATGGGGGACACCTGGGCAACACAGGTGTCTAAAAAGCTTAAAATCAAGGCTGGAGAGATGGTTCAGTGGTGAGGAACACACACTGGCTTTAAGTCCAGCACTACAAAGACAGAAGTAGGAAGATCTCATTTTCAAGGTGTCAGTGAGACCAAGCCAGCCTGGTCTACTAGGATAGCCAGGACTCCACAGAGACCCTGCCTCAACCCCGTTCCCTACCAGAAAAAGAACACACACTGTTCTTGCATAGAACCCAACCTCAATTCCCAGCACCCATCTCAGGTGCTTAACTCCAGCTCCAGAGATCCAGCACCCGCTTGTGACCTCCAAAGGCACTCCACTCCCACCCCAACTACAGCAGACATCTTTTTCTTGAGCACTTTTTACTGTACAGTTTGAGTGTCTTCACAGCACTGTGAGACTCCGTGCACTCTCAGAGCCATGCACTCTCAGCCTGCCGAGCTGTGGCTTTACTGTCAGGCTGGTTCCCCCTCTTTCAAAGTGCTGGAAGCTGTTTGACCTGTTTGACCCTGTTTCCCAGAATCTCACCTTTCCAGGGTCCTCATACGTGTCAGGTCATTGATGTGTTCATTTGGCTATTTGTTATTTGTTATTGGATGTTGGGTAGCATGTTTTTAGGGTTCATCCATGGATGGCATGTAGCAGAAGGCTTTTTTTTCTTTTTTTTTTTTTTTTTTTTTTTTTGGTTTTCTGAGGTAGGCTCTTTCTGTGTAGCTGAGGTTGGCCTGGAACTTATGATCCTCCCACTTCATCTCTCAAGTGCTGGGATTACAAATGTGTACTTCTGTACACAGCAGTTTCTTTCAATTTAAAACTAAACGTATTTTGAAAAGTACATTGAGTGTGAGTGTGTGTGTATATGTGCGCGCGCGCATGTGTGCGTGTACACCAGAGGATTGCTTGCTGGAGTAGAGATCAGGCCTTCAGGCTTGGTGGTAAGTGCCTTTAACCACTGAGCCATCTTGCCATCCCTGCTTTTAAATATGTTTTGAGACAAAATTTCCTTTCCTTTGGGATTAGCTAAAGATTGACCAGATACAGAAGGTATCAATGCATGTCAGGGGTTAGGTGGACAGTCTCCCAAGTGACCCTGAAGCCAGTGCGATCTCCTGGCATTCTCCTTGGGAGAAGGGCCCTGAGTCAGTCTCAGCTGAGTGAGTATCCTGACCCCACAGGTCTTCCTCGAGAGCACCCAGAGAGTTACCACTCCTTCATGTGGAATAATTTCTTCAAGCACATTGACATCCACCCTGAAAACACCCACATTTTGGATGGAAACGTGGCTGACCTGCAGGCCGAGTGCGACGCCTTTGAGGAGAAGATCCAGGCCGCGGGAGGGATTGAACTCTTTGTTGGAGGTAAGCATGGCACATTCCACGGTGTGTATCCAGGCCCAGGCCTGGAGTGACTGCAGTACGTGGGCAGGAGAACATGACACGCCTTCTCCATGTGGTCCCTCAGTGTTAACACACCAGAGTTATCCATTACCATGCAGGACAGGGAAGGCATAGATAGAGTGGGAGCCCTGGCTCCTGCCTCAGCCCTTCTGCTCTGGAGCTGTGTGACCAAGATAGCTTCTTCATGCACTCAGTGCCCCTTGGAGAGGTTTAGATTTGGATCCTGATGTCCTCAAGACTAGCTGACCAAACATCCATGTAACTCAGCTAAACAGTTAAAGTCATAGACTCTGCAGTTTCAAAACACAACGTTCAGTCCTTGTGTGCTGTCTATTAGTTGAACCCCAGGGAAGCATGGGGAGAAGGTGAGAACTTGGGTGTCTACTTCTTGGGTGCCTACAGTGTCGATGTGCTGTCATGTTGGGAGTCACCTTGGGTTTAAAGCTGGATGGTATCTTACTCCTTAACCTAAACCTTATAAGAGAAGGAGGAGGGCTGGACATTGTGGCACCATCTTTAATCCCAGCACTTGGAAGGTGGAGGCAGGTGGATCTCTGAGTTCCAGCACTGCCGGGACTTTATAATAGACTCTGCCCTTATTTAAAAGAAGGAAAGAAAGAAAATAGTAAGGAGGAGTGAGGAGCTTGCAGGTCCTGAGCACGCGTGACCTCAGCCTGAGGCTGAGGTTTGTTTGCTGGGTTCCACCTCTGGGGAAGAGGGGAGAAGTTGTAGTGCTCCGCACTGTGGGTGAGAGGGATGCTACCTTTCACAGTCCTGTGCTGTCTGAGGGTGCAAGCAAGTTACCAGAGTCTTGTGTGTGGCTCAAGTCTCAGAGATGGGGAGGGAGGTCACGTGCTTGAGGAAGATCTGACCTAGTGTACAATGAAAAGAAATGCAGTTTTCAAGGACCCTTTTCCGAGCAGAGGGCATGATCTGTTGTTGAAGTTTTGGTTCCTGTAACTCACAGAGCTCCTCTGCCGTCTGTGCAGGCATTGGCCCCGATGGACACATTGCCTTCAATGAGCCAGGCTCCAGCCTGGTGTCCAGGACCCGTGTGAAGACTCTGGCTATGGACACCATCCTGGCCAACGCTAGGTTCTTTGATGGTGATCTTGCCAAGGTACCCACCATGGCCCTGACAGTAGGGGTCGGCACTGTCATGGATGCTAAAGAGGTAAATGTCCAAGGATGCATTCTTATTAAAGCTGAACTCTTGATAAATAAAGCCAAACTCCTAGCTAGGCTTGGCCCTGCTCCTCCTCTGCTTAGAGAAGTGAGGTCATTCCTGGGGTGAGGGCAAGTCTGTGAGCATCTGTCTGTGCCTTGGGGCCAGGGCCTGGGATGTCTGTCTCTGCTTGTGTACCTCTTTCATACAGCCTGTGGGATGGAGGAATAAGACTTTGTACCTGCCTCTGTTCTGAGCAGACACGTTTGGTCCCTGCAGTTGGTTTGAAAGTACGCATCCTGAAACCCAAGGATGCGGTGTCAGTAGCCCTGTGCTTGAGGGCAGTGAATGCAGTAAATTGTCACTAAATGTTTTGGGCTGGGTTTAGTGAGGTTTTTTTTCCTAAAAAGTCAGATATCATTTTAATTTTTTTTGTGGTTCCAGTTTCCTTACTGTGTCTGAATTTTATTTTTCAAAATCATATTTCTCATGCACATCTGTATGTGTGTGTATATATGTATATGAAAATGCATGTCACAGCACTCTCATGGAGCTCATAGGTAACTTGTGAGTCATTTTTCTCCTCCATGTGAGACTCAGGGATGACCTTAGATTGTCAGGCTTGGCTGCAAGCCCCCTTCTTTGCTAAGCCATTCACTGGCCTGTGTGTTTGAATTTTTAAGCATTTTTTTTTGTTTTTCTGAGGTATTGCACTCATGAGGAAATGGCTATAGATGTTTACTTTCCAATTTATTTGCTCAAGTTCATAAGTAAGCATATAAATCAATGGAGAGGTAAACTTCAGTGAATTAATGGTACCTGGATTTCCACCGGGTGGCTGAATCCATCCCTCAGGGTCTGCTTGTATCTTGAAAGCATGAGGGTTTGCAGGCCAGCGGTAACAGGGAGGGCATCTGATCTGGAAATGGAACAAAGGCCAGAAGTAAGTTAAGGGCTTTAGTCACCTCCCTGTGCCTCTGTGTTCAGTCCGTTGAGACAAGAGCAGTAATGTCTTCCTTTTATCCCAGCACTCAGGAGACAGAGGCAGGCAGATCTGGAGTTCTAGGCCAGTCAGACCCCATCTCAGATTGCCCACTCCATGGGTGGGGAGTGGGGGACTCAGATGAGAGGACAGTCTGTAGGGTGAGTTCTTAGGGTCACCTCAGCACCTCTGCTCTTGGCATCCTAGCTCCAGTGGGGCCGTGCCTTTGCTTTCTATAAATAGAGAACACTTTGGCACGGAGTCACACTAGCACTTCCAATGCTCTGCACCTCAAGGAGAGCAGACCCGGGTAGCTTTTCCGAGAGCCTGCATCCCTGCCTGTTGTCTGCTCCCCAGGTGATGATCCTCATCACAGGCGCTCACAAGGCCTTCGCTCTGTACAAAGCCATCGAGGAGGGCGTGAACCACATGTGGACGGTGTCTGCCTTTCAGCAGCACCCCCGCACCGTGTTTGTGTGTGACGAGGACGCCACCTTGGAACTAAAAGTGAAGACAGTCAAGTATTTCAAAGGTGAGGCTCAGGCCTGCGTGGGAGGGAGGCGTGGATCTGGCTTTCTAGGTTTCATTTCATTTTTATATAATTGAGTCAAGGTCTCACTGTGTATCTCTGGCTGACCTGAAACTAGCTTTGAAGATTCACAGAAATTCACCTGCCTCTACCTACTGAGTGCTGGGATTAAATGTCTACAACGTCACACTCAGCACATGTTTTATTTTTTATTTTTATAGCCTCCAAGTCATGATCCTGCCTCAGACTTCTGAGTGTTGGAATTGAGACATCTCTACCACCAAACTTATTCTGGACATTTTAATTCACGCCTATGGTGTGTGTGTGTGTGTGTGTGTGTGTGTGTGTGTGTGTGTGTGTGTACACTCACACTATGGTATACACGTGAGGGTCAGAGGGCAAGTTTGGAGTTGGTTCTTTCCACCAACTTTGTATGGGTTCTGGGGCTCAAACTTGGGTAGCCAGGATTGTACAGCAAGCACCTTTACCCATTGGGCCAGCATCCCACCCACCACCTGTGACTTCCCTCTACTGCTCCATGATACAGTCATTCCCTTTCCTGCCCATGACTGGAAGGATCTGTTTCAGGAGATCTGTTACTGAGGAGACAAGGAAATGCAGTTACAGGCCATAGACTACAGGGCTGGGGTGACCTTGCAAGACATGGAGCCTTGAGTTTCCTATCAGACAGACATTGTACAGGCATCTCTCCTACAGCTGGGGCACTAAGCCAGGTCTGTGGGGATCTTTAGTTCCTTTACAAGATGCCTGCCAGGACTGTTGAGGATACCTTTTCTAGAATGCCTGCCCAGAAATTGTAAAACCCCAGTTTTAAGCCAACTTACATTGCAGTCTTCATTGGTTAAGCAGTTAAATTAGAGTTTGCCCTTTGCTAGAAAGATGATGTTTGTTTTTTGTTTGTTTGTTTGTTTGTTTTTAAGACAGGGTTTCTGTGTGTAGCCCTGGCTGTCCTGGAACTCACTTTGTAGACCAGGCTGACCTCGAACTCAGGGATCTGCCCAACTCTGCCTCCCAAATGCTGGGATTAAAGGCGTGCGCCACCACACCCGGCTCAACAAGATTAATCTTTCCTCAGCCCATTGCCATGTGGCAGGGTTGACAGAATGGGGAACTCTGTCACTCCCTAGAGACTAACAGTATTTGGTATTTAGAGATCACAGAGATCAGGGCTGCCCCGAGCCACTGTGTTCCTCTTGATAACTGTGCAATTTTGCCTCTGCCTACTTTGACTACTGTTTGCTTTAAATTTGTTACAGGTTTAATGCTTGTTCATAACAAGTTGGTGGACCCCCTGTACAGTATGAAGGAGAAGGAAACTCAGAAAAGCCAATCTGCTAAGAAGCCATACAGTGACTAGCCTGTGCCAGGACACGGTATTCAGTACCTCAGAGGGACAGGCAGGTCTTTCTGAAAAGTGTCTGTAGGAGAGAGAGTAGAATTACTTTTCAGTTCGCTATGGCTGCCGCAAATCCTTGCCTTGGTACATACAGGTTAAGGAATTTGGCTATGGAGAACATGGTTTATTATAATTTTTCCCCTTCTTTTTTGAGTACTGGGGGCTGAACCTGGGGCCTTGCACATGCCAAGGAGGTGCTTTGTTAACTGAGCTATGTCCCCAACTTTTTGCCTCTTTTCATAATGGTTTTCTGACAATCCGAGGTCTCCATCACTGACTGTAACTATATCCTTCTGCTCCTGTGCACATGGGCAGCACACGCCCATCAAGAACTCCTGTCTGTATGTGTGCTTTTTCTAGAGTTGGCAGGGATTAGGGCTTGTGCACTTTGGTTATAGCCTTTTTAGAGACCTGAGAGGCCCTCTTCTGCCAGCCTTCCCACTGAGAATTTCCATTTTAAAGAATACACTTCCAGAACTTGAATTATGCACAAGGAAGCAACCCTTCCTGCCAGAACCAAGTACCCGGGGGAGAAGCCTGTCCCTTGTTCCCATTGTGTGGGTTGTCTTTTCTATTATCAATAGCTAGCCTTTCTGTAAACAGGCTTTCTGGGTAGGACTGGGCATGTGGGGCCGAGATGGCTTTCACAGATAAACTCAAAGCTTCCAAAGGCCAGCCTTGTCTTGTTCTCTCTCAAGATTCCAACAAGAGAAATATGGAAAGCCCTCCTGTCCAAACTCTGTTTTCCTCAACAGCTTCTTACACACTCCCTAGTAAGGAGATCCGCTTGGGTCACAAACACAGCTATGATTTCAGTGTTTTTACCCAAGGTGGGGAGCTGGCATCTGCACATGTGCTGTGCTCTCTGGCCTCCTCAGAGCTGAGTGCAGAGATTATACATGCTACTGCTCTCTCCTCGCTTAACTCACCCTGGCATTCCCACCTCTCCGGTATACAAGGTATCCTTTGTCCTCAGCATCAGAACTAAACCCTTCACCCCCTGTCCTGCAGGTTCCCTTCCCAGGCTCCTCTGCTTGGCCTCTCTTTATCTTCTCCACCGCTGTGGAGTGGTCACTGTCTCCTTTTCCATCCTTGTGCCTGTTTGAAGCTAGAGCTGCCTATTTCCAGGAGAGGTCTTTCAGATCCTGGCCCAGGCCCCTCCAGAAGTACTGTGTTTGGTACCAGCATTTGTTTGTAGTTTTTATATGTGATTGTGCTGTTGTTCTGTGTTAAGCTAATGGATCAATGAACTTGTTTACAATGTGATATTTTCTATTAAATTTAATATTTTCAAATAAAATGTGTCTTTTGTGAATTTTGGCCAAGGCAACTTATACAAGAAAGAGCATTTAATTGAGGACTTGCTCTCAGATTCAGAGGATGAAGTCATTAACATCATGACAGGGAATATAGCAGTGAGCGTGCATGATGATGAAATAGTATCTGTAAGACAGAGGCAAAAGGGGAGAGACTGGGCTTCTGAATCCTTACAGCCCATCCTCAGTGACACCTTCAACAGAGCAACACCTCCCAGTCCTTCCTAACCAGTCCACTAACCTGGAACCACAACATTCAAATATATGCGCCCACAGGGGGGGGGGGGGGGGGGGCACTCGTATCAAAATCTCCCCAGTGTACAGTAGGTTATCTAATGGAAATGTATTTGGGAAGCCATATAAACATGGTGTTGGATGGGAAGAGGAGAGTGGGGGTCACAGCCTGTGTCTGCAGCCTGACTTGTTTTCTTGGTCCTGAGGGGAATGGATGGCTGGTTTCTGGATGCCACACGCTGGACCCAGTCTGCTCTCAGTTCCTGCATTCATAGAAACCTGGGAGAATAACAGAAGGGCACTAGGACAGTGGGATGCTGTAAACTGTCCAGGGGGCTTTGGGGGTGTTTCCTGAAGTCTGAGGTTGGACACAACTGAAAAAGCAAAGTGAGTTTAGTGCTTCAGGAAGTGGGCAAGCTGCCACACCACCACCAGGAGAGTAACTGAAAACTGGGTCATCAACAGATGGACTGAAGATGTTTGTCTCTGAGCCACCATTCAGAACTGGTAAGCTAATGAGCAGGAAAATCATCCAATAAGGAGTGAACATGGCATCCTGTGGCCCCATATGTTGGGCTACACTGTGTGAAGTTGTATCTCTGTCATTCCTCACCTACCTTGGACATTCTCTGATTGGCTTTAATAAAAATCTGGGGGGCTGGCAAGATGGCTCAGCGGGTAAGAGCACACTGACTGCTCTTCTGAAGGTCCTGAGTTGAAATCCCAGCAACCACATGGTGGCCCACAACCACCCGTAATAAGATCTGATGCCCTCTTCTGGGGTGTCTGAAGACAGCTACAGTGTACTTATGTATAATAATAAATAAATTAAAAAAAAAAAAAGAACAAATGAAAATCTGGTTGCCAATTATCTGGGCAGGAAGTGAATGATGAAACTTCCTGAGAGGGAGCAAGGAACTCTGGGAAGAAGAAAGAGGAAGGCTTTTTCTCCGGGAGACATGAGAGAGGGCAGACATGACTACAGTCCTGGAAGGTATGGCTGGCCACATGGCTGGATGAGGCTGTGTGGTCAGGTTAACTTAGATGAGGTAATGGAGAGTCTGCCCAACAAAGCCTAAGCTTTGAAATACTGAAAGGTCTATATTAATTTGGGGAACTAGCTGGTTAAGGAACAACTACCTCTATATTAATTTCCAGCATTAATATATATAGGATATTAGTTCCTTTTACACCCATAGGCTCATATATTTGAATGCCTAGTCACTAGGGAGTGGCACTATTTGAAAGGATTAGAAGGATTAGGAGGTGTGACCTTGTTGGAGGACTTATGTCACTGGAGGTAGGCTTTGAGGTTTCAAAAGCCTATGCCACGCCCAGAATCTGCATCCATCTCTCTCCCTCCCCCTCTCCCCCTCTTCCCCTCCCTCTGTCTTCCTGTCCCCCTGTCCCCCTGTCCCCCTCTCCCTCTGCAGGTCAGGCTATAGCTCTCAGCTACTGTCCAGTTCCAGGCTGCATGTCACCATACTGCCCATCATGATGATAATGGACTCTCTAAAAGTAAGCTACCAATTAAATGCTTTCTTTAATAAAAGTTGCCTTGGTTGTTGTGTCTTTTCACAGCAACAGAACAGTGACTAAGACACACCTCTAAATAAACTAGTAAAGAATAAACAAAACATATAGTATAATTTCATACTCTATTCTCAAAAGCACAGCAGTTATCTGCTGATCTCCTCAATCTTAGAGGTGAAAAAAGACTAAGAATTAAGCGCATGGTGAGAAGCACAGTTGAAATAAACAGATGGGCAGTGCACTGTAATGTTCTGACAGAATTTACTCAGGCAATCAGCTGGTAAAAATAGGCAGAGGTTGGAGATTCTGCTCAGTGGATGCTCACTGCCTTAGGGTTTCCACTGCTGAGAAGAGACATCATGACCAAGGCAACTCTATATTATAAAGGACAACGTTTAATTGGGGCTGACTTAGAGGTTCAGTCCATTATCATCATGGCAGGAAACATGGCAATGTCCAGTCAGACATGGTGCTGGAGAAGGAGCTGAAGGTTCTACATCTTAATCTGAAGGCACTCAGGAGAAGACTGGCATCCCCAGGCAGCTAGACCGAAGCCCTTTAGCCCACCTCACAGTGACACACTTCTTTAATTAAAGCCACACCTACTCCAACAAGACCACACTAATAGTGCCACTCCCTGGACCAAGCATATTCAAACCATTGCACTTGCCTAGTACCATGAAGCTCTGGAGTTAGCTCAGCATTACAACAACATTAATAATTGCATGGTATGTTTAAATGAAGTCAATATTTGAGTATTTTGAATCAACATAACCAATTAAGGAGGTAAATAAGAAAGTGGGAGCCACCTTTGATCCCAGCTCACTTAGGGATATATATGTGTGTGTGTGTGTGTGTGTGTGTGTGTGTGTGTGTGTGTGTGTGTGTTTAAAATAGACATAGTATGAAACAAAATATGAATTAGGGAAAAGGCTTAATGATTACAAGTTGGATATATCAAATACAATAATGTGGGACTGTGCAAAGATTTGGCTCTGGGGTCTATTTCCCTAGTACTCCCACAGTAGTCATCCTGTACCAGTCAGTGTCGTTGTAGGTTAAGTGGGACATGCACCCCTCTGCCAATCTGTGCTCTTTGGAGAAAAGCACTTCATACATTTGGAGCAGAGATCATGGTGGGCCTGAAATGATCTTAAAAAAAAAAAAAAGACACTTTCAAGATGTGTGCAGCAGTGTTGGGAGGGTATATGATACAAGCCTTACTAAGTCAGGTTCACGAGCTCAAGGCTAGCCTGGGCCACACAGCAAAAGCCCACCTCAACAACACAGTTGGCAGAGACAAGCTGAATCTATACAATAGCAAGCCTAATATTCAGAGAGGGGAGTGGGGTGGGTAAAATACAAATATTTCAGCAGGAATGGAGAGAATATTTAAGTTTTTTCTTTGTTTAGTAAAAAAATGGCAGTGTGGACATGTGTATGCAGTCATGTACTGGGTCCCTCTGTTCAATAGAGACAGAAACGAGCCAGCCCACAGGTCCCCCGACCCAAATGTCAATCACTAGAGCCATCTTCCCCATCTCTTGCGTATAAACTATATAGTCTCTATTCCCCAGCCTCTCTGGCCAAGTCTCAGAGCTGCTTTCAGGCTGGCAGGTGGTTTATTTCCCCCTAAGTGGAAGCCTCCTAGAGTACACTGTTTGTATTGACACGCCTGCAAGCTCACTCATTTTTCCCTGGCTATGTCTAGTCTACTGATGAGCTCACTAAAGAATGTCTGTGGCCATTACAATGTTAAACTTTTAACTTTCTCTTGGGTTCTAGTTCTTATCTTGCTGGCTTTTCTATCCCCTCATGTCTTTTGTTGTTGAAGACTTTAATATGTCAATTATAGTTACTTCCCAGTCAACTCCAAAAACTATGTCATATCTAAGTCTGGGTCTGATGTCTGCATTGTGTCTACTTGTCTTCTGGCTTTGCTTTACATTGGAGACTGGACCTGCTGTACAGGGACTAGGAGCTAAACCCGGCAGGTCTTTCATGTACTCACGTTATCTGTTAGCCGGTGTCTAAAGATCCCTATAGCTGTGCCAGAGGTTCCCTGTTTTATTTTCTTACCTTGTCTTCAGGTCTCCTTTAAAAAGCCTTATTGTGCCTGAGTCTTACTGCTCTCTCCATGACCACCCAGGTTCTCAGGAGTCATGCAGATGGCCCCTACTAGAGAGGGATAATGTTCTAGAATTTTTTTTTGTTTTGTTTTGTTTTGTTTTTGTTTTTTCGAGACAGGGTTTCTCTGCAGCCCTGGCTGTCCTGGAACTCACTCTGTAGACCAGGCTGGCCTCGAACTCAGAAATCCGCCTGCCTCTGCCTCCCGAGCGCTGGGATTAAAGACCTGTGCCACCACGCCCGGCTTAGAATTTTTTTTATTGAACCTCTTTTGTGACTGCCCCATCTCCATCCATTCCCAGTAGGTGAAAGCCCCTGGGCTGGGAATTTCCTAGTTTTGTTCCCCAACACCTACCCCAACCTTCAGGCAGAGGGCCAGAGGGGCCTGGACGCATCCAGTTGACCTTGTAGTAGCAGACCAAAGAAGGGTCTAGCAAAATAAGTCCCTGAGGTCAGGCTTCTAAGAAAAAGTCTGGAACTAAGTTATGTTTCAGTGGCTTCCTTCCCTTCATCTGCCTAAACCACAAGAAGGTCTGGTGTGTGTGTGTGTGTGTGTGTGTGTGTGTGTGTGTGTGTGTGTGTGTGTTTTGTCATGGTCCCCATGGTGGTGGTGTCCTCAAAGCTTCTTCCTGCACACGCACTGTTTCAGAGAGACCTGTGATGCCTGGATATGGAAGTTGCTGAGGTATGAAGAGCCACTACTTGAGGAAGTGGATTTTTCTGCCTTTTTATGGTAGAGGCTAATCTGTGATCTCAGCCCTTGGAGTGACCTAAGAAGAGTTGTAGCTTTTCATCTTAAACTTATTTTCCTGTTATGACACCGAATTCTTTTTCAAACATACTCCAAATTTTCATATACACTCCACTCAAACATCAGTCTCCAGTGCCCTAAACATGGATCACTTGTGATCAGTCATTAGAGTTCATGTTACTGATCTGTGTGCAGTATGCTGAGATTGATCATGTCTCCCTTTACATGACATGACTTCTGTATCACACACTGCTGGCGTGGAGTTGACTAGCCTCTCTACCTGTCTCCTTTGCTGGCTTGGACTCTTTGGCCTCTTAGTGTCCCAACAGTCTACAGAAGGACTATTATTTATATACAATGCTACATAGTGAGAGCATGCGTAAAAACAAAACAAAATGCATTTCACCAAGAAAGTATGTGGGGCAGTGGGCTGCGCACAGCCAGCCTGGTATCCAGTCGAGCAAAGATCTGGAACCCCGGGCACCGATGAGTGGTGATTTCCACCTACATGGGATGGAAGGTGTTCAATCATGTCTCCTGGGCCCCTGGCTCCTGTCAAAGTTACTGCCCCCACAAGACCCCACAGGAGAGGTGTGTGGCTATCAGTCTCGTAGGAGCAGCACCAAGCCTTCTCACATGGAAATAAGGTTTTCCCCAAGCTCTCAGTCCAAGCCAATGAGAGGTACCTGATATTGAACCCTGAATCAACCCCAAAACTGTATATAAATCCTATCCAGGGAATTAAAGGTGTATCGTCCGAGACTTTTGTCCTAAGAGCTGTAACACTTGGGAAGAGATCTGCTCTCCTGAAGCACTGCCTGAGGTTCAGCCACACTCCTCACTGAATAGTTGGCTTCTTGTTGGCCCAGCCCAACCTGACAGAGTGACCTGGAAGGCACTTCCAGGCAGGCTTTGCTTCCCTTCTCGGGAAACCCTCACACCAGACCTGGCCAGAGATCTCCGTGGAAAACCTCTGGTACCCAGGCCCACAAAAGTTCATCCCAGTTTTTGGTTTTTTTTTTTTGTTTTTTGTTTTTCGAGACAGGGTTTCTCTGTGTATCCCTGGCCGTCCTGGAACTCACTCTGTAGACCAGGCTGGCCTCGAACTCAGGAATCCACCTGCCTCTGCCTCCTGAGTGCTGGGATTAATGGCACGCGCCACCGCCGCCTGGCACTCATCCCAGTGTTCTTACTATAAACCCTCAGTAGGCTGAATTTAGGCAACAGTATCAGTGGGCGCCACAGTGTTTCTTCATCCTACCTGAGAGCTTTACATATAGCTTAATTGCTTATGTCAATGTCTAAGGCTAAGTAAGACAGTCAGGTGTGGCACTCTGCTACACAGAAATTGTATAAGATACCAAGATTGTATCTTTGAGTGCCTTTAAAAGTTTTCAGCAAGCTGGGCAGTGGCAGCACACACCTTTAATTCCAGAACTTGGGAGGCAGAGGCAGGTGGATTTCTGAGTTCGAGGCCAGCCTGGTCTATAAAGTGAGTTCCAGGACAGCCAAGGCTACACAGAGAAACCCTGTCTCGAAAAAACAAAACAAAACAAAAAAGTTTTTAGCAATTTCCTTTCTGTCTTGCTGTTATCATGTTGAATCTACCAAGGAAAATCAAAGTCCTAAAATTAACACTGCTTTTGCTGTCAGGTGGTGATGGTTCACACCTTTCATCTCAGCACTTGGGAGGCAGAGGCTGGTGGACCTCTTGAGTTTGAGACCAGCCAGGTTTGAGAGTGACAGCCAGCCAAAGCTGCACAGAGAAACCCTGTCTCAAAAAAACCAAAACACAATAACAACAAAACTGCTTTTGCCACAGAATGCTGACAAGTTTCTATTTTGTTATCTGAGTCAATCTTGGTATGTCACCCAGACTCTACTGGAATTTCCTGAGTTCTAGCTCAGCCCATTGAGGTCTGATTAGGGTCAGCAGCTTTATTTTTAACAACATAGCATCTGCTGACACCTGCTGGCCATGTTAGTAACAGTACGTGGAAAATGCAATTTCTGGTCAATTTTTTGACATTCACTTTAAAGCAATGAGCATAGGAATAGCATTAAGGTTCTTCCCTCTTGGCAGAAACATACATTAAAGAGACTTAAAATGTCAACTAGAACCTTCTACTACTACAAATGACCTTAATTAACCCTGGTGTGGTGATCCACTCCTTTAATCCTAGCACTTGGGAGGCAGAGGCAGATCTCGAGTTCGAGGCCAGCCTGGTCTACAGAGTTGAGTTAGTTCCAGGACAGCCAGGGCTACACAGAGAAACCCTGCCTCAAAAGAGAGTAAGAAAAGGAGAACAACCCTACCGGCCATGCTACATACAGATCTAGCTAGCCAGATCCAGGCTTTTCTGTCGCTGGACTTGATTAATCCGCTCTAATCACACCACCCCCTTGGTGGGGGGGTGTGTGTTCCTTGTTACCTGCCTCAGTCCTTAATCATTAATCAACTCAATGGCTGAGCCACTCCCGAATTTTCACGCTGTTAACACCTCCCTTCCAATACTCCGGAGTTAATTATTAAGATCTATTTCCCATCTTTGCTACCCTAGACCCAATTTTGGGGGGTGGGAGGTGGGCTGGGGCTAGTCTTCCCTGGTTCTTACATGATTGGTTTGCTGTCTCTTCTGCCGCTCTCAAGCCTGGATCTTATCCCATTTCTGACATGGCGAACCTTTCTCTCTCATGCATTTCTTGCCTGGTGATCCTAAAAGTTCCGCCTCTGTCTCCCTGCCCAGACATTGGCCACTGACTTTATTTACCAATCAAAGCCAACAAGGGGCAGGAACCTTCAGCGTGTGTCTTACATACTGATGTGTGAATTCCTGTGTAATTTTGGGAACCCAATAAACATAACACAAACAATAAACCAAATTCACAACACTTTTCGTGCCGTGCACATCCTGGTCCAGTTGAGACGACAGACTTGTGTTTTCACACAAACTGGGACTGGAACAGGTTGACCTGTTCTGACTCACTTCTTCAGTGTTTAAATGCTTTTTCTTCCTTCAGGTAACCGAGCAGGGAAATGGCCATAACAGGTAAACAACCTAGAACTGGAAACAAAGCCAGTGAAGTGTCCTGAATGGTAACTAATTTATCAAAGCTACTAATAAAATATAATTTCATTGGCTTACCGAGCTTAGAGCTTTCAGCCCTTGGTCAATCCAGATGCATCAATATATAATGGGTATTTATCTATACCATAAATATGGATGGGACAACTATGACAGCCAGGCAGGGGGTATCTAAGGAGATAGGGGACTAGTGTAATGTGATAGACAGAGATATGAGATCCTGGAACAGAGAACATAAACAAGTAAAGAACTAAGAAAATGGTATAAGACGTGACCTACACTCGTGTCTGTCACTGATGGTGCCACACTACAAACACACTGTATCAACAATGGGGAGATATGGGATATAAAAAGACTTGAGTAGCACCTTTGCAGTAGTGGGTGACTTCCCGCCCTGTCTTTGAGACAGGCTCTCAATAGCCCAGACTGGCCTGGAACTCCTCTCTCAATCTCACCTCCCCAGCACTGAGATTACAAGCATGCACCATCATCTCTGCTGCTTTTCTATGAATCTAAAATGAAGTTTCTTTTTATAAATAGATTTAAAAAACATGCATCTCAGTTGATAGAGGCCGGCCAAAGTCACAAAAAGTGATGACCCGCATTTCAAGAAAAAAAGCTATTTGGAAAGTTATCTTCTATCAGCCCTAGACCCACAAGCATTTTACAGTTAAAAAAAAAAAAATCAGGAGTCAGAGCCTCTTCAAACTCACAACAAAAGGTCTCCCACTGCCGGGCGTGGTGGCACACACCTTTAATCCCAGCACTAGGGAGGCAGAGGCAGGCGGATTTTTGAGCTCGAGACCAGCCTGGTCTACAAAGTGAGTTCCAGGACAGCCAGGGCTATACAGAGAAACCCTGTCTCAAAAAACAAACAAAACAAAACAAAACAAAACAAAAGGTCTCCTAAAGCTCATGTCAATTTATGGCAAGTTTCAGACCTTATGTCAAACAGGCCTTGATCCTGAGGTAGGGATAAACCTCTTTTTTTTTTTTTTTTTTTTTTTTAATTTATTTTATGTATGTGAGTACACTGTCACTGTCTTCAGACACAAGAGGGCATTGAATCCCCTTTACAGATGGTTGTGAGCCACCATGTGGTTGCTGGGAATTGAACTCAGGACCTCTGAATGAGTAGCCAGTGCCCTTAACCACTGAGCCATCTCTCCAGTCTGGGATAAACCTCTTCATTCCATCAGGCATTACCACGACACATCAATCTTCCAGGAACTCATTTATTTCACAGGGCAAAGCAATTCACTGAGGCTAGAGAGATGGCTCTGCAGGTAAGAACACTTGTTGCTCTACCAGAGGACCTGGGTTCAATCCCGAGCATCAACATGGGAGCTCACAATAATCTGTTACTACAGTTCTAGGGGGTCTGAAAGCATCTTCTGTCCTCCATGGGTATCAGGCACACATGCGGTATAGAGGTATACATGCAGGCAAAACAGTCATACACATAAAAAAATAACAAAACAACCCCATGAATTCTACTAAAATTATACCATCTCAAAATTAGCTGCCTCAAAAATAGGTCTGTGTTAAAATTGAGGGTGAGGACTTTGTACCTAAGGAGGAAACAAAGATCATCAGGTGAATAAACAAGCCTCAGGCTCACCGCTGTGGCTCGCTAACAGCCATGCATGACCAAGCTGTTTCCTTCATGACAGTACTGTAAAGGCTTTGTCCTCACTTCTAAGATTTCACCAACAAACTGCACAATAGCTAAAATGATCGCTATCGTTTATCAAAAAGCTCCTGAACCAGGGCATGTCAGTGGCGCCAATGAACTCCAAACTGAATTCCTGCTAACATCTCTCGAGAATACTCAACCGTCATTTGATTTCCTTTTCTTACCTTCCACGTTTTTTGTTTGTTTTTGTTTTTTTGAGACAGGGTTCTCTGTGTAGCCCTGGAACTCACTTTGTAGACCAGGCTGGCCTCGAACTCAGAAATCGCCTGCCTCAGCCTCCCAAGTGCTGGGATTAAAGGCGTGTGTCACCACCACCTGGCCCACTTATTTTTAACTCCAGTGATAATATAAAATGTGTGGATGGAAGCCCATGAAAAGAACATGTTCAAACAAAACCTGTGCCCTGAGTAAGAAAGGAGGTGCCGTTCTGTGTGTGCCACTTAGTGGCAGACTCGGACTCGGCTCGCCTGAGGTCTTGGGTCATCTCTAGAAGAAAACCCAACAACAAAAACAGCCCAACAGCGGAACAGACAGAAACACAAGTGAGGTCTAACATCAGTCAGTGCTCTGGTGACAGGATCGACAGGACATCGCGTCTACTTCCATTACAGGATGATTTTAACTTACTTTATTGTTAAGATTAAGCATCCTCATTGACAATCCAGAAGCAGTCTGAGCTGACAGTTAAGCAATTCCTTAATTTTCAGTGTCAAAGTAGAAAACACATGTTCACAAGCTACAGGTGAATTACTGTCCCTTCAAACATCCACCAAGTGACTACCAAGCCACTTACTGAATCACGAAGAAGACAGTTTTTCAAAAAGCCAGTAAACCCCAGAATTAGGAATCCAGCTATCAAGCTACTATTATCACTCGAAACACTGCTGTTTACCAGGGGAGGGTAGGAAGCCCAATTCCTGTAGGTGATTAGAGAGGACCAGAGGGTTCAGAAGGTCGGGGTAGAACCATGATCCTCTTCACAGGTTTACAGAGCATTCACGAGGAATATACTGGGCTCTTTTCTATTCTAGCAGATGACATAAAGACACACACTGCTGGAATCAACATTAAAACTGTCCTTGCCCACAAGAGGTGGGAGGCAAAGGGAGAAAGGTGAGAACACAACGGGGCAGAGACAGCTCTGACTCTGAATCTGGAAGAATTCTGAGCCAGAATCCTAAATTCTACATTTGGCTCTAAAACAGTGGATTCAATACACTATTCATAAATATCAAGTGATCCACAGGGATTGTGGCACTAAAAATACTTTTAATGTATTATAGACTTCTATTCTGGCAAGCAGTAGGACAGAACGACACTGGGACAATTGGTCAGTTACAGAACAGAGGCTCCTCCACAGCACGGATGGGAGTGAGCAGTGTACAGAGGATAGATCAGGCTCCCAGGACAGTGTGGCTGGGGCTGTGACTGTCCCCAGCAGAGGACAGTGTGGCTGGGGCTGTGACTGTCCCCAGCTGAGGACAGTGTGGCTGGGGCTGTGACTGTCCCCAGCTGAGGACAGTGTGGCTGGGGCTGTGACTGTCCCCAGCTGAGGGGGGAACTGAGAGTGCTCCAACAACGTGAGGCTTCTTGGACATGGTTTAAAAGCTTAACTCTTGACCCTCTCCCTAATCTAAAGCTTGGGGGAGAAAATAAATATTTACTTTTAAACTATTCACAGTTTGGGCATATTATAGTATTTAATCTCCTATAGTTTTCATTTCTGATCCTTTGGCATATAGTTTTATCAGATTATGTTACATGGAAAATGTATGTGCCTTAATCAGTAGAACCAAAGGAAAATATAAACCCTGTTCTTCCTTCTACACTGGAAGAGTGAATAGATGGCACCCTAAATATCCTGCAAGATCTCTTTGTGTACTTGACAGAAGATCAGGGCAAACCATTCCACTTCTATATTGTGAGCAGAGGAATGAACTAGTCATCGTCGTCATCTTCGTCATCATCGTCCTCCTCAATTTCATCTTCCCACATATCACCATTAATATCCACGGCATGGAACAACCTGAAAGCATAAAATAAGGCATACACTTAGGCAGTTGAACAAAACAGCAGAATCTGTCTTTCCTTCTCTCAAAAGCAACCTATTCTTCTGGTAACATCTCTGCATAAATTTTCTTCTTTGACCATTTCATTAAGGAAGGCTAAAATCTAGGTCCTTCTAAAGATGCTGAGAGCTGTTTGTGTAAGGAGACAGACTGTATCAGCTCAGGACCCCCAAACCAAGTTCTCAACCAAATTACTTGCCTCAGAGAATCAAAGGGCAAGAAATAAGAGACAAAGATGGGAAATAGAGGATGAGGGAGAAGGGGAAAGGAACAAAGAAGAGAGCAAAGGGGTATCTGTCTCAGAGGGACAAAGGCCTGCCTCTAGATAGAGACAGACGTGGCCCATAGGCAAATGGGAGTTTATAAAGGTAAAGGCAAATGGGAGTTTATAAAGGTAAAGAGGAACACCCCCCACCCTGCCTTATGTCAGGATGAGGTATTTAATTTTAATTGGAAATGTTAATTAGATGAGACAAAGGAGCCTTTTATTTCTGAACCTCAATAATTTGCTAGCTGGACCTTGGTAGTCAGTCTCAGGAGGAGGAAGTAGTCAAATGAAGGAACAGACCTTGGTGGCTAGCTTTAGGAATGTCATCTAATGGTTCTTATCAAGGCTGGGGGAATGGGGAGAAAGGCAAGGCCCTTCTCAAAAAATCAGAAACAAAGCTGGTGGCGACAGCCTTTAGTATATGTGCTCCTGAAGCGAGCACAGGCGACAGCCTTTAATCCCAGAACTTGGGAGCCAGAGGCATGCAGATCAAGTCCAGCCTGGTCTACAGAGGGAGTTCCAGGACAGCCAACACTACACAGAGAAGCCTGACTTCACATGTGCACCATGACACAAACACACCAATATCTGAACCTTCTCACACACAAATAATTTAAAACATTTTTAAAATTCAAGACTAGCCTATATCACATATGCTCTGTCTTTAAAAATGTGGGGTGAGGGTGGGGGTACCGGTGAAGAAATGGAGCAGCTGTTAAGAGCATAGCTGCTCTTCCAGAGATCCTAGGTTCAATTCCTAGCACCCACATAGTGGCTTCACAACTATCTATAACTTCAGTCCCAAGGGATACAACATGCTTTTCCAGACTCTGCAAGCACCAGGCATACATGTAGTGTACAGACGAACATGCAAGCTAAACACCCATTTTTCCCCAAGACAGGGTTCCTCTGTGTAGCCCGGCTGTCCTGGAACTCACTCTAAGGTTAGGCCTGAACTCAGAAATCTGCCTGCCTTGGCCTTTCCAAGTGCTGGGATTAAAGGAGTGTGCCACTACTGCCTGGCTAAACATAAATTTTTTTAAGGTGACAATAAAAAAATTATGTTTTCAAGAAGTGTATACTCTGGTTATAAACCCATTTTCAAGATGACTTAAAAATCACATGTAGGAAAAGAGTTCTCCAAGTCTAGCTACTTTAGGAAAAGAACTGGTATTCAGGAAATAAACTAGCCTACACAATGGTATCAAAACATTCCAGATGCTAGGAAGATGGCTCAGTGGTTAGGAATGCTGTCCAATCATGAGGACAGGAGTTTGGATCCCAGTACTCATGTAACAAACCAAGCATCCTGCAAACAATCTGTACTTCGAGCTCCAACTCTGAAAGACAACACCCTCTTGAGTCTCTGACCATCCAGGGTACACCTGTGTACATACACATTCTCATGCAGGCACAGCTGAGGTTTTTACCTGCTAACCCTAAGGAACCCTGTGTGTACAAACCTGTTAAAGCACGGAGACTCGGAGTCAGTGAAATGTCTGTAAGGGTTTGCTCTCGAGAGAGAACCCATGCAAATCCAGCAGAAATACTGCATACAGCCAGTGCAAGTCATCTTGTTGCAGCCGTCTAATTTCTAATGGGAAGGAGAGACAACATCATGGTGGTAAAAGCAGAAGACGTATGTGCCCAAACCAACCCAGTACACTTCTCCTGGTCTTTTGTCCTTTCTCCAGGATGACTGATGTGTAGGCAACAGAGACAACCACTTATACTTATAACTTTGCATTGTAAATGAAATACAGAAATACTAAGCAGGTGTTCCTACAAACTCTCTCATAGACACAAATGAAGCATAGGAGAGGAACACATAATAAGTAGATTACTATTGAAACATTATTTTCAGTACCATGCCAGACAAGCACTCTACCATTCAGCTATATCCCTTTCCTTTTCTACTTTTTTTTTTTCTTCGAGACTAGGTTTCTCTGTATAGCCCTGGCTATCCTGGAACTCACTCTGTAGACCAGGCTGGCCCCAAACTCAGAAATCCACCTGCCTCTCTGCCTCCCAAGTGCTGGGATTAAGGGCATGCGCCACCACTGCCCGGCTACTTTTTATTTTTAATAAAGGGTTTAAGTTGTTCACTGGCAATCCTCTTGCTTCAGCTTCCCAAATGGCTGGGACTACAGAATATGCCAACCAAGCTGGGACTGAGGGGTTTTTTTTGTTTTTGTTTTTGTTTTTGTTTTTTTTGGGTTTTTGAGACAGGGTTTCTCTGTATAGCCCTGGCTGTCCTGGAACTCACTCTGTAGACCAGGCTGGCCTCGAACTCAGAAATCCACCTGCCTCTGCCTCCTGAGTGCTGGGATTAAAGGTGTGTGCCACCACGCCAGGCTGGGACTGAGTTTTAAATTTCTATACCAATCAAAACTACTAAGTGGAGTCACAGGGCTCAAGCATGTCAGAAGTGGTCAAATAGGATACCGCCTTCCTTAATGATGCAACTAACGAATTACCATCAGTTTCAGTTACAATGTACAAGATTAGAAAAATAAAATCAAGTGGAAGGCCATGTTTTGATTTTAAAATCTGTTAAAATTTTGGTAAGAAGAAATAAATGTCTATTTGGCTCAGAGTAATACAGAAAATGCTTCTACTTCCTGACTACATATTTGTTAAATGCATTTGGTATACTGAAGGATAAATAATTCTGAAAAGTCAGAACTATTTTTTTTGAAACCGAGGTTCATGAATCTGTTGGCCTTGAACTTGCTACACAGCTACGGGTGACTTTGAACTTTTGGTTTTCCTGCCTCTACTTCCCAAATGCAAGGATTCCTGCTATCCATTCCACAAAGAGTGAAGTGGACACATTTGGCTTTTGTCATATCTGTCTAGTTTGTTGTACTGGGGACCAAACCCAGGGCTTCCTAAATTCTAGGCCAGCACCCTACCAATTGAGGCATATCCACAGACCCAGATAATACTGTTTTAGAAACACAGATTAGGGCTGGAGAGATGGCTCCTTGGATAAGAGCACTAGCTGCTGTTCCAGAGGACCCAGGTTCAATTCTCACCACCCACATTGGGGCTCACAATCACCTGTAACTCCAGTTCCAGAAAAATCCAAAGCTGCCTTCGGGTCTCTGCAGGCACCAGGCATGCACACGGCACTCAAAGAAACATGTGGGCAAACAGCCATACACACAGAATAAAAATAAGCAATCTTTAAAACCACAGAGATTAAGAGCTGACTGCAGCTCTGTATGCTCTTCCTAACGAGTTTGTCCCTTTCAAACCTCATGTTGGGAGTTTACTCCCCCTTTGTGGGATATTAAAACATGGACCTTTGACCTGAATGTTGCATCTAGAAGCAAGGCCCTTGGAGAAGATGAAGGTGAGATAAGGCCATCACTGGAGGCTGGTGACTTTACACAGGAGAGAACTATACTTCCCACCACTCAATGCTCTGCATGGTCTCAGGACAGAATCAGATCCATCCAAAATAAGCTTTGTAACTAACCTAGCCTGTGGTCTTATTATTAACAAGAGAGCAACATGAAGCATCATCTATTCAATTCTGAGGTGGGCACAATGTGCAATAAATTGTCTTTGTATAAAAGCAGTTTGAAAAGAGAAGCCTATATACACTTAAGGTCAGTTACAGTAGTTACTACTGAAATTCAATTTTCAGTCAGAAGGCAGAGTAGGTACCATTTTCAGTCAGAAGGCAGAGTAGGTACCCAAATGCTTTTTCAAAACATAACTACTACACCTGACCAGTGGGCTTCTGAGGGTACCTGTGCCCTTGAGTCTGTTCTACAGAGGTTACCTGTATGGGAGTGCCGCAGCAGGGGCAGCTCTTGGAGTTCTTCTCCAGCCAGTCTTTACTTTCCATCTCCTCCAGGGCCTTCTGAATCACCCTCTTGCCATACCTCTGTTCCAAGAACCGTTTAGTAGCTTCGTCTGCTTGTAGGTATTCATTTCGTAAGTCCATTAATTTCTCTAGAAAAACATTAAAAATAGCCATAATGGACATGATGGTGTATAGCTTTAGCCCCAGCACTTAGGAAGCAGTGGCAAGCAGATCTCATTGAGCAAACTTTAAAGGCTAGCCTGCTTGGTCCGCATAGAGTTCCAGGTCAGCCAGAACTACGTGGTGATGCCCTGTCTTGAAAACAAATATTCCAGCCGGGCGTGGTGGCGCACGCCTTTAATCCCAGCACTAGGGAGGCAGAGGCAGGCGGATTTCTGAGTTCGAGGCCAGCCTGGTCTACAAAGTGAGTTCCAGGACAGCCAGGGCTATACAGAGAAACCCTGTCTCGAAAAACCAAAAAAAAAAAGAAAGAAAACAAATATTCCACAAAAAAAAAAACAAAAACAAAAACAAAAAAAAAACCAAAATTGAAACCACCCATAATATTTAAATATAAAAACTTTAGATCAGTGGAAGAGAGGGGGAGACAAAAGGGGCAATGGGATGATTATGATAAAAATAAACAAACGCATAAAAACTTGATAATGAAGTCAGGGAGCGGTGGTGCATACTTTTAATCCTAGTCTCTGGAAGGCAGAGGCAGGTGGATCTCCTGAGTTTGAGGCCAGCCCTGCTCTACAGAGGGAATTTCACAACTGCCAGAGCTACACAGAGAAACTCTGTCTTGGAAAACAAAAACAAACAACAACAAAAATTTATAATAAAACCCATTATTGTACATAATTAATATGCCAGTAAAAACCATAAATATATCATATGTGAAAATGTGAACAACCAGCCGGGCATGGTGGCGCGCGCTTTTAATCCCAGCAGTCAGGAGGCGTTTTTCTGAGTTCGAGGCCAGCCTGGTCTACAAAATGAGTTCCAGGACAGCCAGGGCTATACAGAGAAACCCTGTCTCGAAAAGCCAAGAAAAAAAAAAAAAAAAAAAAAAGTGAACAACCTTCTGTAATTTAAGTCTGTCCATTAGATAAAGTTTTCAACATGCTGAAAAAAAAAAATCAAGACACACACAAAAAGACTTATGATTGGAGTAGCTACCATCTAATCCAAATCGTAAGATCCAAAAAAATACTTAGACCAGGTAAAAGTCCCTTATGCAGCCTGACGGAGTAGGGAGGGAAGCCACCCACTACAAGAGTCGTACGTGCTCAGGAGGCAAGTTTTCCTCTGACTTTGATTTCTCAATGTCACTATGCTTATATAACTGGCAATATGGGTTTAATCAACACACACACACACACAAAAAAAAAAAACCCATGGAGCCAAGTGGCAGAGTGCTTGCCAAAACCCTAACTTCAATCCCCAAAGCCACATCAAAATCTCTAGGTTGTAGACACAGATTCTATAATATATAAACATCAGTCATCAGGGGGCTGGTGAGATATGGCTCAGCGGGTAAGAGCACCCTACTGCTCTTCCAAAGGTGATAAGTTCAAATCCCAGCAACCACATGGTGGCTCACAACCATCCTTGATGAGATCTGGCGCCCTCTTCTGGAATGCCTGAAGACAGCTACAGTGTACTTACATATAATAAATAAAATAAATCTTAAAAAAAAAACAAAAAAAACATCAGTCATCATAAAACTCCAATTTTTTATTTATTTATTTATTTTTTTGGTTATTTGAGACAGGGTTTCTCTTTATAGCCCTGGCTGTCCTGGAACTCATTCGGTAGACCAGGCTGGCCTCGAACTCAGAAATCTGCCTGCCTCTGCCTTCCAAGTGCTGGGATTAAAGGTGTGCGCCACACTGCCCGGCATAAAACTCCAAATTTTGACCTACTAAAATAGTGATTAAATTTTGCTTTGCTGAAGGTGCTCTTCCGAGGGCAGGTAAGATGGCTGAGTGGGTGAAGAGCTGGCTGCCAAGTCTGATGACCTGACTTCGATATTCAGGTCCTCACAGTGGAAGATTAACTCCCTCAAGTAGTTAATCACACTCTCACCAAGATATGAATGTGCTTCCCACCATAAGAATAGACAGACACAAAGGAAGACTGATGGACAGATAGATAAATGTAAATTTTAAAGCAGTTCTTCCGTGAGGCTGGAGAGAAGACTCAGCTTTTAAGAATACTTGATGCTAGCCGGGCATGGTGGCACATGCCTTTAGTCCCAGCACTCGGGAGGCAGAGGCAGGCAGATTTCTGAGTTCGAGGCCAGCCTGGTCTACAAAGTGAGTTCCAGGACAGCCAGGGCTATACAGAGAAACCCTGTCTCGAAAAACAAACAAACAAACAAACAAACAAATAAAAGAATACTTGCTGCTAGCCGGGTGTGGTGGTGCACGCCTTTAGTCCCAGCATTTGGGAGGCAGAAGCAGGCAGATTTCTGAGTTCGAGGCCAGCCTGGTCTACAGAGTGAATTCCAGGACAGCCATGGCTACACAGAGAAACCCTGTATCAAAAACAAACAAACAAACAAACAAACAAACAAACAAAAAAGAATTCTTGCTGCTCCTTCAGAGGACCTGGGTCTCCAGTACAAATGTCATTCTGAGGCCCACACAGCCTGTAACTCCAGCTCCAGGGGAATGTAGTGCCCTCTTCTGGCCTCCACAGGCACTGCTCTCACATGTATATACCCATATTAAAAAGTTCTTTTCACCTTTCCCCCCAATATGCTTCTCTACTACTTAAATGGATTAGGCAACCATTTGCAAAAGTCCCAGATGTAGATAAAAGCTTTCCTTCACAACTGCATTCTATCAGTTTCTCAATACAATTGCATTAAAGGCCCAGTTACTTAATTTTTATTTGGGGGATGTGTGTAGTGTATGTATATGAGAGTACAGACATGTGTACCTGTGCACAAGAATGTGGAGGCCAAAGGAGGACATGTGCTATCTTCCTCTATCATTCTCTGCCTTATTCTTCTTAGACACTAAACCAGAAGCTTGCCCTCTAGGGTACGCTGGCTGGTGAGTGAGCTCCTAGGATCCACCAGTCCTTGTCATACAAAGATGGGGTTTCAGGTATATGTGGCCATACCCAGTTTCACATGGATGCTGGGGATTCCAATTCAGGAGCTCGTGTTTACACTGCAAGCCCTCTTACCCACGGCACCATCTCCCTGGCCCTGCTCTTGATACGTTAGTAGTCTACTTTGCTCATTAGCACTCTGCTCCTCTCAAAATTAGTTCACTGTTTCTTACTTGGCCAAGGATGAGAGATCAGTCTTCCTGTCAGGAATCAATACTTTAGTAAATACAACAGGAGAAATTACTAGAAAGATTATTAACAACTACAAATTTGTATTAGATTTGAGTTATTCTGAAACTGCTCTAACTTTTTAACCCTGACTTTCAATTTCTCTATATACCTGTCACAGACACTTTCACTAGTTATCTTCCATTTGACTATTGTCCTCTCTTCACTAACTGAGAAAATGTAGGGCACCAAGGACCAGTCACACTGACAAAAAGGGCCCAATTCCCTAGAGCACCTGCACCCAAACTGGCAAGCATATGCCTGTCACTCCTGTGCCCGATCCAACAGAGGGGCTGAGGGAGAAGGCATCTGGGGGCTGATGAGACAGAAACACGTGCCAAAGAAGCAAGAGTGGGAGTTTGGCTGCCTGCAGCTGCTATTAGGACCCACCTACTCTGGTCACTGGCAGAGTCCACATGCTAGTCTTTCTCCTAGAAAGCATTCCCATCTAGCCTGCTTCCAGCTAATTAAGCCCCTCCCCTCAGAACCCTTCTTAACCAGCTCTTGTGTTCTTTCTCCTCCTTAGCACTTAGCACTACTTACTGTGTTGTCTGTCAGCCCCACTAGACTAGAAGCTCCATGAAAGGATTTTGTCTCTTCTGTTCATCCCTTTCCCCTAGAGCCAAGATAGTAACTGACAAAGTAACCTCTGAATGAGAATTTCAACCAGCACTCAGCAGGAAGTGTCAATAAACCACATCTGCCATCAGGCCCAGGGTACACTGGAGCAAAAGTTGGTCATAAGTGGCCTGCACCTCTGCTTCTAGTAGCTCTCTACCTCGGAGAGGAATGCAAACTCTATAGGGGTGAGAGCTCTAAATGTATGGATGGAAGTCACGGGCCTTCACAAGGGAAGGCTACTGGATGAGGGCTGGGTTCAGTTACAACATACCTGCAGTTACCTTACATGGAGAAAGCCCATGATAGGTCAGTCTGCATAAGGTACAGAAGGCAAAGTTGCAGCTGGAGCAGATAGCCATGGTACCTCCCGGCTCTTGCATCACAGGGAGCTGGCAGCACGGACGGGGACAGTACACCACATCTGCCATCAGATCCAAAGTAGACTGCAGGAGGAGACGGTCATAGCGAGCAAACAAGTCTGCTTCCACCAGCTCTTTGACCTGAGAGGGAAGAGAAAGCACCAGAGATGTGAAGATTTCCCACCTGGCTCTGATCCTATGAAGACTCTGAGGCTGCAGATTTAAAATAGATAGGTACAAGAGTCACACCCTATTCTCATTTCAGAAGAAAAGCAGGTTTTGCAATAGTTTATACCTTTTTGGGGGATAGGGGGAAAAGACATGGTTGAGATAGAATTTCCTATGTAGTCACACTAGCTTTGAATTTTCCCAAAATCCACCTGACTCAGCCTCCTATGCCTTTCTCTGACTGAAGTTGTGGTTGTATGGATCCACATATTGGTCAAAACTAAGGCCAGGCATGGCACACACTTTTAGTTCCAGCACTCAGTAGGTGGATCTGAGTTGGAGGCCAGGCTGATCTACAGAGCTAGTTCTAGGACAGCCAGGGAGGGCTACACAGAGAAACCCTGTCAAGAGAGGAGAGAGAAAACAGAAATCTGCATATATATATTTGTGTGGGGTGTGGGTTAAAAGACCTGAGAGAGTTGGTTCTCTCCTAGGTTGAACTCAGGTCATCAGCTTGGTGGCAAGTGCCTTTACCTGCTGAGCCATCTTGATTTTTTGAGATGAATCTCATGCAGTCCAAATTAGCCTTGAATTTACTAAACAGTCAAGGATGATATTGACTCTGGCCTCTACCTCTGGAATATTGGGATTATAGGTAGTTGGGTATGTCCACACCCATCTTATAGCATTCTTGTTTTTTGTTTGTTTCTGTTTTTCGAGACAGGGTTTCTCTGTATAGCCCTGGCTGTCCTCAAACTCAGAAATCCACCTGCCTCTGCCTCCCAAGTGCTGGGATCAAAGGCGTGCGCCACCACTCCCAGCTGTCTTATAGCATTTGAGACAGGGTTTCTCTGTATAGCCCCGGCTGTCCTGGAACTCATTTTGTAGACCAGGCTGACCTCAAACTCAGAAATCATCAGATTTTTCTGCCTCCGGAGTGCTGGGATTAAAGGCGTGTGCCACCACGCCCGGCAAGTTATAGCATTCTTAATAGACACAATGAAACACTTGTGGACTGCATCTAAGGCCTTGGTCTATCCCATGAGAACTATCATGAAAGTTTGTGACAGTTGGGATGTGACTTAGTGGAAAAGGGCTTGTCTAGCATATATGAGACCTAGGGTTGATCCTCAACACTGTTAAATAATACATTAAGTAAAATTCCTGTGCTAAGTGTGGTGGCAACCACCTTTAATGTCAGCATTTGAGAAGTGGAGGCGGGAGGATCAAGACTTTAGTCCAGTCTGGGATATACAGAAAGAAGCTATTTCAAAAGGAAACAAAAGAAAAATTTCTGAGATGATTCCCTTTGTGAAAAAGGACCTGAAGGGCACATGACATCGACAGAGGACAGTACCTGACCAGGAGTAGCCACTGAAGAGCACTGTGGTTCTGGACAGTTGAGGCATTTAACTTGACCATCTTTGATCTGGATTTCAAAGTAATCCTTTAGACAGGCTTTGCAGTATACATGTTTGCACTCCAAGAAGTACATACAATCACTTCCCAGCTTCTCACAGAAACAGATACTGCACAAGAACAGTTTACTGTTGAAGCACTTCGTCTTCCGAGCTTGATTGAAGTCCAAGATCTCCTGGATCAGACTTGACAATGATTCTACATCCTGTACAGCTCTCTCATCCACAGTTTCCTCTTGGTCTACATCCGCCGCAGCAGCTCCTCCCACACCAAGCTCTGTGCTGGAAGAGGCCTGGGCTGTTGCCCTTCTCTGAACTTTTTTCTGAGAGCCCATCTTGAGCTCAAAAGGAGAGACAATATTCAGGTAGGTGAGGGTCTCCTCCTTAAGAAACTGCATCCAGGCAAAGAGCACCACTCTGCCTCGGTGTTCTTCCCACAGGTTGTCTAGGTGCTTGCAGAGAGCAGAGAGCTGGGAGAGAGCACATGAGGATGCTGAATTTGAAAAGATGATGATAGACCAGTTCCTGATCTGCTGAAGCTTATTTTAGCATAACTTCCTGACATTTCTTTTTCTTACTTACAAAACAGTACCAACATTCTCACCAAATTGTTCTTCAGCTATCCAGCAAGAGGAGCCCGAGTAAATCAGAATCAGAACCTAGAAGAAGTAACATGAAGACAACGCTGTCCCAGGACACAGAACCAGGCTGCTGTTTAAGCTACTGACACACTTTCATCTTTTAGTATCACTCTGTAGCTGGTGGGTTAGAAGGAATCTGGTTCTACAGGGACTGTTTCTCTTAAGGAGCCCTTCCCTTCCTTGTAGGTGGTCTGGAGTGTGATTAGGAAGGGAACACTGCATAGAAGCTATCCTCGCCTGCAGGCTCTCACTGCACTTGTATCTGGGTAGTAAAATGTGGTCGTTACTTGTGTTCTCTTCTCCCACACCCTTCTGTCCCTCTTTTGGATTAACTGTACTTCCTATAACAAATCTATCCAACAGAAATGTGTGAGGCACATATGAATAGTAAATGGGATGAAACAAAAAATAAGTAAATAAACAAACAACAACAACAACAACAACAAAAGAATCATTCAAAACCGGGAACACAGCTCAACCATAGAGTGCTTGTTTATCTAGTCCACAAGAAACAACAAAGCAAAAACATCCAAGAAAGGATAGTATCTTCAATGCATGGTGCTGGAAAAACTGGATATTCACACTCAAAAGAGCCAAACTAAAGGCACACCGCCAACACATACACCAGCTACAAACGTCAGCTCAACAATGATGAAAGCTTCTGTCAAACTTCACAGCTTCTGCGGAGCACAGGGAACAATGGAGTGCAGGGGTGACTACCAGGTGGGAGAAAACAGTTACACTGCATACAACACCCGACAAGGTAACACCCACCATAGATGACAAATTTCAAAAGCACAAGACTCCAAAATACTCTGCTTCTTTTTTCTTTCTGGTAACAGTGAGGATGGAATCCCGGGCACTGCCATGAGCTAGAGTTAGCAGTCTTCTCTTTACTTGGTACGCTCTTGCTAAGCTGCCCAGATTTGCCTTTAAAAATATACTTATTTTGTATGTAGTTATGTGTGGGTACAAACATGCACACGTATGGCCTGTATGTTAAGGTCAGAGGACAGCCTACAGGAGTAAGTTCTCTCCTTCAATTGCATGGGTTTCAGGGATCAAATTCAGGTCATCAGGCTTGAGTGCCCCTGCCTGCAGAGCCATTTTACAGATCCAGCCCTTCAACTTTTGATGTTCCTGCCTCACTCAGCCTCCTGAAGAAGATCAAAGGCCTCTGCTACCAGACCTGGTTTAAGCAATGATATTTAAGTAAGCATTAAGCAATATTAAGTAATATCTGGGGTATTACTCAATGACAGAAAGCATACATAGCATGCATAAGCCCTACGTTTAATTCCCAGCCAATTTTAATACACACCTGACAATTCTTAAATGAAGACATGACCTTGCCAGGCAAAGCTCAGTTTCACTAACTTTGGTGATGTAAAACCTAGACACAGTGAGGCAGTGGCACAAATGGCTAGCATCAAGAAATGAGTGCTGGCAAGGATGTCGAAGAGGGGACTTAGGATTTCTGTTAGTAAGAATGTGGATTAGTGTAGCTCTGTGAGAAATAGGTTTCTCAAAGACTCAAAACCAGAACTACAATATAATCCAGCAATCCTACTACCAGGTATATATTGTCAGGAAATGATATTGTGTGTATCATATACACTCCTATGTTGCAGAGCTGTTCATCATTGCCAAGGAAGGAAACAACCTAAACATCCACCAATAGCTGGCTATATAACAATGGAATACCGCACATCCACCAATAGCTGGATATATAACAATGGAATACCACCCATCTACAGAAAAGAAAAGCCTCTTATTTGCAACATGGATGAAACTGGGAATCACCAGGCTCAAGTACTGAGTGGTTCTGTTCATATGTAAAATATAAGAATTAACCTCATATAGGCATGGCAGGGTATACCTTTAAGTATACCTGCTTTAAGTATACCTGCTTAAGCAAGGCAGAAGAATCAGGAGTCTGAGGTCACCTTCCTTTTGTGTTCTTTGCTTTGTTTTTTGAGACAAGGTCTCTCTGTGTAGCTTTAGCTGTCCTGGAACGCGCTCTGTAGACTAGGCTGGCCTCAAACTCAGAGATCTGCCTGACTCTACCTCTTGAATGCTGGGATTAAAGACATGTACCACCACCACCTGGAATTTTTTTTTTTAAGGGGAGGGGGCTGGAGAGATGGCTCAGCAGTTAAGAGCATTGGCTACTCTTCCAGAAGACCCAAGTTCACTCCCTAGAACCCACAGAGTGGCTCACAACCATCTGTAACTCCAGTCCCAGGAGACCTCATACCCTTTTCTAGCCTCTGTGGGCACTGCATTCATGTGGTGCACAGACGGACATGCAGGCAAGGACAGTGAAGTAAGGGATGGAGGAAAACCGCCTAGTCCCACTATGTCACAGGTACAGGAACACGAGGTCCCATGTGCACACAGGAAGGAGATGTTGATAGTAATGTGATAGCACAGGCCTGACATCTTAACACTTGAGAGGTAGAAGCAAGGCAGTTGTGAGTTTAAGGCCTGTCTCAGCTACATGGTATCTACTCTGGACACAAGAATCCCTGACTGAAAACAACAAAAGTCACTATATATTAAAAAAAAAAAAAAAACTAGGAGGGGAAAAACCTGAAGAAAGGATTTTGAGTGTTTTCACTATAAAGCAAATATTACATATTCCTATATACCAAAATATTTAACCCCATAGGCATACACAACTTATATTAAGTTGAAATAAATTTAAGTAATCTAGTATCCCAGTGCACACCTACAAGCCCAGCACTTGGGAGGCGAAGTGAGGAGGATCAGGAGTTCAAGGGCATCCACAAGTATACAGTGGGCTGAAGACCAGCCAGATCCACCTGAGACTTTGTCTCAAAAATTCTTTTAAAATTGTTAAATTGAAAATACTATTCAAAGTTTCAAAACTGATTTTAACATTCAGTCCTATCAAAGAGCCAAGTGAGCTGGAATAACTTCTTTTCTTCATTTATAGTAAACGTTTCTCTTTTCAGTCAGGGAACTGGATTCAGGGTCCCTGCTTGGCAAGAAGCAGTCTAGCGCTCAGCAAGACCCCGAGCTGACAGCCTGACAATCCCCTTCTTACACAGTGGTCTGGAGCAGAGGGAAGCTGAGTGCCACTGGCCCTGAGCAGTAATCCCAGGCCCTCCATGTGTTTTGCTGCCACAAAACAAGCTCTCACTTCCATCAAAGTTAAACTATTTTAATTTTTCCATCTAAAACTGGTCCTCGTTAGGAAGTCAAACATAAGAGGATTTCCCAATAGAAATGCAAAATATTTGTAGCTGGAGCTCAGAAATTATAAGCAGCTTTTCTTTTTTTCAGGTAAACACCTAAAAACAAGCCCTTCCAGATGGCAAGCAAATTTTGTAAATTAAATCCCAATGAAAAAATACCATTTTCTGTTCCTTGCTCTGTATGGTGCTTCTGATAATTCTGCATGCACACTTGCTTAATATTTATTGACATACAAAGCTTTCACTTACTTAATATTTACTGACAACTTAAGGTTTTTTGTATTTGCTTCAAGCTTTTAATATGAACCATGCTTTTTGAGAAACCTGCTAAAATATGTAAAATGTAAGACATATTTATTTTAGGAGTTTTATTTTTATTTGTTTTACATGTATGAATGCTTTGCCTGAATATATACAGAAGAGAGCATCAGAGTCCCTGAAGTTGGAATTATAGATGGTTGTGAACTGCATGTGGTGCTGGGAATTAAACCAGGGTCCCCTGCAACAACAAATGTTCTTGACCACTGAGCCATCACCTCTCTAGCCCCAAAGTATAATAACTATTTTTAAGATTTATTTATTTATGTATATGAGTATACTGCAGCTGTCTTCAGACACACCAGAAGAGGACATCAGACTCCATTACAGATAGCTGTGAGCCACCATGTGGTTGCTGGGAATTGAACTCAGGACCTCTGGAAGAGCAGTCAGCACTCTTAACCGCTGAGTCATCTCTTTAGCCGGTGTAATAACTATTTAAAGAGGAAGCTCTGCATGCCATGTAAGTGAAGTTTGATAAGGAGGCCATTCTTTTCCCTCCTTTCTTCTCCAGTTCCACTTCAGAAGAGACATGCATAGGAATGTGAAGTAGAGAATAGAGAAGAAAGAGAGGTGTATATGGTGAAGTAGGGAAAAATACTAGATAACTCGATGCACTCCTGATTCTATCTATCCATCCATTAGAGAATGACAGGTCCATATGTCCATTTTACAGGAAAAATCCACAGTGCTATGGAGTCAGGGTATAGCAACAAAGACTGAACTAAGAAACACAACTATAAAGGCACATGCCTTTAATCATAGCACTCAGAAGGCAGAGGCAGGCAGATATCTGTGAGTTTGAGGCCAGCCTGGTTTACAAAGTGAATTTCAGGACAGTCAGGACTGTTACACAGAGAAACCTTGTCAGTCTTGAATATCAAAATCAAAATCAAAAAGAAAAAAAAAAAAAAGAAGAAAAAATAAACACAACCAATTAAAACATGGAAAGTAATGAACCCTTCCCTATGCCCGAGTACCCCAAAGCTAGCAGTAAGTAGACACTAAGATCTGAAAGTCATAGATCCAGGTAACCTATCCCTTTATGTGCGTGTGTTTAAAGCACGTGAAAGTATGCAGAGTATTAGTAACTCTAAACATCTACAGAACTTACTAAATGTCAGTGATCACAAATGATAGCCTCAACAGATAACAAAAACTATAAAATAAAATTAAGTGGGTTGTTGTACACATATAATCCCAGCTCTCAGAAAGCGGAGGGAGGAGGACTCATGAGATTTAGCCCAGCCTGGGCTTTGTAGCAAAACTCTATCTTCAGAAATAAACAAACATATCAGAACTGTATGACTAAAGGGAAAAACTAATGAGCTATTTCCTTGAGGTCAACAATAGACAGCTTTTGTCTTAATATCAGCTTATCGATCTTCATAACTTCAAGAAAAGTAGCTATTGATCTATCACATCTCAGAACATTGTACTAGCTTCAAGTTATATTTACGTCTTAATCAAACCCTGAGGTTGAAGAGAGGTGCTTGAAGGCTCCAGACATAAATGACAAAGTCAGAAATGCTAATTACCCTAGTTTGATCAATACATGCTCTACACAACTGAAATATCACACTTGGCCCCATAAATATGTATAATTATTACCTACTAATAGACAAATTGATATTATTAGGAAAGGATAAACAGCACAGAGAGAAAGAAGGCTTTCAATATAAGGTATCAAGTCTCAGAAAGTATCCACAAGAACTGCACACATTTCTATTAGTGTGCATTTACAACTAAGTGACAATTATCCATTATTAATACACAGATTTTATGGAGGAGCATCTATTATATTTATTCAGGAATTTGCTTATTATAGAAATTTAGCTCAATTTTCTGCTGTAATTACAATTAAATCTTTAAGGAATGAATAAGAAACTAAGAAAAATAATATTATCTAAGGAAAATAAGGAGGACTTTGTCTTAAGGAAAAGAAACAATACACTTGATTAAAAATCATTGCGATTGCAATGCATAAGGATTAATTAAGTTTTGCTTACTGCCATTCTTTCTTTCTCCAGTACTGAGGCTAAAACCCAGGACCTGGCACATGTGAGGTAAGAATTCTTTCTACCTCTGAGCCACATCCCCAGCCCTGCCATTCTTCTAAAATCATCAAGCATTTTCAATTCATTAGCATTAGGAGTCATGAACACTAGGGGGAAATTTACAAAATCAAATCCATTTGTTCTTTATGCACTGAATTAAAGATCACCAAGGTAGTCTTCAATTAAAGACAATTTTAAAAGTTTCTAAAAATGGATAGGAGAAATTAAGTTTTGGGTCTACCTGAGTTGGTGACAGCCATTTGCCACTAAGTGTGAATGAAGGTGGGGAGGAGGATGGATAATCTGGTGGCAGTTCAAAGTTCAGCACAAGTGGTGGCAGAAAGCAAATGGTGTATTCAAAGCCACTATTCTGGAGAGACTCATTTGAATTGCCTGAACCAAAAACAAAAATCAGAAAGGATCAGTTGATCAACACTGGAGTGTCCCAAACTACCGAGCAGTGCTCAGTCCTGATGCTGTAGTCAAGGGGAAAAAGCCCTCCCGAAGCACCATCCATCCCTTAAGGTTAAGTTCCTATTCTCTGCCTTCAAAAACAAAACAAACCAACACCTTTTAAGCCCTTGAAAAATCTACTTAGGTGCCGTGTAATGTATAAAGCCACACAACTCATTCTTGTAAACACTTCCTGGTACAATTCCTAACACTAAGGACCAAGTCGTGAACAATGTTTGTTTAACTGTTGATTCAGAGTGACAAAGACACAATCTAGAGAAAAAGACATTTATTTCTATGAGACAATTATGACTTACTAAGACCAGCACATGCCAACTAGTCATGAATCGGTTGGGGAAGTTTGTGCCAACAAAATAATATCAGGCTTGAGGACATAACACGGCACACAACACAGCCACAGGCTCATCTAAGTGATCTCAGCTTCTAGAGAAACAGTGTGAGAAAATGTGCATCAAGATCTCTGCAAAGGAACCACAGTTTTGATTTTCTCCAATAAAAGGTGGCAGAGTAACAGCATGTCCCACACCTGTCCCATACTTGTAGCCCTGATTCTAGAAATCAAGCAGAAATCAACCATGTGGCACTCCAGGGAGCTCCAAGACCCTTCACAGCGACACATTACTGTCTGCTTTCTTTTATTACCTCCGATAATCAACGCCTGTACTGATCAACTACTAATTAGAAGACTAGCTGCATATAACAGACTGGATATCTCATTTCAATGGCCAAAAAAGCAGGATCAAATGGAAAACGTTTACACCCCTCCCCCAGTTTTCTTTTAAAACAGAAAATACACTAAACCTGTGCCACTAATACTTATCAATAATCCCTTAGGACTATAGACACAAATGACAAGTAAAGTATAAGAAATTAAGAATAATTTCTATTTAGAAAAAGCTATGTTAAGATATTAAATAAATAAATAAAATATCCAATTTTAAAAAAAGTATTATTAACTAACCGCTCACGAATATCTTGAAATTCTGTGGCAGATCCAAATAGATCCTGGTTTCTCCTCCTTGGACAGAATCAGCCTTTCTAAACTCATCCGCATCATAAATACTCGCCAGGGCCAGTAGTTCATCCTCCTGGGCTTCCAGGTCTTCTGCCGACATTGAACTTGCTGATGATTGAAGACAATCATTGAAATCAGTTAACAAAAGAATGCACACAAGGGGAGGGGTTTCGTGGTATAAAACTTCCTCACAGACAACTGCAAAGGACCTGTCCATACTCCTTTCTGAGGGCTCCCCAGGCACCTCAGAGCTAACAGCCAGTCGCTGTGTGCTTAATGACTAATCCAGGAAAACAACTTTGCCTTGCTTCCTACAACTGCTTTCTGAAACTGAAATGGGGTCTGAAACAAAAGTGAGAGCAGTTTGTATCCTAAAAGACGCTGCTACAAGACCTGCACAGCGTTTAAATGACTCCATTTTCTTTCTTCTAATTGTTTTTCTAAACCTCCCATATCTGAAACAATTCTGTATGTGTGTATATATATATATATATATATATATATATATATATATATATATATATACTGCTTTTCCTCAGCAGTTGTTAAGCTCCGCTTAAGCTTAGCCCTATCTAAAGTACAGACATGTTCCATTTTAGATCACGTAGTACCTGTTAGTAACAACCAGGAGAAAAGGATATTAATGCTGCTGCAATCGGTATTTCACTTTGGCTTGGAATTTGTGCAAATCCCATTTATTTTCTAGCCAATGAAGTTAGACTGAAGCTGGATAAGAAACCAAGATGTGGGATTTGTGTCTGATATACTACAGAAATTCTGCCATCTGCAAAAAAGAAACAGGGAAGATGTGTGAGAAACCTCTCCAGATCCAAGTTCCCTATCTGTACTATCATGACTTCAGCCAAACACTCTGTCTGCCATACCAACCCTAATCCACAGGTAGTATTACTCTCCCAGAACTGACTGAGTCATATGGTTACAGGGTAACCGCATGTTCCCCAGTAATAACACCTTATCAGACTGCCCTCAGCCCTGTAACTGAGATGGTTATAAGAGGTGACACCACGCCCAACAAGTATCTTAAATTTGTTTTTTTGCTTTCTCCCTCTTTCTTCTACTTCTGTTCCTTTGTTTCCTATCCCCTCTGGCTTTTATTCTCACCTGCTAATAAATTAGCCTTGAAAGTGACATAGTTAACTCTGAAGATAGGATAACATTTTAAAACAGAACCCAGGCATACATATGTGGAATGGAAGATTTACTCAATGTTTACAGCCAGGCCTCCATGACTGAGGCTCTAGTGGGAGAATGACCTCTACATTGGAGTTTAGTTTTAGAGAAGTGTGGTCCATAGGTGGGCTCTGGGATGTGAGGAACATCTTGAAATTATGGGTAAACATGTTACCTAAAACTTTAATTTTTAAACCATGTTTGCAGAAATGATTCCCAAATAAGTCATACCATAATTAGTATCATAATTAGTTTATGCTTATAAAACACCAATGTGTATGGTACTAAACCAATCACATTACATTTTACTGAATCTTTAACAATCTGACCAGAAAGTAGCACATGCTGAGGCCAGGATTAAGCCTTTTGTTTCATTGTAAACAAAGAATTTTCAGATTCGAGAGATGTATTTATTGACTTCATGGTTTTAAGTTAGCATTCTCCATCTTGTCTGCAAATCAGAATCTCCTGAGGAAACTGCTTTTTGAAATTCCAGTACCCAGGTGGCCCATGCCTTTAATCCCAGCACTTGGGAGGCAGAGGCTGGTGGATCCCTGAGTTTGAGGCCAGCCTGGTCTACAGAACAAGTTCCAGAACAGCTAAGGCTACATAAAGAAACCCTGTCTTGAAAAGACAAACAAACAAACAAACAAACAACAATAACAAAATTCTAATAATCAGGCCATATGAAAAATCAATTAAGTCAGGCCTCTATTTCCCTTCCGCTTTGGCTTTTATTCTCATCTGCTCATAAATTAACCTTGCAGGTGACATAACTCTAAAGGCAGGAAAACATCTCAAAACAAAAATGGGTTTAGCTTCCCATTCTGTAGAAATCAGCTACAAGGAGGTTTCATTGCATCATTTTCATACATAATTTGCTTCTGTTCAAATTAGGCAGGTGGTGGCATATACCTTTAATCCCAGTACCCAGGCGGAACAGGTTGGCAGATTTCTGTGAGTTCCAGCCTGGTCTACAGAGTGAGTTCTAGGACAGCCAAGGCTACAAAAAGAAACCCTGTCTTGAAAAAGCGAAACCAAAACCAAACCAAAACAAACAAAAACTCAAAAAGAAAAAAAATTCCTCCCCCTTTCTCTCCATCCTGCTTTGTACCCATCCCCCCTTTAGCAGACCCTCCCCTTTCAGCATTCACATCACATGTGTTCTATTATCCCCCTCCCTTCCTGAAAATCTCTATTTCCCCTCTCAGTCTCCTTTCTAATTGCATAACCTATCCCCACAATCTCTCTCTCTCTCTCCCTCACACACACACACACACACACACACACACACACACACAACAGAACACTTCATGAGTTTTCATGTCATTCTGGCACAAGGCCTTGCTAATTTCTGTATCATTTCAATTTCAGTATATGTGCGTCCAGAGAAAGCATACTTCTAGATTTCCAACAAGTACATATCCAGGCCGATAATTCTTACTCCAAATACACCCCTTTTTGACAGTCCCCTCATCCTACCTGTCCCCAACTCAACCAAAAGGCTTGGGTCCAGGTGGCCCTTAATTCAGGTTGCTAGCTTTCACTGCCTCTGAATCCACCCACTTAACCTTTGGGGGCAACTTCTCAAGTCCCACCTCCACATAATAGTTTCACAACAGACACCATCTTCTTTTAAAAAACGAACCTTGCTCTCCCTTTCCTACCAGCCTGCATTAGTCCTTTACGTAACAAGCCCACGTCTCTTCCATCTACCTATTACCTTAGCATCAAGCCATGCCCTGGACACTGAGAAAATACCTCGATTAAATGCAATGCGCAGGAATGAAGGACTAGGGGCACAGCAGTCAGTGACCACTTCGTCACATTCCACTCCTAGAAGGAAGTTGGGACGGTTGTCACAGTAACACTGGTAAGAACAGTAACAATTAGTAAGTTCTTACCGGTGTCAGGCACTGGGCTAAGTCCTTTCGGTGCACTGACTCCACAACCACCTGAAGCAAGTCTTATTGCTACTACACTAATCAAAACTAAACAGATGACAGCCTGGGCTCTTTTTGGTCTGTCTCTGGGTATAAAATGCGTAATGTCTTCACCTGTAAGCCGGGAACAAGAATAAACCCCTGGCAGCATCAAACAGACAAAATTTAATTAGGCTACTGTTGCAAACCGGAAGCCACTCCAGCAAGACGTGAAGCCCCTCCTCCGCAGGGTTTTCCTAGCTTGGGAAAATCCGATTCATCTTCCCGGCCACTCCCTGCAGGCTCAGGCGCTGGCGCTGGGGTCAGGCGGGGTGTCACCCCGCCGTCTGCCAATCGCCATGCAAACGTGTTTGTACGCCGCCCCAGCAACAGCGGCCAGGATCGGGCAGGGCTACAGGCCCGGGGCTAGCAACGGCGCGGAGGAACGGTCCCCGGGGCGTGCCCGAGGCGCAGGGCCCATCCGCCCCGCCCTGTCCCTTCGGCGCCCACGGAGCGGGCCGCCCCGCTCCTTCCCGGGCAGGAGAGCCGGGTGTCCACAGGGCAAGCCCGCCCGGCCACTCGGCTCTGCCTCTCGCGCTCACAGCGCCTCCCCGCCGTACCTTCCGGCCGCTCAGCCGAGCCGGGCCCTAAAGTTCCGCAGGATACCCTTGACTGGGCCTCGGCAGACGCTTGCCGGCCAGGCCTGCAGACCAGCCGCAACACCTGAGCACCGCCTCTTCCGTCTCCAGAGCTGTCAGCTGAGAGGGGCGGATGCCGGCGGAGGGTGGGCTCTGCGCAGCCGCCGTCAGCGCGGCTGGCTCCTGCGCGCCCTCTACAGGCCATGGCCACTCGCTGCAGGAGCTTCCACCTACCGTTATGTGCAAGCTTCAAACCCTCAAATTTGTATACGTGCAGGTTCTGAATAGCGAGAGGTTTTTTTTTTGTGTGTTTTTTTTTTTTTACCAATCCCTTAACGTGAACCAGAAGCAACGGTTCACCTAGGGGCAAAGACTCCCTTAATAGTCAATTCCAGATCTGGGATTCACACCTTGAGGTGAATGCTGCATCCATCGTCCCATGTTTCCCTTAAAAACGCATTAACTCACTGCGTTTATTAACTGCTGCGTTTATTAAGGCTTCAAGCTCTGTACTTAGAGCTATATGTACATTTTCCTGCTCTTTACCAAAGCCCTATTATTCGGGTTCTGTTTGCTAGTCTCTTTTACATAGGAAATTGAGACAGCCTCAACACGTTACTAAAAGCCACAATGATTATTGACATAATTAGCCGGATTTAAAATTACATCTTGCCGGGGAGTTGTGGCACACGTCTCTAATCCCAGCACTCAGGAGGCAGAGGCAGGCGGATTTCTGAGTTCGAGGCCAGTCTGGTCTACAGAGTGAGTTCCAGGACAGCCAGGGCTACACAGAGACACCCTGTTTCGAAAAACTTAAATAAATAAATAACATCTCCTCTTACTTCACAGCATAGTACAAACAATAGCGAAAATAGACTGGATATTTAAATGTGAGAGGCATAGCCATTACAACTCTAGGAAGTAAATATGGAAGCCGGATCTTCAATAACTCAAAGAAGACATAGTTTGAAGAAACATAAATTGGATTTATAAAAATTAGAAATATTGAGAGGGGGATGAGATGGGGGAGACCTGGAAAGAGGATAACATTTGAAATGCAAATAAAGAAAATATCCAATAAAAGAAAAAATGCAATGCTGTTAGGACAGAGGTGACTAAGAGAAGAAACACAAGACAGTGCTGTGTCTAGAAATACTAAAATAAAAAGAAAAATGCCTGCTTTGCCAATTTTTCTAAAGCATCATGTATTTACCCACTCTTAGTTAAACAAGGAATGGTTTCAATTGAAAATATCCTCTCTGTTAACAGGTTAAAACATGATCAACAGTTAAATAAACTATCATGAGCCTGTAGGAAAAAAACTAGAAATATTTGTGTTTCAACGGACCCTACTAAGGAAGTAAAAGGACAGCCCATACTTTAAAAAGTTTGGCTAGTTTTCAGAAAAGTTAAATATAGAATTGTAATAATACTCAACAATTCTACTCTTGGGTATAATACTCAGGAGAACTAAAAACTATATTTGCATAAATATTTGATTATAAATGTATATAGCATCAGTGTGTACAAGAACTAAAAAGTGAAAATCCAAAACTCCATCAATGAATGAATAGAATGTGGTATATCCAACAATAGAATATTACTCAGCAGCTAAAAACAATATACAAATACATGCTCCAACACAGATGAACCTGGAAAACATTATGCCAAGTGAAAGAAGTCAGATATAAAAGGCCACATTTTATATTTTCCCACTTATATGAAATGTCTGTGGTAAGCAAAGTGGTAGCAAGTAGGTCAGTGGTTATCAGGAAGATTCTAGGATGTAGCCATTAGTACTTTTGAGGAATAGAACAATGCAGAGTTAGCAGTAACCATTGTACAATTTGGTGGATGTATTAGACACCACCGATTGTGTATATGTGTGTGTGTATGTATATGTATGTATATATATATATATATATATATATATATATATATATATATATATATAGTTTTGTTTTTTGAGACAGGGTTTCTCTGTATAGCCCTGGCTGTCCTGGAACTCACTTTGTAGACCAGGCTGGCCTAGAACTCAGAAATCCGCCTGCCTCTGCCTCCCAAGTGCTGGGATTAAAGGCGTGCGCCACCACGCCCGGCTGACTGTATATTTTTTAAAGAGTTAACTTTTTAGTACAGGTGAATTGTATCTTGATTAAACAAGAGGGGACTTATATAGCGTTAATACATGACATTTAAACAGAATACAGAAATGTTTTACTTCTGGGAACCATCAAGCTGATGTGCTTCAAATGATCTAATAAGCTCCCGTTCTCATTCTGTATCCTTCCCCCGGACCCCATCCCAACCCCTAGAAAAGTAGATTGCAGACCTGGGACTCTAGGCCAAGCACATAAGAATCTTCAGGTCTTAGCCAAGTGAGATACCCTGAAACAGATACAAATGAAATACATACCCTTTAAAGATGCAAGGGAGAAAAGAGAGCCTCCTATGAAACCAAATACCTCAAGATCTCTAAGATGTAAAGAGCAAAGGAGTTCAAGAATCACCTCAAGAGACTCTCAAGGTTGGAGCTAGGGGTAGATTGTGACATCATGCCATGACCTCACATCAGAGATCACAGCACAGCTCTGAGAGGGAGTGTTTCAAAGTAGAGTTAATAATTTAATGGCAATTAAAAGCAAATAAAAGATTTGGACTATAGTTTTCAGAAAAAGATTGGCTAGAATCTTTTAATAAACTTGTCACTAGACTCCATGAAAACACCAGGTTTTTCTCTCTTTGGTTTCACATGCCTGTTAAGTTTTCAGACTGAACTTTTCCCTTGTGTCTAACTCTCTATTAAGTATTTGATATACATTATCTCATTTAAAAGCCCAGGACCCCATGACTTAGGTAAGTTTGTCTCCCTGTTTTGTAAAGGAAGAAATGGTGTTACTAGGAAGAAATGGTCTTTCCAATACTGCTACAGAGATGCAGCCAAGATGATGACAGATTCCTTATGGTCTGACTCTTCTGTAGCCTGTGAGAGAATTAGAATTTGCGGCAATAAATAATGCAGAGGAAGACATAGTTCTGTCCCAAAGCTATAAAATCGAAGGCTTTATGGACGTAGGCTTCAAACTTTACGATATAATGAAGGCAGGCTTGGTGGCACATGCCTATAATCCCAGCATTTAGGAGGCTCAGGCAAGAGGCTTCCTATGAGTCTGAAGCTAGCCTGTGCTACATAGTGAAATGAATCCCAGTTTGTGTGGCCTACAGAATAAAACCCTATCTCCAGGGGTGGGAGAGGGGGAGGAGGTTGCTATCAGAATGTAAAGTGAATAAATAAATTAAAACAAAACAAGACCCTATCTCCAAAATAAATAAATAAATAAATAAATAAATAAATAAATAAATAAATAAATAGGTTTATAGGATAATGATAGGTAAGAGTAAGAACTCAGAGGGTGGAAGAGATCTAACTCCATCCTCTGTCCACAGATGAGGGGCCCAGGTGTGGAAGAGATCTAACTCCATCCTCTGTCCACAGATGAGGGGCCCAGGTGTGGAAGAGAGGAACGTGTGAGCTAAGCAGTTGAGTAGAGCCAGACCATGAGTAGAGTGGGCATGAGTCATTCCGTGGGATGGTTACTACAGAAGTCCACAGACTTTGCATGTTCATTGCCCTCCACTGGGTCGCAAGTGGCACACAGCCTCCTTTTTAGAGACCACCGTCGACAAGCACCCCTGAACCAGGCCCTTTATGCTTAGAGACAACAGCAGTGTGGAAAAATAAGTTCTGCCCAGTCCCAGAAGGATACTGGAGCTGGTGAGCCCTGCCTAGCACAGAAATACCATTAACTTTTGAGTTTTTAATTTTTTTTTCAGTTCTGGGAATTGAACCCAGGGACTTACATATATTAGGGCAGCATTCTATCACTACGCTATCCCACTGTGGTTGTTTAAGTATCCCTCTTAGTATAGTTTAAGGCATTTGAACAGTTGGTCTCCGGCTGTTGGCACTGTTTGGGGGAAGTTTAGGCTGTGTGGCCTGGCTGAAGGAAGTGTGTCGCTGGGTGTGGGCTTTAAAACTAAAAAAACATTACCTGTTTGCAGTTTGTTCTCTCCACTCAGACTTGCAGTTCAAGATGCACACTCCCAGTTTCCTATCTCTGCCACCTCGCCTGCCCCTTGCTCCCGTGCTCTCAGACATGATGGACTCTTAGTCCTCTGAAATCATAAAGTGTAAGCCCAAATGAACTTTCTTCTAGAAGTTGCCTTGGTTGTAGTATTTCATCACAGCAATAGAAAGTAACTAAGATAGATATTAGTACCAGATAGTGGGCTGCTATTGTGAAGAACCTGACCTTTTTTTTTTTTTTTTTTGAGGAATGTGGAAGACTAGAAAAGTGGTTGCATGCTGTAAGCAGAGTGTAATGAGCTGTCTTGGGATCTTGTAAGAGAGTGCTGAAAGCAATGAGTTCTGTGGAGACTCAGTTCAAGAGATTTTAGAAGGGAATAATATGAGCAGTTGTGCTAGGGGCCATTACTGTGATATTTTAACAAAGAATATGGCTGCCTTCTGCCCTTGTCCTAAGAACTTGCCTGAGGCTAAATAAGCAGCCACAGACTCATTTCTTTGGTGGAGGCAAGTTCAAGATGGTATACTATTTAATCTGTGGTGTGGCTATTCTTAATGACTTCTATACAGGTCTACAAAAAAAAAGCAAATGAGGCAAAGAGAAATACAAAGCGCACAGTTTGAAGAGAACTTCAGGAGACTCAGCTACGTCAGAGGCTTGTGCTGAAAGAGGCAAAGGGATTAGGAGAGACCTCAGGGTCTGCAGTGGAATGAGGGGATGGGCACCCTCAGGGTAAAGCCACACCCAGCTAAGCTTCTAACTTGCACAAGAGCCTAAAACACAGCTGAACAAAAAAAGCTCTGCCCATGTGATTCAAGGGGGCAAGGTCCATCCAAGCTGGCAGCCGACCTTAGCACTATCTGTGTGGTTCTGCCTTTAGAGGCACAAAGAATGCCAGAGTGGAGGGATTGTATTTTCCCATTCGATAGAAAGTCAACTAAGACACCCATTGGCTCTCACCATTGACACAGCTTGTCACTGTGTATTTGTTCCCCATGTAGATCTTAAGGGAATCTGAAAACTTGACTGTTATTTTTTTTTCCCATGGAGGCTTCATCCTAAAAACAAAACGAAACAAACCAATGATAAACTGATAGGCAGAAGCATGGGAATAACCCTGTTATGAAGAGTTAACAGAATCCTAACCATGCACGAGGTCCTGCTGGAAGAAGCTGAGTACTGACTGAGCTAAACGCACAGCAGCTCAGCACACAGCCATCGCCATGATGGTCATCATCAACCTAGCTGTCACCATCCCTATCTGATTAGTTTTTTACATTTTTGATTATGTGAGTGTGTGTGTGTGTGAAAGTATGTGCACATAAGTACATAAGGATGAGACCAGAGACATCGGGTCCCCTTAGAACTGAAGCAACATGTGAATGTGGGACAGCTAGCATGGATGCGGCCAGCCAAACTCAGGTCTGCTACAAGAGCAGAATATGCTCCTAATTGCTAAGAGATGTCTTCAGCCCCTTCACCCTGTTTTAAAGCTGAGAATTGTTGTTGTTGTTGTTGTTGTTGTTGTTGTTGTTGTTGAGCCTAGGACTGAACCCAGAGCCTTGTGCTTGCTGGCAAGCACGCTACCACTGAACTAAACTCCAAGTCCCAAAGCTGAAAAATGAGAAGCTCATCAGTTTACCATTGTCTCTGACAGGGTAAATAACAGAGCGAAACCATGATCCTGGACAGCTAAGAGTCCTGAGCCTGCATCATCATCTCTAGTGCCATGCATGCTTAGACCGACTCAACACTTTTCACAGATGAAGTGCTCGATTGGCTCTGTAAGGAAAAATAGATCACTGGTGCGACTGGCTTCCTGGATCAGTGCAGTCCAAACCATCCCGTGGGTCATCCCAGGATGACCTAAAGACAGATCTCTACAGAGGCTTCGGGTGGCTGACAGCATGGACTATTTCCTGTACTTTTGATACAAGATAAAATCTGATTACAATAATAGGCACAGAATGGTCCTGTTTATACTTGCAACCTGGCAATTTATTATTATTCCCTTGAATCAGAGTGAAAGGAGTTTTGTAACCTCAAGGTAGCATGGTTCTGTGAAGAGGAAGGAGGGTGAGGTTTAGCAGCAGCTGCCATCATAAATCAGTGTGTGGCAGTTCCTCTCAGAGCTCCAGGCTCAACTCCTAGCTGTCAAAAACTTGTAAAGGGAAGCCCCATGAGAATTTATGTAACGATGGGAAGGCTCATTTTCCTTCCTGCAAGAGCCTTTCTGGAGCAAGGAGAGGATTAAGCGGACTAGATTCTATACAAAGAAGAAGAAAAGAAAAAAAAAAACAAAAAAACAAAACAAAACAAAACCCTGGGTTCAGACAGAGGGAAAATGTGGGTCAACTTGAGCTATTTCCCTTGCCCCCTAAATATTGACCTTGTAAACAGAGAAGAACATGCTGAATTCCACCAAATAAATGAATGATTGGGTGACTGAATGATTTAATGACTGAGTGGGATCCAGGCTTCCTCTGGGCTGGTTCTTTCAGTGTGAGAACAGTTCGATCCCAGACTGACCCAGAAATGCTGAGTGTATACAGGGCCAACCAACAGAGTCAGCTTATGAATATTCATGTGCAGATGATGCTCTCCATCAATGTATTTGATTTTTGTGTTTACTGATACATTTTCAAATTCACTGTGTAGACCAGAATTCGGGGGCTGGGGGGTGGGGGGGTCACTGGGGCAGGGACAGGAAGAAAGTTGTGCTAAAAGCAAACATTATTTTTGAACAGATCTGTTGAATAAAAATACTTAGAGCAAATATATATATATATTCGCTGTTTATCTAAGATTCAGATCTAACTGGGCAACCTGTATTTTTCCTATGTCAAATCCGGCCATCTGTATCTGAGCCAATAGTGCTCATAGGGTTGAGGACAGTAGCTGGGGGACATGCTACACCTGGGAGCCATAAGGAAGTAGAACCAAAAGTGGAGAATTATGCAGAATGTGGAGACAGAGCCAGGTGGCCACAGAGGGCAGGGAAGCAGAGAGACACAGGTATTGGGAGTAAGGTGACCTGGAGGATGCTGAATAGGGAAACACCGTCACTTCCTGGTGATGCTATGGCGTTGGTTGTAGAATGTGGCTCTAAAAGGCTACTGGTGCTTCTGAGAGACTAACCAGAGTTCCCAGTGTGGCTAGGGTGAAGATTTGGTGCTTGCAGAATCACCTGTGGACTCTCAGTATTGAAGTCTATCAACCAGGTGCAGAGACACATATATCCCCAGGACCCGAGAGATGAGGCAGGAAGACCAAGAGTTCCAGACCAGCTTGATTGAGCTACTGAGAGCCTGCCTCAGACGGTAACACCAACAAATGACAACACAAACAAACGAAAACAGAACTGAAACCAGTCAATGAAGCCAGACAGCGGTGGCCCCATGCCTTTTGTCCTAGCACTTGGGAGGTGGAGGCAGGAACAGTTAATCAGGTCAGTCTGGTCTACAGAGTGAGTTCCAGAACAGGTAGACTGCACAGAGGAACTCTGGAGAATCTAAAAAAAAAGGAGAAGAAAGGAAGGAAGGAAGGAAGGAAGGAAGGAAGGAAGGAAGGAAGGAAGGAAGGAAATTAGTGCCTTCCCTCTCTGAAAATTGGGGTGAGAGAGAGAGCTTCTAGAAAGAGTGATAATTGAGCTAGAAATCAGACAGTCACCCTTGGCAGACTAGGAAAGGAGAAATATGAATTTTCTTATCCTGCCTCTGGCGTTTCACAAAGCTTTCCAATTCACTCCCCGGGTGGGGACCCTTTGAGGGCTATCACTCTTTTCTAAGACAGAACACCTTTTTGTTTCTCGAAAAGTCCTATATCTTGGCAAGTTTCTCCTTGAAAAGTCCATTTTTCTTCCTGTACTTGTCTAAAAAGAGAAGCCATGATGTGAGAGTTGACATTTGTCACCTGTCCTAGGAAAGTCCCCAAGTGCCACGCCAGGAGCGAGTGATCCAGAATATCAGAGTTGAGTCCCCTAACCAAGACTCCAGACGCTCACTCCAGCTCTGCCCAGCCACCGGTGTGAGGGGGACGATCCTGAGGGCACTGCCTCCAGACCTCTTTGGAGCTGGCTTGGAGAGCAGTCTCAGGAAGAGGGCCAGACCAGAATGTCTATACTGAGTGGGTGGGCTTAGCCTTTCTCTAGCTGTCCTGTCAGTCAAGGTTGTACCTTACCAGTGTGAGCCCTGGGGGTTCCAAGTGCTCTGAAAAGATCCTCTGGTTCTCACCCTCCTTCCTCATTTTGCCTCTCAGCTCCTCACTGTAGACAAGGGTTCACCTCAAGGCTCCGGGTTAGAGAAGACATCAAGCCCTAGCTTTAACTGACCCTCATCTTAAAATCCATAGGACCCGAAGGAGGCCATGCTCAGCTGTTTTAAAGCGATTTCAACTACTGCCTCTGCTCCTTCCAAACTTTTTCCCAAATTCTAGGAAATGAAGTCTTTCTGGACAAATTCCAGTGACAGCTCATCCTCTGACAGCGCTGCTAAAGGTCAGCTGCGCCCAGAAGAAGGAAGGAGAGAAAAGAACAAAATGGAGGCCGTGTTCCCAGAGACAATCACTGGGAACAGTCTGACATCTTGTTTCATAAACCTTTGGAACTTTCAAGGGGTGGCTTCGCTTCATGTCACCAATGCCAATTAAAAAAAAAAACCCATAACAACAGTTTAAAACAAAAAACCAAAACGACACATGCAACATGTCTTTAATCCCAGCACTTGGGAGGCAGAGGCAGGTAGATTTCTGAGTTCGTCTACAAAGTGAGTTCCAGAACAGCCAGGGCTATACAGAGAAACCCTGTCTCAAAACAAACAAACAAACAAACAAACAAAAGAACCCCCAAACCAAAACAAAGTAATAACAACAAAACACATGTGCGATACACATTCAAAGCCTAATGATGTGAGTCCTTTTTTTTTTTTTTTTGGTATTCGGGGTTATAACACACATATGCATGTATGAGCACACATATTTATTATATATAATTTTATATAGCATTACTATATATTCACAGCAATCTCTTTTCAAGAATATAAATAACACATAAAATCATGAACTCCATTCTTCTGGTCACTGGTTATCTTTTGCCGTTGTTGCTATATTGAGACAGGGTCACATGTAACCCAGGCTGGCCTCCAACTTGCTGTGTAGCCAAGAATAACATCAAACTCCTGATCGTTTGGCCTCTACCTCCCAACTGCTGGCATAACACGCATGTACCACCACACCCAGGCTGGGTCATCTATAAGGAGATGTGTTATTGTTTGTGCTATCTTTTCTGGTTATGTTCTTCTGTTCAGCATAGCTGCATGAACCCTCCTTCCGGTGTTGGTGACTGTCCCCTCTCTGCCTTGTTCTCTGCCTTTGGCCACCAGATGGCATTCTGGAAACACTGCCAGTTTAGAGACATTTTCTGCATCCAGGTTCTCTCAGTGGCCTCCCCTCTCTCTGCCACCTTTCCCGGGTGCAGCTGAAGGTGCAAGGCAGATCTGTAGGATCTTGGACAAATTTCCTGTGTTCAGCTTCTTTATTAGCCTGATGACTTGGCTGTGGGTCGAGATGAGAGGACATAAGTAAACAACTGAGGACACAGGCTGGCAAGTCATGGCCGATTTCACTGTTCTTCCCAAAGCTCTTCTCCAGAACAAGTTGTAGGTCCTTTCCGTGGGAACCCAGGCCTTTCACCACCCAGTGACCGGGGTCCCACCTTCATACAGCCTCCAGATTCAGTACCACTTGACACTTATCCACTTGGGAGTCTCCGCCCAGTCTGCCTCCCTGGTCTGCTTTGCCTTCCTTTTTGCTCTTTCCCTTGCCTTAGTGAACTAACTCCTCCCGTCCACCAGGGAGCACCTGCCCCGCCCGAGGCATGACTGCTGACTCTTCAGCCACAGTCCGCAGCCACCACATTGAGCTCACATTTTCATTTCCCCTACTTCCGCATTGACTGGAAGCCCTTTGGGGTCACAGTCTCTTCTCTGCCTGGTGCAGTAGTAGGATGAATAAGGGTCAGACAGTGACGTCATCACGTAGGCTGTCATCAGAGGCCAATGAGCACCCACATGGCTCTCTCCTTGTAGGACAGCCTGCCTCTTGTTCATTCAGAGCTAAGATAGACCAGATCAGGGGAGGAAAAAAAAAAAAAAGAACAAAACCAGAAAGGTAAAGGCATAAATAGCTTCATATTTGCATATGAGCCATTAAAGCTGCAAGATGAGAGAAAGAAAATAGTGGTCCCACCTGCTGAGTGCTGTCTGCCAGGCCTTTGTATGAATTGCTTCTTTTTCATCCTTACTATAATCTTATAGATGACAACACACTGTCAGAAAAGGGAACTGAGGCTCAGAGACTCAAGTAACTTGTGCTCTAAGTCTGTGAGGATCCCAAGGTCCCCAAAGCTGAGTCGCAGGAAATGGCCTATGGACTCAGGACCCTCGCCTTGGCTTAGTGCACTCAGTAAGACTACTCAGCAAACTGCAGGAGGGAAATGCAGGATAGAAGGAAAGAAAGGGCAAAGGGAGGGGGAGGGAGCACACATGGTTAACCCTCAGCCACCCCAACCTGACTGCCGTGGGTCTCCATGCCAACAAGCCCCAAGTGGTGTCACTGCATCCAAATGGGGCATCACTGGCCCCAAGGACTCAGCAACAGACACCCATCTTTGAGAAGTTGACCTTAATTTCCACACTTTGAAATGCTTTACAGATCTCCAGAATAAAGCCTATGCAGGGCTGGGCCATAAGGCTGGATGAATCCTGGAGGCAGCATCCTGAGGGGGAAAGCAGAAGTCAAGAGGCCATGCAAGCCACCTGCCCCTCCTCTGCCTGAGACAGAAGGTCAACAGGAGGGAGAGGTCACCCTGCGTCTTGGGGTGGGAGTGGAGGCAGCAAGGCAGCCCTGTTAGGACTCTCATAAACAAATGTGTGGTGAGAAGAATTGCAGGAAAGACAGATGAAAGAAAGGGAGAGGAAGGTGTGGGAGAAGGAACAGTGAAAAGGGTGAGACGGGGGGGGGGGGGGGGGGGGGGGGGGGGGGGGGGGCGGAAGAAAGGCTGGGGGTTCCCCAGACAGGGACTCAAGTTGGACCAGATGCAGAGAACAATGGATCTCAGGAAGGGGAGGGGGAGGGAACCTTGCAGTCAGATCAGACAGGTCCTTACAGCTTCTAGCAGTGCCACTGACAGCCTAGGTGCCCGAGTGAATAAGAACTACCCCATGGCTAATGTAAGCTCCAGCCACAGGTGGGATGGGCTGTGGGGACTACAGTAACTTTATTCTTGGGACCAGCTCGGAGAGGTTAAGTCATTTGTCCCGGCAGACCCAGATGTTGCATTGCAGAGCCAACATTTGAGCCCATTTTGCTCCTGTGGCCGTTATATGCATCACAGCTGCTTTTCAGAGAGACAAGCATGGGGGGCAAAGTTGAGGCTGAGAGTCCAGCAAGTGTAGGAAAAGGGCAGGGGCAGAAGGCAGAAGAATGGGAGAGGAAGGCAAGCAAAAGAGATGAAGTAGAGAGATGGGGAGCCCGACATGCCCTAGAGGGATATCAGCATAGGTCAAGTTCCTTGCTCACTTGACTACGCAGTGACTCCTTGTCCCTCATTGGCTGCCTTGCTGCATGGACAGCACCTTCGCATCCAGCCTGTCCCGGGAGCCCTGGCCTCATCCTCTTCAGCAACAGGCCTCTCGGCCTCACAGGAAATGCTCTTTCTCTAATTGCCATTGAAACCCGCAGCCCTCCCTTTTCCTGTAGGTGGGGTTTCCATAGGAAAAAGCTGCTTCTTTGCTTCCCCAGTCTAGTAACTGTTTGGAAGTCAAATCCCTACATCCTGCTTTACTAGGTCAAGTCTCTCTCAGACCGGTACTTGCCCATCGCTGCTAAGTGGACCAGCTGGTGCTGCCTCGGAGCGGGAATCTCTTCCAGCAATTTATCTGTTCTGGGACCTCTCAGATCACTTGTCACGAAGATGGCCTTGCTTGGGAATCCTGCTCCTTACAGCATCTTCTAATTATGGGACAGAGTTGTACCAGCAGGTCTGAAGTGGGAGATCCAGGCTGACCAAGCCATTCAGGAACTACTGGGGACCAGTCCTGCCTTTGAAAAACTCCAGTCCAGCCCACCCGCCGGTAAGCATGATGCTACTTCTGCCATTCCTGCTAGGGCTCTTAGGGCCAGGAAGCTACTTGTTCATTTCAGGGGATTGTCAGGAGGTGGCCACTGTCATGGTGAAATTCCAAGTGACAGAGGAAGTGCCGTCTGGCACGGTGATAGGGAAACTGTCCCAAGAACCAAGCGTGGAGGAGAGGCGTGGGAAGGCAGGAGATGCCTTCCAGATTCTGCAGCTGCCTCAGGCACTGCCGTTTCAGATGAACTCTGAGGACGGCCTGCTCAGCACTTCCAGCCGGCTGGATAGGGAGAAGCTATGTCGGCAGCAAGATCCCTGTCTGGTGTCATTTGATGTGCTTGCCACAGGGGCGTCTGCTCTAATTCATGTGGAGATTCAGGTGCTAGACATCAATGACCACCAGCCACAGTTTCCCAAAGATGAGCAGGAGCTGGAAATCTCTGAGAGTGCCTCTCTGCACACACGAATCCCCTTGGACAGAGCTCTTGACCAAGACACAGGTCCTAACAGCTTATATTCCTACTCACTGTCTCCTAATGAACACTTTGCCCTGGATGTTATTGTGGGCCCTGATGAGACCAAACATGCAGAGCTTGTGGTGGTAAAGGAGTTGGACAGGGAAGTCCACTCGTATTTTGATCTGGTGCTGACCGCCTATGACAATGGGAATCCCCCTAAGTCAGGAACCAGTGTGGTCAAGGTCAACGTCCTGGACTCCAATGACAATAGTCCAGTGTTTGCTGAGAGTTCACTAGCACTAGAAATCCCAGAAGACACTGCCCCTGGTACTCTTCTCATAAACCTGATTGCTACGGATCCTGACCAAGGACCCAACGGGGAGGTAGAGTTCTTCTTCGGCAAGCATGTGTCCCCAGAGGTGATGAACACCTTTGGCGTAGATGCCAAGACGGGCCAGATCATTCTGCGCCAAGCCCTAGATTACGAGAAGAACCCTGCCTATGAGGTGGATGTCCAGGCAAGGGACTTGGGTCCCAACTCCATCCCAGGCCATTGCAAAGTTCTCGTCAAAGTTCTGGATGTCAATGACAATGCCCCAAGCATCCTCATCACATGGGCTTCCCAGACGTCGCTGGTGTCAGAAGATCTTCCCAAGGACAGCTTCATTGCACTTGTCAGTGCGAATGACTTAGACTCGGGAAACAACGGTCTAGTCCACTGTTGGCTGAATCAAGAGCTGGGCCACTTCAGACTGAAAAGGACTAACGGCAACACGTACATGCTGCTCACCAATGCTACGCTGGACAGAGAGCAGTGGCCCATATATACTCTCACTGTGTTTGCCCAAGACCAAGGACCCCAGCCCTTATCAGCTGAGAAGGAGCTCCAAATTCAGGTCAGTGATGTCAACGACAATGCCCCTGTGTTTGAGAAGAGCCGGTATGAGGTCTCCACTTGGGAGAACAACCCGCCCTCTCTTCACCTCCTCACGCTCAAAGCGCATGATGCTGACTTGGGCAGTAATGGAAAAGTGTCATATCGCATCAAGGACTCCCCCGTTTCTCACTTAGTCACTATTGACTTTGAAACAGGAGAAGTCACTGCTCAGAGGTCACTGGACTACGAACAGATGGCAGGCTTTGAGTTCCAGGTGATAGCAGAGGACAGAGGGCAACCCCAGCTCGCATCCAGCATCTCGGTGTGGGTTAGCCTCTTGGATGCCAATGATAATGCCCCAGAAGTGATTCAGCCTGTGCTCAGTGAAGGCAAAGCCACCCTTTCGGTGCTTGTAAATGCCTCCACGGGTCACCTTCTGTTGCCCATTGAGAATCCCAGTGGCATGGATCCAGCAGGTACTGGTACACCACCAAAGGCTATCCACAGCCCCTGGTCTTTCCTTTTGGTGACAATCGTGGCAAGGGATGCAGACTCGGGGGCCAATGGGGAACTCCTCTACAGCATTCAAAGTGGGAATGATGCTCATCTCTTTGTCCTCAGCCCTTCCTTGGGGCAGCTATTCATTAATGTCACCAATGCCAGCAGCCTCATTGGGAGTCAGTGGGACCTGGGGATAGTGGTAGAAGACCAGGGCAGCCCCTCCTTGCAGACCCAAGTTTCATTGAAGGTCATGTTTGTCACCAGTGTGGACCACCTAAGGGACTCTGCTCATGAGCCCGGAGTTCTGAGCACACCAGCACTGGCTATGATCTGCCTGGCTGTACTGCTGGCTATCTTTGGATTGCTCTTAGCCCTGTTCGTGTCCATCTGCAGGACAGAGAGAAAGGATAACAGAGCCTACAACTGTCGTGAAGCTGAGTCATCATACCGCCACCAGCCCAAGAGGCCCCAGAAACACATTCAGAAGGCAGATATCCACCTGGTGCCTGTGCTTAGGGCACACGAGGATGAGACTGATGAAGTTAGGCCATCTCACAAGGATACCTGTAAGGAGACACTGATGGAGGCAGGCTGGGACTCCTGCCTGCAGGCCCCCTTCCATCTCACACCAACCCTATACAGGACCCTGCGTAACCAAGGCAACCAGGGAGCACTGGCAGAGAGCCAGGAGGTACTGCAGGACACCTTCAACTTTCTCTTTAACCATCCCAGGCAAAGGAATGCCTCCCGGGAGAACCTAAACCTTCCCGAGTCCCCACCTGCCATACGCCAGCCACTCTTAAGGCCTCTAAAGGTGCCTGGCAGCCCCATAACGAGGGCAACTGGAGACCAAGGCAGTGAGGAGGCCCCACAGAGCCCACCAGCGTCCTCTGCAACCCTAAGACGGCAGCGGAATCTCAATGGCAAAGTGTCTCCTAGGGGAGAGTCCGGTCCTCATCAGATCCTGAGGAGCCTGGTTCGGCTATCTGTGGCTGCTTTTGCGGAACGGAACCCCGTGGAGGAGCCTGCTGGGGACTCTCCTCCTGTCCAGGTACCTCTGGCATGGGCAGCACTTTTTCTGGTCAGCCCCCAAAGAATTAGATCACTAAAAGCATTAGACACCCTAGTTTCTCATATTCATCCTTAGACTCACCCAGTACTGGGTGATGCAGAGGTTAAGGGCACAGTGGCCAGGATCACTGTGTGATCCAAGACTAATTAGTTGTCTGTGGGCCTCAGTTTCCTTAGTCGTGAGATGGGTATGTCAGTGAGCAGTACGTGCCTTGTAGAGTTGTCCTGATGATCAGCCAGTTAATTCCTGTAATGTGCTAATGCATGCTTGGCAAAGGTAGTGATTAGGAGTTAAAAACCTTAGAGTAAGTTTTGCCTTGGTTCAAATCCTGCCTCCACCTCTTCCCACCTGTGGCTCATTGAGAAGTTAACTCGGCTTATCTATTGAAGGTATCTACTTTAGTAGCTTGCTTCTCCCAAGTCTGCATTAGAAACAAAAAGAATCAATCAATGGCAGCAGTGCCTGGACAGCTGTGTCTGTCTGTCCTATAGTGCATGCTCAGCAAATGAATACTATCGCCTCCACAAAACACCTGTCCATCCTGCTGCAAACCTTCTCCGTCTTAGCTAGGCAACCTCCCTGTGAAGGAGACAGGTCTATTTACCACTGCCCCAGGCTCCAGGGGAAGCGCTTGACTTGCCTGAGACTCCAAAGGTCTGCGTGCTGGGCTCACAGAACAATCCAGTGGAAACAACGCTTCTAGCTAGGCAGATCCAAGTTCAAACACAGCAGCTTAGAACTGCAGAACAGAGGCAATGACCTTTAACGGTGGAGCCTCACTGTCTTCATCTACAAAATGGGATTTCAACGCCAAGCTTACTTGGTCTCTACTGCCCTGGAGGGGCGGATTAATGGGATGATGAGTGACTATCTGTTTCCTGCTTTGGGATTTACTAAGCACAGATGGGAGGTTTGCTCGGAGATAGTGCTTAACACATCCCTAAATGCTTCTCTGACTCCCAGAGAGTTTTCTCTGTGCTAGCCTGTGCTGCGGCAGAGACACGCTTTTGTGGACCAGACAATCAGTTCAGGTTTCTCATGAAGCAAGCACACAGCTTCCTTCCCAGCCCCCTTCCCAGGAAACCACCTGGTGGCTTAGCTAGTCTCCTAGGAATCTTACCCTAGGGCTCCCTGCAAACCCAGAGGAAGCTACAGCCAATGACTTCATTCATTCCCTCCCAATCATCCACCAGTTGCTTTTTGAATGCACTCTTAGGCCATGTCACTGGCCATGGCAGGAGAGAGCAGACACTCTGCACGACACACTAAAGTGGTGGATAGAAAGGTACCCACGTGGAGTCAGTTGGAGGGCGAGAGAAAGATACCCAATGCCCAGGTCTTTATGACAGTTCAGCTCCTCAATAAAGTCAGATCTAAGTTCAATTTCCAGGCCTTGGTGCTGTGAGGACTGTGAACCTCGGCTTCCATCTCTTTAAGTGTTTGAGATGGTGTCTCTTTCCTGCAGCTATTGTGTGGCACAAATGAGATTAGTTGTCACCAGGTAATTTCTAAGTGCTACCACAGGCTCTATCAAGTGAATCAGGTGCCTCAGCTTACAGAAATATAAGCACCATGTGACCGCAGTCTTATGCCTGCACTGCTGAGGACACTAGTTTAGTGGCTCTTCAGTTTGGATTTACCTGGGTAAAAGGTAGCAGGTGGCTTCCTTTTAAGGGCTTCTGGGCCTGGTGGGGAGGTAGGATCTACCTGAGGTAGGCTATGGGACCCTGACTCTCCCAAGTCTCGGTGAAATCCCAGCCTGGCCACAGAGAAGCAGCACTTTTAGGGGTTATACCCCTGAGTCTGCGAAAGCATTTTAGTATCAAGATAGCTCATTAACCCTGACAATGCCGTAGAGATGCGAACTTCAGAGATGAGAGGCAACTAAGCTGGGGTCTCAGTATCTGCTTGGAAGTTCCCAAGCTAGTGACCACAAGGAGAATGCAATCTGCCAAGACAGGGTCTGCTTCTGGCTCTCTCCTGGACTTCAGGGTATAGGGCTGACATCTGGACAATCCCCACTTCTTTCACCTTCTGAAACGTCCATTTTTTTTTTCCTGGCCCTTAACAGAAGCAGTCTTCTGTTACCGTCTAGACCCCCTAGTCTCTGGCGGACTTCCTGCGGAGCCTTAAGTCTCAGCAGGAGTTCCTGGCACACCGCCAGAATTCAAAAAAGCATTTGTTGAATTGCCTGAAAGCCAAATTTGGTGGCACATGCCTATAGTTACAGTCTTTCAGGAAGCTAAAAAGAGAGTTCAAGGCTAGCCTGCACAGCATAGTAAGATCCTGTCTTCTCGATGGACAGAAAGCAAATGGATAGTTTTCTTCTGCAGTGCCTGCTCCCAAATAAGTTTGAGACCTCTGCTCCTACAGACCTCACCCCTTCCCAATACCCAAATATAGTCTCTGTCACACACACACACACACACACACACACACATACACACTGTGCGCCCCCCACCCCGCCCCTATCCCCTGTCTTCCTTGTAAACCATGAACCTCCAGAGACAAAAGGGGAGTGTGTCCCTTTCTTGTTCTTCTAAGTTCCACAGAAACACTATACCTGGCACAAATGCTTTTAAATGCATGACCATTGATTGACAGGGCGAATAAGTGAATTGATGAAATGGCACCATTTCTTCTCTATACAATGCAGTCATCCATACTGCCCACACAAACTGGCCAGAATGCGTGAATACAGTTCAATGGTAATCCTTATCAAAGTAACAACCGTCAGATCAGGAAATGCCCTATTCACTCCGACCCTCAAAGTCCACCGGCCACTCCAGGGAAGGAGCTTGTGGGGATGGTTTCAAGGGTCTCCGTGCTATCTCCTTCAGCTGCCCAGGGCTTGCGGTGACAGACAAAGCCAGGAAGCACCCTCCCCCCAGGTCCCTTACTCAGTCCTACAGGTCCATCCCCCCCAACCCCCCCTATCTGATCACAGAAGCATCTGAAGCCAGAGGAAAAACTATAAAAAGAAAGCACCAGCATTGAGGGAAACATCCGGCGAGGAAGCGTGCGGGGTCGGAATTGTGTGGAGTCAACAGATTTTTCCTGTCTTGTAGCAAATCTCCCAGCTGCTGTCCTTGCTGCATCAGGGCCAATTCCAGCCCAAACCAAACCACCGAGGAAATAAATACTCGGCCAAGCCCGGCAGTAGCAGGTAAGCAGCACGTAGCACCCACAACACAGTCCCCTCTGGGCCCCTAAGCCACTACAGCCTTGGTGATGTGTGGAAGGGTGAGCACGCCCTAGGAACTCAGCCCTGGGGGTACTTGCAGCAGACAGCACCCATCCCCCACTCCGGAAGCTCCGTCCTGGGGCCACTGTATTTATGATATTTACAGGTCCCAATGTCACCAAGGAAATTACTTCATCTCTTACCTTTGACTATCTGTCCCCTGATTACTCGATTGGTTTGAAATCTGTACCTTTCTCCTTTCTTTCTCTTGGCCTACTACATCAGGACGTAGATGTGAGGGCATGGCCCTCAGGACAGGTCCTGGAACTGAAGAGACCTCAAGGGGGATATCAAATCCTACTCCTCACTATAGAAGGGAGAAATAGATTTTCTTTCTGCAGGCTCAACTTTTGAGCCTGTGGAAATAAACTGGTAATAGGGCAGTGAACAAGAGAAAAGCCTTAAAAATGTTTTAAAATTATTTTACATGTACTTTGCATATGAGTGGGTGGAAGAGTGGATGTGGAGGATGGAGGACCACATGTAGGATGGAGGACCACATGTAGGATGGAAGACCACATGTAGGATGGAGGGCCACATGTAGGTGTTTGCTTTCTCTTTCCATCACGAAGGTACTAAGGATTGAACTCAGGCCATAGGGTTTGGTGACAAGTACCCTTAGCCTCTAAGGCATTTATCTACCTCACTAGCCCCGTTACAATTTCTTCAAATCATAATTTTATGTGATACAGAAACCTTTAGATTGAAGATCCAAAGACCCATTTTTTAAAGATTGGGTTCAGTGTTGCAGGAATACCTATGAAAAATATAATTGGATAGGAGGGGAATGAGGAATGGAAATTTAGACCAAGTGGGGAGCCCCAGCAAGGCCTCTCTGTATAGCTCCTTGACTGTTCCACCTCACATTTCTTGCTTCCAGGTATGGGACAGGAGCTTTTTCTGGAACAAGGGACTTATAACCTACAAGCAAGCTAGGCAGCTCAGAGACTTTCTTTTTATTGCCAACTCTTACCCAGAAAGTAAGGGGGAAATTCCAGTCCTGTTTTTAGGTTTTAGGGTTGGTTTTGGATAGAGTTCTAGTTTCTATGACCTACTTTGGGAAGGGAATTCTGATTGCTATCTACTTGCCTTTGGGAGAGGGAACTCTGGGATAGGAGGTCAGAGGGGCAGCTTTAAAGGCCTTAATAGTACATACATTCCAGAATCATGAGTCTAGATTCGAATTCTTGGCTTAATTACTTAGTCAACAAGTGGGGGCTGGGGGGGGGGGGAAGAGGATAGACTAGCTGCAAAAATTTTCTCGCTGGTAAAATGGGAAAGCCTCTTCTGTATAGACTTGAAAAGGTCCAGCGAGCGAGTGACTGCACTTTGCGGAGAGCCTACACCTGGGTTAGGGTAGTCCACGCTGTTTCCCCCAGCTTGCTGCCTCCTAGCTGATCGCTTAATAGCAGCAACAGCAGCAAGGGTCACAGTGGGAAATGAGGACAAGGAACTACAGATGGAACTCATGGGCCTTAGGGGCTCTGGGGAGGCTTTTCACCTGTAGAGATGAGCTTCCTCCTGAAGGACTGTCAGAGAGGCCCTGAGGCTCAATGAGACATAGGGGCCCCATGTTAAGCCAGGAAACTGGGGTGCAGATGCAGATATGATGCACCACCCTCTCCCTCCACCACCCCCGACCCCAAACACAGACATACACGCTTTGGTAGGAGGGAAGTTGCTCACTCATTCCATAGGTTTGTCAAGCACCCTGTGTGTGCCAGGCCGTGTTCTGAGTACTTAACAAGAGAATGAAGAATAAGAAAGGCCAAAAAGGGGGGGGAGGGGGGGCTGGAGAGATGGCTCAGTGGTTAAGAGCACCAACTGTTCTTCCAGAGGTCCTGAGTTCAATTCCCAGCAACCACATGGTGGCTCACAACCATCTGTAATGGGATCCGATGCCCTCTTCTGGTGTGTCTGAAGAGAGCAATGGTGTACTCATATACATAAAATAAATAAATACGTAAAAAAAAAAAAAAAAAGGCAAAAAGAGCCTTGCCTGGCTGGTGCAGGGTAGATGACCAAGTTGTCTGAAGAAGTTTATTAAATGCTGCCCTGTGCTATACTCCTCTGAGGTGTGAGGGGGCAGTAGTGAGCAACACTACCAATGGCTTCCTTTCTCTTCTGTGTGCCTACTGGTTACACTGTTGCAGGGCAGTCTGCTAAACACACACACCACACACACACACACACACACACACACACACACACACACACACACACACACCAGGAAAGCTACTAGGCATCACTCCCATTTCCTTCTAGAGGAAACAGTCTCCAGGAGTGTAAGACCCAGTTCACCCTGACTCTGTAAGCCAGGCTGTACACCAGTGCCCTGTATAGATGGCAAAGGCTGCCTGAACAGATGGTTCTGTGGGAATTCCTCACGTGAAACCCCGTCGGCTTTCTTCACAGGGGCACCATCCCAGACACAGAGGGCCTTGTAGGCCTCAAGCCTGGTGGCCAAGCAGAACCTGACGTGGAAGAAGGGCCCCCGAGCCCGGAGGAGGACCTTTCTGTAAAACGACTTCTAGAAGAAGAGCTGTCAAGCCTGTTGGACCCTAATACAGGTAGGGATACCCCAGGGTCACCTTGGTGCTGTCTCTGTGCCCATCATCCTCCCATGCACCCCGAATGCAGAGTTTTGCTTCAGTCCGCTGTAGAGAGGGGCGTGGCCAGCATTTTATTTGCCCTGTAGTCTCAGAAAATGGTTATTTATCTGTTTGCTCATTTAGTAATATGGTGGTAGACATAGTTATTTAAGACAGGGTTTCACTCTGTCAATATGTAGCCCAGGCTAACCTTGAATTATTCTTTGAAATCCTCCTGCCTCAGTTTCCCAGTGTGAAGTACAGGGATCACAGGCATGAGCCACATACCCAGCCTTCCTTTGTTTAATGACCAGGGTTTTCACCATTTTTATGTATTTTTTTATTTTATGTATATTGGTGTTTATGCCTGCACATTTGTGTGTGTGAGGGTATCGAATCCCCTGGAACTGGAGTTACAGACAGTTGTGAGCTGCCATGTAGGTGCTAGGAATTGAACCCAGGTCCTCTGGAAAAGCAGCCAGTACTTTTAACCATTGAGTCATCTCTCCAGCCCCTAGGTTCTATTTTTTTTTTTAAATCATTGTTAAGAATAATGAACAAGGCTGGGTATGGTGGCGCACGCCTTTAATCCCAGCACTCGGGAGGCAGAGGCAGGAGGATTTCTGAGTTCGAGGCCAGCCTGGTCTACAAAGTGAGTTCCAGGGCAGCCAGGGCTACACAGAGAAACCCTGTCTCGAAAAAAAAAAAAAAAAAAAAAAAAAAAGAACAGACTGGAGAGATGACTCAGTGGTTAAGAGCATTGGATGCTTTTCCATAGGACCTGGGTTCAGTGGCTAGCACCCACATGGTAGTTCACAACCATTTATAACTGGTTTATATCACAACCAATTATAACATTTTAAATCCCATTCCAGGGGATCCAACATCCTCCTCTGAACTTCACAGGCAATAGGTACACACTTGAAGCCCAGACAGACATCGGGTAAAACAGAATAAATACATTTCTTGAAAATTAAAAAAAGAAAAAGAATAACATAGCACAAGGCTTGACTTCAGGGTCATTGCTGAGTGAACAACCACTTCATTCTTGATCAGTGTGCCCCGGCACCAGGAAAGCCTACAGGCAGTCCTCTGGGAGTACATAATAGCCAGTGCAGTGTACAGGTGAGCACAGGCTCAGGAACTGAGCTGGCCTGCCCAAGTCTCCGTGCTCATGGCAGGGGTGCTCAAGCCTGCGCAGTAGCAACTTAACTGCACTATTACGTTTGGCATATTTAAATAACCTTCCCCTCCAGAAAGGAGGCAACTCCTTAATGTGCTAATTGAAACTCAAGAAAAAGAATTTTTTGGTAGAAAACAATTTTTTTTTTTTTTTTTTTTGGTTTGGGAGAATGTTTCTAGGTTCATTCACAAGTACTGTATTAAATGGGCCAGTTGGTACATGCCTATGATACCAGAATGTGGGAGTGGAAAAGTCAGAAGTTTAAGGTCCTCCTCCGTTACATTCTGGTTTACTCTGGGCTATATCAGACCCTGTTTTTTTGTTTTTGTTTTTGTTTTTGTTTTTGTTTTTGTTTTAATTTAAAAAAAGAGGAGGAAGGGGAGAAGGAAAGCAAAGCAATTGATTTTAACATTAAACATAATATGGGCCAGACTGTGGTGTCACATACCTTTAATTCCAGTACATGGAAGGCAGAGGTTGGTGGATCTCCATGAGTTTGAGAGTTCCAGGCCAGCCTGGTTTACAGAGTGAGTTCCAGGACAGTCAGGGCTACACAGAGGAACTTTTTCTCAAAAAAACAAAACAGAAGATAAACAAAAAATCATAATATGGATTTTACTATAGGATGCATCCAGCCAAGCACCTTCAGTGGAATCTCCCTCCTTTGGGTGGCACGCGCTACCCTGACCACCCATCCTGTTAGTGGATTTACTTGCCATGACTTCCATCTGTCTGCAAGGCATGGCAGGTGTTACCCTTTCTGAGGCTAAAAACCATAACTAGCATCGACAGAGTGCTTCCTAAGTGCTAGTCACCTATTGTAAGTTTCTCTGGAGAAAGTATGAAGAGAAAGGGGCTATTCATTATCCTCATTTCATAAAGGGGAAAAAAAGCTGAGGGTCAAGAGTGTTTAATAATTTGCCCAGGGCCATGCAGCTAATGGCTATTAACATAGACGATATGGCTCTAATTTTTAGAGCTGTGCTGCTCAGTATGATAGCCACTGGCCACATATGGCTCTTTAAGTTTAAATGAAGTGAAATTAAATAAAATGAAATATTGAGTCCTTAGTCGTACACTTCAAGGGCTCAGTACCCACATATGGTGGGTGACGACAGTTCTGAATTCTATCATTGACCAGCTGTGGCTAGAACCTTCGGGCTCAATGTTTGACCTGCCCTGCCTCCCCACAGCCCACAAGGCATCAGGCAGAGTGGGTTTGAAAGAAGATAAAGGGGTGGGAAAGACTTTGCTTGGTGCTCCAGGGCTACGGAGGGGTGTGTGTTGGCCTGGGGACTTGGTGATCCGATAAAGACCCTAACTGAGGGTGTGATGATAATGGGGCTGGGATGACTCAGGGTGGGGCGTGCTTGCCACATAAGTTTGAGGACCTAAGTCTGGATTCCTTAAAAGCCAGGCACGATGGTGCATCTGTAATCTCAGAGCTGGGGTGGCAGAGCCTGGAGGCTCCCTGAAGCTTGTGAAGTCGCCATCCTATCTGAACAGTGAGCTTCAGGGTTAGTGGGAAAATCAGTACTCAGAAGGTGGAGACAGGTGGAGGTCTGCAAGTCTGAGACTAGCTTGGTCTACTTAAGGAGTTCCAGGCCAAGTGGGGCTACAAAGTGAGATCCCATTTCATAAATAAATAAATAAATAAATAAACAAATAAGAGTAGAAAGAGACATCTGATATTGACTTCTGGAAGCCTACACACACACACACACACACACATGCACACACATACACACACACACACACACACACACACACACACACACACGGTAGCTGGGGGAGGTAATGATGACTATTTTACTAGCTGCCATAAACTCACTGAAGGCATAATGAAGACTCATACCATTTTCCAGCTGTTCTCATACAACAGAAACTCGCTAAGTCCCAGGCCGGGGAAGGAGGGGGGATTCCCCTATCCTGTACAGTCCAAAAGCAAAGACAAGAACCAGGGAACCATTCACTAATGCAAACAAATGATTAGCTGCAACCTGGATAACCTTTTCACCGTGCAAAAGTAGCAATCTAGTAATGCAGGAAATACAGGCAAATAAACAAACAAACAAGACAGATCATTTGTGCCCAGAGAATTTTGGTTAACATTTTGCCCGATTTCCTTCCAGCATCTTCTTGCACAGATTTGAAACCACTAGCCTGAAAGCAACATAAAATATCGGGCACCATAAACATTAACATTTATCCCCCCCCCCCTTCTGCCTTTGCTTCTGGGGCTGGAATTCATGTTTGTTTGTTGTTATTTGAGAAAGAATCTTATGTAGTCCTAGCTGACCTATTCTATCCTGAAACTCCCAGTTATCTTCTTGTCTCAGCCTCCTGAGTGCTGGATTACAGGCATGTGCCAACACATCTAGTTTCTAGAATTATTTTTTCGAGACAGAATTTTCTTTTCTTTTCTTTTTCTCTGATAACACTTAAAAAATATTTATTGACCATTAGTATTTTCTTCTTCTTTTATTGGCTATTTTCCTTATTTACATTTCAAATGTTATCCCCTTTCCTGCCCCCTCCCAATCCTCTATCCTATCCCCCCTCCCCCTGCCTCTATGAGGATGTTCCTGCACCTACCTACACACTCCTGCCTCCCTGCCCTGGTATTCCCCTACATTGGGACATCAAGCTTTCACAGGACCAAGGGCCTCTCCTCCCATTGATGCTCAACAAGGCCATCCTCTGCTACATATGCGGCTGGAGCTATGAGTCCCTCCATGTGTACTCTTTGGTTGGTGGTTTAGTTCCTGGGAACTCTGGGGGTTCTGGTTGGTTGATAGTGTTGTTCTTCCTATGGGGTTGCAAACCCCTTCAGCTCCTTCAGTCCTTTCTCTAACTCCTCCATTAGGGACCTTGTGCTCAGCCCAATGGTTGGCTGCGAGCATCTGCCTCTGTATTTGTCAGGCTCTGGCAGAGCCTCTCAGGAGACAGGCTCCTGTCAGCAAGCACTTCTTGGCATCCACAATAGTGTCTGGGTTTGGTGACTGTATATGGGATGGATTCCCAGGTGGGGCAGTCTCTGGATGGCCTTTCCTTCAGTCTCTGCTCCACACTTTATCTCCATATTTCTTCCTTTGAGTATTTTGTTCCCCTTTCTAGAAGGACCGAAGCACCTACACTTTAGTCTTCTCTCTTCTTGAGTGTCACATGGTCTGTGAATTGTATCTTGGGTATTCTGAACTTTTGGGCTAATATCCACTTATCAGTGAGTGCATACCATGTGTGTTCTTTTGTGATTGGATTACCTCACTTAGAATGATATTTTCTATTTCCATTCATTTGCTTAAGAATTTCATGAAGTCATTGTTTTTAATAGCTGAGTAGTACTCCATTGTGTAAATGTACCACATTTTCTGTAACCATTCCTCTGTTGAAGGACATCTGGGTTCTTTCCAGCTTCTGGCTATTATAAATAAGGCTGCTATGAACAGAGTGGAGCACGTGTCCTTGTTGTATGTTTGGAGCATCTTTTGGGTATATGCCCAGGAGACAGATTTTTCTGTTGGGGAAATGAGAAAATAAGTGTGGTGTGGCATGAGAATCTAGGGGACAGTTTTTCTTTCTTAAGCATCAAACACCAGGCAGTGGCCGTTGTTGCTGCTGCTGCCCCATCCCTTTCTCAGGACCATTCTCAGGCGGGCAGCCCCCTTTCAGCTATACACTAGACCAGGATTTCCTGCCTTTGGAAAAGTAACAGTGTGAGGGGGAGGTGCTCAGGGACAAGTGGTGACAAAGCAGGCCCTGGCAGCCCTGGGAATTCCAGAGGTGGACCCCAGGAGCACCCAAGAAGAGCATGCTTTCCAGAGAGTGGGTAGGGTTGGGGACTACCAGGGACTTCAAAGTCACCAGACCTAGGTCGGACCCAGTTTTGATAGTTTACCTATTAGACAGGACTTCTTTGAGGGTCAGTTTCTTCACCCTTAAAATGGTGAGAAGACCCTTGACCTCAAGGGTCTGAGTAGGTAAAATGAGATGATTCTGCAATTTCACAGGTGGTCATTATTATTTCTTTCTGGTTTGTTTGTTTTTGAGGTAGAGTCTCATTATGCAGCCTTGGCTGGCCTGGAACTTGAAGCACAGATGAGCCTGGCCTCAAATTTAACGTGACTCTCTCACCTCAGTTTCCCTGGTGCTGGGATACCACAGGTGTTCCTCCACTCCAGGCTGAAACAGGCTAATTCTATCAGTCTTCATGCCTCCTTCCCACTAAGCTCTTCCGGCTGCTTTGGCCAGCAGCTTTCCTGCCCAGGGAGCTTGCCTGTCAGGGCCTCTTCCTTCCCGTCCCCCTCTCACCGTAGTGTGTCCCCCACCATTTCCCTTTCCTTCTTTGTCCACCGCTCTTGTTCGGCTTCCAGCCCCACCCTGCCTGGCTTCCCTGCCCTTCTGTGCATCTGGCCCTCACCGTGTCCCTCCTTCCTCTGCAGGTCTAGCCCTGGACAAGCTGAGTCCCCCTGACCCAGCCTGGATGGCGAGATTGTCTTTGCCCCTCAGTACCAATTACCGAGACAACTTGTCTTCCCCCGATGCTGCAGCGTCAGAGGAACCGAGAACCTTCCAGACATTCGGCAAGACAGTTGGACCGGGACCCGAGCTGAGCCCAACAGGCACGCGCCTGGCCAGCACTTTCGTCTCAGAAATGAGCTCTCTGCTGGAGATGTTGTTGGGGCAGCACACGGTACCAGTGGAAGCTGCGTCCGCGGCTTTGCGGAGGCTCTCAGTGTGCGGGAGGACCCTCAGTCTAGACCTAGCCACCAGTGGGGCCTCAGCCTCAGAAGCACAGATGGATAGAAAGAAGGCAGCTGAGAGCAGACTTGGCTGTGGCAGGAATCTATGAACATGTTTGGTTGGGATGTGTTTGGATCCAGGACCTGGGTCCCCTGGGAAATGTTAGGGCACTCGGGTCTTGAGGATCTCAGGAAGTAAGCAGGTTTTTAAAATTTGTGGAATTCATTGGCCAGAGATATCCCTAACTTTAGGGCAACTGATGCTATGCTATTCCTCACAGAGGAAGCAGGAGCCCAGGACTACCAAGCAACTGACTAGGGCGGACCTTGTAATGGTCTGGGTGGCTGAGCTTTATGGACAACAGGGGCAGCTTGCTTCTCTCCTAGGAGTTTGCAGTAAAACACATGCAGAGGTGGCCCTCAGGAGGAACAGATAGCACAGTGTGTAGTATCCTAAGCAGAGGGGTTGGCCTCACTGGACACTGAAGGCCAAGGGCGGGCTCTTGGGGAAGCCAGGCAATGTGTTCTGACCTACTGATAAAGGGAAAACTGCAGCTCACTCTGCCCTCCACACAAAGGAGGACAGAGTACCAGAGTGAGGGCTGGTTGTCATCGAATTCCTGGCATGAAACTCTTGTTGGATCATGACAGGAGTGGGTCACACTGGTTGGCAGTGACAGGTACGCAGACGATGGACATGTGTGTCCTTGACCCCACTCCACTATGCTATCCAGCAATGTGCGTCTCAGCTAGAAAAATCAGGACGTTAGGAAAGCAAGACTGTAAATAGAGTATTTATATGAGCCAGGCACTAGGCTTTAATTTGATTCCCCACCCCCACCCCAGACCTGCCCAGTACTAGTTCGGTAGTATTTGCATACCCATTTCACAGGAATGAAGCTTGGGAACATTGAGGATCTTCCCCAAGATTGAGCAGGGAGTAGAGGCAGACTCAGGATTTGTGCTCAGGCTGGCCCAATGCCAAAGCCCATGCCATCAACCATGGCACTGGATTGCAAGCAAAGGAATGGAAGAGGAAAAGTCCCTGAGATGAAGCCTTGCAGACAGCAGGCACTCAGTTCCAAATTAGTCCACTCTTACAAGCACAGGGTAAAAGGAGCTCGCATTTGCCCAGTCCCAGCTCCTTCCTTTTCCAGGGAGCAGCCCTTCTTGTGCATACAGTAGTCTTACCTGACTACTGGGGAAGTCTTTCTCTATCGGCAGACTTGTGTCTGTGAATTGAGGCCCCAGAGGATGGTGGGCGAACTAGAACTAGAAAATCCATACTGACAGCAGTCAGCTTTTCAGGGGTGGGAAGAGTGAAGAAATAGCTAATATTTTCCCAAGGCTTTTTTGTCCCTGGAAATTTCCAAGCAGCCACAGCTAGCTTAGGATGGTATGAGATGGGGTGGGGTGGGGCTCTCCTGGACACCAGAGGCAGAAGATATTATCTGCTTCACTTGTCGTCTTCGGGAGCTCAGGGCTCTTGACTCTTCATCCGTAGACAGGCCAGCTGTGGTCCCTCCTCGGGCTGGTGACAGTCACACACATTGGAATGCAATGTTATTCCATCTTCCAGATGAGGAATATGAGACCAGAAGAAGTTAAGCATTTTAGAGGCAAGGTCTGGGTCTCTCGTCACCTCACTCCGGTCAGGGTCACCTTGTAAGACCCGTGATTGTCAAGCTGGTTCACAGAGCTGTTGGGTTCCAGGCCACTGAGAGAGCCCATGAGAACCACGCAAACAAGAGCCCCGTCTTACCTAGCCAGGTACCTGGCACAGATGACACTTGAAATACTTGTTGAGTAGATACATGATTGAATAAATGGGTAAATAGATGCTTCAGAGTTTCCTTTTATTTTATTTTTAAGAGATTTAAATTTTTTATGTATATGAGTACACTGTCGCTCTCTTCAGTCACACCAGAAAAAAGCATCAGATCCCATTACAGATGGCTGTGAGCCACCATGCGATTGCTGGGAATTGAACTCAGGACCTCTGGAAGAGCAGTCAGTGCTCTTAACCGCTGAGCCATCTCTCCAGCCCAAGAGTTTCCTTTTATTTATGTTGGTGTTCCAGTAGGACTTCATTGGGGTGGGGAAATAGTTCTACTATCTAAAAGCAGAGTCTGAAGACAACAATACAGAAATAGAGCTGACCCCATAGGTAATTAGTGCATTTGCAGGGTGAGGAGAGATGGAGTGGGGAGATGACCTAGGAATGCTAGAACCATAGCTGAGAGTTGATCTATAGAAACACTAAACCAGGGGCTGGCGAGATGGCTCAGTGGTTAAGAGCACCGACTGCTCTTCCAAAGGTCCAGAGTTCAAATCCCAGCAACCACATGGTGGCTTTCAACCATCCGTAACGAAATCTGATGCCCTCTTCTGGAGTGTACTTACATATAATAAATAAATAAATCTTTAAAAAAAAAAAAAAGAAACACTAAACCAAACCAGGCAGTGGTGACACATGCCTTTGATCCCAGCACTCAGAGGAGGCAGAGGTGAGCAGATCTCTTAGTTTGGGGCCAACCTAGCCAACAGCAAGTTCCAGGACAGCCAGGACTACAGGGAGAAACTGTCTCAAAAAAACAAAAACAAAACAGAAGAAGCAAACACTAAACCATTTCATCCATCTAGTCCTAAAACTCCAGTCCTTGGACCCCTGAACTGAGCAGAAGATACAAAGCTCTCATTAGATGCCCAAGGAAACATGGGACCTGTAAAGGTTTGTGGAGCATGGCTCCAAGACACTAAACCATTGTACACATGCAGTTTGAATGTTGCATGTTTCAAGTCTTCATGAGAGTGGAGGATGACTTTGAACCTTTGATCCTGCTGACTCTACCTCCCAAGTACTGGGATTACCAGTGTATGACTGTCACAGACAGGTCTCAACTCTTCATCTTATAGCCAAGGCTATGGAAAGATGAAACAACAGGTGACTTGCACAAGGCCACATAGCAAGTTTGTGGCAAAGCTAGGGTCTGGGGTCAGGGATTTGGGATTTAATATACTACAACACAGTGGGTTTTTTTTTTTTGTTTTGTTTTGCCTTTTAATTTTTTCAATTTTTAAGTTTTTTAAGGATTTATTTTTATTTTATATATGTGAGTAAACTGTAGCTGTCTTCAGACGCACCAGAAGAGGGCATCAGATCCCATTACAGATGGTTGTAAACCACCCTGTGGTTGCTGGGAATTGAACTCAAGACCTTTGGAAGAGCAGTCAGTGCTCTTAACCACTGAGCCATCTCTCCCAGCCCTGTTTTTTTTTTTTTTTTTTTTAAATTATATGTAAGTACACTGTAGCTGTCCTCAGACACTCCAGAAGAGGGAGCCAGATCTCGTTACGGATGGTTGTGAGCCACCATGTGGTTGCTGGGATTTGAACTTATCACCTTCAGAAGAGCAGTCGGGTGTTCTTACCCGCTGAGCCATCTCACCAGCCCCTTGTTTTGTTTTTTAAAACAGGGTCTTACCAGGCAGTGGTGGTGCTTTCCTTTAACACAGACACACAGACACACACAGACACACACAGATACACAGACACACACACACACACACACACACACACACACACACACACACACGAGGCAGAGGCAGGTGGACCTCTGTGAGTTGGAGCCACCTAGTCTACAGACAGCTACTACTACACAGAGAAACCCTGTTTCTAAAAACCACCCACAAACAAACAAACAAAAACAAACAAACAAACAAAAGATGATAGAAAAAAAAAAAAACAGGGTCTCACTGTGTAGCCCAGATTGACCTGGTAGAACAACCTGGGCTTGATCTCACCCAGGTCTGCTTGCCTCTGTCTGCTGAATGCAGAAATTAAGGGCATGTACCATTATGCCTGGCTACTTAACATTTTAATTTTTAGTATTTTTAGCAGGGTGGGGATGGGTAGGTGTAACCTAGGCTAACTTGGAACATAACAGTATAGCCATAGACTTGGCAATTCTCCCTCAGCATCCTGAGAGATGTTATCAGATGTGTGAGCTTCCTGGCTTCCATCACAGGTTCTTAACCGAGGATGTTTGGGCTTTGGAATCTATGAACAGCTAAACTGCATGCGGAGCCGGGACGGGATGCGGTTTCCTTTGGGCTGCAATAGTGCATAGTGCTGTCGTCAGATTTTCCACATGGACTCTGACTTCTCTAAGATTAAGGACCACTGCACCCTCCGAGTCCACCCTCAGCCTTCCCTGCAGAATTCAGAGAAGTCCCGGGAGATGCTGTTTTGTCAGAGTAGGGGTGTGAGGTGAGGGCTGGTGCTGTACCCTGCATCTAGCATCCCTTCCCAGCACGCTGACACCAGCACTTTCTGCCCCCCCCCCCCCCCCCCCCCCCCCCCCCCCCCCCCGTGATAGGCTCCGAGTGAGGCGGTACAGATGGTGACAGAACTGGGTGTGCTGAACAGGAAGGTTACAGAAATTTCTTGACATCAGCCAAGATGTCAAAGCTGAGGCTTTGGACATTCTTGAAGCAAGTTTCCACCAAGATGGGCTCTGTCTTCTGGGAGACAGACAGAGCAGGAGAGCCAGCAAGCACTCAGTTAAATGTCGTCTTAATTTGGAAAGCACAGAGGGACATTTTTTTTTTTTTAATCAATAGTCAGCCGTTCTCCGGCACCAAGAGTGCGATGCGGTGTTCATTCAGCCTGGGGGCAGCTCAAATTGACAGGCAGACTTCCCGTCTGTCACCCAACTTCAGCTTGGCAGCTCACTGACCCTACCTCTCCTCCGGCTGGAACAAGAATGAGATGGCAATGCTACCCTTGGGACTCTGGAGGGAACCAAATTCCCAAAAAAAGACAGGATGGGGGAGGAGGGAGACAGCCCAGGACCAACTTGCCTACCATATTTACCTGCCAAGTAGGTCAGCGTTTTCTGGCCCCTCCCAAGAATGTTGTATATATTATGAGGGCACATATAAACATCACTCAGTAAACTCATTTGAGTCAGTTTCTCATTGTAGGCCTTGAACTCAAGGCAATCCTGCCTCAGCCTCTTGTGTGCTAAGATTACAGACATAAGACACTACACTTAAGCTATATTTTCTATTTCTTGGAAATTTCTAATCATAGAGAGGAGAAAGGCATAACCATCCATCCATCCATCCATCCATCCACCCACAGAACACTTATTTAAAGCACTTACTATGGGTGGGCTTGTATCTGGGCACAGAGTAGATGGGGTGCATAAAATCACCATTTGTTGACTAAGCATTTGCTGAGCCACCTACTAAGTGCCCTGCACTATATTAGCAATGATGGTCGCGTTCCCACCACAGCATCATGGCTTCCTGGACAGAGCAACAGAAGAGCTTTGCTCAGAGATCTCATGGCTAGTAAACTGGTTCCACGGCTAGGCCTTGTACCTTGCATGCCCCTGCACCCAAGCCGAGCTGGCCCTGCTGTGGGGCCACCTCCCTGTCATCCTCTCACAATTTTCTCTCAGGGCACTGATGAGTCAGTAATAGAATTTCAAAGGCGAAAGCACAGCAGTTTTGGGTCTGTCCGTGAAGCCTGTCCCCTGGGGCTGTACTGAGACGGCAGGAACTGTATAGCCATGGGTTTATGCCCCCATATCATCTCTTATGACTTCTACCCTACCCTCTCCCCAGGTAGAGGCTCTTCTTTCTGAGGCTGGAGAGGTGAGCACTACCCCACCGGACTTGGGTAGCCCCATTGTGTTTAGTTCAGCAGGGACTGCAGGGAGGGAGAGCCTTATTGCTCCATCACTACAGATACCCTGACCCACTGTCTAACAAGCACAGTTGGGGAAGTAAGCAGAGCCCAGGGGACCCGAATGACCTCATTTGGCTTAGTGAGACTCCTGGGAATGCTGGTGTTGACAGTTCTCAGGGCTCCCAGGAAGCTTCTGCTGCCTCAATGAAGAACCTCCATCTTAATGCATGGCTTCTTGGAACCGCCTCTGCTGATGTGTACTGTGAGTCTATAAAAAGAGGACGTCGAGGGCAATGCTTCCCAAACTCATCTGACCACCAAAACCTTTCTATTTATTATTTATTTTTGCCATGGAAGTCAGTATACTACTGGGCTTCAAACTCTGAACTCGGAGCCCTCACCTTGCACGGGACGCTGCTCTGGGTGCTGGGACGTGACCGGGCGTCCATGTCTAAGGAGCATGGTTTGAGGAAGGCAGCATGTAAGGTGTCCAATGGGGTTGAGGACAGTGTATACAGCAACTGAGAAGGAAGCTGGGAGCAGGGGAGACACTAGGGCCTTAGGGAAAGGAGGAGCTGGAACACAGTAGTTAAGACCTCACGGAAGTGGGGAACGGCAGGGGGCAGGCAGCAGAAGAAAATCCTTTCCCTCCTAAAGCCATCTTTGAACTGACCATGCTGGCCAGGCAAGGAGACAGCTGCTGGGAGAGGTAGGGGTGGGGCTGGCCCTCAGTTCCTCCCACCCACTCACTACCCACAACCACATTTCTGCTATCGAACTTGGGCTAATTTCCAGAAGCCGGGGAGCAGCTATTCACAAATTCAGTAATTGGAGTCATTAGTGTTGACTCTAAAGTCATTTTTGTCTAAGTCTCTCTCTTGGAGAGCTTTTAAGACCCTTTAAATTGGTTAATGGAGAGTTTAGAGATGAGGATGGAGCCTCAGCCCTGCTTCCCCCTGCCCATCTCCCTGGCTCTCTCCAACACACTCAAGGGCAAGACCGAGAGATAATCCACCATCTGTTTTATTAAACACTTGTATATCCCTACCTGACCTTTCCCAAAAAGAACTCATGGCCTCCACTCTCTGGCTCCAAGACTCCAGGTGCCTAATCTCCACTGATCTGCAGGGTGATGATAATGTTTTCAAATAACACTGCAGTGTGAACTGGTAGACCTGAAGTCTTGGCTGGAGTCATAATGTCAGCTTTGATCCTCATCTTGACCTAGTGACTCCTCCTCCTCTTCCTCTTCTTCTTCCTTTTTTGGGGGGGGTGGGGTGGGGGTAGTAGTGGTGGTGGTAGTGGGGATTTGAGACAGGGTTTCTCTGTATAGCCCTGGCTGCCCTGGAACTCACTTGGTAGACCAGGCTGGCCTCAAACGCATAGATATCTGCCTGCCTCTCTGCCTCCCAAATGCTGGGATTGGGTGTGTCTCACCATGCCCAGCGGGCCTGGTGAATCTTAAGGCCATGGAACTGTGGGCACCAGTCTGTCTTCGAGAACCTAAGCAAGGAATAAGGTTCTTTCTACAGTGAAACGGTTGCATCTCAATCTTTTAAGGCAGGAGCCCTCAGTCTACAACTGAGGAAACGTGGTAGACATCCAGTCACTGCTTCCTGGTGGCACAGCCAAAGCCTGGGTCTTTACACACGTTCCTCTTCCTTATCGTGCCGGGGAGATGCTGATGGTTCTTGGGAAGGTAAGTAACTAACTGGCCTCTTCTTTGGGACTCAAATTGTGGTATCTCTGAGAACCCTCAGGCTCCATCTTTAAGGAGGAGATCTGAAAAAGTCAAGCAGACACAAGCAAGCAAGCATCAGGCAAGCTTTCTCTTCCACGTCAGAGATGAAAATGACCATGAGGCCATTGGGGAAGAACAAGGCGAGAAGACTGGCACCACCAAGACTTCCCAAGCTTCAGCTACTCATGGAAACATCTCCATACCTTTGCCATTATATATTAAACATGTCACTAAAGCTAAGCATCGTGATTACACGCCGTCATGTAAACTATCAGGGGCATGCACACACCCAGGGTTGTTGGCAAACTATGGTATGGTCTAAGGTGAAGAAATGGAGGCATAAGAACAGAGGTTAGCTATTTGCTCAGAAACAAAGGTGAAGGTGTCCTGGGGTTACTGAATGAATATTTTGGCTGCATTTGAGGCTTATGTAGAAAGAGGCCCAAGGCTCAAGTAGAGAAAAAGCCAAAGTCACCGATTAGCCATGCACTTGAAATAGGCGGGTGCCTGAACACCGGTTGGAATTGCTACCCTAGGCCGTACTAGCAGCCGATCTCTGCCACCCAACCTCCAGTCATCCTCTTCCTTGCCCCCCAGGCACAGCCAGGGCTGCATTCAATCTCACCTTAGCCGAAACCCAGTCTTACAAGACTCCTTTCCAAGGATGGTATAGCCCTGCTGGGGGCACCATGGCTGGCTCCAAGATGGCCACTTCTGCAGAGGAGGCCGAGGTTCCCAGTGCTTGAGGCATGAGGGAGGACTGACACACCAGCCAACAGGGTGTTCAGGCTGCAGAGGGAGGGGCTGGAGAAAGACTTCAGTCCTGTCGCGGTCAGGTGGCTGGCCCCTGAGGCAACAAAAAGAGGTGGCAGCAATCAATGCTCGATCATCAGTCCTCCAATGGGGGTTAGGTGGGTGGGTGGAGTGGGCTTTGTCTGTTTGTCTGATTGCAGCAGGGTCTCTACATAATACTGCCTGTCCTGGAACTCACTGTATAGACTATACTGGCCTCAAACTCAGAGATGCGCCTGACTCTGTCCCTAGTCCTGGATTAAAGAGTAACCCCCCCTTGCCTGTAGGGCAGGGTCTTCTTAAAGGACCTGCCCCCCCACCCCCCAATTTCTTTTCTTTTTTCTAAGACTTATTTTGTATACAGCGTTCTGCCTGCATTATGCCTGCAGGCCAGAAGAGGGCACCAGATCACATTATAGATGGTTACAAGCCACCATGTAGTTGCTGGGAATTGAACTCAAGACCTCTGGAAGAGCAGTCAGTGCTCTTAACCTCTGAGTCATCTCTCTAGCCCCCTTCCTTAGAGTTTCTAATGGGGCCCAGCCCCAGTAACTCAGAAGTGAGTAGGGCTTTCACTGCCCTAGAGAGGTAGCATGGTCAGCCTTAAGACATTGGTTCTCCTAAAAAGTCACGACAGTCATTTACTGGTTTATTGAATGCTTACCATGTGCTATACTCTGCTGTGACTGTTTTCCTAAGGCAGTTTCTTGCTGCTACCCAAGCTGACTGGGAATGCATGCCTCAGCATCCCCAGTGTGACTCCTGGTGTGCACCACCATGACTGGTGTGCTGAGCCATTTATTTACCTTGAAATTTAGTGCCTGCAACAAGCTGAGGAGTTAAGTTCTACTGTTCCTCTGATTGTTAGAGAAGAAACTAAGGCTCAAAGGCACGGAGTTCTAGTTCAGTGTCAGCAGAGGTGAAAACACCCCTTTACGTCACTCTGAAAGCTGGCCTTCTAACTCCTGCTAGGGCCAGGACCGACAAGGAGACCTAGGGCTTCCGCCCTCTTTTGTCACAGGGCACTAAACTCAGAAGGAACCAGGCCTTGTATTACCTGCTGCTTCCACATTAAAGAGTGTCCGAAGCCTCTCCTGGGCGGGTTCATTCCCCATAGCTGCTGCCTGCTGGTAGCACTTCACGGCCTCTCCTAGATTCCTCTGTACACCAAGGCCCTTCTCATAGCAAATTCCCAAGTGGAATCTGCTCTGAGAGTCCTAAGGGAGAAGATAGACAAACTGAAGAAGTGGAATGCTCAGCCAGGAGCAAGATGGAGTCAGGCAGGCGTGCTGGGCGGTCATCCATGCAGCCTGCCACATTCCAAGCTCCTTGATCATGAACTGCTAGAGGCCCGGTGCTTGCCTAAGGAGTTAGGTTCCTCTGCCCAGGGAGATTCTACCCCGGCAGTGTAACGGCTCTTGTAGGGACTGGATGAGAAAGACTTCAGAAGGGTTCAGCTCTAGATGAAAAGTGACCAGCAGGCCAGCCTGCAGGGAGGTTTCCCAAAGCCAGAGCTGACTCCCCGACTTAGCCTGAGAAGACTGTAAAACAGAAACCACAACACAAGCATGTCACTGAGGCTTTGCCCCTGGCCTGAGGCTCTGGCTCTCTCTTCTCACTGACATGACGCTTCTCTTTGAGACAGAACAAGTAGGCATTAGGAGCCAGGTTAGCCTTCCGGGCTTCAACCTAGGTCCCTAAGTTTCCTCACCTATGTGTGGAGAGCTGTGCAGTGCCCTGCCTTTAAGAGGGGGCTGGCTTCCACCTTCCGCTAGCCCGATAGAGAGTGCTCTCAGGGATACAAGTCCTCAATTGGCTAAGGCTGATCAGCTTGCTTATGTGGACCTATCTGCTGTCACTACATGGCTTACTGGGATTGGTTGGCCTAGGACTGTTTAGCCTATGGGCTGGCTTTACCCCGAGTTCTATTAGTGAGAGTCAGTTGGTCAGGGGTAGTTAGAGTCAGAGGCAGTTAGTGAGGGCCAGGGAGTCAGGGTGAGGGAGACAGGGTGAGTTAGTTAGAGTTAGGTTAGAGTTAGTCAGGGTCAGTTAAAGTTAGTCAGAGTAAGGGAGTCAGAGTTAGCCGGGGGGTTTAGGGCAGACTAGTCAGAAGAAATTCATTCAAGGTTTCCTGAATAAACTGTTTAAGGAAGAGCTTGGGGGTCGTGTCCTTCTTGCTGGGCGAGAGGCGCGCGACACCTATGGATCGAGGTAACAGAAGCACTGCCTGCTTAGGTTGTCACTACATGAAAAAACGCTTAGGTCAGTGACACGAGCATCAGATTCCCTTCTGGCTAAGCACAATACTGAGCTCTCGGCCCTTACTAGAGAGCTCTTACCATATTTAACAAAGAGAAGCAGTGGTGCCCTATGCAGAGAAATGACACTGAGCACGCTGCCTGCTCCAATCCACGACTCCTAAGCCTTCTATACCACTGATCCAATTCACTGCAGGAACACAAGGAACCACAGATCACCTTGGCATTTCCCGGGGGTTAAAACGCTCTGAGACTGCCCACACCAAAACAACAGTTAGTGCTCCTGAAATCCGAGTGATCACTCCCCTGGCATTCTTCATCAACATCCCACGGATTCAACGCCCCGTGGAACAAACTGGGTAATGCCACTTGAATGCCAACACCAAGGTCAGACAACTAGGCAGCCCTCTCTCACTTTGTCTCTGACTTCCCCACCATGATGGCTGGTCACGGACACAACTTCTAGGCAGCTCTCTCATACCTGTCACCTTGGTCTGATACTCCCACTAGCCCTGTGAAGTGGCAGACAGTGGACAGTTAAGGTGGGCATTTTATGCTTGTTTTAAAGGTGATGAAGCAGGCTTGAATCAAGAAGTGATGGATGCCCGGCTGTGTGGTGCATGTGCAGCGACAGGCCTGGTGGCTGGTAGAGAGGAGCCCCGCCGGGCCACACTCCAAAGGAGAGCAAGTACTCCCACCTCAGCTGAACAGACTCCCCACCTTTAACCTCTGTACCCTAGTGGCCCTGTCCGAGGTTGCACAGAGGAGCAGTGGAAGCCATGGCATTACTGATCAGCATTATTGATAGAATTATTGAATCAGCCCAAAGGCTCCTAGAAAACATATTATAAGCTCAGAGCTCAGAATCAGTTTCCAACCGCCCCCCCCTTTTTTTTATCAGACTTGATCTCCAGAATGCACGGACCAGAGACCTCACACGTACCCCATTGCTGGCCGCCAGCCAGAGGTATTTTACCGCTCTCTGTTCATTCAGGTGTGGTTCCTTAGTAAAGAGCACCCCAAGGAAAGCTTGGGCCTGTAGGGGAGGAATGACAAGGCAGCTTGGTCACTTTTAGGCTCTGACACTGCACTTAGATAGATCCCACCGGAGGCACTCACCTCTGTCAAGCCAGAATCTGCAGCCTGCTTCAGCAGAGAGACCGCCCTCTCTCGCTCAGGGTCTGACAAAGAGCCTGGACTTTGCAACAGGCACCTGGCATAGCGGTACTGAGCCAGGCTGTGGCCCTGGATGGCAGCCAGGTGGTAAAAGAGGATAGCCTGGGGCAATGGGAGAGATAACCAGATTGCAGGTAACTTGCCTCTTTGAAATTTTAAAAGTCATTCAAATAAATACATAATCATGTCAGGTAAATGCTGGTAAGTCAAAATTTAAAAATAGAAATCCGAAAGACAAAAGTAAAACCCCAGTATATCCTCCTCCTGAAAAACACTTGGACTTTTGCTGGTGTCTCGGATCCATTGTCTTTTTGAGAAAGTCTTGATATAGAGTTCTATATCAAGAGTTCTTTATCAGCAGATCTGTTACTATCTGTAAAGCTCAGATTGGCTTCAAATGTGTGGAAATCCTCCTGCCTCAGCCTCCAAAGTGATGGAATTATAGGTATGTATTACCATGGTCAATTAAGATATTCTTTAATTAAAATTTTAGTGTATAGGTTTCCAAGTTTTTTCCCATGAATAAGTAACACACATTGTACACTGTGTGTAAAATTACACAAGTATGATTCTGTACATGTCTCTATATATTGCATATATATTTTTTATTGTTTTAATTTTGCGTGCATGGGTGTTCTTCCTGCATGTATGTGTGTGTACCATGTTTGTATGGCGCCTGTGAAGACCAAAGAGGACATCAGATTTCCTGGAATTGAAGTTACAGATGGTTGTGAGCCACCATGTGGGTGGTGGAAACTGAACTCGGGTCTTCTGAAAGAGCAGCTAGTCAGAGTAACCGCTGAGCCATCTCTGTAGCCCTTGTATGTTTATGTATGAGTATACACTTGTACAGTGAAAGACACATAACAGTATACTTTGAATGTCTTTGCCTGTCTATTTAGATCTGATATATCATTACTACAGTCCCACAGACATAAAAGAACATTAAGCTGATTCTTCCCCTTCCTTTCACATACAGCTCAATAAAATATTTTACATATGACACCTTTGCATACCTATCTTTCTGTCTTAAAATTAACTTCTTTATCAGGGCACAAATCTAGGCTCTGGGAAGAAAAAATGTCTGCACCTCTGAGCTCTGAGTACATTTCTGCAAGTGAGGAAGATCTTACTTTGGAATCACAGCTCATCTGCAACAGCCAGAGCCAGAGCCAGGCAGAGAACTGGAACTAGGAGTCCCTTCTGCTTACTGCTCAGTTTTTGAGCTCACTGGGTCTGGGGATGAAACGGTACCTTGCCGAGGTCCCTGGGGGTGCCTCTGCCATGCTCAAGACACAAGCCCACATTGTACTGTGCTTTGCTGTAGCCACGGTCTGCGGCTTTCTGGAAGTAGGAGAAGGCTGCCGTGTAGTCCCCCGTCTTTATGTTCTCTGTCCCTGTAGGGAAGCATGGAGCACAAACACAGTTGCCACCGAGACCTTCTATATCCCCAACCACACCCTCCCAGCGGCTGCTCATCTCCTCCCAGAATCCCTCTTTTCTTCAAGTGTGCAACACTTACTTCTCCAATTGGTTCACTGGGGGTTAGCGGTCAAGGGACTTGGTGCCAGAGATTGGTGGCTCTGCTTGCTTATCTGGCCAATAGTTCTGGCACCTTTTGGGAATAACCCCTCCCACCTCCCCAGGGCTGTACATCAATCACGGCTAGTCCCCACCAATGAGGCTTTGTCAGGAATGTGACTCTTAATCAGGGTGACAAGATTCTCACAGAGAGGAAAGAAACCCTAAGGAATTCTGCCAGCAGCGACCTTGAAACACTATCAGTGCTGGCCCCTGGGTCTCAAGAGCATCCCTGACTCCTGCCCCCCTGAGGCTCAGAAGGTCACAAGATCCCAGAGATTCTTGAGCTTATGTTAACCAGAGAGGGGTTCCACGGTGCACTGGGACCCCACGGGTGATCCTGCTCAACTAGCCTTACAGGGTAATGAGGAGCCTTAGCAGAAGATGGCCCGACCCCTGACTGACATGCAAACCCCAAAGCCAGGGTTCTCTTCTTTGCCCAGGCGTTAAGGAAAAAGGCAAAACTCAACTTTGGCAGTTTTCATCTTTGCTCAAACCAAGTCCTGCCCGAACCCCTGTGTTCTGAGTCTGTTGCTAGGCCTCCCATCGTTTCTGTTCTAGAACCTTCAGACCACACTCGGGGTTTAAACTCTTTTTTAGCACTTTCCCAATATACCAAACCTTTGTCTGCGGACGCAGCTGTTACAAAAGAATAAACCCCGTCTCCTCAGTTATACTGTAAAATCCTCGAGGCAGGCAGAACAAGACCGGAGAAGTAATTTCGCATGGGATGAAAATTCTACATAAATGCAAAATATGATTATAGCTTGTGCTGCCTTTGTGCTCTGCCACAGGGCTCAGCACTTGCTGAATAAATGAATAAATGAATGGAGGAACAGCGTGAGGGTTCTGAGGAGAGCCTGCCCCTCCAAATCACAAAAAAGCCGCATTCCTTCAGCAAGCCGAGTTACAGTCACTTCCCTGGCCAGAGTTCATGGATTCCATGTCCTTGGGAAGGAGACACGAGGGGCAGAAGAGACCCCTGTTCACCGGTAACTGGATTCTCCTACTCCTCTGGTCTCTGCTTCCTCTGGCCATGGCTAAGCCCTCATCACATCTCGCTTAGTGCTCAGCACGTCTTCCTGCCTGCTCTCCCATTTCCCTTCTGGCCAGAGTCAATCCATGCTGCTCTGTAAACAGCCACACGGATCACATGACCCGCCATCCTTCTTCATGCTTCAGTGGCTTCCTTGGCTCACTTACAATCCCTACTCTCTGATCTGGCTCCTGCCTGCTTCTCGTCATCTGGCTATCCTTTCTGTGTTCCAGCCACACCCACCTCCCTTTTACCCCCTAACAAGTAAAACTCAAGGCTGCCTCAGGGCCTTCGCTCTCACTTTTCCCTCTGCTGGAAAGCTTTCTCCAGATGGGAACAAACTCAAACAAAAAAGGCCAGGCTGAAGCTCAGGGTCTCCCTTCTGGCATACTTCTACATGAAAAGTCGTTCCTTGCCCAAGTTACTAAAACATCCCCTTGTTCAATATCGTCAAAACATTTATCATCTGAGATCCTTTTTACTTGCCAGATTACTGTTTTTTCTCTTTTGACCCAGGGCCTCTCTCTGTAGCCCTGTCTGTCCTGGAACATACTATATAGACCAGGCTAGCCTCAAATTCAAAAGATCTGCTTGTCTCTGCCTCCAGTGTGTTGGGTTGAAGTTGGACACCACTATACCTGTATAGATTACTACTTATTATCCTTTGGTTCACACGTAAACACCATGAGAGTAAAGAACCACTATATCTCTAGGACCTATCTCTAGCAAATGGTGTACATACAGTAAATAGTCTCTAAACGAGCCCCGCCCTCTCCCCCATCAGCGACTAGACCCCATCAGGTCCTGCTGGGAATTTGGGGCTTTACCTTAGATGGCTAGAGACAGGAGCCAAGTTACCAGAGAACCCGGACAAACTGCTGAGTCTTGTGACAAACTGCTGAGTCATGTATGTGGTGTTCCTAGATTTAATAAGGGTTTGTTCCCATGATGCACTTGGGGCCTGCTGTGAACTGCAGGAGCCTACTCTTCTCTAAGCACAGCAGAGAATGCTGGGTATCCTCTGAAATTATTTTCCATGGCTTACACAGGACAGACTTGTCAAGGAAGCACACGGCCACCTGACTGAAGACATTGCTCAGCCTCCTCTGTAACAGAGGGCCCATAAGTCAACCCTGTGGCTTATAAACCTCCATAAAGGGCAACTTCAAGGCCACGCCCTAAAAGGAAAGGAGTGGTCCTCTAGCTTACTGTGTCCTCCTGCCAAGGATATACACAGGAGAGCAGATGCTAGAGTGACTAAGACACAACTCAAGACAGAGCTAGTTTTAGATTGGCTGAATCTTTATGAGCAAGGATGGGCCCCTGACCCCACTGAACCACCATGCCACATCTGGTCTACCTACCCAAGAGAAGATAAACCTTTCATTTAAACCACTCTCTACTCTGACTGCATCCCACCCACCCTTTCCGATCCTCATCCCCCTTCCTTGAGGCAGGGAACCAGGTACCCAGGAAGTTGAAAGTGATGGCTACACTGAGCTGAAAGAGCTGCTGAATGGAAGTCACAGCCTCCTCCAGAGGAAGAGCCTTGGCCTTGTCTTGTTCCTGGAGGAGAAAGAGAAAGCGGCATCAAGGTATGGTCCCCTTGGATCTCCACCCGCCCCAAGGGTGGAGTGGGCATCCAGGGTACCAAACCTAGACCATACATTTTTTCCTCCAGGGGGGTGGGCCTCGGCTGCCTTTGCCTGGGATGTGAAGTCCCTGCTAGCATGCAGGAAGCCAAAGTCACTGGGCTCTGCAAGGGAAAGGCCAACACCCAGGTGGTCAGAGAGAGAAGGGTGTGACATCTCCCACCTCTCTCCCAGTCTGCCTTGTCTATGTCCAGTAACTCTTAGCCACCCCATTAAGCAAGAGGACTCAAAGGAATGACAACTGGTTACCTGGACATAGAGACCAACAGAGGTCCATCTACCAGCCCCTACCCCCTGAAGATATTAGGTAAGGTTGTACCTTCTTCGGGTAGATTCAGAAGCCCAGGTCTCAGGGAGCTATCTGAGGGAAGGCATTGGGACAGAGCTGGGGGTTCTTCCTGGCCCAGCCTTGGTTCCCTGAGGCCAGTGTTCCTGGGAGCTGGACGGTCAGGCCTGGGAAGAACATGCCTCCGAAGTGCTGGAGAGAGTCAGCAAGAAGTCACCTGAGAAAGGGATCATTCTGGGGGAGTAGGGGGCACATGCCAGTCAGTCCCTCTGAGATCTGGGAGGCCAGAAGAAGAATTGTGAAACTCCTAAGACACTCCCCCCCCCCCCCCCCCCTCTTGTCCTTTTCCACTTTGGCTGGCCTTCCTCTACAGGGAGCTGTATTTATGCTGGTGTTCCGTCCTGAGCATAAATCATTTGAATTCTTGCAGTGGTAGGGAGTACCTATCTCATTCACCATCATAGCCTATCATCCAACTCTCTGCTTATTGCTAACACTGACAGTCTGCTATACAGGACAAGAATTTACACTCCAAACAACAATAACCAAGTGTATGTATACGATGTGCTAGGCACAGTACTAAGTCCTTGACACAAAGTAACTCATTTGGTCTTGCCAAAGAATCCCTACAGTATCCCTTATTATTATTATTCCATTTTACAGATGAAGAAACTGAGGTATAGGGAGATTAAAGCTGATTTCTTTAGGAACACAAAAGTAGTTAGTAAATACTAGTTGTGGGGTTTGAACTCTTACATTCCAACTCTAGAACCTCAATCTTGGGCTATAGGCTTTCTAAACACAACCAAATACATACTCAGTAGATGCAGTTACTGACGAGAGTAAGCGTAGGACTGAACCTAACTAGTTGAGGATTAGGCAGGAAGCCACACCCAGGGTCTAAAGCAGCCTAGGTCTTGGGGCTTCCTCTCTGGGAGGTGACAGAAGGACACTGGGGAACACTTAGGGGCGGCAGGGCCCACACCCAGTGTGGACAGCACTTCCCCACTTCCCTTCCTCTGACTTTAGATAGGAAATGCAAGCAGCCACTGATGGCTCTCTTCCTGAGGTGTAGCCAGAGATACTTCCTGGCCCAGAGAAAACTCCCAGCCTGCCCCAGTTGCCCCTTGAGGACTGAGAACTCACAGGAGTATGGGTGCCACCAGGAAGAGGAGAGGAAGCGGTACAGGGGACTGTGCCAAGAGCGTTCAGCTGGCTGAGGTCCTGCTACCAGAGGGACATGGAAGTGGATCTGCCTTGCCAGGTGCAAGGCCAGCACCGCCAGAGTGCCCTGGAAAGAAAGCAGTCCGTCAGGAACACAACCCTCACCGGCCATTCATCACCTGCCCGGTAGCCTTTCCTGACTAACAGGGGCAGCGCCACACCATGTTCTTTCATAGCACTTGAGCCTGGCCTTTGGTGTTCTGAAGGCCTTCTCAATTACTCACTTAGGGTCTGTCGCTCCTGTTTAGTCTGTAAGCAAGACAGAGGCAGGGCCCATGGACCATGCACATTCTGAGATCCCTGGAGCCCAGGGCAGTGTTACGTGAAAGTAGGTGCCTAAAAGAAATGCTTACTGAATGCATGTGCCAGCAAGCGACAGAACAAAAGGGCCTAGGCAGGCACAGAGATGCTGTGGTAAGCAGGAGCTTAGCCCAAAATCCAGGGACAAGTCAGAGCACCCAACCAAGCCACAAAGAGCATACGTGTACAAGTGCAAGCTTAAAAAGGTGACACAGAATAGCTGGGCTAGCTCCTATCCCAAGGGCTGCTTGCTCGCCCCTATCTTCCTGTGCTGGGCTGGAGATACCCCAATACGTCTTCGTTGCTACAGGAACTCTGCACCATAGCAAATGAGACAGAAGCTCTTGGGGTTGGGGATTTAGCTCAGTGGCAGAGCACTTGCCTAGCAAGCACAGGCCTTGGGTTTGTTCTCAGCTCTAATGCCCTAATGAGACCTGTTTGTTTTTCCCTTTTGTTTTTCGAGACAGGGGTTCTCTGTGTAATTCTGGCTGTCTTGGCACCTACTCTGTAGACCAGACTGGCTTCAAACTCAGAGATCCATGTGTCTCTGCCTCCTGAGTGCTGGGATTAAAGCCATTCACCACTACCCCCCAGCACAAGACTTAATGTTTGTGATACATCCCCGACCTTAAAGATCAAGTTCAACAAATATTTATTGAGCAGCTATTATGCATTAGACTCTGAATCAGGTGATTCTACAAGATATACTCGCTGACCACGTGGTACAGCTTGAATGTGTCTGGTTCTACCACTTAAGAGCCATGTGACCTCAGGTATATTGCTAACATTCCAAAGCCTCAGTGTCCTTGTGTATGGAATGAAGGTTAAAATCTCCCTTGCAAGATTTTTTGTAAATATTAAACAAGATAATGTATGCATAACAGTTCAGGTTGGTAAGTCATGCTATCTATCAGATATTTATTATCATTTGTGCTAACCTCCATGAAGGTAAGAATTATTATTTTCCTTGTTCTCTACTCTACTCAGAAGTGTTAAATAAATGTTTGTCAAATGGAGAAGAATAAACGCATGGCAGAGGCTAGAAGAGCAGCAATGTCTCCATGAATGTGCTTGGGGCCACAGGCCTCACCATCTGAATACATGTTAGCCTTGTTTCTGGACTAGGATGCTCTCCTATGCAAGCTCACCCTATTCTATGCTGAAGGTACAGGACAGGTCTGGGGAAGCCTTACCCATGAGACGGCGTCCCGCAGAGTGTTTGGGGAGACATGGGCAGACATCCACTGGAAGGCATCTTTCCATCCACAGCACTTTGGGTCCCTGCTCCTCTTTGAACCATGGGAGCCTGATCTAGATGGTGCAATTAGAGACTATTAAGCTCTGTGCACATTGGAAACAGGAGACCACATGTGACAGACTGTCAATCTCTTACCTGTCAAAGCTGAGCCTAGGGAGCGGCAGGATAGTGGAGGTTGTCTGAGGCCCATCTGAACTGGTGGGCTTGGGCGTTACCCCTCGGAAGCCAGGTCCCAGCAGGCGGGGAAGAGCTGTGGGGACAAGGGACAGTCACACCATCAGGGATGGAAGTAAAGAGGGCTTTCACAATCTTCCCTCCAGTCTTTGAGGAAACCTTATCCTGAGAGCCCCCAGAATCACTGACATTGTCTGTGCAGTTATTTGCTGGAGATGGAACCCAAGACTTTCACCATTCTAGACAAGCCCTGTACCACTGAGCCTGCCCCTCTAGCCCTTGAAGTAGTTCTTAAACAAGGGTGTAATGGGGGATTCCAGGGTAACAACATCCCAGAACCAATAAAGCAAGACCCTTAAAGATGTAGCATGTTTATTTTGAAAATTTTCTCCTGGAGTAGCTACTTATGTCCAAGAACCATAGTCAGTCTCACTCTACTGGCACGTGTCTCTAAATTTCTCCTCTTTCCATTGGCTTTCTTTCATTGACTCCTCCCTTTTAGAGCTCCACCCATCTCCTTGGATCTAAGCTCCACCTTCTTCCCACTTAGTCCTACCACGTTTCAAATCCCAACGGCTCCTGACGCCTGAATGGAGCCTCGCTCCCTATGTCCCGCCCTCCCCAGATCTAAGCCCACCCACTGCTGCTATGGCGGCCTTCCCGCGGATCGCGGCGCACTGCGGGTAGGAATCCATCGCCTGCAGGACCTCGCCTTGAAGACGGCCCCTACCTCGCCCCAGGATCCCCGTCAGGCGCCACATATCGTGGCCAGCACCATAGAGCTTGCAGCCGAGGGATCGAGGCCCAGAGGACAGGACAGGGACCAGAGTGGCCGCTGCGCAGTCCCCAGCGGCCGAGTCCCCAGCCAGCCAATCAGCAAGGAGCCCTGCCGGAAGGATGACGCTCTAGGAAGGAAGTGGCCATCGGATGGGGCGGGCTTGGCGCTGGCGAGGTGAGAGCTATAAACTTGAAGCGGCGCCAGGCCCAAGGTGTCGTCCTCTGTCGCCATTGCAGGAGCCGTGAGGGTGCGCGGATCCGAGTGGTGGCTGATTGGTGGACCGAAATACCCAGAGCAAATTTTGCCCCCAAGTTCTAGCTCTGGCCCGTTTTTTTCTCTCTACATTTAGGCTGTAGGCAGAGGATATCCTTGCTAGCGGCCGGACAAGAATTCCAGCTCACTTAGCCTTCTCCCCACCCCGCTTCGCAGCCACAAACTGTTGTTTCATTAAGAATCTCACCAGAAACCCGTTTTCAGGTGAAGGACGTGTACTCAACCCCTTGTGGCGCCTGGTTTTACTTGATCACATTGTGATTACATCCTACGAACCACCCTATAAGTTCACTTAACAGAGAGAAGTGGAGTGGTTCTTAGCAACCTTTTGCGATACAATTTAACTACCAAAGAAGTATCAGGCTAGTATGGAAGCTCTCGAGGAGTCCGTATTTACAGGTTGGTATGTATTGCTTTTGTTTCCCTGTGCACCTTCTACACCTCCTGTGTATGCCTATGTTTAAGTTATCTTCAATTAAACCTGCAGCTCTTCACAGTGGCTAGTCCTGAAATTCTTTTTAATCCTCTAAACCAGGAATCCTGGTTTGGCCTGAGTCATAGTCCCTAAAATTCGAACTCGGGCTGCTGAGGGTAACAGTGTAGCAGGTAACACTGTAGCGCTATTTCCCTGGCCCTTACAGGTGACTGTTCTGTTTCCTGGGCCTCTGTGCAAGGCTAGGGTCAGCTGGAGTACTCTTGACTCTTGTTCCTGTCCCCATTGGCTGAAGCCTTTGAGAGGCTGCTCCTTTCAAAATACCTAAGGATTCACAGGCCCTGGTCAGTCTGAGCTGTGAGTTCAGTTTCAGCCAATGGTGGTTTTCGTAAACCAGTCCCACTTTCAGCACTCTGGAGTCCTATGGAAAACAAACAAACAAACAAACAAACTGTAAGGTGTTCAGACTTCTTCTCTCCTTTCCCTGGAGTGTGTAACTTTTAGGTGGGTGCAAGTGTCTGGGATAAAGGGGTACTGGGTGTACCTAGTCTGAGACCCAGGCATGTGGTGTGAAAGTTGTGTTTATCTGTAAAACGCTCTCAAGCCATATGTCAGCCACCGTTCTAGGCTAAGAGAAGACAGATTGATAAAGAGCATTTGTGGTCTCTGAAAATGGCTCCGGTACGTTAAGTTTAGACTAAAGTAGGGTGTGGTGACATAAGGCTTTAGACGTGGAGGCAGGAGCATTAGTTCAAGGTTGTCCTCAGCTATATAGATCTAGGCCAGCCTGGGCTGCATGAGATCCTGTCTCAAGGGAAAAAAAAAGAATAGAATGTGACACAGACTTATAATTCCAGTTCCAAGAGTGGGGAGGCTGAGCTAGCAGGAGCTCAGATTCAAGGCATAATGAGTCCAGGCAATTCTGAGCTTTATAGTGAGATTCCGTCTAAAAAAGAAAGAAGGGCTGAGGTTATAGCTCAGTGTCAGAGGCCAGGCCAGTCCTTCCCAGGGTCAAGGTCAGTCTTTCACAGGGCCAACGTCAGTCTCTAGCACTGACGAAAAGCAAAAAGGCTCTAGTCCCACAAATACCACCTTTCTGATTTCCTAGTTTTGTTACTGTTGCGGGGCTCTTAAGCACACACACTCAGCCTGTTATGTGAAATGTAGGGAAAAACAATACCTTCTGCAGCCTTGAGAGTCAAAACAACATAAATGTCTACATAAGTCCTGGGACATAGAAAGTGCTCACGAAATATAAATTAGTATTAATTATAGTAGTGGAAGGGGTGGGCAGGGAACTGTAAGTATTTCAGCAGAAGCCTGAGTGGTGGAGGTGGGGAGAATGTATCATGGAAAGATTCAGACGTGTGGTTTGCAATTGAGTTGGGCCTTTAAACAAATTTATCGGGAGAAGGGGAAAGGCATTTCGAGCAGAGGAAACCCAACGAGAGTCCAGGAACGTGAGTGTGGGGAACTATTCGGAAATGTTCTTACTTGGGGAATTGGGACACCTTTCATAGGCCATGTGCTGCCTGAAATAAACCCACAAGTGTGTTGGCTTGGCTCTGTTCTCCTGGGACTTCTGTGTTCTTCCTCTCAGCTTGTCTCTAGTTGGCTTCCTTCCGCAAGGCTCAGCCAGATCTCAGGTCTGCAATGAAGACTCCCCAACTGCTGGAGCCTCACTTCTTCGCTTTCTTCAATCCCCGTAGCACTTAATTTTTACTACACAGTTTAGCAGTAATTATATGTTGTCCTGTTAGTTAATTATCTCATCTGTGTAAGTGTAGTCTCCCCAGTTCCCTCCCTCAGGGCAGGGGTGGCATCTTCCCATTTTATGTCCCACACGGGACTTAACCCACACGTCAGCCCACAAAACGTGTACACAGCGTCTCTTAGCCACACACAGCCAGAAGGACCAGACCCTAATCATGGAATTACTGATTCGAACAAAAAACGGGTTCATTCTACATACTTTCATTTAGGTTCCAGCCTGTATGAAGTTAGTTGAGATCTGAGAGGGAGAATAATGTATCTGCCCCCATTTTCAAAATGGCATCATGTCCAGGGGTGGTGGCACACCACCCTCAGTAGTACTAATACTTGGTCAACTGAAGAGAGTTCAAGGCCAGACAGAAAATTAGTAAGACACTGTCTAGTAGACTTCAGGGCATGACATGGCTTCAGGACACGACATGGCTATCACATCCATGAACTCAGCAGCTGTGGTAACCTGCTCAAGAGCAAGCCAGCTAACATCTTGAAATAGCTCAGAGAGGCGCTCTCCAGATCCCACCCCTTATTTGAGGAACTGTTGGCAGATGAGATCTGCTGGGAGAGGGGAAATTGTATTTTTGGAGGATTTGGTTACTGATGGGTTTCCCATGCTCCAGGGGGAAGGAAGGAACATTTTCCTCCCAGAATCTTGGGGACATCAAGAGATTACTTGATGTGAGTTGTGTGGAGGTCTCGGGAATCCTCACATCCATTCTCTTGCACAGTCACACTGTTGGAGTGACTCTGACTTTCCCCTCGGCCCTCAGCCACTTTCTTCTGCTGTCCTCACTCTGTTTTTGGATCATGGACCCAAATCAAGTTGATTCAGTCCTTCAAAGACCAGCTGTTGTCATTAAGAACCTATTGTCTAGGTACCAAGTAAATCACTTGTCGTGATGTGTATAGGAGCCATTCTGTTCTCACAACAGGGAGTATTGTAGACATTTGTTGTTGCCTTTATTTTTGTAGACAATTTTAATTTGTACTAATCAAGTTTATGAGAGTTTATTCAGTGCTAAAGAATGCCCAGAGTATTTAACAACTTGGGAAAAAAAAATGGATGTGTCCTGCTATGGTGGCACACGCCTGTGACCCAGCACTCTGGAGGCTGAGGTTAGAGGATTGTCATGAGTTTGAGGGCAACCTAGTCTCTGATGAATTATAGGCAGCCTAGGAGACCTAGTCCCAACAGCAAAGCCGATCAAAGCAGCTTGTTTGTATAGTGGGCAGCAGTCAATGAAGAGATGTGTACCTGGTCAGAGTGCTGAGAAATGACTGAGGGCTCAGCCCTAAACGATCGCCTTCCAACCCCTAAGGCTTAGAGAAGATGCCAGAAGAGGAGGAAGGAAAAATGTAAGAAAGAGCCAGAGGATGGGAGGGATGTGGTGAAATGCTGTCTTTAGGACACCACATGGCTATCCCATCCATGAACTCGGAGCAGCTGTGGTTACCTGCACAAGAGCAAGCCGGCTGAAATTCTGATAGAGTTGAGAGAGGCCCTTTCCAGGCACCACCCCTTATTTGAGGAACTATTGGCAGCTGATAGCTGCTGGGAGAGGGGAATTGTTCTTTTTGAGGATGCGGTCGCCTGTGGGCCGTGCACGTATGGGCAGTGTTAATTTAACTCCGCTGTCAAAGGAAAAAGAAGACTTGAAATTGAAAAGGAGATGTGCTGAGAAGATACAGGGGAAGCTGGAGAGGGAAGTGGGCAGTGTGTACAAGTGAACATGATCACACTGCATTGTATGTATGTATGAAATCCTCAAGAGCAGAGATAATGTATAAAAAGAGGATAGGCCCTACCCTCGCGGAGGAAACAACGTAGCAGTGCAAGCAAAGCCAACAGGCAATTAAAACACAGAATGGCATTTTAGTTATTTATCACAGCACAACAAATACTCCAGATTTTTTATGGCTTAAAACAGTCGTTATTTTCCTCTAGTTCTGGACATTGACGGGGCTTGGCTGGGTGATACTGCTGGTCTTACTTGGAATCTCTCATGAGGCTGGAGTTAGATGCCATCTGGAAGCAGAGTCATATGAAGACCACCGGGGCTACAGAAAGGCTGGGCACCTGGTGTTTGTGGTCGCAGGGCCTCTTGACCCCACGTGGCCTCTCGGTCTAGGCTGCTGAACTTCTTACATCCTGTGGCTCAGAGGGTATGTGAGGAGAACTGCTGGGTGTCTCAAAAACTAGGCCTGGAGCCTGCACTGTTTCTCTTCCACACGCTGTTGGGCAAGAGTTAGAGGACCAGCCCCAAATTAGCATAGAAGGGTGGCCACCAGGCTATGAAGATGGGAAAGTGTCCTTTGGAGACCAGCAGATTCTACAGTAGAGGCAGTGCAGGAGCCCCATATAGGATGGCAGTGACAACAACTCCTCCTCCTCCTCCTCCTCCTTCTCCTTCCTTCTCCTGCTACCCTTCTCTTTCTCCTCCACTTTCTGTGTGTGTGCATGTGAATGTGTGTACACACGTGCACACCTAGGCACATGCATCCAGAGGCCACAGAAGGACATTGTCGTCCTTTATCTCTCTCTACCTTAATTCCTTTAAGACAGGGTCTTTTACTAAACTCAAAGCTTCCCATTTGGGTAGGCTCTCTGACTAGGAAGCTCCTAGGACCTGCTTGTCTCTGCCTCCATCCCCATATTGGAAATGGTACTTGTATGCACAGCCATGCACAGCTTTTTGCTGTTGTTGTTTGAGGATAGGGTTTCTTTGTGAAGCTTTTGCTGACCAGGAATTTGCTCTATATACCAGGCTGCCCTCAAACTTAGATCTGCCTGCCTCTGCCTCCTGAGAGTGCTGGGATTAAAGGAGTGCGCCATTACCACTCAACCATGCACAGTTTTTTACATTGGTGCTGGAGATTTGAACTCAGGTCTTCATGTTCACATGGCAACTTTTACCTACTAAACCATCTCTTCAGTCTCCATGAGTTGACTTCTTTCAAAGCTGAGTGAGGGGCTAGAGAAAGAGCTGGGGCTAAGGGAATGTAGCTCAATTGAAGAGTACTTGCCTAGAATGCAAGTACTTGTGCTCAATTATGCCACAAACAAGGTATGGTGGCATATGCCTGTAATCCCAGCATTAGGGAAGTGGAGTCAGGAGGATCAGAAATGCAAAGCCAGCCTCAGATACAGAAGAAATTGGAGGTCAGCCTAGGATGCATGAGACCCTATCTCAAAAAAAAAAAAAGATAAAGACTAGGGAGTGTGTGTGTGTGTGTGTGTGTGTGGTATAGAGGGCTAGATTGGATCCAGGAAAGGAATTAAGTCCTCATTGTCACCCTGTCCCTTCTCAGCCAGCAACCTCACATATGTCACTGAAGGCTAAGTCATTACCTCTACATCGATATCAATTCTTTTTGCTTTTTACTCTCGGGATTTTTTTTTTAATGCAAACTCCTTCTTACAAATGTTTTGCTTTGTTTAATTTTAAAAGAACATTTTGCAGGAACCCTGCTGTCTGGTAGGAGTCTGGACACGGGTTGGTCAGGTGGCCAGACAATTTATATTTGGGTGTGAAGCGTGCTGAGGGAGAGCCTGCTGGCAAGGAGCGGAGAGCATGCCACTGACCTCAGATAAAAAGATAGATGACATTGAAATTATCTTCTCATTACCACTGAGAAGGCAATGTGGAAGAGGCCGAAGAAGGTCATTAAGAGAGTTTCTACTCTAGTGAAAAAGTCAAATAGTACTAAAGGGTTATATCAAAAGCAGCAGACCTCTACTTCATGCTCTCTACCCTCCGTCCGGCTCCCTGGAGGCGGCCATTTTCAACTCTTTGAAGTGTGCACAAGAAGGAAGTTGTGCACAAGAGCAGTGGTTGCATGCTATCCAGCAGCACTCCCACTGACTGCCTGCTTATCTCGCTAGCTTAATTCCTATCTTTTCCTTCATGTCTCTTATTTGTATCATTGGACTAGTAAAGATAGTAACCATCGCACAAGGGAACACAAAGAATGGTACTCGATGATGATGATGATGGTGGTGGTGGTGGAGGGAACTTGAGAGCTACTGTGAATACACTTGGACTTAGTCACACACCATACAAATAAATATAGGGCATGGTTGTGATTTGGTTGTGACAAGAACCCAGGCTCAGTTTGAGACGTTGGAGCTTTTCTGTTCTAAGACAAACTGTTCTCAGTCCCCTTCCTTTCCTGTCTCTTCTACAACTTTGTCACTATAATTATCCTGATCTTCATAGCAAAGCATGCATCTCTTCACTACGTATTTGCTTTCTGCCTATAAAATATACACAGGCCTTCCCTATCTTGGCCAAGACTTTTAATTGATCCTTCTGCTTCTTCAATTATCAGTCTGTTTCTTTGTCTCCACTGCCAAATCTCTCAACCCGAATGCTGCCTCTTGTTTCTGTATGAATCCCAGCTTTCAACTGCATCATCCCCTTCCATCTCCATCTTTCTGCTGCCCTGGACACTGGGGTGATCAGAGCCCACTAGGGTACATAATGACCCCGAGTATTTGACTGAGTTGACCCCATTACTCCTTCAATCTTACCTCCAAAGACTCTCCATCCCACTTCCTTATTTCTGTCTATATTTCTCCAGATGATCCAGGAAAGCAGCAACCTTGAACTCTGGGTTGACTCAGCACCTTTCTCTTACTTCCATGCCAGTGCGCATTGTCATTGTCAATACTGGGACTCACTGAAGCTAGCATCTGTAAAAACTGCATCAGTATCTGGGGTGCGGGGGGGGCATTAACAAATCCTAAGAGCAGAATAGAGTTGGGTCCAAGAAAGACCAGAAACGTGGGTCTAGGATCTAACAGATTGAGTTGGATCCCTAGCCTGCCATGTGGATTTCTTGTGATCTGTACAGACACCCAAAGGTGCCAGACACTCCCACACTCAGCTGATCACCAGGTCCTGCAAAAATCACCCACATCCTCTCGCATTAGGCACTTAAACATGTCTCTTGTGCCACTTCCCCTGAGATGCTGGACATCTGAGGTCACAGCTGTTCTGCTAGAGAGAAGGCTCAGCAATTAAGAGCACTCTTTGTTCCTGCAGAGGACCCAGGTTCAATCCCCAGCAGCCACATAGTGGCTCACAACCATCTGTAATAGGATCTGATGCCCTCTCTTGGTGTACATGAAGACAGCGTAGTCATATACATAAAAAATACATATACATAAATAAATCTTAAAAGAAAACGCTGTCGTGCATGGAGGCAAAATAACTCATACATAAAGTAAAATCAATCTAAAAAAACATTTAAGTAAGAAAGAAAGGCTAGTGAGATGGCTCAGCACATAAAAGTGCTAGCCACCAAACCTGACAACCAAAGTTCTATACTGGAGACCCATGTGATAGAAAGCCAGATGCAGGCTGTCCTCGATGCATGTGTTACACGGCATGCACACATGCACACATACACACACACACTCAAAAAATGTAATTAAAAAAAAAGGCATCTCATGTTGGGGAGGATGCAGGTTTCTGGTGCTAGGGGAGGGAAAACTTGAACAGGTGGTCTCAGCAGCTCCTGGTTTCAGCCAGGCCTCAACTTAGAAGAGCCTGAGGCAGGCTTGCCCTCCCAGCTCCCAAAGCCTGCACTACTATTTCTGAGGGATCTAGGTGTGGCTGCCATTGACGAGCAGCACAGAGCATGGGAATTCAGCCTTTAAAGACGTCAGGGGTGATGAAGAGACATAGCGAGATCCGCAGCGCTTGCAGAAGGTGAGAGGCGAGAGCAGCACCCGGCATTGTGCCAGGCTCAGACCGAAGCCTTCCTCAAGTGCTGGCAGCCGGAAACCAGAGGTGCTCCCGCGTCTGCTGCGCTCCGGCAGGTCTCCTCTGCACCCTCGAGAGCATTTCTCTTGAGGCTCTATGTGTGGAGCAGGGTGCTCGGCTGCCTCGGTCTGCAAGCCTGGCTCTCTCTCTCCCTGCCTGCTCCTGGGTGGTGGCACTCCTGCGGCTGGAACTGCACTTCCCACTCTCACCAGCACAGAGGTGGGGGTGGGACAGGGAGAGCAGCCTCACAGCTGTTTGCTCCCTGGCAGCCTGGCTAAGTAGTTCACGGCTCTGGCTCTGAGTCAGAACCCTCCCATTTCAAACCCCCTGCTGCCAATACTGCCTTTGTGACCCTGGGCGACTTAACTTTCTTATGCTTCATCTGTGCAGCGGGGATAATGATAGGCCTTCATACTGGTCCTGAGTTTTACGATGATGCTTTCCCCGTTGCCCTCTGTTTGGATGTCCATTTCCACCTTTGGCCTGGGTTCCACTAAGTTAAAGATAAAATTGTATGAGTCTGTGTTCTTGGTGCCCAGCACAGGGCCTGGCATATTTGATAATCAGAATATGAATTTGCTGTTGGAAGGAATTCGTGAGACAGTATAGAAGATCCAGGATACAGGGGCTGTGGAAAAGGCTCAGCGATGAAAAAGAGCATTAGCTACTTTGCATAGGACCTAGGTTTGATTCCAAGCTCACATGTAGCAATTCATAACTCCAGGATATCTGACACACTCTTCTGTTCAGCATGGGCACTAGGCACCCACAGGATACACATACATGCAGGCAAAGTATTTGTATGCATAAAACAATAAAAGAAGAAAAGGCCAGGTGTGGTGGTGTGTGCCTTTTAATCCCAGCACTTTGGAGGCAGAGGCAGGCAGATCTCTATAAGCTCAAGGCCAGCCTGGTTTACATAGTGAGACCCTGTCTCAAGAAGGGGAAGTGGACAGGGGGTAGGAGGGGCAGGGGTGATGGAGGAGTCAAGGGAGGGAGTTGTCCTCAAATTTTCATCTGGCTTTAGTGGTTCTTCTTCCACTCTGGTCATTCACTGCACTTGAAGAAGCTACTGCTTGGGGGCCAAGAAAACGGCAAGGACCACAGTAGATTATACTACCGACCTTCTGGAGCAAACTGTCAGATTGATGGACATTAAGCATATAACCAATCTAAGGATAGATTTCATCCAGCAACCTTGCAAGGAAGGAGAAGCCCCAGCTCCAATAGAAAAGCACATTTTGGGGAGGGAGGAAGCACTAAGAGTCTCCTGGATGATTCGAAGGCTGTGTGGAAGCAGAAGATGAAAAGCCTCCACAGAAAGCCTCCAGCAGAAGGGAACAGGGCTGTTGGGCAAAGGACAAGGTTGGTGCAATTGGAGCCCAGTGACAGGGCAAATGAAGGCTTCCTTCTACAAGGCTGCAGAGCTGGGAGAACGAATCCTGCAGAACCACTGAGAGACGTGAGCTTCTGTCCTAAGGATAATAGCTCACATTTATTCAATTTTGTGTATATGTACACTGTGCTAAGCACCTTGTGTGCTTTTGTCATTTACCACCCACAATCCTCTAGGAGCCCGGTACTCTTATTCCCACGCTGCCTCCGGAAGGTAAATCTGCTCAAAGGCGATCTGCGCGCTGAAGCAGCTAAGATTTGAATCCAGACGTCAGGACCTTCCCGACAAATCCCTGTGTGGTCCAGCCAAAGAACTAAAGGCTAGCGGGCGACCATTTTGACCGCAGGCTACTCCTTGGTAACCCTGGCTCCCGCAGGTCAGGGATGAGCTCCCCGGCGGTGGGGTTGACCGCCTGGAGAAGCTGTCACAGAATCACTGGCCTGGGCTTCCACCCGCGTGGGATGCGACCGCAGTGCGGAGGGCGTTAGTTGCGTGTGCACGCATGCGGACGCCGCAGCTGTGCGGGCAGCAGCCGCGAGCTAACCGGGTCGGATGGCAGGGGCGCCCCGCGGTGTCCGGCAGGGGGCTCTCGGTCCCAGGCTCCCACAGCTCCCCCGCCCGCATCACATCCCCTCCGGCCTTGGGGGGGGCGGGGGAGCGGGCTTTGGTTTCTGATTTAAAACGACTATTTTAAAATGGCTTTCATTCTCTTTTTTTTTCTTCCTCTCCCCCCTGCCTTCTCTCACAGCCAGAAAAAGGGGGAAAGCGACACTAAGAATCCATTCCAAACGAAAAACCAAGAGGAGACGCAGCAGCTCCCAGATGTTGATGTTTTGTTTTTTGACATAAATCTTCGCACTCATATGGGAGTTTTCATTGATTCATGTTCCCATCTGCTGAATTTCCTTTTATTTATTTAATATTGCTTTTTGGGGAAATCTTGCTTCGAAGCTCTGGAGAAGCATAAACCGTGGCAACCACTGCAGCCCTCCTCCCTCTTGCAAGTCTTGGCTGCTGGGGGCAGGGAGATGCGGTGGCTTCCTGCAGAGTGGGTGCTGGGCATCCTCGAGGTGGGGCTGGCGCTGCAGGCGCGCGCTAATGTGGCGATTCTGTCTCTTCCGAGGCTTCCAGAGGCAGGGGGAGAGGTAGAGTGAGGAAGGGAGGAAAAGAGGGGCAGACTGGCTGACTGTTCCTCATGCTTCCTGCTCAGCCCCAAACACTTCATAAGTCCCTTTTGTACTAAAGTACACTCTGCTTTTGACACGGTGCATAGTAGGAAACGTCTAACAGTGGGCATCTATATTAATAAGACTGTGCATCTCCCCGTCCAACCAGCACCCTTCCACCTCAATAGTGATCCATCAGTAATTACAAACTCCAACTCTGGAGTCAGACTGAATCTTGACGACTTTCCAGAGGGAATTCTTGAACAAATTTACTTTTTAGAGCCTACATATAAGATAGGAATGATTACTACATTCTTCTCCATGTCAGTATGTTTTGCAGAAAAGGAAACGGATGCAGAAACAAATTAGGGCTTTGTTCAGCTCATCCCCATCCAAACCCACGTCTCTACCAACCAGGTCCCCATTCCAGCTTCTCCACCAGGATTCCACATTAAAGTATTTGCCTGGCAATGATTAGAGCCTCCCCCTGCCCCCAAGAGGCAGAAGAGAAGACCAGGAGTTAGTGGTTCAAAATGATGAATATCTGGGAAGAGTATCCATTGAATTTGGAAAATAGGCTCAAACTTGGGAGAAATGGAGACATCATCCTGTTGAGTTCCTTACCTAATCCATCCATACTGACCTCCTTGACAGGCAGGGACACTTTACCTGCACAAGTGCCTATTCTATTGGAAGATACTTTGAGACATTAAGAACCTTATAAGGGCTGGAAAGGTGGCTCAGCAGTTGAGAGCACTGACTGCTCTTCCAGAGGTTCTGAGTTCAATTTCCAGCAACCACATGGTGTAATCTGTAATAGGCATCTGATGCCTTCTTCTGGTGTGTCTGAAGACAGTGACAGTGTACCCACATACATGAAACAAATAAATAAATCTTAAGAAAAGAAAAAAGAAAAAAAAAAGGACCGTATAAGGCCAGGTGTAGTCTCACATGCCTTTAACCCCAGCACGTAAGAGGTAGAGGCAGGCAGATCTCTGAGTTTGAAGCCAGCCTGGTCTACATAGAGAGTTAGAGGACAACCAAGGCTACATAGTATACCCCGTCTTAACCACCCCTCAAAGAGCCCTGCAGATGATGGGATAAGAGAATTTGAATGTTGAGAATCACAGTTTCCCTGGAAAACACCCCTGAAGACCTATCACTGTCCTGATCTATAGCTGTTAAGGTCAGTCCTAAGCAGAATGCAGTTTCCTATGTTGTGTGGCCTTTTTCTGAGAAGAATGAACAAATGTCTGTTCATCTCAGATGGGAAACAAACCATAGACTGAAGGAACAATTTTAGCCAAGTCTAATGAACCAATGAGATTAGCTGGGATCACAAGTGATGGTTTATCTACAGGAACACTATCAACTTAGAGGCAGCTACACTCCTAAAGAAAAGTCTCTCTCTCCCAAAATCCAGTCTGTGGATTTATTATCCGTGGGGAAAGACAGAGCCTTGTGAAGCCCTCCTCCCTCTGTTATTGATGTTAATGGGCCTAATCTAGTGTGACCCTCATGTTCTCATAGCTGCTGAGAGTACAATCAGACAACAGCCATGTCATGGCCTGGAAGACAGCATTCTACAACACCTGAAGTCACTTGAAGTGTTGCATTAGATTATAGCCTCCTCTGGGGCCAACATTCCTTCCCTATGCATGCCTTACCCAGCCCAACCTTCTCTACATGTTCTGGGGGAAACTTCTGGCCAGGCACATGCAGCTGGATAGCTGAAAAGGATTTGATTCTAGGCTCTGTTTTGACTTTTTGCACACATCCATAATCTTTACACATGCATGCTGTTTTCTGGAGCCCCTTTAAATGGTAAAGTACACAGTGCTTTGACATGTGCTTATAGCTTCTACAGGTAAAGCACACAGTGCTTCCACAGGTAAAGCACACAGTACTTACACAGGTAAAGCACACAGTGCTTACACAGGTAAAGCACACAGTGCTTTGACATGTGCTTACAGCTTCCACAGGTAAAGCACACAGTATTTACACAGGTAAAGCACACAGTGCTTTGACATGTGCTTACAGCTTCCACACACAGGAAGTGGGCACTCAAAAGGTGTACAGTGCAAAACTTAGATCCTATAGGAGAGCATTCCTCTTCACTCTGCCCCAGAGCTACCTAAGCTGAAATCATGACTTCATTGAAAACTAAAGCCTACTCATCCAATCCATAATATGTCCTTGAGATTGTTGAAATAGAGCATACACATCACATACAAACCCAAAAATAGAAAAACAAGGGATACTGGATCTATAGACCCATGGTAGAGAGCTTACCAAGCATGAGTAGGACCCTGGTTTGATCACACACACACACAGAATGACCATAACAGACTTGTGTAATAGATAACCACAGGGTAAGATGGGGCATAACTGTTCATCCGCACATTTTAGGCACCTTCTGGATTTGCTACCCTTCATAATAAACTTGTTTAGACATAACTTACCTGGTAAGTTGAGTGTTCACTGAGGATGATAATGTAGTTTAAGCTCTAACCAACCCTGCCTAATGTGTAGTAGGCACGCAATGGAAGTGACTTTTCATGTTAAGGGAATGATTTAAAGCCACATAATTAGTCACTGACAAAAATTAAGAAAAGGTCCTTTGAAGAACTGGCTGCCTATTTTTGTGTGTGTATATATGGGGGTATGTATAAATGGAGATGTTTACTGATCTAGAGAAACTGACAGCTACAATTCGGTGCAGAGTTGGAAAACATTACTCTGAACTCCCCCACACCCAGAGAAAACACAGAAGGAAAGAACAGGAAAATCAGTTGACTGCAGAGGATCTAGATGACAGAGATAAGAGAAGAAAGGAGAAAATTCCATTTCCCTCATAGGAGGGGGACCAGGTCTGAGGTTCCAGTAGACCGTGAATATTCATCTGAACCCACTTGGCTGTATCATGCTTCCTGCAATATGGATGTGACTTCAGAAGCTAGCCCAGGTGACAGTCCGTTGGCCTAGGCCCAGCTCATTGATGGTGAGGAAAGCCATTCTGCTGACTTTGTGCTATAAAGGTACTGTGGAAATGGCCAAGAGTAAGAATGTTCACCGGCCAAAAGGCACTGGAATCAGCCAGGGAGGCCAGGGAAGTCTTGCCAGAGTCCTCTAGCCAGGAGATGCCAGCAGAACTGTGCACCTCTGGATGAAAGCCTTTTCGGGGGTCTCAGAGCCAAGACTGCTCTGGCCATAGCTTGAGGCTTGCCATAGTATGCCTCCCCAGATAGAGCCTCGTTTGAGATACTGGGAAAGACTCCTTTCCCCAAACATTCCTGTCTGCTTTGTGCTGTTATAACATGATACCACAGAGCGGACCACAAACAACAGAAATGTGTTCTGCTCTTGGTATTGGAGGCCAGAGAATTCAAAACCAAACCTACATCTGACCAGGGCCTTCCTGATGCACAGTAACATGGCAGAATGGTATGGTAAGCACACCAGACAGAAAAAACAGGACCAAAAAGAGGGAAAGGGATAAACTCGCCATCACAGCTCTCATGGCTTAATCAATTCTTGAAGGCCTTCCGCTTAAGACCCCTACAATGATAAATTTCAAATTGACTTTTGAGGCCAACATTGAAACTCCAGCACCACCCGTTTCCACACTGTATGTTGACACACACACCCTGGTGAGTGAAAGTGCAGGAGACAAGCTGAAAGCTTAACCCTACCACCAGCACTGTGGATGCCTGGGTTCTCGACTGCTTAGGATCAATTTTACTTTACTCTGAGTCATTCTTGTTCACTTAGTTCAGTCATTCTGTAGTGAACCCCCAGACCTTATCACAACTGACGCCATGATGGAAGTACCATTCAGGCATAAAACTCAGCACATAGACATCACCACCTGTAAAATGAAAACAAAGACCTAATCCCTCAAAGTCCATAATTCTGGAGAAGTCTCTAAATGTCTTAAAACCTTTCTTTTTGTCTTTGGTAGTTCTTTTTCTGGCTGACATATTCTTGCTAACTGAAGTATGTCATCCCAGGATATGTGTGTGTCGTGTGTGTGTGTGTGTGTGTGTGTGCTTAAATGCTCACCCTGAGAATGGCTTGAACCTCACTGGAATCCCAAACACCTGTTATAATCACTGGCTAGTGACTTTCTATTGGTTCAAACCCATGAATGAGCAGTCTTCTCTGTTGGATACCCTACCTTTCACCCTGGTTCTACTGACCCCATGTAATGTCCAGGTATCTTTTTTTTTTGTAGAGACTGAAAATACTGGGGTTATTATGATAAATAAGGAAGGCATAAATAATGTCTCCATGAAGTTTACAGTTTAGGGACGAGTTTTAGTTAAGGTTTCTGTTGTTGTAATAAAACATGGTAATAAAACATCATGACCAAAAGCAGCTTGGGAAGGAAAGGGTTTATTTCATCTTACATCTTATCATCCATTATCCAGAGAAGTCAGGACAAGAATAAAAGGCAGGAACTCAGACAGGGGCTAATGAAGAGGCCATGTTAGAGCTCTGCTTATGGGCTGGAGAGATGGCTCACGGTTGAGAACACTGACTGCTCTCCCAAAGGTCCTGAGTTCAATTCCTAACAACCACAGGGTGGCTCACAACCATCTATATTAGGATCTGATGCCCTCTTCTGGTGTGTCTGAAGACAGTTACAATGTCTGCTTACTGGGTTGCTCAGCCTGCTGTCTTTCTCTCTCTCTCTTTCTCTCTTTCTCTCTTTCTCTCTCTCTCTCTCTCTCTCTCTCTCTCTCTTCTTTCTTTCTTTCTTTCTTTCTTTCTTTCTTTCTTTCTTTCTTTCTTTCTTTCTTTCTTTCTTTCTTTCTTTCTTTCTGAGACAGGGTTTCTCTGTTTCTCTGTGTAGCCTGTCCTGGAACTCACTTTGTAGACCAGGCTGGCTTCAAACTCAGAAATCCGCCTGCCTCTGCCTCCCNAAAAAAAAAAAAAAAAAAAAAAAAAAAAAAAAGAAAGAAAGAAAGAAAGAAAGAAAGAAAGAGAAAATAGGTATCTCTGAAACTAGAGCAAAGCCAGAGAGATGGCTGAGCAGGTGAGAGAGCTTCCTGAGCAAGGCTGGCAACCTGAAGTGGAGCCTGAAATCCAGGGAGGAAGGCAGACACCCATCCACAGTGCTGTGACATGCAGGCGTCTGCCCTCTCTTGCACACAATATTAATGACTAAAATAAAATAAAACTGGAAGTGGAATCCGAGCAATCTGCTTTTCAAAAACAGATAAAATGTAGCTAAGGGGAGAAAACAAAACAAACCAGTGTGCACACACTCCAGCAACCTTTAGTGTTTTTCCAGTGACGTGCAATCACACCTCGGTCTAGTTCTAAAACACTTTACCAGCCATTAGAGATGTTCTACCCCAGGAGCCAGGCACTCTGGTTCTCTCCCCTGGCAGTCAGTAACCTGTTTTCTCTTTCTATAGATTTTCAGATTCTGGACATTTCATGCAACACTATGTGACCTTTTGTGCTGGTTTTCTTCACTTTGTATGTTTTTTTTAGGCATATCTGTATGGTTAGCTGATATTTCATTTCTTTTGAATATTGAATTCTTTTAGCCATTCCTCCACTGATGGACTTTTGGGTGGGTCCCACCCTTTGGCTACTGTGAACATATCACTGCTACAAACATTCTTACCTGTGCGTCTTATTGGATACATGATTTGCACCTAACTTCTATAACACAAATTGTTTGATTAGATGTTTTCAATTCTCTTGGGTCCACATCCAGTAATGTAATTGCTGGGTTATGTGGTAATTCTCTATTTAACTATTGGGACTTTTTGTTTGTTTGTAGATAGGGTCTCCTGTAACCCAGGCTGACCTTTTGAACTCCTGTCTTGCTTCCACTTCCCAAAACTCAGGATTACCACAGCCAGCTCTATATCAACTTTTTGAAGAACCACCAAACCACAGAGGCAGTTCCACGTTGGTTTCCATAGGAACGCACAAATAACCATCATCCACACGTTCTTTTCAACACTGTTCTGGTCATCATGAATGTGAGGCAGCATCTCATGTGTCTTTGATCTGCATCTCAATAATGATCAGTGATGATGAGCATCTTCTCATGTCCCTATTGGCCATTTGTATGTCTTCTTTGGAGAGATACTGCACTGGTTTGAATAAGAATGGTCCCCATAGGTTTATATATTTGAATATTTGGTTCCCAGTTGGTGGATTGTTTAGGCAGCATTAGAAGGTGTGGCCTTATTGGAGGAGGTGTGTTTCTGGAAGTGGGCTTTGAAGTTTCAAAAGGCCACACCTGGCCCAGTCTTCTTGTTTTCTGCCTCTTGAGTGTGGAAAAATGTGAGCTCTCAGCTACTGCTCCAGTGCCCTGCCTGCCTGCCTGCCTGCCTGCCTGCCTGCCTGCCTGCTGTTCTGCTCCCTGCCATGATGATCCAACACTATAAGCAAGCCCCCAATCAAATCTTCCTTTTATAAATTGACTTGGGTATGGTATCTTCACAGCAGTAACTAAGATGTCAAATCCTTTACTCTAAGAAATGAGAAATAAGCCCGGCAGTGGTGGCACACACCTTTAATCCCAGCACTCAGGAGGCAGAGGCAGGCAGATTTCTCAGTTCGAGACCAGCCTGGTCTACAGAGTGAGTTCCAGGACAGCCAGGGCTATACAGAGAAAACTCCCGTCTCGATAAAAGCAAAAAAAAAAAAAAAAAAAAAAAAAAAAAAAAAAAAAAAAAAAAAAAAAAAAAAAAGGAAAGAAAAAAAGAAATGAGAAATAGGGCTGGTGAGATGACTCAGCAGGTAAGAGCACTGACTGCACTTCTGAAGGTCCTGAGTTCAAATCCCAACAACCACCCATAATGAGATCTGATGCCATCTTCTGGTGTATCTGAAGACAGCTACAGTGTACCTATTTATAATAATAAATAAATCTTTGGCCAGAGCGAATAGGAACTGAGTGATCAGGGCTGACTGGAGCGAGTAGAGGTCCTAAAATTCAATTCCCAACAACCACATGAAGGCTCACAACTATCTGTACAGCTACAGTGTACTCATATACATAAAATAAATAAATAAATCTTTTTTAAAAGGAGAAATAAATAGATTAATTTATTTATTTTATGTATGTGAACACACTGTAGCTGTCCTCAGACACACCAGAAGAAGGCATCAGATCTTGTTACAGATGGTCGTGAGACACCATTTGGTTGCTTGGAATTGAACTCAGGACCTCTAGAAGAGCAGTCAGTGCTCTTAACAGCTGAGCTATCTCTCCAGCCCCAAATAAGTCTTAAAGAAAAGAAAAAAAGAAATGAGCTGTCTTGTACTGATGAGTTGGAATGATTCTTAATATATTCCGAATACTAGAAGTTTATTGGATAATAAATGATTTGCAGTTAGAGTAAGAGGGTTTTTTTTTAATACTTTTTTGATGGTGTTTATTTAAACAAAAGTTTTGAATTTTGATGTAGAGTATATATTTTTCCTGTGTTACTTATATATGTGCATATATGTATGTATGTATATGTATATATGTATGTATATTGTGTGTGTATATACACAGCAATAGGACCCTAACACAGGCACTGAGCAAGAAAAGAGTTTGAAGCTGATGTAGGTGTAATACAAGCTGCCTTAAACTGAGAGCGTTTTACTTCAGCCTCTCAATTGCTAAGATTATGGCTTTGCTTTTAGGTCCAACCTCCAACTTATTTGTGTGTGTGTGTGAGTGTGTAGGTAGGTAGGTATCCAGTTGTCCTAGCACCATAAGAGAGTCATCTTGGTCTTGGAATGTTTGCTAAAAACCTGTTGAGCACAGTTGTATGAGGTTTTTCCTGAGCCCTTAATCTCATAATTCCATTATCTTTTGGGGTTTTGTTGTTGCCTTTAAACTTTCTCTGAAGACTGCGCTGGCCTCACACTCTGAGATCTGCCTCTCTCTGTCTCTCCAGTGCTGGGACTAAAGGCATGAGCCAAAAGGCAAGTTCCAATGCTGTTATCTTGATAGATATATTTATCCTTAATCCAGTATCAGACTATTTTGGTAACTGTAGCTTTGAAATCAGGAAGTGGGAGTCCTCCAAGTTTGTTCTTTTTCAAAATTGTTTTGGCTTTCCAGAGCCCCTGCAATTCCACTTGGATTTTGGAATCAATTTTTTCATTTCTGCACTGAATCAAAAGATCTGAAGATGGAGCCCAGGAGTGACTGAAAAAATAAACACATAAGTTATGGGTAAAATGCACACAACTTAAAGTTGACTGTTTTAATTTTAAAAAACGTATTCACTTATTACATGTATGTGTGTGTCACATGATCGTATATGCCACAGTGCATGTTGTGTATGCTTAAATTTTTCTCAACCCTAATTTTAATAGTTGTTCTTAAATGCTTTGACCTTCCTTCTAACCCAACACCCACCAGAGGTAGTAGAAAAGAAAGGTTATTAGGGTACAGGGGAAATGGACCTGTTTAGAAATTGTTCTTTGGAGCAAATCCAATCTGCATTGTCAGGAAATCAGCCATTCAGTTCACAGGTCAGCAGCAGCAGCAGCTCAATCCACTTGCAGATACTCCATGAATATACCAGCAGTCCAGTTCAGTAGTGCTGGGATAGCAAACACGAATCAGCAGCAGTGGCATGACCTAGCAGAAAGAGCCAGACCTCGGCCAAGTTGACATAAATCTGCAGGAGTGATTAGGACCAGCTTAGACACCAGGAGAAGTTCTTTGCCCTGGATGTCTCAATGAAGTGAAGGTCAGCAAAGACGGGAGACCAGGAAGCATTGCAAGGCTAGCTATGCAAGCCTGCCCCTTCACTGTCCGTTGAGTCCTATTTATACTCCCTCCAAACATCACGTGTCCTCCATGGTCTTGCCTCAGCACGTGACTCTGTCTTAGCAAACCTTTAGGTGACTCTGTATCAGCTGACATCACTCTGCCAATTGGCCCAAGTCCAAGGAAGTGGCAAGAAGATGCCAGAACGCCACCGGAAGTTTTTGGTGTGTTTCTCTCTGGAGTCACAACAAATGGGCTTGGCTACATAATGTAAGGCAAACCAATACATGCGTGTTGTTAGTGAAGAATCCTTCATCACATGTCCTTTCACATGGCTGCTCTAGCACATCATCCTTTCACCTGTGTCTGCTTCAGTGGAACATTCTTTGACATAACTGACTTTCCAAAGAAACTATAAGTTTGTGTGAAGGTCAAAGGACAGTTCTGTGGAGTTGGTTCTCTCTTTTCACCTTTAGAATGGTCCCAGAGGTCTGGTGAGATGGCTCAGCGGTTAAGAGCACCAACTGCTCTTCCAAAGGTCCTGAGTTCAAATCCCAGCAACACATGGTGGCTCACAACCATCCGTAACAAGATCTGATGCCCTCTTCTGGAGTGTCTGAAGACAGCTACAGTGTACTTACATATAATAAGTAAATAAAATATTAAAAAAAAAAAAGAATGGTCCCAGGGATCAAACTCAGATTCCCCAGGTACCTTATCAGCTGAGCTGACTTGGCAACTCTATTTTTAGTTATTTAAGGGACTAACATACTATGTTTTCATAGAAACTACTTAACATTCCTGACAACCATGCACGAAGTTCCCTGTTTCTTCACATCCTCACTAATACTTGTTATTTTCTGAGATTGATTTTCCCCCCCTCTCCTTCCTTCCTTTTTCATTTTGATACTCTGAAATGACATGTCACTCTGGTTTGGCACAGAGTCCTCATTTTAAAATAACCCTTTTTACTTTGGAACAATGTTAGACTTACAAAGAAGTTGTAGATAGTAAGGCAAGCCTCTGTGTAGGTCTCAATTTGCTTACATGTCTCCAAATGTTGTCATCTGACCATGGCACTCTAGCAAGTCTGAGCAGCTGTTTTATTATTACATGAGTATATGCTCATGTACATATGAGCATACGTGCACACACATAGGTAGATAGATAGGTAGATAGATAGGGTACATACATCCATGCATGCACACATGTATGTGTGTGATGAACCTGGGGACCTTACACATGCTAGGCAAGAACTCTACTAATGAGCTATATCTTCTGTCTCACACAGTGACTTTGTTTTTATTTAGTATTTGTGTGTGTGTGTATGTATGCATGTGTATGTGTTAGTTACCTTTCTATTGCCAAGAAAAACACCACAACCAAGGCAACTTATAAAAGGCAGCATTTAATTTGGGGTTCCCAGTTCCAGAGGGTCAGGCTACATGATTATCATGGTGAGAATCATGGCAACCAGGCATGGTCTTGGAGCAGTAACTGAGAGTTTACATCTGATTCACAAAAAATGAGGCAGAGAGAGGGAGAGAGAGAGAGGAGAGACACAAAGAGAGATAGACACACAGAGACAAAGAGTAGTTAACTGGGAATGCCCAGAGCTTTTGAAATCTCAAAAGACCACAGGCTCTGACACACCTCCTTCAACAAAGCCATACCTCCTCATCTTTCCCCGACAGTTCCACCAACTACGGACCAAGTATTCAAACATATGAGCCATTCTCCTTCAAACCACCAAGTGTGTTTGTGTATGTTAGTATGCCTGTGGCACAGTGAGCACGTGGAGGTCAGAGGGTGAGTCACAGTAGAGGTTAGAGGACAGCTTTGTGACCTCAGTTCTTTCTTTCTATGTTTATTTGGTTTCCAGGGATTGACTCTGGGTTGCTAGGCTTGTGTGGCCAGAGCTCCATTCCCTGAGCCATCTTAAAGTGTTTCACGTGGTGTTTTTCACGGGTGCCAGAGAGCTACTGATCAGGAGGCCAGAAAAGTTTTTCCAGAGAGCTATGTCTCAGGTGTTACTTGAAAGACGAGCATGAATGGATCCAGGAAGCAGGGTGTGATCCAGGCAGATGGAACAAATTGTGTCAAAGCCTGGGGGTAATAAAGAACCGAGGACACTTGAGGATAATCATAATAGCAATAATGGTAATTTATTGACACTTACCATATGCTAAGCATTGGTAAGCACTTTAGAATGTTATTTCACTTAATTTCTCACAACAAGTCTATAAAGTGGAGGATGTTATCATTTCTGCTTTCCAGATGGGGCAAATGAGAGTTGACAGAAATAAGTTGTCCAAGGTCGCCAAACCAGTTATAAAATGGCAGCAGCAAGATTTGAATTGATTTCCTGGACTAAACACACACATACCACACACACACACACACACACACACACACACACACACACACACACATCTAATTCCTTTTCTTCCACCAGCTCCAGTAAAGTGTACTCGCTTACTTATAGGAAGAAGGAAAGCATTAGCTACACACTCTACCTCTGGCCTTCCCAAACCACCTGCCTTGCAGGACGCAGAGTCACTGTCATTCCAAACTGTCGCTTTCTGTTATTGTTTCTCTCATATGGATTGATAGCTGGATGGATGAATGAATAAATAAAGAGAAACAAAAAGCATTGGTAACAATTTATGATTAACTACTCACGTGTTTATGTGTTTAATGCCTGCCTCTCTCACTGAGCCTTCAGCCCTCTGACAGCAACGGTCCAGTTCATTCAGTGAATCTGATAACAATAAATGATGAGGTTTCTGGAGAGGTTTTTTTTTGGGGGGGGGGTAGGGACTGAACTCAGGACCTTATGCAAGCAAGACAAGCACTCTACCACTGAGCTACAACTGTAGCCCCTTATATATTTTTTGAGTAAATTAAAACAAGAATTTCAGTATATGATGTCAAGTGAGTGGTGTTTATTTATTTATTTATGTAGTGTGTGTGTGTGTGTGTGTGTGTGTGTGTGTGTGATGCTAGAGATTCTAAGTAACTGCTCTGCCTCTGGGCACACCCCCAGACCCGAGGTTTATTTTTGAGGGACTCTTGGACATCATTTGGATGTCAGTCATAGTTCCCTTTGTCTGCAGCCTCACTCACTCGTCCATTTGTCCCATCCCATAGAAAGTGCTAGAGGATTATATTCCATGGAAAGAGGTGCAGGAAATGCCCCGATCTAACTGACATAAGGAACATCCCTTGCGGCCTTTGAGATGGCTCAGTGGGTAAAGGTGCTTGCCACCAAGCCTGATAACCTGAGTGAGTTCAATCCCCAGAACTCCAGGTGGAAGGAGAGGATTGACTCCTATGTTGTCTGCTGACCTCCACGTTATCACACACACACACACACACACACACACACACACACACTTACAGGGAGGGGGAAGGGAAAGGCAGGAGAGGGGAGAGGGAGGGGGAGGGGAAAGGGGAAGGGGGAGAGGGGAGAAGAGAAGAGTATATATGTATATTTTAGAAAATTTAAGCCAGGCACGGTGGTGCATGCCTTAAGTCCCAGTACTTGAAAGGCAGAGACAGGAAGATCTCTTGAGTTCAAGGCTACCTTGGTCTATAGACTGAGTTCCAGGACAGCCTGGGCTACACAGAGAAACCCTGTCTCAAAAAACAAACAAACAAACAAACAAACAAGAAAAGAAAAAAAAGGAAGGGATGAATTTTAAAGAAACATCTCTGACTATTGAGAAGTTCAGATCCTGAGAGAGAGGCAGTCAGTCTCTGTTCAGGAATTCTGTCAACATGCCAGGGGTGGTGTTACATGCCTGCAATCCCAGCACCTGGGAGGTAGAGGCAGAAGGATCAAAAGTTCTGAGCTTAAGGTTGGAGAGAGAGCTCAAAGAGCAAAGTCCTTGTTATGCAAGCATGAAGGCAGGAGTTCAGATCCCCAGAGCCCATGTAAAGTCTGGCCAGGCATGGCAGTCTGCCTGTAATGCCAGCACTTGGGAGGCAGAGACAGAGGCTCACAGGACAAGCTGGGTAGATGAGCTGGGTGGAATTGGTGAGCCTTAACAAATGCAGTGGCGAGTGGCCAATGAAGGCACCTGCCATCAACTTTTGGGCTCTACATATATGCAGATAGATATATGTGGACATGCACCTGAGCACACATGTACTTATATACATGTTCACACGCACATTCAGACATAACATTTGCACACAGATTAAAAAAAAAAATGCCCAAGCTATATTAGATCCTGTCTCGCAAAACGGCAGGAGGAGATGGGAGATAACTCATCAGTAAAGTGTTTGCTTTGTAAGCACGGAAACTGAATTTAGTTCCAAAATGTACATTAAACAATCTGGGCATGGTTGTTATACTTATATGTACTTACAATCCCAGAGCTGGGAACACAGAGATAGTAGGTTTCCCAGGGGTTCACTGGTCAGAAAATTTACTCTATTCATCAAGCTCTAGGCCATTGAGAGACCCGGGTCTCAAAACCCCCAAGATGGGGAATGACATCAACAGTTGACCTCTGACCTCACATGTACATATGAATGCTAGTGCAAGCACACACAGACGGTGAACAAGATAAATCTGAACAGATCTCCAGTAAGTCAACCATGTTCACAGAGAGAAGGGGGCCAGCAGCCTCCCCAGAACTACTCCTATTTTAGGAGCTGGCTTTCTGGCACAGCACAGAGCTGGCTGAAAGACCATGCCGCAGGTGAAGGCGTAATTGCTCCTTTCTTTCCCCGGCTCCTCCAGTGTTAAATTAGCTTTATGTCAATACCACATCAGCAGCTGGGATGAATTATTGAAGCTCATTCACTGCCATGGGCCCAGGTTCCATTCGCTTTATGGGCTGAAAGGTGGATGTGAGCATATTATTTTTGTCTGTCTAGTTGCGGTCAGTACATGTTCAGTCTGTCGCTAATACAAAGGGACTCAGGCCTGGTGTGCAGATGATTCCAGCCTTTATTCAGAGTGCCAGTAGAGGGAGGACCGAGCCCCTGGGTGGGACAGAGGAGGAGAGGAACTCTAATGCTGACCACTAGCCCATGGGGGCTCTTACTACTCTTCCCAATGTCATTCTCAAACACCGGTCCCTCTACACAGAAACACATTCCATCAACACATGTGTATGCATGTGTGCATTCAGAGTGTTAATAAACCACACTCACTAGAGGCCCAGGGGGAAAAATAGAGAGGAGGGTCATTTTAAAATAATGATTTTCCAAAAGATTACAAATGTTAAAGCCTTCCTCCTTCCCCTACCTTCAACAGTGATGCTTGTCTAGAAGTCCCAGCTAGTTAGTGCTCTGCACTTGGCAGAGGCGGACGACCTAGACTGTCCAGTGTCAAGGACATAGAACCTGACCATTGGAGGCTTCTGTAATGGGGGTGGGGTGCTGTCTCCCTCCTCTGTTCTCCATTCAGGAGCTGGCATGCTCATGAATTTCAATGTGTGTTTCTGCTGCTTGGTCCAGATGCCAAAAATTATTAACTAGAGCTCTGCATAAACTCATGCACACCTGCACTGATGTTTACTGTCACAAAGACACATCCACAGCCCTGCTCTCTCTCTCTCTCTCTCTCTCTTTCTCTCTCTCTCTCCTTCTATCTCTTTCCCTCTCTCCCAGTGATAGACCTTCTAACCACATGATTTGGCTGGAAATCCGACAAAGAAGGTCTCCTGATGCTATCAGCAGGTCACATGCCTTCTCACATCCCACCATTAAATATTTATTCTTTTGGGAGTCCCCAGCTGAGAATCAAATACCCCTGGATAAGGCAACACACCATAAAGTGATCATCTAACATTTTGGCAGGAACTCCCCTCTGCTCAGGGAACTTCCTTCTCCTTGTCGGGCTGATTCTTAGTCATTCCTCAGGTCTGGTCCTGTTTGTACCTCACTGGTGGGGGAGGGCAAGTTGTCCCATTATCTACTTTCAATACTCCCCATCATCTCCCCTGGATGAAGTCATTATAATTGTGATTAAATAAATGCTTGTGTGGCTCTATTTGTTGTAACTCTTATTCACGTGCCTTGAATAAGTTAGAGGCTGTCTAGCATAATGCTTGCTACAGTGTAGATATTCAATAAACCTAGATAAAGTCAGAGGATTTGGGAAAAGGAGAATAGAAAGAGGGGGCGGGACATGAAAGGTCTGAGATGGTGACTCCAAACCTTGCTTGATCTTACAACTCTTACTATCTCTCTCTCTCTCTCTCTCACACACACACACACACACACACACATACACACACACACACACACACACACCCTTCCTCATTATCAGGATGCCACCATGCCGTTCTCCACAGGACATGCTAAAAGCCCAGTGGGACCACAGGGGACTGAACTAGGGATGAGAAAGGAAGACTATTCAGAGGGAAAAAACAGGCTCCAAGAGGCATCCTCGCCTAGCCTGGATCCCGACTTATCCAAGAAAGTGACTAAGCATGGACAGAAAAAAATCTCAGATAAAGAATGTCCTTTTACAGGGGTTTCCCAGTGACTAACAGGAAAGATGTTTGTTCTTGAAAAATATTTGTTAGTCATTGCAAACAATACTAGCAGACACTACATCTCAAAAGTTCAGTATATGTCAGGGACTGGCCAAGTATTTTGTATCTATCATATATCGTTATCCAGCCAATCCTCTTTGCTACCTCGTGAGATAAGTACACAAGTATGTCCATTTTATAGGTGGAAGAATAAGCCCAGGGAGAAGAAGTAATTGGCCTAAGGTCATACAACGAAGAAATGATGGTGCCATTACAGCAGAACTACGAGGCCAGGCATTTTGTTTTGTATTGTTTTTCGAGACAGGGTTTCTCTGTGTAGCCCTGGCTGTCTTGGAACTCACTCTGTAGACCAGGCTGGCCGCAAATTCAGAGATAGATGCTTCTGCTTCTGCTTCTGCCTCTGCCTCCTGAGTGCTGGGATTAAAGGCATGTGCCATCACTGACTGCCCAACTAGACCAAGCTTTTAGCCGCAGCATATGCTGTCTGCCTTAAGCTCCTTAGGAGCCAGGCAGCCAGGCTACCCCTTCTCCTTACATTTTCATATTATACCAGTGCCATTTAATGGACCTGTGACATATTTGGAATGTCTTCAGATGCCGTTGTTTCCTTACAACCCCAAGGACCTGTCTCCTGATTCCTGGACTTGAGACGATGCCCAAACATCTGTTGTGTCAGAAGGAACTAGATACCAATGACAGGGAGGCATTAGCTCCGTGGTGTTTTCCAGCAAGGCATCCCTAGATTCCTGGCCTTCCTGCTTGAAAGATGAGACTTTGAAAACACATTGGGTTTTTTTCCTTTATACTTCTCCGGACAATCCTGGGCCTTGTTTCAGAAGGATGGTCATGAGGTAGGTGGCAGGTGGACTGCAGAGAGCCGCACGGACCCAAACCAGTGTTAAGAGAGAAGCTGCCACTGTTCCCTGGGGTCTGTGCTTAAGGCCCAGGACTATTATATACAGCTACTTCCTTGTGGGGAGTGAGATGGTTGTACCTTTGACTTTTGAGACAGTCTTGTCTGTTCCTTTCTCTCCAACTGGCTTTTGCTTCAATTTCCCAGGGATTCTCAGAGCCTGTTCTCCTTAGCTCCAAGTTAGAACTGGGACCAGTCCTGGATTTGTGCTGCTGAAACTTGGTCCAAGACAGACACTTTCTTTCACCTCGTCGTCGCCTGTCCTGATCCTAACACTACCTGCTTAGTCACAGAACTTCCACGTCCTAGTTCCTTCTTCCTTCTCTGGTGTGTGTGTGTGTGTGTGTGTGTGTGTGTGTGTGTGTGTGTGTGTATCTGCTGGAGATTAAGCCTAGAGTCTTAAACAAGAACTAAAACACCGAAATAGGTCCCCAGAATTCTTTCTACTAAAAAGTAGAATAAAAATTTGGGTCTGGCCTTGAACTCACTCAGCAAACCTGGACCTTACAGTCCTTCTGGTCAAGTATCCCAAGTCACCAAAGTCACAGGCTTGTGCCACTGTACTCTGCCTCTGTTTGTTTTTGTTTGTTTGTTTGTTTGTTTTGTTTTTGTTTTGTTTTTTCCCAATTCAAAGCCTAGAGATCTGGTCTGCCTTCCTCTGATCCTCTTAACAGTGGTACATCATCAGATGGCAGGAAGACAGGAGAAGCCTTTCTGTTGTCTCCAGCTCTCTGTTTTCACTACATGTCAGTTATCTATGGCACGGGCACAGTTCAGGTTCTCTCCTTCCACCATGTGAGTTCTGGAAATCAAACTCAGACCATCCAAATGCTCTTGCCCACTGAGCCATCTCCCTGGCTCTTCCCTGAGAGGTAGAACCCTAGAGATGTAGCATGCTCGTGTAAGACCTATTCCAGCTTGTGAGTCTCTGCTTCCTAATTCCTGGAAAGCAAGTTTCTGGCAAAGTGTTTTTTAAATCAATAGTTCCACTGCCGTGGCCTTTTGATTTCTTACCTTGCCGGTCATGGCAAACATACTAGCTCTCCTGGTGCAGCTTCTGGGAGTCCATTCTACAAGTGCTTTCGATTATTTTGGAATCATTAGTTCCCTAAATTAACTCCCTCCAGTTTAAAATACCTAGACTAGTTTCTGTTTCCTGTGCTGAACTAAACCCTCACATAGTTATAAAGTGAGACAAGTGGAAATAAAACAAACAACACCCAGTGTTGGAGAAGAAATATTTCTTTTAATCCATTGCTTAGCTCTATGGGTCAGATTGTTATAACAAAGGATGGAGTAACAGACGAAAACCATATACAGTTATTTAGTGTCTTATCTGACACAGGAGCCTTCATATGGAAATAAAGACCCAAAGAAACAGAAAAACCTGTTTAATACAAATTAAATTTAAATAATTTAAGTGTATATTGTTACAAGGGCTGACCATGTAGCTCTGTGACTCTGTCCTTAACACAAACAAACTGTGGCCTACAAAACCAAAACCAGCTCCATAAACCAGCTTCTCCTACTAATGCAGTGTAAGCTTTGGCAGTCAGAGAAAACCAAGACAACTGAACTCCTCAAATTGCATGTACTAAATGGATGCAGTTTGGGCCAGCAAAATGGCTCAGTGGGTAAAAGTGCCTGCTGCCAAATTTGATGATTTGAGTTCAATTCTCAGAACCCATATAGTGGAAGGAAAGAACTGATTCTCCCAAGTTGTCTCCTGACTTCCATATGCACACTGTGGTGCATGGACACACACACACACACACACACACACACACACACACATTGAGGAGGGGGGAAGACAGCTAGACAGAGACAGAGAGACAGACAAAGACAGAAAGATAGAGAGACAGGGAGACAGATAGAAATAGAGACAGAGAAAAAGGATAGAATAGAATAGAATATATTTTTTTATAAATTTTAAGCTGGTCACAATGGCATGCTTTTAATCCTAGCACTCAGAAGGAAAAGGCAGTCAGATCTCTGTGTTTGAGGCCAACCTGGTCTATAGATGGAGTTTCAGGACAAAAACACCCTATCTAGAAAAAAAAACCTAACTAAATATGAGCATTTTAATCTCAGTTATATCTCAATAAAGGTGATTAATATGAGAACAGTGCATTCTTAGAAGACAGAGGCAGGGAAAGAGAAGATAGGCAGGTAGCCAAAAAAAGTACACATTTCAGAGATTTATGGCTCTTATAGGAGTTATGCAGACAATAAGCTTACAGTTCAGATGTTAACATTTAGAAGTCTACTATACATTCATGTTGAATAAATAGTGCAATACAGACTTACACATGTATACACACAAACCATGACTTAGAGTTCTCTCTGTTCCTTTGAAAATTCAACCTCTACCCCTTCCACCCCTTTTTACTTTGATGGCCTCAGGGACAGGAGGAGTGACAGAGAAGACGAAAGACTCAAGCATGTTAAGAGAGTAAGAATCCAGATGACAGCTGAATGCAAACCTAGCAGAAAGGTAGGTGGATCTCTAAGTTCAAGGCTAGCCTGTTCTGTGTAGTGAGTTCTAGGACAGCCAGGGCTACATGTAGAGAGCCTATCGAAAGAAAGAAAGAAAGAAAGAAAGAAAGAAAGAAAGAAAGAAAGAAAGAAAGAAAATCCAAGTGACATTAAGAGAAAGATAGGAAGAACAGAATGGGAATCATGACGTCATGACAGAAAGTAGACCAGATGCAATGGGGGTCAGGACACCGTGGGAGTGACGTTAAGCTAAATAAGGGTTGGAAGAAGATAAAGGGGTGTTTAAGGGGTAAATAGATTGTTTCGTGTCTGTTGCATAGTATCTGGGAAATAGAAAGCATTTTGTATACACTTACTGAACCAAAGAACAAGCTCAGGGAGGTCTCCAAGAACAGCAGACACAGTGTGAGGTATGCCATCAACATTTATGGAGTTTTGCCATAAGCTAAACATTCAGACGAACATTTTAAATCTTCACCAACACTCCTTGAGCCCATTTAACAGATGAAAAAAAAAACTGAGGCTCATATAGGTTAAGTAACTTAATCACATGGGCAGGAAGTGACAGAGACCAGTTAAGTTCCTATGGGTACACTGTATGACCCTTTTGAGTCAAGGGTCAGCCTATGCTTCTTGCTTCCCTTAGAACTTTAAACACCCCAAAACTAGAGGGGACCTCAAAAATCATAGTCCTGAAAATGGGATTAAGAGAAGAGATGGGGTGCCTTCCCCCACTGAGGAGGGACCATATTAAAGCTTCTTCTTCAACAACAGAAAGAAAAACAATTTGAAACTTAATCATCTCCCAGAATTATGATCCCTCCCCTCAGCGGGGAGCACATTAGCAGAACTGAGAAATGATAATTCAGCAGCCCCCAACCCAGCAGGGATGGAAAGAGGAGGGGAGGGAGGAAAGGGGGAGGAAAGCAGGCACAGACAGAGAGATGGGGGAGGGGCGGCAAGGCCTGAGCTCATAGGGTCTTTTTTTTTTCCTGCTCAGGTCTGAGACAGCAGTTTGGTAACACTCAATTCTTCAATTCTGCTTAGATTGAGTAGGGGATTTGTTGCTTCCCAAGTCAGTTCTAAGTACCGAGGGATCCCCACACCCAAAGCATCCAAGCCAATCTAGGAGAAATGTAGTCTGAGGTCTTAGCTTAGGCGAGGAAGACCTCCTGAGCTACCAGGGCTGGCTCTGGACGCCCTTGTTTAACGGCACGTAGGAGAATTAGCAGCCTTTCAAAGCCTGAAGTGCTGGACAGCTCCCGACTTGTGCACTGGTTTCCCGAGTACAGAGAGGTGGGGCCAGACTCCTCCCGCCCCTTCTCTGACACTGCAGTAGTCTCCGCCCTCAAGGGATGCGCGAAGGCTTCTGGGAACTACTGGAGACCCAACTTGGGGTCACGAAAGGGTCTGGACTGAGATCTGGTGAGGACCTTGAGCCTGGAGCTACCCTGCCCCCCGCGGGGGGCGGGGAGAGTGGTACGAGCAACTTCTCCAGACGCATTCCTTCCTTCTGAGTCGAGACCCCCCTCAGTCCCCATACAACATCCCCCTCCCGCCCGGGGTGGGGTGGGTGACAATGGTGCCTTCAGCCCCCAGACATGAATGGGACCTTTGAGAGCTGCACGCCATGGGGTCAGCAGAGGCCACCGGGTCCCCCGGGGCTGTCCAGCCTTCTGATTCCCGAATCGCTGGGCTAGGGAGGGTGAGGAGCTGTTGGGAGAGAGAAGGTGTCCCATGGTTCCTGTCTTAGAGACTAGTGGGTCCTGGGAAGAAAGTCATTCTTAATTAGCAGTTTCTGGTAAACAAGGATTTTAAAGAGGTGAAGGGGGGAATCCCCTTTCTCTGTACCAGAAGACAGTTTCTGTAGCACCATCTCAGGAGGCAGCAGGGCACACTACATGCAGGTAGAATCTAGCAAGCATTTTCTACCTCTTATCTCCCCTCCCAAATCAAGGTTCCACACTAGATGGAGCAGAACCCCATCTTCTCTCAGTACCCATATTCCTTCATCTGGGGGCTGCCCTTGAGGCTTGGTCCCTCTTTCCTCTGTCTCCCCTCCCACTCCTGCACTGCACAACCTACCAGGTTTCTATGGAAACGGGCTAGGAAGGCTCTGCCAGGAGGCCAAGGCCACCACTGCTCTTGAAGGGAGGGGAGAAGGAAATTGAAAGTGAAGATCAGGAGACAAGTTCTAACCATTCCCAGAGGGGATGCAGATGTGTTAGGAGTGAGGCTTTCTCCAGGAGGAGGCTGGGTGGGCACAGGAACAGACAGAGATGTAACTGAATGATTCAGGGGTTCCTTCTTATTCCCCCAATTCCCAGAGCTCCAGACACTTAGACAAGCTTCCTCAGAGGGAACATTAGTGGGTAATAAAGGAGGCAAGGCTGGTGATACCAGGAGTTCTGACCCTTCCTCTCTTGCACGAGGCTCTCTTCTGTTTAGAACACGCCTATTTGAGGGGACATCTCCGGGGGACTAAGAAATCAGAGAGGAAATAGGAGTAGAGTGAGTGTACTTGGAATGTTCAGGAGCCTCCCCTAGGCAGGCAATGCTGCTAGAGACCTAGGACTGCCAGGTGCTTTGAAGGCATCCTAACTGACTCAGGCACCTCACTGAGAAGTTGGGGGGGATGGTTAGTTTGGAGGAGGGCAGTCAATCCCATCTGGATGAAAGTGGGAAGGAAAGTGGAGAAGACCAAGTGGGGCTAAGAGCAGAAGGGGAGGAATAATTCTAAGACCATTCAGAGGGAGGGGTGGTCAAGGAGAGGGGTGGTCAAGGGGGTGGGTGTGCAAGGAGAAGGGTGGTCAAGGGGAGGGGTGGTAAAGGGGAGAGGTGGGTAGAAGCTCTTAGAACTTTCTCCTCATATTCTAACCTCATGAAAAAATTGTCTCTTGACCATGGACTACTGGTCAAATCTCAGAGTCCTAGGAAAGTATGCTGTAAGCTCCCTTGGAAAGCAGGCTCCCAGGTTATCAGAAAATTCCCAAAGCTTCTCTAGAGAAGGAGGGGGGCTCCCCTGGGAGCCTAGGGTTTCCAGGATCTCACCCATCAACCCCGCCTTGGCTGTAGCCCCGTGTATAGCCATCCTGGTGTTTGCTTATTTTGGTTATTTTTTGATCAGATATTTTGGCACCATGCACACTGCCTCCTGTTGCCATGGCAGCCATGACAGGGGCTGAGGCACCGTGAGAAAAATACCAAAATTAATGAGTGAGCGAAAGTGCAGCCGAGAGAAAAACAAGGTTAAAAAAAGAGTTAAAACAGTAATGAAAACAGGCTTCTGAGCCCCAGAGCAGAGCCGCTGCTGAGGCTTCCCCAGAACAGCAGCTCCAGCCAACCTTAGGGTCCTGACATCTCCCAGACCTCTAGACAGGACTCACCCACCCTCCCCTCCCCAGCCCATCATAGACCAGCAATAGCCACTGGAGGACCATTCTGAAAAGATCAGCTCCCATCTCCAGTAGTATGCTGCCTCCCAGAACAGCATCTCAGGGAACAACTTCTCATCTCCTAGACAACAGAGTCTTAGCTACAGCCCCCACACAACAGTGGTCCAGCTATATTACCAAGAAATGGCGTCCTAGCTACACCAGAGCTTTGTAGCGTTAGCTGCAGCCGTAACAGCATCCCAGTGAAAGCCTTGCACACAAGAACAGCCCAGTTACAATCCCGGGCAATAGCATCTTAGCTATAGCCAATCCTCAATATGCTGTCATCACAGCTATAGTTTCAGGACCAATAGCATGCTAGCTACAATCCTATATACAACGGTAGCTCTGCTCTCATCCCAGGTAACAGCCTGCTTCTCAGGTACAGGCTCCTAGCAACAGCTTTTTATCTCCTTTAAGACCTACACAGTAGATTCAGAAACAGCCCTAACTACATCAAATTAATACAGAACAGCTCAGCTATAGTCAGTCTCAAGTGCATCAGCCACACACCTTCAGCTTCCAGACCAATGGCACACACACACACACACACACACACACACACAATTTCACAATAGTATCTTGGGTCATCTGATTATCTGGCTACAGCCTAGGCACACTAGCATCACAGTAACCCAAGTCAACAGCCTTTCTATTAGTTTTAGGTTCTCCCGCATCCCAGTCCTCTTAGCTACAGCCCATCCCAGGTAAACACATGCCAGCAAGCATCCCAGCCATTTTCATACCCAGCATCACCCAGGCTCCATTCTCTGGACACAGTCCCAGATGGACTCTCAGTCACTGTCAGTTTGAGGAGCCTCCCCCAAGGCTTCACTTGCCAACTGGTCCTCCTCCCAGTTTGGTACAGGGCCAAGAGCCTGGCTTCCTTCTTCAGATGCTACCCCCTCTACTCCCCGACCATCCTCCTAGAAGTCTCAGCTCTCTTGCCTGCCTTCCTGGGGCGGGGGCGGGGGCGGGGGCGGGGGCGGGGGTGGGGAACAAGCCCCAATACTCATACCTACATTGTCCCAACTCAGGTCCCCACAGAGACAGTCTGGCAGCTGGAGTAGGAAGGAATATGAAGCAGGGAAGAATAATGACCATACCCTACTATTGCTGCTTTGGCCCAGTTCTATTCCAACCAGTTGGTGCAGGATTTTGGGTTGATGGTGGTGGAGCAGGGAGGATGGAGGGGAACATCTGGGAGATTAGCATTTCCTGCCCAGCTCTGCGGCTGCTGGTCCTGCTCAGCCCCGAGCAAAGGAGGAGAACAGAGGAGCCTTTGAATGGCTCCCAGCAAGCAGCCCGGGAGGGTTTGCTGCAGTGGGCAGCAGGCACATGCTGGGGGCAGGGAGGCTGGGGCAGCTCCTCTGTGGAAGATTTCTTCTCTTCGGCCCACTGATTTGCTTTTTGGTGCCGTGTTCAATGGTAGGGAGAGTATGAGCTTTGTAAGGGACAGAGAGAAGACACTTAAACAGGCCCTTTTTGCATCTCCCATTGAGCACCCAAGGTGGGTTCCTGGGGCTGAGAGTGAGCAGAAGGTCCAGATCAGAAAGGGAGATGAGTCGGGGTTGGGGGTGCTCTGGAAGATCTCTGGCAGTTCTCCATCGCTCCTTCAGCAAGTTACAGCACTCACCCCTACCTTGAAGAATGTCCCACATAAAGAGGCCCAGAGGCTAGGAAGAGGAGAAAGCAGTAGAAACACGGACAGAAGAAAGGTGTAGATAGGAAAATGAGGGAGGGACAGAAATGGGGGGGGGGGGTCAGCGGTTATGGCAGAGACCTAGGGAGCAGTCACTACACTTTCCATACACAGCACCTGGCCTTGCTTACAGATAACCTTCTTCATTTGTCTGACCTGGAACATGGAGCCTTGGCTTCTAAAGCGGAACTAGGCAGGAGGTCCTACTGAATTGGGGCACTTGGCAGCCTGGGTACCAAAACCTGAACGAGAGGGAGTGCCCGCGCTGCTCAAGCACCTCAAGATGGCGCCAGAGAGCCAGAGCTGAACGCAAGAAACCAAGTATTGGAGTGTGAGACACTGCGTGTGACACGGTGTGTGATTCGCAGTGTGTGGCAAGGGAGCTTGTGGCACGGTGAGGGGAGTGTGACACAGAGCCACTTCACGGAGTAGAGACCCATTTGACTCTATGAGGTGTGTTAAGTCACTGCCTGAAGCCCGTGGCAGAAGCTCCACACCGCCCAGAGGGCAGGTGATCAGGGGACCTTCGAACAGACTGTCATCAGGAGCGTCATTTCATCCTCGCACTGGATTTTCATCCCAGTCCTCACTGTAGAGCTCCAAGATCCCATCCCCTAATCCTTTCTACAGTTCCTTTTATAATCTCACCCCTATTACAGCTTCGGCCGGAGGGGGAGGGGCGGACTTTCCCGGGGCGCAAAGAGAAGGGAGGGCCACTCTAAAGGCAGACTCCGGGGTCTGACTGGGGAAAGGGTGGGTGGGCCTGGAGGGGCAGCTCCCCTGGGAAGATGCTGGGAAAGAAAGAGCCAGAAGAGACACTTCCAGTGCCTTGACTTCCCAGGCGGTAGAGTAGGGGACAGGTGTTTGAGGCAGGACAGAGCAATTCCGAAGGGGTCCTGGATGGAGGCTTAGGTGGGATGAGTGTAAGGTGAAGAGCAGAAAAGGAAGCCTGTGCAGTCGGCCTTAGGCAAGTGGGGGGCAGCTTAAGAAGAGGGGGTGCTGGTTTGGGGGCGCGGTGGTCAGGGTCCCCTCCCAGCGGGACCAGATCGGTCCGGGCTCCACCTCCCGGCCGAAGGGGGGGGCGGGAGGAGGGCGGGCAGGCCGGGAGGGAGGGGGAGGGAGGGGGCGGGCCGGCTGTGCGCTCCGCTCTCTGCTGGCTCTGCCGCCGCCGCCGCCGCCGCTGCCGCCTCACACACTAGCGGAGCGGGAGCGCGGCGAGGACGCGAAGCCGCCGGGCTGCTGCGCCCACAGCCAGCCGGAGCCGGAGCCGGAGCCGGAGCCTGAACCGCAGCGTCAGCCCCAGCCGTGTAGAGCCGCAGCCCGCGCCGGGGCCGGCGGCGGCTCACGGACAGCGGGGCGGGCGACCGGTGCTGCCCCGAGGCGGGTAAGGATCTGGCGGCGGCGTCTCGGGGCCCAGAGCGGCCATGGCCGGCGGGAGCTGAGGGAGGGGCGCTCGGTGGAGCGAGGAGACCGGGGCCCAGTCGATGGCCAGCGCGCCGGGACTGAGGCGGAGGCTGCTGGGACACCGAGTGGGGGGTTGCGGCTGGGGTTCCCTGGCCTCCAAGGTCCACTGCGAGACACCGAGAGTAGGGAGGGGGTGCCGAGTTGGACCCCAGCCCCAGAGTCCGCACCCGGGCGCGCTCCAAGCCGCGGGGATGAGAGACTCCAGGAGCGCGCGGAATGGAGAAGGTTTCGGGGAAGCGCAAGGCCCTCAGCTCAGCCGGGGGCTGCCGGAGGACCAAGGAAGCTAGGAACGTTATCCACGACACACACACTTGTTGGGCGATTTGCTCAGCTCACTCAGGCGCTTCCAGCTCGTCGCGGACACTTGGAAGAGCCACATCACAGACACATACACACATACATTCATCCGTACATATGTGAGCACAGACATACCTCCCGCACACCAGCGCCCACTGGGGCACAGTCACCAGCTCAGAAGCTGCTTCGGCGCCTGCACGACCAGCAGCGGGCACACACAAGCCGTGGCCATAGATAGCTACAACACAATCGGGTGTGATACTGAGCAATGCCAGACACACAAACACAACCTCGTGCCTTCCTGTACGAATGTAACTGCCTCGGTTCGCCAGATGAACGCTTAAAACCTAGCTCCCTACACATACCGCTGAAGGAACACACCCTAACATAAATGGTTGCCCACTCCTTGGCCAGGACATAGGTATACAGCACAGGTCTTGCTTGCCCCTCTCTACTGCACCCACACATACACAGCCCAGTGCCTCATAACACGCCTTGATAGCACACACCCTAGCAGAGAGGTACCTACAGCAGCGCCTCACAAACAGAATCCACTGCTTCAAGCATCTTAACCCTGGTTGTCACACACATCTTACACCAACAGTGTCACATTACACTCCGCAGCGCGCACACACACACCACACTCCACTCTCCCTGGCCAGATTCCCTCGGGAGAAGAAGCCTCCAGGTTCTCCTAGAGAGCATCCAGAGCCCTGTCACCTCAATAGGGACTTTGTTATTGTAAATATCGGCACAACCGGAGCCTCCGGGCCGGCCAGACCGGCTTCTGGGTGACACCTCCCCCCACTTCCACTCCGGGGCCTGACCGGCTGGGTATTCCGGGAACAAGCTGGACCTGACAGGCCGCGCCATGCCGCCACCCTGGTGCTGTGTGGCCCTAAATCCCTTTGCACAATACTAGAGAAGGTGTTTGAGACCTTTTTCGGGCCATTTAGCTGCTTCCTCTGAGCCACCTGGGTCCCTAGCACACCTAGGTCCCGCACACCTGGGTGCCCCTCTACCGGGGCCGGGTTACAGGCCAGTCCGGTGTGCCGACAAAGCCCCGGGGCTAGAATGGAGACCGCAGCATGCGCAGAAGAAAAACTGGTAGGCGAACAGGACTCTCGTTCCTTCCTTCGGCCACTCTCTGGTAGTTGAGGCTTCTAGCCTCAGTTTCCCCAACAGTGAGGGTAACTATTGCTTCAGCAGGAAAAACGAGTGACTCTGAGGCCATCGAGGACTGAGTGCAGAGCAAGTACCCTGTCTCTGTCGCCTTGAGAGGATCGGTTTTATGAGAATGTCCCCGCCCGGCCAGGCTCGCGGCTTTGTGATTCCGGCGCCGGCTTCCTCCCTGCCCCCCTCCCGGCGCCCGCTGCGCTGCTCCCGCCGGCGCCGGCTTCTAGGGGACCTAGGCGGAGGCCGGAGATGCGGGAAAGGAGGGATTCCCCGCGGCAGTCCTGAAGGCAAGGGACGCAAGTGGCCTCCTGGCCTAAGAGAGTTCTTACTATACTGCGCCTCACCTAGTCTCACCTTGGGCTCCAGGAGACCAGGCGTCACCCTGGTGGGGGCGGAGACGGTGACCAAAACCTTAGGAGCGGCCGTCGTCCCCCACTACACACAAACACACACACGCACACACTAGGCTTCCTCTGGGAGGAGGCGCTCGGGCGTGCTTGGGTGTGTGAGGAGAGCGCTCACTGACCGAGAAGGTGAGGACTAGAGCTGCTCTTGCTGGTTAAACCCAGGACTTAGGGCTGGAAGGTGCGGCGCTTCTTCCAGCACCTGCTCTCGGTCAGCCCTCACGAGCTGCCTGGACCTGGACAACCCTGAAGGTATTTGTGGCAGCCTTAGAGGTCTAGTGTGTGAGAGCACCTGGCCTGGGTGCTACTTTCTTGAGTAGGGGGGTCTGCGGTGGTGTTGCAACCTGTAATAACTGGGCTAGGGCAGAGGATGGACTCCAGGAGAGAATCTAAGAAACCTCAGAAAGGAAGGAAAAATAGGGTAGGGGGAACAGGGTCGGGGCTCAGGAGCAGCTTCATCTAGTCTCCTCTCCTCCCATCTCTAGTTCCATATTAGAAGGCACTAGCTGTAAAGGAGTATATCTCCAGCTCTGGGGACTTCTGCAGAGAGCTGGGCAAGAGACACTGTGTGGAATGGGGCCTGCATGGGTGGGGAGGAGCTAAGAGGGAATCCGCGTTCTGTTTCTGTTGTGGGGTGAGAGGTGCCCCCGCCAGGAACAAAGATAGTTGGTGTTGCCGAGATGGATTTCGTTCAACAATGTATTGAGTAGATACTGTTTCCCAGTGCCTATTGTGGGTGCAGTAGTAGAACACATTATCTTTTCTTTTATAGGCTAGCATATTCGTTCATAGATTAATTGAGCCAGAGAGCACCTACTATGCGCCGGGTGGTAGAGTAAAATGCTCTATCATAGCAGGTTGGAGGAGGACTTAAATATCTAATCTGTCTTGCAGTGTATCTGATCTCATTTAGTTCTCCCAAATAACTTCAAGAGGCAGATATTTTTAAAAATGTATTACCTTTATTTATCTAGTTTATCTCTGTGCACACACACACATACATTTGGAGGTCAGAAAATGACTTTCAGTGGTCAGTTTTCTCCTTCCACTCTGTAGGCCTCAGGAATTAAACTACTGGTCATCAGGCTTGGGACCAGCCCCTTTATCCCCTGAGTGGGCTTGCTTGCCCAAGAGACAGGTCCTCCCCACCCCCATTTGATAATACGGAAATAAAAGGTCACACAACTGGGGAAGTGTTGGAGTGAGGGGTTTGAACTCAGCAATCTGGTTCAAGAATGCAGGTGCCTGGAAGCCTGCAGAGGCTAATAGCGGGTTCTGGGAGATAGGGAAGAGAAACAGTACTGCTCGCTGTGGGAGGCTCCTGAGCAGCTCCACCCCATGCGGCTCGGCTGGCTCACCCTCCCGCCCAGGCTCTCAGATGCTTCCTTTGTACTTTGGTGTTCTGAGCTTGCAGCACCAGCGACTGTTGTGTAATGGTTCTGGGACAGGTGTAGGGGGTCAGGGGCTTCAGAGCTGACCTACTCCCTGAAGAGTGAAAAGCTCGCCTCACAACATCCAGCAAGAGGTGAACTTTGCTCCCAATGTTCCAAGTGAACCCTCACCTGTCCTCATAGCCTCACGTGTCTCCAATGTTGACAGAAGATGGGGTTTCCTTCGGCCTTTCTGGACTCTTGTTCCCTTGTCCCTCACTCGCACACCTCTTATGGGGTTTTTTGTTGGCTCCTCCATCCTGATGGGGCTGGATGGGTCAGAGTGCCTTTCTCTACTTAGGGCCTGTCTTGTCAGGGTCTTGGGCACCCGTGTCACTGTGTGGAGAGGCACCCTTCCCTAGGAAGGCTTCCCAGGCAGATAAGGTACTAATCGCTTCAAAGGCCGCCGCCGGGAGACTAATGGCTCTCCACCAACCGCCTGGGACAAAGTTCAGCGGTGTTGGGGGTAGGGATGTGGAAAGGCCTCTTTACTGCTTTGCTTCTCCCAGCCCTTCCAGGCAGGCCACATGACCGACTCTACAGCTGCAAATGGCTGGGAGCTTAGGTTCCCTCCTGGTCAGGCCAAGTTGGCAATCCAGGGTTGAGTGAGAGGTAATAAATGTAGGGAATGCCATACTTCAGCTTCAGGTTTCTGTCGAGTCTTCCCAAATCCAGTCTTTAAGATGGGAAGAGATGCTCTTTCAGAGATCCTGCCTTTTCATACCATTTGTGACCTAGAGTGTTTACCATAGTTTTGAGTCTGGATGGAGCATGATGGGCACTCCTTTAAACCCAGCACTCAGGAGGCAGAGGCAGGTGGATCTCTGAGTTAAGGCCAGCCTGGTCTACAGATTGAGTTCCAGGAGAGCCAGGACTATAGAGAGCAACCTTGTCCTGAAAAACAGAAAAAAAGGAAAAGATTTGGGGAGGGTGCTATAATAATAAGTAATATCAATTTCAAATGACAGAGGATTCACTAATGTTTAGCAGTGCAGTAGTAGAGCCTTAATTTGTTGGGGGTGGGGATTGGTAGTGGTGGCGGTGACGTTGACATATGTGATGATATATAGTGTGCATGGCTTAAGCTCTTTTTCAACTAGTGTCTCTCAAGGTTGTTTTCCCAGACCTTTGTATTACAATTGCCTGTGGGGTTCCTCCAGATCTCACCTTTCAATCAAAATTCCTAAGGGTAGGGCCAGGTAATCCCTATTTTGGAAGAACTCTCCAAGAACTTCACGGAAACCCTCCTCAACTCTTGTCCCCATCCTGGGTCACCCTCTCTTTACATCCCATCCCCAGAACTTCCTTGGAACGGGCCTTACCCAGTGAAAAGCCTTTCTGGACTCTAGCTGGCTAGAGGCAAAGTAAGGTCTTAAAGAGAAGTGGCCCTGGGAGGACGGAGGGGTTTGTGTCTCAGGTTGTGATTCCAAGATAGGAAAAGAGCCCCAAGTGAGAGGCATAGTATTTAGCTATCAAAGTGGTCATAAATCAAAATCACCCTGGCTTTGTCAGACCCTTCAGTTTGCCGCCTAGTTTTGTGAACAGACATTTTCCTAGAAAAATCCTGCTCTGTGGTGCTGTGTAGTTCTCCAAGGCGGTGTGACCTCCGAAACACAAACAATTCTTCTTCCGGGGGTGGGGGACATAAACGAGGAAGCTTTGGGGACAATCCTCTGGAGATACGTTCTGGAATATCACGATATTCCTCCTCCTCCTTAAGAGAGTGAGCTGTGGAGAGAAGGCTGGTACACTTAAATGGTGAAGGTCTCACAGGTTCAGGAGGGGTCTATAGTTGCAGAAGGCTCCCCAAGGAAGGTGAAGTGCTTGAGTTGTGCAGGGGATCTGTACATTTGGCGGACAGTTGCTGAGCATCTATTACAGAGTTAGCTCTGAATGGAGATTTGCCTCTTACCCCAGTAGATTCCTAGGGAATTGGCAAGTGGGCAAGTGAGTCAGCCGTTGACCAAGGCCATCACGAGCTAAACGCAGGGAACTAAAATAACCCCTGCCACATGAGAATCGTTTACTTCAGCCCTACTGTGTGTCGGGTCCAATGCTAGATGACACAGTCAACAATCAGAGGGTTATAATTGTAATTTCGACTCTCAAGAGGCTTCAGAGTATAGACTACGTGTCCTGGATTCCAGGATGGCCTGGGTCACAGTGTGTGAGACCCTGCCTCAAGAAATGCCCTCTCCTCGTAGTCCTGAAGGAAAGATAAACATTAGCCAATTTTCCAAATAGGCCAGTAACTACAGATATGCTAAGTGCTTTGAAAGAAAAGATCATTTGTTGAGTGCTTATATCGTTACAAACATTTAGCCTAAATGACCTCAAACCCACTGGGACATACAAGGTATGGTCTCCATTTGACAGATGAAAAGAATTGAGGCTTTGAATTGTTGGCTCCAGGAAGTAGGCAGCAGGAGCTGAAGTCACACACCCAGTTGGAGCTGAAGTCACACCCCAGGTTCTGTCTTACATTTGCCAAATGGGTACACAGAGGTAACTCAGCAGACTGACAGTCACTGGGCTAGATAGAGCCAGTGTCACAGCAGATGGGCCCAGTCTGTAGTGCTGTGCTCTAGGGCCCAGGACACAGCCGAGCACATTTTAAGTGACTCAGATGCACGTGTTGAATATGTGAACGAGCACCTAGCATATACCCACTTTTACCCAGCTTTGGCAGTGGGTCAGTGAGTGAGGCAGGGGATGAGTGAGACTGTGAACTCTTGCCCCTTTGGAATGAATGTCTGGCATCTTCTTCCTGGGGAGACAGAGAACACAAGAATAGGTGTCCAATACTATAGCTGAACAAACAGGGCCGGGCGGTGTCCGGGGCAGCCCAGTGATTCATTGCCTTAGGATTGGAGTAGACAATAAGTGGCTGTGAGTTGGAGGAGGAGAGGTCACTGTGGGTTGGAAAGGCTTGGAAAGGCACTGTAGGATTGCAGGAGGAGGCAGAACCTGTCTGCGGTGGGATGGGCATGAGCAGGCCTGGGATGGAAATTAAAGGGATGGGGAAGACAAATGGAGCATGAGGCCTCCTCCCTCCTTACAGAAATGCTGGGCAGAGACTGGGATTTGAATAGAGGAAGGGTTCACTATGGTTGAGGGTTTTGGGGGATGATGAGAAACCAATGACTGGGACTGTACTGACAGGTCTGATAACATGGGCAGGTGGACAGCCTCAGAACAGGGTGATGAAAGAGGCAGCTAATGTGGTCATGGTGGTGCAACTTGTAGTCTAGTATGTTCACAGCACAGCCCTTCCTGGAAGGCTCTGAGGGTGGCAGAGAGGAGGGTATGAGATACACTGGACTAGTTAGAGGCGGGGAAGAGATGAGTAGGTTCTGGATGTCTACAGGGAATAAGGGTCAAACAGGAGCCAAAGCCAGGTGTGATGGTGCACATCTGTAATCCCAGCATTCTGAAAGCTGAGTCAGGAGTTCAAGGATAGCCTGGGACACCTAGTGAGACTTTGTCTAAAAAAAAAAAAAAACACGAGGTCTAGGAACGTGGCTCAGTGGTAGACCATTTGTCTAGCTATGTGCAATGCCCTGTGCTCAATTCTCAGCACTGGGGAAAAATTAAAATAAACCAGGAGGCAGATGATCAACTGGAGAGCAGAGGGGGTGGACCAGGGAAGGGCTGATGGTGTCATCGAAGCTCTGGCCTAGTTAGACCTGCTGGGTTCTCTGCTGCTAAGGACAGGCCAGGGCAGCTCCCAATGCCAAGTTGAGGGTCAGTCACTCCTAACCCTAATCTTGACCTCCACCACTCCTTCCACACAACTACCCATTGGCAACAGGCAGCAAGGAATGCTGGGAACCGTGTGTGTGTGTGTGTGTGTGTGTGTGTGTGTGTGTGTGTGTGTGTATGTTGAGGCACATTTGTGGGGAAGTCAGGGAGGACTAACACCTATTCAACTTTAGCATTTTTTTAAAATTCTTTTTTATTATTTATTTTTTTGGGGGGTGCATGTCACAGAAAACATTTGGGGGGGTGTCAAAAAATAATTTACAAGAGCCAGTTCTCTCTTCTGATGTGGGTCCTAGGGACTGAACACAGGTCTTCAGGCTTGGCAGCAGGTACCTTTACCCACTGAGCCATCTCCCCGGCTCTGCCACTGGCCATTTTCACAAGATACTGGCATTCAATTGTGGGACTGGGGAACACTGGGTATTGTGGATGCTGTTTGTCAAAAACGTAGGATTTGGGATATGATACCTCATACACATGAATGAGAGATGAACCACACTTCCTCCAGCTAGCATGAGTGGGACATATGGGAATGAATCTCAGGGTCCTGGGTGTCTGAGGGGTGAATGCACGCTGCTTGGTACTATAGATGTGGGGCGGAGTGCTCCAACTGGAGATGTCCCAGGCCTAACCTTCCACTTGGTTTTGCTCCCTATCTTAGTATCAGGGTAATTACCATGGGTGACTAAGGCAAGATGTTGGTGAGAAGGAGGCGTTGTGCAAAGCTTACAGCTGAAAGCGGATGGGGGGCGGTACCCAGGGAACGTCAGCTGGGGAAGGGCGTGCCACGGGCAGGAGCTGCTGTAGACCTGCTTGTCGCTTTATCAACGTCTCCAGCTGGGTCGTACACAGCTGCTGCACCCCACTGTGGGTGAGGCTCTGGGTTCTGGAATCACAGTTCGGGGCTAGGATTGACTCTCCTTGTGGGAGAATGGTGTATCAGTGGGAGAGGGAGAGTGGGAGGTGGCTCTGACAGCCTTCCGGAGTCAGTTTCTTCTTCATAGCTGATGGCCTCTACTTTGTGTCTTCTTGTAGTTCTCCTGATTCTGGAGCCTGCCAGGATGGGGCCTCTGAGGCCCAGCCCAGGGCCTGGGGGGCAGCGGTTGCTGCTGCCCCCCTTACTGCTGGCACTGCTGCTCCTATTGGCTCCATCTGCCAGCCATACCACCCAGGTAGTATACAAGGTGCCAGAGGAACAGCCACCTAACACCCTTATCGGGAGCCTTGCCGCCGACTACGGTTTGCCAGACGTGGGTCATCTGTATAAACTAGAGGTAGGTGCTCCGTATCTTCGAGTGGATGGCAAGACTGGAGACATTTTTACCACAGAGACCTCCATTGATCGAGAGGGGCTCCGTGAATGCCAGAACCAGATCCCTGGGAATCCCTGTATCCTGGAGTTTGAGGTGTCAATCACGGACCTCGTGCAGAACGGCAGCCCCCGGCTGCTAGAGGGCCAGATAGAGGTGCAAGATATTAATGACAACACGCCGAACTTTGCCTCGCCAGTCATTACCCTGGCCATCCCCGAGAACACCAACATCGGCTCACTCTTCCCCATCCCGCTGGCCACAGACCGGGACGCCGGCCCCAATGGCGTAGCATCCTATGAGCTGCAGGCTGGGCCTGAGGCCCAGGAGCTATTTGGACTGCAGGTAGCCGAGGACCAGGAGGAGAAGCAGCCACAGCTCATTGTCATGGGCAACCTGGACCGTGAACGCTGGGACTCCTACGACCTCACCATCAAGGTACAGGATGGCGGCAATCCTCCACGTGCCAGCAGCGCCCTGCTTCGTGTCACTGTGCTTGATACAAACGACAACGCCCCCAAGTTCGAGCGGCCTACCTACGAAGCCGAACTGTCTGAGAACAGTCCCATTGGCCACTCGGTCATCCAGGTGAGAGGCCCACTCCATCTAACCTGTTGGGGCGAGCCACTTTTAGAGATGGGAACCCCAAAAGCAGGTGGAAGGTTCCGTCACTTAGGGAAATAACAAAACAATGCTGTAGTGCTACTGTTCCTTCTCCCCAGCACCAGCCAAAGCAGGATTTCCCACCTGCTTCCTCTCCTCCACCCCAAGGGGTACTTTTTTTTTTTCTAGACAGGGTTTCTCTCTGTAGCCCTGGCTGTCCTGGAACTCATTCTGTAGACCAGGCTGGCCTCAAACTCAGAAATCTGCCTGCCTCTGCCTCCCAAGTGCTGGGATTAAAGGCGTAAGTCACCACCACCCAGCTAAAGTGGTACTTTCTTTCACTGTCGTACTTAGACGACAGCGACAGAGTATCTTTGTAGCCTCATATCTCCCTGTCTGTCTCAATTTAGGGAAACTTCTGGGAAGTAAAAATGCTCCAAGGTCAGGGAGTGGCCTCTCCTTAGCCCAGACTGGATCAAGGAATGCATCTTTTATGCAGTAGATCCTCTCCTGCCTTGAGAGTATCCATCCTTCTACCTAGGGGCAGGTCCCTTTAGCCAGTGAGATTTTTGCTTCAGCTGAAGGCACCTCATTGTGGCCCCTGCTCAACAAAATGTCCTGAGATCTTGTCAGCCAGGAGGCTCCTCGCTTTTGACAAATCTCATAGGCTCCCTCCCCAGCCATGGGGTGCCATTGGTATATGGTGTTTAAGATGGTTGCAGGGGGGCCAGCAACTCTTTGAAAGTTCTCGGAGCCCTTCTTCATGGGAACTGCCCCAGGGGCTGGGCAGCAGCTTGGTGGGGCTGGGGCCTGGGAAGGAGCAGAGAAGCGTCCCTGCAGACGGGTGGGTGTATCTCCCGCTGTCATCTCAGCCCTTGGCCTCCTGCCAGCTCCATCTTCTTTCTCCTTCCCCATGGGCTGAAGCTATCTCTGTCCATGAAGTGAGCTAGCCAAAGAGAGACCCGCTGGCCTGGACACCGTTACCCAACCTGAGAGACCCTTCATTCTGGGTCCAGGAACCGAAGTGTGTGGGTAGGGGTTTTTATCTCTTCTAGAGACTGGTGGACGAGAATACAGAAATGAGGCTGAGAAAGAATAGAAAGACAGCCATTCAGAGTGGTGAATAATAATAGCCTAGGTGCCAGGCGCTGTTCTAAATGCACTATGTGTATTATGTAATTTAATCCTTGTAGTACAAGGCAAGCGAGCATTATCCCCATTTTATAGGTAGGAAACTGAGCCCTTAAGAGATTTCTAAACTTGCCTGAGGTCAGAGCCCACCTTAGCTCATGTCCTGTACTCTGTCCTTACATCTTCTCAGTGAGGTGATGCCAGAAATACAGAGGCCTCAGAGGCTGACATTCATGGAGAGAGGCTAGGAAGGAGGCAGAGTTAGAACAAAGCAGGAGTGGAACGCTGGGAGTCACAGATAGAAACAAAGATGAGCGGTGGAAGAGAAGAAGATAGCTAAGAACTGAGGTGACCAGGCTAGAGACTGCGAGGCCGTGGGAGAGCTGTCCATCACCACCAGAGAGCTAGTGATGGACACGGTGAGGTTGAGGGAAAAAGCTAGAGGTTTGCCTGCAAAGGCCCAAAGGGTCAGAGGTGGCTCACCCCTTTAATCCCTGCACGTGGGAGGCAGAGGCAGGAGGATCTCTGAGTTCGAGACCAGCCTGGTCTACAGAGTGAGTTCCAGGACAGCCAGGGCTACACAGAGAAACCCTGTTTTGGGAGGCAGGGGGCAGGTTCAAAAGGACTCCAAGGTGGCTGGGATCCCTGGAACAGGAGTCTGTAGAAAAGCCTTGACAAGAATGGATGGAGTTCCCTCAGGAGAAGGACAGAAGCCCAACAGTGGCATGAGGGGGTCCTCTGGGTATAGTGCTCAACACTGTGTAGCTGGATTTCTTAGAAACAGATGGCCGGGTAAATAAATGAATGAATGAATGATTGACAGACAGTTCAAAAGGAAAGAGCAGTTCAGCACACGTGCCATGGTCGAGGCAGTATTAGGTATTTCTTTATAGTATGCCATCTTATGAAATACGTTTTATTATTCTTCCCCATTTTATGTATTGGTAGAGTGAGGCTTGGGAAGGTTAAGTAATTGGCCCAAAGCCATATAATTAATTGGAAAGCAGTAGAGCTGGGATTTGAACTCAAAACTTTCATTTTGCTCCTTAGAGGCTCTGCCAAGCTATGCCTACTCCTTCTTCCCAGCCTCTCCCGCAACACAAACACACACACACACACACACACACACACACACACACACTAAATTACATTCTGTTTGGATGTAAATACTTCTAACCCCTTCCCAGTGGGTACCTCGTGGCCATTCCCACCTGGCTTCCGTTGCCCCATTACCACCCATGTTTGTATATACTGGGTCCCAGTGCAGGGCGGCCTTGGCGTGGGAGGGCGTGCCCACTGCAAAGGGACAGGCAGTTCATTGTTTGGTGCTGGAAGCCCAGCCTGCTGCCAGCAGGCTCTGTGGCCTGCACCAACCCCTCCCTTCTGGCCTCAGGCTCAGGCCGGATTCCTCCACTGGTGCCTTGCCAGCAGCAGACAACAGTTAAGGTGCTGCAGAAACAGGTTTCCCCAGTTTGACAGCAGTGGCTGGGTTGGGCCTGCTGGGCTCTTTCTGACCCGTATCTCTACCTGGCTGCTTTCAATAGAAATCCCCTCACCTGGGGCCTCTAGCTGAGCATGGGGGATCTCCATTGATGTGCATACACACAAGAACAAACATACCTTCTCGAACTCAGATAAAAATCACAGCTTACAGTCTGTATGTATGTCACATGCCTACATACAAGGTATGCACATAGGTGCATGCATACCAACCATCTCTACTGCTTAAACCTTTTCTCGCCCTTTTGGAAGGCTGGGGGGAGGGGCAGTTTGTTTATCTGGAATGCCTGTTAGCTCCTCATCTCTGTGCTTAGGTGGACTGGTTCAAATGAAGAGTAGAATGTAATCCTGCCCAGTCCTGGTGATGCAGCGTCTCTAAGAAGGATTTGCAAGCTGCATCTGGGCTCTTTAGGAAAATAGGTTAGTGGTGTCTAGCATAGTGCCAGGCCTAGGGGGAAGACTGTACCGTGTGCTGCTTATAGAAAGGGTGCTAAGTAAGCATCATTGATGTGCTTGTGGGAAAGGACATGGGCAGCATGGGGATCCTAGCTTACCAACCTGTCCCTGTTTCCTGTAGGTGAAAGCTAACGACTCGGACCAAGGCGCCAATGCGGAGATTGACTACACCTTCCACCAGGCACCTGAGCTTGTCAGGCGCCTTTTGCGACTAGACCGAAACACTGGACTTATCACCGTCCAGGGCCCCGTGGACCGCGAGGATCTAAGCACTCTGCGTTTCTCGGTGCTCGCCAAGGACCGAGGCGCCACCCCCAAGAGTGCCCGTGCCCAGGTAGTTGTGACTGTGAAAGACATGAACGACAATGCCCCGACCATCGAGATCCGAGGCATAGGGCTGGTGACTCATCAAGACGGAATGGCTAACATATCAGAGGACGTGGCAGAGGAGACTGCTGTGGCCTTGGTGCAGGTGTCTGATCGAGATGAGGGAGAGAACGCAGCCGTCACCTGTGTCGTAGCAGGCGATGTGCCCTTCCAGCTACGCCAGGCCAGCGATACAGGCAGCGACAGCAAGAAAAAGTATTTCCTGCAGACCACCACCCCTCTCGACTATGAGAAAGTCAAAGACTACACCATCGAGATCGTGGCCGTGGACTCTGGCAACCCTCCACTCTCAAGCACCAACTCCCTCAAGGTGCAGGTGGTAGATGTCAATGACAACGCTCCCGTCTTCACCCAGAGCATCACTGAAGTTGCCTTCCCAGAAAACAACAAGCCTGGTGAAGTGGTGGCCGAGGTCACGGCCAGTGATGCTGACTCTGGCTCTAACGCAGAGCTGGTGTACTCGCTGGAACCTGAGCCAGCTGCCCAAGGGCTCTTTACTATCTCGCCCGAGAATGGAGAGATCCGGGTGAAGACATCGCTGGATCGGGAACAGAGAGACAGCTATGAGCTGAAGGTGGTTGCCGCTGACAGGGGCAGTCCCAGCCTTCAGGGCACAGCCACTGTCCTCGTCAATGTGCTTGACTGTAATGACAATGACCCCAAATTTATGCTGAGTGGCTACAACTTCTCAGTGATGGAGAATATGCCAGCACTGAGTCCAGTGGGTATGGTGACTGTCATTGACGGAGACAAAGGGGAGAATGCCCGGGTGCAGCTCTCGGTAGAGCAGGACAATGGTGACTTTGTTATCCAGAATGGCACAGGTACCATCTTATCCAGTTTGAGCTTCGATCGGGAGCAACAGAGTACCTACACCTTTCAACTGAAGGCCGTAGATGGCGGCGTCCCACCCCGTTCCGCTTACGTCGGTGTCACCATCAATGTGCTGGATGAGAACGACAATGCACCCTTTATCACCGCCCCCTCCAACACATCTCACCGACTGCTGACCCCGCAGACACGTCTTGGTGAGACAGTCAGCCAGGTGACAGCGGAGGACATTGACTCTGGTATCAATGCGGAGCTGACCTATAGCATCGCAGGCGGCAACCCTTATGGGCTCTTCCAGATTGGATCACATTCGGGCGCCATCACGCTGGAGAAGGAAATTGAACGGCGCCACCACGGGTTACACCGCCTCGTGGTGAAGGTCAGCGACCGTGGCAAGCCCCCTCGCTACGGCACAGCCTTAGTCCACCTTTACGTCAACGAGACCTTAGCCAACCGCACGCTGCTAGAGACCCTCCTCGTCCATAGCCTGGACACGCCCCTGGATATTGACATCGCTGGGGATCCAGAATATGAGCGTTCCAAGCAGCGGGGCAACATCCTCTTTGGGGTTGTAGCCGGTGTGGTGGCCGTCGCCTTACTCATAGCCCTGGCGGTACTCGTACGCTACTGCCGGCAGCGGGAGGCCAAGAGCGGCTACCAGGCTGGTAAGAAGGAGACTAAGGACCTGTATGCCCCCAAGCCCAGCGGCAAAGCTGCTAAGGGAAGCAAGAGCAAAGGGAAGAAAAGCAAGTCGCCGAAACCTGTGAAGCCAGTGGAGGATGAAGATGACACCGGGCTGCAGAAGTCCCTCAAGTTCAACCTAATGAGCGATGCTCCCGGAGACAGTCCCCGAATCCACCTGCCCCTCAACTACCCACCAGGCAGCCCCGACTTGGGCCGCCATTACCGCTCCAATTCCCCACTGCCTTCTATCCAGCTGCAACCGCAGTCACCCTCGGCCTCCAAGAAGCACCAAGTGGTGCAGGACCTGCCGCCTGCAAACACATTTGTGGGCACTGGGGACACCACGTCCACGGGCTCCGAGCAGTACTCCGACTACAGCTATCGCACCAACCCCCCCAAATACCCCAGCAAGCAGGTAGGCCAGCCCTTTCGGCTTAGCACGCCCCAGCCCCCACCCCACCCCTACCACGGGGCCATCTGGACCGAGGTGTGGGAGTGATAGAGCAGGGGTGTCTTGTCTGTCATGGCCGACTAGATCATGAGGGAGCATCCTGAGGTAACTGTGGGAGGTGGGAACACTGATCTCAGGGTACTGAGGCCTCGACTAAGGACCCTGCTGCCTTGCCCAGATACGGAGGCTTAGGCTGAGTGGGAACTGATGGGGGGGCTTCCTCATGTCTTCCCTGCCCCTCCCCACGAGGGAGAAGTGTGTGCCTTCTCAGATCCCAGGATGCTGAACTAGCTACTGGGTCTTTCAGGTAGAGCTGATGGGCAGGTAAATAGGTTTGGAGACAGACGGGCCCAGGCGGATATGGGAGAAGACTACTCCAAACCTGGGTCTCTATTGGAGATCAGCTATATAGGTGCTTCTTTGGAGGGGACACGGAAGACCTAGAATCTGGGTGGGGACTCTACTGGGGAGGGGGGCGCCTCCCCACTTGTGCCTTCTATATGTACTGTGTATTAACTTCTTCCTCATCCCCAGGCCCTGGGGGCTGGCCCCACATCCCCTACCCCAGCCCTATTCATGTGGCCTTACAATAAAGTTCTCTATTTTTGGAGTTTTGGTTTCTTATTTTCTCGGAACTGAGAGAAGCAGCGAGAGAGACTGGAAGTAGCTTTGTTCTCAAATCCTGCCTTGATTTCACCATGTCTACACTTTATCCCTCCCTGCTCCCTAGACCTGCCTATTCTATTCGAGCCCTATCTTAGCATGTCATCTTCTGCCTACCCCAACATCCATTTCCATGTCTGGGAGTTCCAACTTTCAAGCGGAGCAGTATGGTAGCATGCATGCTCCCTCAGCCCACGTTTGTGAGAGGCTGTCTCCCTGGTCCAAGACAGGTGGTTTTTTTTTTTTTCCCCCACCTGCCTATGTGAAGTAACTTCAGAGAGACACCAGAGCACCTGTGTCAGGTGGCAGTCTGCCTTCCTGCCCCAGGTGAAGCCAGAGAACCTTTTCATTACACCATCCACCTTCCCTCAGGGCAAGATCTTCCCCCAAGTCCCTTTCCCAGCCTCTTTATCACACCAACAACTCAGCAATTAGCTGGCCCTGCCCTGTGTCTCGCCAAGATCTCCAGCCTGGGCTCCGGAGAGGGAGGGCCCTGGGAGAGGCAGGTGCTTCTCCAACACTGCAGAGACCCACTCTGTACCCTTGAGTGAGCCATTGTCATAGGATGAGCCGTCCCAGCTCTGCCTCCTGTCCAAAGCCACCTCCCTTCCCTTCCTTCACTTCCTTACCCTAGCCAGGACTGCCAGCTAGCTCTCTCTCCCTCCGTCTCTCACTTCTTGCTCTCCTGGGTCTTCCCTGTCTCTGGTTGTGCCTGAGGGGAAGTTAAGTTGTGGGTGAGGGGCCTCCTGTCCTGGGGGAGTCTCTGAGGCCAGAGGCAACTTATCTCCATGGTGACCAAAGAGGCTTGAGACACTCCCAGGAGGACCAAGGTGCCAGCTTCCCTTTTGGTTCCATCTATAAACTCCCCAAAGCCCTGAGGTGCCCCCCCCCCAAAGTGAAAAGACAATCTGAACAATTTGGAAGTAACAGGACATGGGGAGGTCATATCTAGTTAAGACTTCCTTCTCCTGAGAAGTCAGGCTCTGTCAGGTGACCTCCAGAAACTTCCAACTCTTTCTCTTCCATTTCTGCCTGGCAACCGTTGCTTCTTCCTTTCCTTCCAGTTTGCTGATCCCTTTATTCCTTCAAGGTCTGAAGGCTTGTCCCTCACTGGGCGCCGACTCAACCCATCCATGGGACCATACTGAATACCTCTTCCCAGCCTTTGAGTATCTCCAACCCAAACTACCTGTTGTCATCATCTGAGCAGATAGGCCAAGTTTCTACTGCAGGCTCCACATGGTACTCGGCTTTGGTGGAAAAATGGTTGCCAAGTGAAATGAATCTTAAGTGCCAAGTGAGAAGGGACATAAGATGCTTTTCCCTATGTGAACTGCAAAACTATTTTAGTTTTTTCCTTCCTTCCTTCCTTCCTTCCTTCCTTCCTTCCTTCCTTCCTTCCTTCCTCCCTCCCTCCCTTTTCTTTCTTTCTTTCTTTCTTTCTTTCTTTCTTTCTTTCTTTCTTTCTTTCTTTCTTTCTTTCTTCCTTTCTTCCTTTCTTCCTTTCTTTCCTTTTCTTTCTTTCTTTCTTTCTTTCTTTCTTTCTTTCTTTCTTTCTTCTTTCTTTCTTTCTTTTTTTCTTTCTTTCTGAGACAGGGTCTCATTATGTAGCCTTGAATGACCGGCCTGGAGCTTGCTATGTATACCTGGCTGGCCTCAAACTCATAGAGACCCACTGCCTTTGCCTTCCTAGAGCTGGAATTAACTCATGCTACCACATACAATTCTGTGGAATTTGTATTACTGCTATTCTTTCCCATTTAGGGGAGCCTTGATAGATGCAAGGTACCATATGTGAATTCACTCAGTGTCATAACTTTGTGACACGGGCCAGTTTATTATAGTTATTTCACATAAGTGAAAACCAGCCATTGATGGAGTCAGAATTTAAGCACATAGCATCAGGGAGTCTGATTTCCAGAGTCTGCCATTATCTACTATACAATTAAAAGATGGTTTCATGATTAAGTTAGCAAGAGACTAGCTATCACATTATCCTATCAAAGGCTCTGCAAAACCCTCTAACAAAGGCTGAACTTGTTAAACTTGTATAACTGAGTTCCCCACATTTGTTTGACTTTAATGTCTCCTCCCACTTTTAGGATATAATATGGGGGAACTAGGAATGGGCTTCTGGGAGAATAGGAACCTCAGAGCTAGCTTGTCACTGGTGGGTAGGATTTGGGCAGAAGGGTCCCCTTGCCTAGGGTCACTGTGTGAGCAGCTCTTGAAGCAGGGTTGAGTATGACCAACCCTTCTGGTTGGAGTGGGGGGTAGAGGAGAGTGTATAGTGAGCCTGGATGCCTTGCTATATGTCACTCAAAAAGAAAAGTCCCTTACATGTTTCCCGGAGGAACTGAAGTTTAAAAAGAGCACTTGCCCTGCTTAGCTTGTGTAAAGCCTTAGCTCAATCCCCATTTGTATTGGGGGGGGGATAGGGGGAAGCATTGGAGCACGATGACAGTGAGAATGTCAGGTGGATGGGTTTGGCTGAATTTAAGGAGAAAGGGCCAGTAATAGCCAAGATCTGAATTGCTAGGGAGTGGGGTTGCGGATGAAGGAGAAACTCCCAGGATTCCCTGGGTGGGTATCAGCTTTCACAGTGTGGGTGACAGGACGGTAATGAGCTCACTGCCTGTGTGAAAGACAATCGATGAAAAATAATTTCATTTCAGACATGTTGGATCGTCGGGAGGGTCTGTAGAGGCAGGTAGCCCGTGAAATGCTTAGCAAGGTCTCAGGACCTTCAGGACTGGAGATGGATTGATTTGGGACCTGGTCTTTTAGGATTTGATAGAATTGCCTGAGCAGTTAAGGTTGAGAATAATCACCCAGCTTTTCACTGGAAACAAAACAACACAAAACAAACAAACAAGCAAACAAAACCCTGGGAAAAGCCCAAGGGACTTGCCCACATGCAGGGCAGAAGGATTTGATCACCAGGTTCTTCTGGTGAGAAGGGCTGCCCTGTGCCTTTGAGGACCATCCCCGAGCCTGTTTATCCCAATGCCGGGTGGACCTTGCTCCTGTATAATCTGCTGGCCCCAAAGGTGCAGGTCAGTTTTCGAGACCTTGTTCCTTACCATGACCGTGCATCACTTGGGTTCTTGAAAATGTTGAGGTAGCAGTGGGCCACCTTCCTATTACTGCAGAGCTCCTTGTCCTGAGACGCCAACTCTGACCCCAAATCCCAGACATTAATAGGGGGGTTCCAGAAGGGCTGGGGAGTGAGAGTGTGGGCTTACAGACTCAAATCATCTCATTTGACTATTTCCTTGACCTCTTATGAAAGGGCCACAGAGCTGAGACAAGGCGCTTCTGTCCTGAAGGATTAGCCTGTTCACTCATCAACAGGACCTGGGCCTTGTTGCTTCTCTGGCCTCCAGGGGCCTAGGATCTGTGCCTTCCCCAACTCCTAATTTCTGGTTGGCAGGAAAAACCAATGGAGGTCCCAGGTGGGTGGCTTGATGGCTATGCCAAGTGCCAGGCTGAGGTTGCCAGGTTCCTGATCTGATCATTAACCCGTGGCAGGCAGACAGGACTTACTGGCAGGAAATAACCTGTCACCATTCCGTTTTCCCAATGCCAGCACCCAATCTCCATTTGTCTGGTTCCACAGAGCAGGAGGTTCCCTCCTAGGTCTTTTCATTTCCTAAAGGGGTCTCCATGGAGAAGAGCCTTCCCAATTCCTTGATGGGTGTCACATGTTCTACCAGGCAGGATCTTGCCCTCTAAAGCCACTTTCCTGACATGGAGTACCTACTGAGAGGTTCCGATCCTGTTCTCTGACCCCACAGGTCTGACTTCTTACCAGGTTCCCTCTCCTCTCCCCATCTGCTCCCACACCCGGGCCTCTATGAAGGGATGTGTTAGGGTGGCTGAGGGCTCAGTAGGATGGGGCTCTTTGAGACCTCAGCACTACGGACGTGGTCTGAGGAGCAAGATGCAAGAGGTTGGTACCTTTTGGATGGAGGCAATGGCAAGTTTCAGAGCAGTGAGACGGGTGAGGAGCCCAAGCCTAGAAGGTACACTTAGACTCCTCTGCAGAGGAGCTCTCTGGGAATTAGGAGTCCTCTGCTTTCAGGATGCTGTTTGAGACGCTTGAGGCCCACTTCCCACTTTGGTGTTTAGAGGCCAGGCTGGCATTTGGAGTTGGCTGAGACTGTGCTGTTCTGCTCTTGGGCTCTACTCTCTCCTGGCGCTTCTTCTGGAAAGGCAAGGGAGGCCATGCCTGTATCGGGAAGCTTGGCTAGAGCCAGAAGAACTGTGCTGAAATGGTTTACGGTTGGGGATGGCGGTCTGGGGACGGTGATAACCGTGGGACCCATGCTGTGTTGGGACTTTTGAGTGCGTGGACTTGGCTGTACTGGGAGCTAGCCTTCAATTAGAGGCATCTCTGCTAGAGGTTGTGCTTTCTGGGGCTTATGCTGTACTAAGGGGCTGGGCCTCTTCTTGGCTGCTGCTGAGGCCTGGGGAGGGTCCTGTTGGGCTTGGGGACTGGTATGGTGCTGGGCCCCATGGAGGAGGCTAGCCAGCCAAGAGTGACACTCTCTCTCCCTACAGTTACCTCACCGCCGTGTCACCTTCTCGGCCACCAGTCAGGCCCAGGAGCTGCAGGACCCATCACAGCACAGTTATTATGACAGTGGCCTGGAGGAATCGGAAACGCCCTCTAGCAAGTCATCCTCCGGCCCCCGACTTGGTCCCCTGGCTCTTCCCGAGGACCACTATGAGCGTACCACCCCTGACGGCAGCATAGGTGAAATGGAGCACCCTGAGAATGGTGAGGAGCGTCAGCAGGCTGAGGCACCCCAGGAATGAGTAAAAATTCAAGAGGGGTAATGCTTTAAAACGATTCTCCGCCGGGCGGTGGTGGCGCATGCCTTTAATCTTGGGAGGCAGAGGCAGGAGAATTTCTGAGTTTGAGGCCAGCCTGGTCTACACAGTGAGTGAGTTCCAGGACAGCCAGGGATACACAGAGAAACCCTGTCTTGAAAAGACAAACAAAACAAAACAACAAAACGATCCTCCATAATGTCTTGAACACTGTCTGTATGTCCGGTAGCAAGCACCAGACTTTAAGATATATGTCTGCTCGTTTACTCCTTACCTGAGAACTCACCTTACAGTCTGTTTGGAAAACAGACGGGGGAGGGGGCGTAGTTTCTGCAACTTGCCCAAAGTTACACGTCTGGACAGTGACAGACCTGAAAGGGGTTTTATATCTAAGTCTGACTCTGGGGCCTTTGGGTTCAGCCATCACCTTACACAGCCTTCCTGGCCACAGGAATCCTGAGAATGGCGACCAGGGAGCTCAGATAATGTCAAGGAGGCTGGAAGGGGGATGGTGGTCCCCAAATGAGTGAGAGGATTTGACATGAGAGCGTAATGTTCTCATGATAGCACACCCAGATACTCTGAGGAACTCAGGGAAGAATAAACTCTCCCCATTCCTCGGGAGAAGAGCGGTAGAAGGTTTGGTTAAGGAAGAGCAGGGGTTGTGGGGAGGGAAGCCTGGAAGGGTGGGCCTGTCTAGGAGGGGTTTGAAGGGAGGAGCTGGAGGAGAGGTGAGTGTGGGAAAGGATGGTGAGACTGTGCCGATGCTGCACGTGTGTGTGTGTGTGTGTGTGTGTGTGTGTGTGTGTGTGCAGGTTTCTGTGGCAGCCTGTGGCGGGGACTCTAAATAAGCCAGCCCTTGGGGATAGAAAGACTGACTTAGAGCTGTCCTTGGGTCTCAGACCTCTCTCAGTCCAAAGTCTCCCTCCTCCCCAAAGTCCCAGACTTCACCCTGAGTCATAGGGCTCTAACCTCCCAGGCCCTGGGCCCAGAGCACCCTCTACCCCCTCTCCTGCCACTCCATGCGTGACCTCATACCAGTCTCGTCCTTTTTGTGCCCGCGCAGAGCCGGCTGGCCGGAGCAGGCCCTGAGGCAGAGTGCCAGGTAGGTGGGAGCTGCTCTGGGGTCTGGGGTCTAGGGGACTCGCCCCGGCACCCAGCCCCGCCCACCCAGTGCTCTGTGCCATACGAGGGGTCCCCCAAGCCTGAACTCCAGAGCTTTGGCACATTGAGGGTTAACAACAAGACTAGCCCCTCCTCACCTTACACTGGCAGGAGGCCAAGCTAGGGTGGGTGAGCCCCTGCCCCAGGGCAGAGCTTCTCAGTCATGTCCCCGAGGGGGGTCACCGCCTGGTGCTGTCCCCGAGTGAGGGCGGCCCAGGGGCAGCTGTGACAGGAAGTGCTCGTGGCCCAGCCGTTCCCATGGAGACTCTGGCTGCCCAGCAACCACACTGGCTACTGCTGATGTCAGGCGGCCAACTTCTGTTCCCGTGGGTGTTCTGGGCAGAGAGCTGGGGGCAAGGCCAGGGTGGTGGCTGGTGAGGGGCTGGTGTGAGGTGGGCAGGGGCTGCATGAGTATGCTTGTTGTTGTATGTCTGTGTGTGTGTGTGCTTATGTGTGACCAGCCCACATAGATGCTTGTCTCCTCCCCCGTCTTCCCTTGGCTTTAAAGTAAAACATTGCTCTGCTAGGGTGGGGAGGGGTTCTGAGGAAGCTGGGAGCATGTAAGGCTTGAGGGGACTTGGAAGGTATGTGCAGTCTTTGTCTGGGGACAGGTGTCTGATGGAGTGGATTTGTATAACCACGGCTCTATATGTGTGTGTGTAGGGGCGGGGGAGGGGCTCTAAATGACATTGGGGTTTTCTCAGCCCTATCTGAAGGTGGAATTCCATGATTGAACCTGTCTGGAGACAGGTGAGAAGGGTTTGTAGATGAGCTGTTTGCGCACCTGTCTGAAGGCAGATTCATTGTGAGAGAGAGAAGAGTGTAGAGGTGAAGCTGAAAGAACTGCTCCTACTTTAGGGGGCTGGAGGGGACTGTCCTAGAGGGTAGCGGAATAGTGACAGCGGGCCACAGGTGGGTAAGGAAGGCTGTGTTTGCCTGAGGGGCGTGTGCTTCTGAGCTCGCACCTCAGGTCAGAAGCAGAATGTGTACGATAACGAGAGGCCATAGAGCAGAGCTTTTTGAGGTTGCCATCCCTAATTAGGCTGTTCTTGCTCTTCTGCAGACCTCCGCCCTTTGCCCGACGTCGCCATGACGGGCACGTGTACCCGGGAGTGCAGCGAGTTTGGTCACTCTGACACATGCTGGATGCCTGGCCAGTCGTCTCCCAGCCGCCGGACCAAGAGCAGCGCCCTCAAACTCTCCACCTTCGTGCCTTACCAGGACCGAGGAGGGCAGGAGCCTGCGGGCGCCGGAAGCCCCAGCCCCCCGGAAGACCGGAACACCAAAACGGCCCCCGTGCGCCTCCTGCCCTCCTACAGTGCCTTCTCCCACAGTAGCCATGACTCCTGCAAGGACTCGGCCACCTTGGAGGAAATTCCCTTGACCCAGACCTCGGACTTCCCACCCACAGCCACACCGGCATCTGCCCAGACCGCCGCCAAGCGTGAGATCTACCTGTGAGCCCCCTTCTGGCCGGCGGCCACCCCTCCCCTAGTCGCCGGCCAGCTCCCAACCGGGTCTATTCCAGGGCCCCACTCCTTCCCTCCTGCGTGGACTCTGTGGCCAGGGCCCGATCGGCGGGAGTACTGGCTTCAAGACCACGTTGGCCCTTGCTCCCACGCAGGGTCAAAGTCCCTTCCCCTATTCCTACCCCTTAGCTCCAAGGAGCCCCTTCTTCCCCCTCTATGGGGCTCCACCCAGAGGATGCCCTTGAGGGCTCCTCTGCAATGACTGGGCTCCCTTCCATCTACTTCTAGGGAGCACCCCCTTACTTTGGGCAGATGGTGGAGTCAAGAGTCGGCAGCACACTTTAACTCATGGTTTCCTGCATGGCTGACCAGGGCAGTGTAGCCTTGCAGCTGGGTAAACTAGGGGACTTACTCCCTGGGAATGCTCAAAAGGAAACTTTCCACCACCAGGGGCTCTCTGAAGGGCTGTTGTTACCAAAGGTGGGGTGGGGATTGGGGTGAGAGTGCTGCGAAGGCCTCTTCCAGTACTGCTCCTGGGCTGGCCCACCTGCCTGTCACAGGCTCATGCCTGACCCCATCTGGGCACCCCCTTTCCCTGCTGGTCTTGCGGTGTCTGTATATAAGGACCTTGGAATGATGTCCCCCATTTCTGCCTGATTTGCAACTTTTCTTGTTGATGTTGTGTTGTCTTGGGGGGCCCCTCTGAGGGGGACCTGCCCTGTGCCCCTCCTCCCTGCCGCAGTGCCCCCCCCCAGGCCTCTATTGTTCCATGTTGTAAATACCCCTGGGGCCTTGGTGGGATGGGGGTGCAGGCCAAGGAAACAAAGGGTGGGTGGGGGTGGGGACAGGGGTAACATTCGCCTATCAGCAGAGCTGGGCTTTTATTTAATTTTTTTTCTTAAAAAAAAAATACAAATCTCTATTTTTTTGGAACTGTTGCGCTGTGCCCTGGGGGGGGATCCCCGCTCAGACTGGCCTCCCACACCCAGATGAGCATCACAAGAGGGGCCCTGAGGCTGTTGGGGGGGCAGCTGGACAGGGAAGGGATGACTGTGCCTCTGGCCTGGTTGGGTAAGTTGGGAGCAGGAAAGTTTGCTCAGGGGGTGGCTGGTTGCTGCCTCCTGTGTGTGGGGACCTTGTCTCCTGTATGGGGGGGACCTTGTCTCCTCCCTGCCCTCCAACCCCCAGCCCCTGCCATGACTGACCCGTCAGCCTGTAAAACCACCATTGCCTTGATCTCAGGGGGTGGGAAGGGCTGCCTCAGGGCACCCTGGGCTCCAGGCCCCTTCTTCCAGTTGGGCTTCCCTTCATCAGGGTCAGGGGTCCCATGGGGAGGGGGGTGGAGAGGTTAGGGGGCAGAGAAGCCCAGTCAGCCATGATGAGGTGGGGGTGTTTCTTCACCTCGGGGGGGGGGGGCCAAGGTGTGAGGGGTATCCTGCAGAGCGCCCCCATCTTCCACTGTGGCCATCTCTTAGCCCCAGCCTCTCTTCCTTCCAGAAGCCCCCACTGCCTTGGCCCCTACCTCTCCAGCTCCCTAAGGGCCCAGGCTGGGAGGCTGGAGACTCAGGGTATGGCTCCCACTTGACTTAGTCTAAGCTTGGGGAGGGTGGCCCATTGTGGAAGGGGGCAGACAGGCTGCTGGGTTGTCTGGTGCCTTTGGGAGCTGTGCTGCTGGAGTCTTGACTCCTGTAACCCCAGAGACCCCACTCCCACCCCCAGAAAAGCCAGGGGCTGTAGAATCACCCTGTTCTCTGCCTCCCCCCACTTGTGTTTGGGGTAACAGTGCTGGGAAGGGATGCACTGTTAGGGGTGGTGGCCCTGGCTTCTACAGCCCTTCTGTGGAGGGCAATGGGTAGGGTGGCTAAAGTGACAACAGCCAGGTCTAGGGGTTGGCCAAAGGCTCCCATACCTGGGGGAGGCTCAGAAAGTGGGCCAGGGGGGCTTGTTAAAGACACAGCCCCTTTCCCCTGCACAAATGGGGCAGTGCAATAGCGGCAGAGCTGGTAGCATGAGATGCCGGGCTAGTGGGGCAGTGGCCTGGAGGGCTGTCCTGGGTCCTGAAGGCTAGGATCTGGACAAATAGATTGTATGAGGCCCATCTGCTCAATGGAGAGGGTAATCCAGCTAAGAGGCATCCCTGGGGTCAGTAGATTCCCACTGGGAGCCCCTGGTGGCTTGGGTATCCTGACCTGGCCTTGGGAACTCCTGAGCAGAGAAGAGGGCAGAGGAACATTTTGCACAATGGAGAAGCCAGAAGGAAGGGGGTAGCCTAGATGGCTGGGAGGGCTCAGAAGCACAGAGCAGAAGTCCTTCCAGAGGCAAAGGCAGGGCCCTGACCCCCTGGTTGGGGTAAGGGCACTGAGTCTGTCACCACCTGGGCACTCAAGAGGTGAAACCAAAGGTGGGCAGGGGGTGGGTGACAGACAGCACTAGGGGCTAACTTTGTTGGTCCTAGGTCTGTGAGACCCCTCCCCAATGCCTTGTGTCGCGTACAGTTTTATGTACCTATAGGCGACATTTGGCCAGAGGAGACCCCCCTCAAACCCAGCCTGACCCAGTCAGTGTCTTCCTAGAGGGGACCAAGTTGGTCCCCATCTCTCTACTTCAGAGCATGTCTGTTAGTAGGGGAAGGGTATGTGGGGACATATTTCCTAGGGTCCCCGAAGAAGCATCTCTCACATCAGGAGGGGAGCTGTTTCTAGGCATCCTGAACCTGGGGGAACCTCCCTACTCCTTATGTCTCCCCTTGGGAGTCTCTGGGGACATGGTTTCCCACCGGGGACCATGGGAACTTTTCTCCCTTCCCTACCCAGGCTCTCTGGGGAGCCTGTTTGCCTCCCAGGGTTCCTGGGAGTACCTAAGACAAGTCAGTCTTGGGCCGGCTCTCTTTCCAGGCAAGAGCTGTCTCTGAAGCTCTCTGGAAGAGACGTCTCTGACCCCCATCTCTTCGATGGGAGTGTCTGCCATGCAGCACTTGGAATGAGGCTGAGCATCTCTGAATTGTCTTTTCTCCTAGGGGCTCTAGGATACCACTCTCTCCAGAGCGCGGCCCCCTGGAGCCATTTCTTCCCTAGGTGGGGGCTGTCTCCAGTGTTGGGAGGGCTTGTGTTGACCATGAGAAAGTCTCTTAGGGGAGTTACCTCCTTGTGAGACTTCTCTGGGAGAGGGGGGCGTCTCGCCCAAGGGGGTTCCAGGGCGGGTATGTCTGCCCATGGGGAGGGGAGACTGTGTCTCCTCGGGTTATCTGAGTGGGGAGGGGGGCCGTGTCTCTCTCGTGTGTCGGGTGGGAGGGTTGGGGAGGGGGGGTTGGGCGCGTCGGGTGCCCACTTTGGGGTCGTGTTTCTCTCGGTTCGTGCCACTTCCCACCGCCTCGCTCCTCCCGGGAAGGGCCCCGCCCCCACACCATCCCCACCCCCCGGCGCTGCGAGCACAATCCCGTTGATTTGTAACGATTTCTGTCTTTTCTGTCTTTCTCTTTCTCTGACCTCCCTCCCCTCGCCGCGAGCATGCGCAGGCACCGCCCCTACCCCCTCCGGTTCGGTTCGTTTCCGGTTTGTTTGCTGAGCTGTCAATGAAAGACCCGTGTAATTATTCCCGAGCTTTACAATAAAAGTGTGAAAACCGGACCACACTCCGCTTCTTCCAGTCCCTCGGGTCTACAGCCCTGGGAGAATATAGAGCTATTCTTGGGTGGATGCCTTGGGCTAGGGGGAGAGTGAGAGAGACCCACACTGGGATCAATGGTGTCCTCCGGGGTTGAAGGCAGGGGGCGGGGAAAAGAACTCAAGAGGGTAAGACACCTGGTTTGTGCACCTTAAAGTGATGTCTATCTGCTCCGGCACTCCGTGCACTTCATCCCGCCCCGAGCTCAGGTGCAGGTCAGGGACGGAGGGCCTCTCTGGGAGGACGGTACTGAATTACCTTCTTCAGTGGGGAGCCCTACAGGGATTTAAGGGTGGGAACTGAGGCCCTTGTGTCATTCCCTGGTGTATCACTTCCCGCTCCTTTGGCAATGAGTAGGCATTGCGGGACTGGATGGGGGGAGGAGTGGGGCGAGAAGCATCTGTGTGTCTGGCGCTTCCTCCCACGCTCAAGAACGAGGGCTGGAAGTTGATTTTGGGGAAGGGGACTGACAAGGTCTCTGTCCCGGGCTCCGACTGCGTTCTCCTCCCCTCTCCATAATGGAGCGGCCTGGCCTCCTCTGTCCAGCTCCCGGGTAAACATAGGCTCGAGAGAGGTCGAAGAACTGATACTTGATCGGCCGTTCCCGGCCCCGCCTTCGCGGACGCACCTCCTCTCCTAGCCCGGCTTGTTTCCGCTCCGCCTTAAGCGCTCCCTGCGGGGCCTGTGCGTTCTGGGCCTCGGACTCTGGGTCCATCCAGCCACTGGGATTAGCCCTGCACAGGGACTAATCCTGGATGAGCCATAGTGTAAACCCGGATTGACTAGGGGACGGTAGAGGGGCGGGGGAGGGGGGGAGGACCTCGGTCGCTGGCTCCCCTTCAATCCATTCCTACATGCGCGGCATGATGGAGTCTAGACTCTTCAGGTCTCTGGTACTTTTGAAATGACCTGTAGCTAGCTAGCCATGTATTGAAGGATGAGGATGAATGGGAGGAAGCGAGAGAGGACGTCATGAAGACACAGCTGGATCATGCACTACATGTACATTGGTAGAAGTGGGGGAAGAGATGAGGGAAGCAAAGTTCCTGGCAGCCTTGAGTCCACAGGCTTAGGTCAGCTCCCTGGCTGAGTCTGCAAGCCAGTCAGTCCCCCTTGTACCTCAGGTACACACTCATAAATCCTCCACTCTACCAGTGGCCATAGTGACGGTTGTTCCAGTCTACAGATCTCATTGAACGAGGAGGCAGTGTGGAGGGTCCAGGCCCTTCCCACCCTGATTTGATGAGACAGTGGAGGCTGGGGAGGCCCTCCAGTTAAGACCAAGCCAAGGGGGGGGGGGGTGTGTGTCAATGGTCAAGGAAGTTGAAGGAGATGGGGAGTGGCCATCTGGGTACCAGAATCCTGACCCAGGTTCACTTACTAATTCTACAAACATTTCCTGGGCCTCTCCCTCTTACCAGTCAAGATACTGGGACACCCCAAGAATGACACATGATCTCTATGAAAAATAAAGACAGGTAAACAATGAACACATCTTGAGCCTGAAATTCTGGCTCAAGAAGCAAAGGGCTTGCCTCCTCCAGAGGCAGGAAGGCTTTCCCAAAGTGTGTGGTAAATGACTGAAAGCTCATAGAGGGAGAGAAGGATGGGCCTGTGCCCTGCAGGCACAGGAAGTACTGTGTGTGAGCCCCTGGAGGTGGGGTGGTCCGGGAAATCAAGAGTGGTGGAGCAGAAATACAAGCCAGAACTAGAAGGACCTGCTCCTCCATCTAAGAACTGGGGAGGGGGGGTGGGGATGGGGGGGCAGAGGGCCATTGGAGGAGTCCATGTCTCTGAGAGGAAAGGTCAGATTTACATTTTTTATAAATTCTGTAGTCTTTCCTTCCCTGCCCCAACTTTCTCTGGGGATGTCTGGGCTGGGAGTAGAGATACACACAGGCAGAAAGACAGGAAGAGGAACCAGGTTTATTTCAGATTGGTTAAGATAGTCCTTCTGTCACTTGTGAACTTAATAATTAACAACAGAAAGTTGTCTGTACAATTCCTGATGACCTGGTTTGGGCAGCTGACAGCCTCAGTTTCTTCATCTATAAAATGGAGCTGGTAATAGAGTGATGGTCAGGGTCAGTGAAGTCTTTGTCTGCTTTTATTTTATAGCGGGGAAGGCCCTGTGCCAGGGGCTGACTTCTGGGCACTGAGTTAGGCAGCGTCCTTATTCTCTCCCCTGGAACTTACATTCCAACTGAGAAGACTAGACAGACAAACAAACAAACAAACAAACAAATGAGATAATTATAGATTGTGTTTAAGTGCTGGGAAGGAAACCGTGGGACAGGAAAGAAGACAGATAGGGGCGGTGCAGGGGAAGGGGCTGCTCTATTCAGCATAGCCAGGAAGCTTTGCTGTGCTTGTAGCTGAGCATCTTCAAGCTTTGGCCCTTAGGGAGAACCTTCAGGTGTGAGGAGGAACTGCAGCTGCATAGGTCTGAGGTGGGAGATAGCCTTTCTCATGCATCCCAGGGAGATGCTGCACTTCATGAAGGCAGGTATCATGAGCTCTCTCAATACAGGGGCAATGAATGGACGAGAACGCTGTCCAGCTTGCTGACACCCTCCCCTGCCATTCACTGGAATGGCATTGGGGAGCTGTTGGGGTTTTTTTTATCAGTCAGCCCATCTGCTCAGCTGTTACACAACTGCCTCCCCCAAATCTAGGGGGAGTTGACTCTAGATCAGTTGAGCTCAGTCCATTTCTAATCTTTCCCTGGACTACTTCTTCTTCTCCTTAGGCTTCAGGGGTAGCTTTGGTCCCTCCAGAATCAGCCTGTCCAATGCCTAGACTAGATAGACTTGAATATCTGACTCTGAGGGACAGTGCTCCCAAAGGGAAATATCTATTATCTAAAGGTTTAGGCCCTCCAGAGTGTCCCCCCTAGTACAGTCACATTTCGGAGAGATGACCTGGATCCCTGTCTAATTTCCCCTTGAAGAATGTTTCCTACACACTGATGCATTTCCCACAGAGCCACCCACCCTCCCCTACTGCAAAGTGCATACAGCTCCTCGCACACACTCACCATCCAGCTGCACACTGCGTCTCCATGGTAACTGGGAGGCCTGGTCCATGGATGTTAGAAATAAGTGCCAGAGGAAGAAGAGAGAAGGTGTGGGAAGAGAATGAGAAGAGAAACGTCAGGAGGAAAAAAAAAGAGAGAGGATTTTAGAAGATGGCTTCTGGGGAGACCCCCGCCCCCGACCCTTGCTTTGTATCCACTTGCCAGGAAGACTCAGTGAACTCAGGCCCTGAGAAAGAGGGATTGGAGTAGAAGGCTGAGGGTGGACTAGGCTTGGGGCATGGGGGGCAGGTAGTGTTGCTCCTGGGCACTGAGAAAGGAGTAGAAACGGGGAAATTTGAATGACAGTATGGAGTCTTGGGGTCAATGGCAGATAAGGCGGGTAGGTTGGGGTGAGAGACTTGGGGGAACTACTTTTCCTTATTCCTGACCTAATTGGCTATTCAAGCTGAAACCACCTCTTAGTCACTTAGTCTAATTAGAATTGTTCTCCAGAAGATGTTGGGGGAGGGGAAGAAAATAATGGGGGAAGGGGGGGGGAGGAGGGAGTAAGAAGGGGTGGGGGTGGGGACTTCTGGATGAGATTCTCTATGGGAGTCCAGATTGGGAGTCACCCCACCTCTGTCCTTCTTCAGTGACTGCACACCCTCTTCCTGTTTCCTTCCCCACCCTGTGTTTCCCTCCCGTCTCCGTGTGTCTGTTTACTTCTCCTCATTCTCTCCAGGTCTGTCTTAGCTTCCTGAGCCTATCTCTTTCCATCTTTTCCTTCCTTAAGGTCTCTCGGCTTTGTCTCCCAGTTACAGGTTTTATTTAATGGACAGATAAAAGTATTGGGGAAATCATAACTGGGAGCTGGTCTGCTGGGACACAGAGAAAGAGATGGATCTTGAGGGGACAGAGCAGAAGCTGGCCTGACAGAACTGGTAGGGACAACAGACGGACCAAAATGAACTGACTTTCCCCTTTGTAAGCCTTCTCACCTCTAGGGAGGTCATCAGGGAGAATAGGTCTGGGAGAGCTCAGCTTGGCGCTGGACTGTCTGTCTGGTAGCCTTGGGGGAGTTACTTAACCTCTGTGAGTATTGGTTTCCCTAACTGAAACGGGGATAATAAAGCCGAAATTTGTCTTGTGGATTTAAGGTGCTAATGCATACAAACTGCTAAGTAAAGGCTCAGTAAGAGCTGGATAAATGGTAGCTTTAAGCCGGGCATGGTGAAACATGCTTATGATGGCAGCCCTTGGGAGGCTGAGGCAGGAGGATTGACATAAGTTCAGAACAACCACAGGGTTACACATGACTTCAAGATTAGTCTGGCCAGGCAGCGGTGACACATGCCTTTAATCACAGCACTTGGGGGACAGAGGCAGGTGGATTTCTGAATTGGAGGCCAGCCTGGTCTACAAAGTAAGATCCAGGACAGCCAGGGCTATACAGAGAAACCTTGTCTCGAAAAACAAACAAACAAACAAACAAAAAACTAGTCTGGGTAAGGGAGTGAGATGGTGTCTCAAAAAATTAAATAGATAGCTAGGCATGAAGGCGCATAGTTTTAGTTCAGTCACTTGGATAGCAGAGGCAGGAAGATCTCTGTGAATTTGAGGCCAGTCTGGTCTGCATAGCAAGTTTTAAGACAGCCAGAATCACGTAGGAATACCCAGTCTCAAACACACAAACACATACAAAAATACATACATACATACATACATACATACATACATACATACATCAGGAACATCGTTCTTCTCTTGAAGCTTCTACAACCACGGGAGGCAAACTTTCCCATCCTAGCCCCAGATGCATCTCCTTCCCTTGCTCCTGAGGCCATTCAGTCACTGTCCTATTTCAGAGGCCATACCTGTGTGTGAGATGGGCCTTGTACTCTGCCCCCTACCCCCAGGATCAGAAAGACTTCTCTACCTTCATATCTGCTTTTCCCTGCCCTGCTTGCCTCTGAGGGGAGGTAAGAGGACAACCATAAATGATGTAAAGGAAGACGTATCCTTGCTGAGGGGGACAGTAAGGGATGGGCAGCATCCAGAAGCCTGAATATTTCATGGTGCTGCTGCAGCATAGGGAAGGGCAAAGTCCCTGGGCTGTGTTTGCCAGTGTGCATGTGATTCTTCCGCTCTGCTTGGACCTGCTCCACTTGCCCAGTGCCCTCTGTACTCACAACCCTCAAAAACATGTACCCACAGAAAGCTGCCCCTTTGAGCCCTTTCCTGCCCAGGATCCCTCTAAAGCCCTCTAAAGAGTATGCATATTTTATTTGCAGTAGTAGGACTTTGTGTAGCAGGGAGGTTGTGTTAAAACACTTTACCCGAAGGCTGCAGAGATGGCTCAGCAGTTCAGAGCACTTGCTGCCCTTTCAGAGGACTTTAGTTCTGTTCCCACCACCTGTGACTTTAGCATTTGGAGAATCCAACCCTCTCTTCTGGCCTCTGAGAGTACTGCACCCAGGTGTTCAGACATACACATACATAAAAATGAGTTAAAGCTAGATGTTGTGGTACATGCCTTTAATCCTAGCACTCAGGATGCAGGGGCAGGTAGATCTGCGAGTTCGAGGCCAGCTTGGCCCACATAGTGAGTTTGAGGACAACCAGAACTACATAGTGAGACCCTGTCTCGATAAAACCAAAAAAATATAAAAATAAATAAGTTCCCCAGGAGTTGGCAGCTTTACCCTTCATCCCCTGAGTATTATGAATTAAAAGCTAGAAGAATGGTGGGTGGAGGTGAGGGTCATTGGGGAGGAGGCCACCCTGATTTGACACTTTTGCCACGGTTTGACTGAACAGCCGAGCAGAGGCTAGCAACAGGGTAAGTGGTAGGGACAGACTGTGCCAGGTGTCCACTTCCAGTAGCCTTAGGGACTTGCTTATCACCGTTCCCTACTTTCATATCCAAGTGGTGAAGATGAAGGTCCCCCCTTTTAACTTGGGTCTCAAGTTCCCCTTTGTCCTGTGTCCTGACTTTATCCCTATCTATCATTAGCCTCGTCACATGGTTAAGTTCTGTCTCCTCCCACTGTAATAAAAGCTTACCAAAGGCAAGAACCTTGTTTATGTTATTTTCCACTACCACTACCAAAGATGTTTGAGGAAGGAAAAAAGGAAGGAAGGAAAAGGAAGCAAATCTACCTCTGGTTTGTATAGCCAAAGCAACAAGCTGGGGGGGTTGGGGGTGTAGACTGGAGGTCTGGAAAAAGATTAGGTGAGAAGGACTGTAGTGGGAGAAGGGAGAAGACTGGTGGGTGGGAAATGAGTGGAAGCTCGGGAGGAGATGGAAATGAGGAAGGACTTGGGTTGAGTGCAGTTGGATCTGGAACCGGAAGCTGGGCTTTGGTGGTAGGGTCCAGGTTTCTAGAGGGTTTAGAAGCCAGAGCTTTGAGAAAAGGACATCAGATAGGATCTGTCACGCATATAAGCTTGAGGTTGGGATCTGGGGCCACAGCAAGGAGAATGAGGGCGTTTATCAGAAGTAGCTAAGCCTTAGGGATTTTCCAGAGCCTGCTGGCTCCATCAGTGACCCTCCAAATCACACTCACCCCCAAATTTGGGCTGGATTTCCAACCCAAGTGCCTTTCTCTTACCCTTCTAAGCCCATAAAAAGAAGTGGCCTAGGCTTGACTGGAGAGAAAAGGCCAGGGGCTCCTGACTCTTTGATTCCCTATGATATAGTGGGGGAGGGGGGGCTTTCAAAGTCTTTATCCTCCCAAATCAAAGGTGACAATGATATTAAGTCATTAGCACTTATTCCAGAGGAAACTAAGTTGGAAGGAATCATTGAGAACAGGGCTTAGTCTGGTCCCCTGGCCCTCTCCCCAGCCTACCCCAGCCTAATGCCTTTCTGAGAAGACAGGAAGATAGAAGAGGGAGTGCAGACTAGGTGTTGGGTGATTCTTAATATAAAGGTGGTTCTCCCCCAACCCCCAGAATTGGCCAGTATGCTGTATTGGGATGGGGATGTTGGGGAGGGAGCAGAAGATATTGAAGGTGAACACCTGCAATAGTTGTCATGGTAACTTGACTAGATCCCAAGAGAGCTGCTTCTTCCTTAAAGCCCTATGAAGTCTGGAACAGGAGAACCTGCATGTACACACACACACACACACACACACACACACACACACACACACGCACACATACACTGGGGTTGGCCACTTTTCCAAGTGAGATGGACCAGGTAAGGGGCTATAGAGGAGGATAGAGTAGAGAAGGATAGCCCTTCACAAAGGGAGGTGAGGGTGGGACTCCTGTGCCTTGTGCCTGGGGTGGTGAGCCAGTGTGTGGAGGATAACTGTATGTACTCAGCTCACCCACTTATGTCCTGCAGCTGGACCTCACAGCAGAGGGGTTTAGAAGGCAGATGATTATTAACAGACAAAAACAATCACAGTTAACCTTAATTGAGAGCTTATTAAATCCAACTACGTTTGTGGTTATGCTAAACATTTTACAGGCGCTGTCCCATTTGACTCTCAGAACAACAATACGAGGTAGGAATTATGAGCCCCACATACACCTGAGAAAACAGATGCTAAGAGGTTAAGTACCTTGCTCCAGGTCAATGAGCTGGAAAGAGATAGGCAAGGCCCTGCAGAAAAAGAGGAGATGAAGAACATGGTGACAGCCCCAGGTCCTCTGCCCTGTCTCTAGCTCATGTGGTCAGTCATTCATACTCAGGTGCCTTTGGGTTACTTCACAGGCCTAGTTGAGAGGCAGGGCCTGGGAACCTCAGCTCCTGGTGCCTGCCTGGGCTGAGCTGGGGCAGCTGAGGGCACCTGTGTGGGTGTGGGGCTACACTGAGCAGCGGGCATCGTGATTGGCACGAGCCAGGGGAGAGGCTGGCAGCCTTGTTCCTGGTAAACACGAGGAGAGGTTACTTCACAAGGAAACAGTAATTAACTTTAATTAGCACCTTGCATCTCAGAATATTATTAACATCTCAATTTCTCTAATCAAGGCTGCAGGAGAGGGGCGGCATCTGCTTTGCCGACTCTTTCCTGGCCGTGCTCCCCAGCTTGGCATGGCTCCTGAGCGGGCCCCCACCCCTGGATGGTACCCAGGAGTATGTCCTCAGGGACTGGTTGCCAAGGGGAGGCAGCCAGTGAGGAAAGAGGGGTTTGGGCTGGCAGGCCAGAGAGTAGGTACAAGCCAAGGGACAGAAAGAAGTTCAGGGCTCTGCATTTGGACACCTCATCTTTCCTGATGACCTGTAAGCTCCCAGGCAGAGCCTGCTTATACTGTGTGATTCTGAAAACAGACATGGTCATCTTCCTTTCTTCCCTGTCTCTTTCTCTCCTTCCTTCCTTCCTTCCTCCCTTCCTTCCTTCCTTCCTTCCTTCCTTCCTTCCTTCCTTCCTTCCTTCCTTCCTTCCTTCCTTCCTTCCTTCCTCTCTCTTCTCTCTTAGAAGCTACCCTCCTGTTAGTCTCACCTTTCTATTTTTCTATTTTCTCTTTTTCTCATTCTATCTCTCACCTTCTCCCTACCAAAACTCTCTACTCTAATACAAATACTTAGTCTCCTTTCTAGCCAGAGGCCTCTGCTTCCACCTCTGGAGGTGCAGAATGGGCAGAAGATGAATTTGCCTCAGGGTTTAGAAGCTTTGAGTTTAAGGGAAGGATAAGTCTTGGGTATACAGAACTTCTCTTTGGGTTCCCTACTGATAGATATCATGAGGTAATGGATATAAGGGTTATGGGGCTCCAGGAGAAAGGCAGGAACAGAAGAGGTCAGAGTTCTAACTGGGACAGCAGGCCAGAGACCATCTGAAGCACTAGTAAGGCAACAGGACACAGGGACCCTAAGTTAGCAATGGCACATGGGTGCTGATCTGCCCTCTTCAGAAGGCCACCTCAGAAGGACGTCCCTGAGGGTACAGGAAATGACTCTCTCTTCATTATCCCTACCCCCAATGGCTGTTAACCCTGCCACAAGTCCAATATTAATAAGTGACTGCCCTCCTTGGTCTAATTACAGCAGCTAGCAGCGTGCACAAGTTGGCATTTATTAGACAGTCTTCAGGGATGAGTCTCTGGTTCTTCCAGCTTGGGTGTTTTGTTTTGTTTTGTTTATTACTTATTGAGCACCTACAGAGTGTCAAAGGCTTGGTCTGCCCAGGAGTAGGTACTGATATTTGAGTTTCTCTCTATAGGGACTGGAGGAACCAAAAGAAAGCGGCCAACAGGCCTGGGCATTTTAGTGAAAGAGCCTGGGAGTGTAGGCACAGAATCCCCAGGAAAGAGATTGAGTCCACTTCTTCCTGATTAGCAGTCCTCACCTGCTGCTGGATTTGTGCCTACAGCATCACCCTGCCTCTCCACATTTGTGTAATCTGGAGGACCAAGTTAGAGATCGAGTTAGAAGGCAGGCCAGGCAACCAGAGGGCAGAAAGGTTAATGGAGACCCAACTCAAGCCCACCCAGTTGGCGGCACATACCATTTGATTACTTCATTTTCCTTGCCACAGGGAAGGGACTTATCAAGCTGCAGGTGCAAAGGGGGACCGGCTACGTGGCTGAGCTCGGCTACGTGGCTGAGCTCACAGGGCCACGGAGAAGCCAGCAGGGGCACCTGCCTTTCCTTTGCTCTCAGTCTGGCCATCACGTAGGGCTAACTGGAGTTTGAGGTTGAGGCCTTAAGTCTCACTGTACCCTGGAGAGGCAGGAATTATCAGATCTCAGGGTTTATGGTTGAGGACTGACATAAAGACCACAGTGAAGTCAGCTTGCTGGGAAGAAAGTGAAAGCAAGATGGGACAAGCCATCCTGCCCTTCTCTGTCGTCTGCCTACTTTACCGTGAGCCCTCCTGGCCTGAGCTTGGCCTTTGGCTTAAGAAGAACTCAGAGAAGGCTGCTAGCTTGTTAGGAAAATAGCCTGTGAACTCTCACTCTCCTCTCTCTTTCTCTCCCTCCCTCCCTCCTTCCTCCCCTCTCCCCCTTCCTACCCCTTCCCCAGTCCCAGCACCCAGAGGGCCAGGGGCTGGGCCTCCGTAATTGAAGAGTAGTCTACATAGGGCGGGGAAGAAGTCGACGTTTCCAAAGGCCGTTTTGATGTTGATGATTATGGCCCAGATAAGGCTGTCTTTCTACTCAGACCCAGGCCTCTCTTTGTTTTTCTCTCTAACAGCCTCTCCGGCTCTGTTCCGAGGACTGCCTCTTAGATGGATCAACACTAACTTCTCTTTGGAAAGGGAAGGGACATGCTGGGTCAAAGTGAAACCTGGGGACATAACCCACACTCTCCTCTTCTTGCTTGGGTGTGGGGAGGTGGTGGGGGTAGGGGAGGTGGGGGGGACTTTGCCGAGATAATTAGCATAACATTTACATAAGAAACAATGGAGGAGATTGGAGTCCAGCCTCAGAGGAAGCACCTGAAAGCCTTTGTGAATGAAAGCATTTCCACCTCCACCCCGAGACCCCTCTGCCCAGCCCCCAGGATCCCCAGAACCTGGCTGGAACCCAGCTTGATTGATGGTGGGGCTGATCAGTGACCGTGCACAGAGCACCTACTAAGGACCGCAAGCGCAGCTGTGCAGGCTGTTGTCCCTTTTGATCTCCACAAATGACTCCCCTGAGGTGATAGGTTTTATAATCCCATTTTACAGAGGAGGAAGTTAAGAATCTACACTTTCCATCTCTACGCCTTCAGGCTAGATGGGCTATTAGCAGGTCCCTTTGGCTTCGAGGAAAAGGTCACTTGATCAGCGTACTGCACTCCTCCAGAGAAGCTAGGTGCTCTGGGCCCCTCAGAAGCAGGCAGATTAAGGCCCGCGGGTTATAGGATCCCTAGAGGCTTAGATAAGAGCTGGGGACTGGCTCCTAGACACAGATACACATGCTCTTACACTCACGTGCACGGCTTCCGCCCCTCCCCTCGCTCCGGCTTCTCGAGGCAGAGGAGCCCGCTGACTCGGTCCATAACCAGGTTAGCCAAGATCCAATTAACTAGTTAGCACAGGCAGGGCTGGGGGCAGGGAGGGCGTGCAGGAGAGCGGATGGATGGGTCGGGTAATACGCGGAGACAGCCAGAGACATCGGCTCCAAGCTAACCTGATAAGCAGCTCTAGGGTTCCACAAGCCCTGCCTAGCAGGATGAGAGACTGGACCCCAGCAGCTGAAAGGAAGAGGGAGCATTGGCCTCTGACCTTCTTCTGCCATCCCCCAGTGAATTCCCAGCACCCTCAGCCTGTGGCTTTTTCTCTCAGCAACCAGCTCTTCTCCTTTCAGATGATGTGAAGCCCCAGCTTCAGGAAGATATATTTTCATCCCAATGAGGCCAGAGTAAGGACCTGGACATATGTGTTATCCTTCAGGGAAGGTAGCTGAGGGAGAGGAGGGTAGGGAGCTGCTGGAGATGGTGGGGGGAGGGGAAGGCAACAATAGCCACTATTTATGGAGTTCACCAAACACTAGGCACGGTATGGCCACTCATGTGTATTATCTCATTTGCACTCCGGAGAGTCCATTGCAGTAGGTATTAGCAGAGGCTTCATTTTGCAGATGAGGGAATGGAGACCCAAGGAACTTACCCACCCAAGGTCACACTTCCAAGCTGCCTGTCTCAAAAGGCCACAGCTCTCTCCACCCCTGTAGGTTGACAAAGGTTGCCTGGATCTGTCACAGGCAGGTCCTTTACCATAAGGTAGTTTTACCTCTGATCTCCCATTTTGCAGTTAAATGAAATTGGGGGCCCCTGAGGAGCAATGAGATTTGTTCAAAGCCTTTCGCCACTGTATTGGTCAGAATTTGAATTCAGGCCAATTCTGACTTCTAATCTAGTACTCCATGAGAGGCGCCATGGGAGGGAGGAGACAGCCTAGGCTGAAGTTAAGGTAGGCCACCCTCTATTTTAGTTTACTTCTTTTTCACTCTGTAGACCAGGTTGGCCTTAAACTCAGAAATCCGCCCGTCTCTGCTTCCCAAGTGCTGGGATTAAAGGTGTGCGCCACCACCGCCCCGGCTTAGTTTACTCCTTTATCTCTGGCTTATTGGCAGCCCAGGGTGCGCAAGGTGTCTCACGTGCTGAGCATACCCATGCAGGGGTAGAAGAAGGAGGCAGCTTCTGGCCTTTGGTTGTGGCAGCTGGAGAGGTGAGCACTGAAGTTCAGTGTGTGAGGAGGACTCCAGGGCACGGAGCAGCAGCAGGTTTTCTCCCTCTTCTCTCAGCACCAGCATCTCTGCCTTGAGTCTCTCCTGCTTTCCCAAGGCTGCATCTGAAGGGCAGAGTTGAGGAACTCTTCGAGGTCACAACCCCCAGTTGCAGACAGAAATACAAACCATGTTTCTGACTTTAAGGCTAATTTCCTCTCAGCCTGGGCTCCTCATTCCTTGGGGGGAGGGGGCCCTCTAACCCTAAAAGCTTTGGGTTTGACTGATGTCGCCCCCTCCTCCCTTACACACACACACACACACACACACACACACACACACACACACAGAGTGAAAGAGCACATGCTCACGTGGGTTCTCTGACCCCAGCATCAGAAGAGTTAAGTTGTCCTCAGCAGAAGGGACAGAAAGTTGTCCTTACAGGAAGCTGTTCTCCAGTCCCAAAAGCCTCTGGGGAGGGGGGATGGGAGACACTTTTTTTTTTTTGCAGCCGGTTTCTCAGGCTCCTCACCCTCCCTAGGGATCCAGCTACATGCCAGAGTCTGACCCTTGACCTGGGCCCTTCCACTCCACCTCCCCAGCCGGATAGACTCTGATTCCACTCAGGGCCCCCAGGGTACTGAGAGAATGGGACTCCCCCCCCCCCACCCTTCCTCACCTCCCTTTCTCCCCCACCATCCCAACTATTCCCCCAATCTGGTTGATGCACCCCCACCCCACCCCCATCCCCCATGGTGCTTCACTCCTCTCCTGTACCACAGACACCATATTCAGATCCCCCTCCACCCTGGGTCCCCAGTCCTCCAGTCTCAGCCCCCGCCTTCATAATTTTCTAAAAATAAAAGCCAGTGATTCAAGCTGGCAACTCCGGAAACACACACTCCAGCCCAGGCATCCGCCGGGTGGGGGACAAGGAAGGACCCACAAACAGAGAAATACCCAGACGAAACAGCCCAGGTAAACACAGGAACACAGGCTGTTCCTGAGGAGAAAGAAGGCAGTAGTAGAGGCTGGAAGGAAGGGGCCAGGAAGGAAGAGACTGTTGCTGGGGGAGGGAGGCCTCCTGAAGTAAGGTCTCTGATAAAGAGTGTGTGGGGGTCTCCCAAGGCTTCCTGTCTGTTGTCATTGAATGTGTTCTACTTTCTAAATATTAACTCCATCCCCAAAGGCAGACTTCTTCGACTGAACTAAAACCCAGGGAAATCCCCTTCTGTACAGTCAGGTCTGAGCCCATTCCCTCAGGGGGCCTTCTAGTTGCTTTGCTTCCCAGGGAGAGGAGGAAGGTCACCTATTCTTGGCCTGCTGCTGCCTTTTCCTGGGCCCTAGCCAGGGCAAAGGTCAAAGGGATTCTAGGCATTGGTCCTTTTGAGATTGTCTTTGCTCCTAGAAGTACCACCTGGTGGTCATGGGAAAAGGCCAGAAAAGACATTCCTCCCCGGCTGTCTGTCCAGACCAGTAGCAGAAAGACCAGACCACATCACACTTTACTTGAGCCAGATTCTCTCCTGTACTGAGCTCTTCAGCTTCCTGGACTGGAATTGATTTAAGTTCATGGTTACAGTACATTTGGGGACCTGGTGAGCTATAGCAATTAATTGAAGAAAAAAATGGCTAGTATCTTTCAACTACTTCCTGTGTCCCACACCTGGATCAAAATGGTACAAGCTTGTGATTATATGTGGATAATCCTGTTGTGAGCTCATTTTTATCGTTCCTCACTTATAGGTGAAACAGAAGCAGATTGCTCCCAGAGCTGACCCAAGGGTGGGTCCCAGTAGTAAATGGCCAAGTTGGAATTTGAACTCAGATACGCCCGACTCCATAGCCTTTTTCCGTCCAGCCTCTGTGCCTTAGCCTGAGGCTGTGGTATGTGTGTGTGTGTGTGTATATATATATATATATATATATATATATATATATATATATATATATATATATATATCTGAGCTAAAATCTGAAAAGCAAGTGTGTTCTTAATTTCAAGTACTACCTTGTGCCTTGGGACCAGAGGGTAGTAGCTTTCTGGGAAGCTAGGGTCTCCCTTTGTACTGGCCTAGTGGCAGATCCCATGGGCACAAGCGATCCCAGGACCTTGTATTCTTTAGTCATCCTTAGTCAGAGCCCCTGAGCAGCTGGCTACAGGGATTTAGGAAATTGCTCACCAGCCTAATTCCTTGTTTCCAGGCATGGTCAGCCAGGCCTGCAAAACAGCAGTCTTGGCCCGGGCAGGCCAGCTCTGGTCAGTGGTGGCCTCCTGTGAGTGAGCACCAGGCTTGTGTTTGCTTTTCCATTTCCTTGATTGGGTGGAGGCTGGGCCAGGCAGCTTGAACAGGCTGGACAGCCCACAACTCGATGTCAGAGAAGATAAGACCTGACCATCTATCTTGTCAGTGTCTGTGAGCCATTCTCAGCCCTCCGTTCGCCCAGCCAATGCCCCTGCTCTTCTGCTGTATATGGCCTCTGCGTGCTAGACAACAACTGGCCCCTTTGCTGCGGCTCTGTGGATGCCATGTGTCCAGCTCTACTATACAAGGAGTGGGCAGTTTAGGAATGTAGCCTTTTGTTTATACAAAAACTATACATCACACGGAAATTAGATGGTGTGCTTGAAAGAAGTCTACCCTTAACATTGATAAACATAGATAAACACACATATGTGTGTCCATCTATGCCACAAGGCTTGGGTATGCTAGGCAAACACCACCCGAGTTGCCCATTCTTTGTTGGTTTTGAGACAGCATTTCCATGTAGCTTAGGATAGCCCTCAGATTTCAAATTTTCATTCCAAGTTGAGGGTGACCCTGAACTCCAGGTCTTCCTGCCTCTACTTCAAAGCGCTAGGAGCTGTTAGACCTGGCGACATTTTTTGATAGTTATGGAATTTGAACTCAGTTCTTACCTATTGTACTACTGAGTTTACTGAGCTATAGCCTCAGCTTGTTTATGTTTTTACTTTGAGACAAGATCTTGCCAAGTTGTCCACAGGCTGGCTTGGAACTAGCTATGTAACCCAGCAACTTGAGATCCTCCTGCCCCAGTCTTCCACATACCTGGGGTTCCAGGTTTATACCACCATGTCTGACTCCAGCATACACTCTTTTTTTTTTTTTTAAGATTTATTCATTTATTATATGTAAGTACACTGTAGCTGTCTTGAGACACTCCAGAAGAGGGAGTCAGATCTCATTACGGATGGTTGTAAGCCACCATGTGGTTGCTGGGATTTGAACTCAGGACCTTCAGAAGAGCAGTCGGGTGCTCTTACCCACTGAGCCATCTCACCAGCCCTCCAACATACACTCTTAGTTTTTCTTGATGTATACATATAGGATGGTGCACATTGAGGTTGGAATACATGTACACAGTCACATCGTAGAGGTCAGAGGACAACCGCAGGTGTCAACCTCAGAACCATTGTCTCCTCTTTTTTTGGTAGGGGGGTTGGTGTTTCGAGACAGGGTTTCTCTGTATAGCCCTGGCTGTCCTGGAACTCACTTTGTAGACCAGGCTGGCCTCGAACTCAGAAATCTGCCTGCCTCTGCCTCCCTAGTGCTGGGATTAAAGGCGTGAGCCACCACTCCTGGCCTCATACACATTTTTATGTATTTCTTACTCAAAGGACAGCTCTTAGGGGTAGGTGATACTCATCTTCATTTTGCAGGTGATGAAACTGAAGGCAGAGTCTTAGAGTTAGAAAGAAGAAGAGCTAGGATTTGAACCCTCAGATTGTAGACAGGTTACTTTTCCTATGGTCACTCTTCTCCAGACCCATTGGCCTTTGTGCACGCCCCACAGGCACGCATACCCCTCAGATTACCTTCTGGATGTTTAAAGCTGCTGCAGGTAGTTCTTACGGATAAGCCATAACCAGTAAGCTAGGTAAGGCTATATGACAAGCCTCTAATTGGCTGCTGGCCAGCGCCTATCCTCTTGGTACAAGCTCTTCTGATCAGTTTTACTTGTGGACACTGTCATACCTATAAAGCCCTGTTAAGTTCATCTCATTATTGCTATTCTTCATAGGCACCTGCTACAAAAAAAAAAAAATCCCCTGTCCTTTCATGCTTGTCATTTGAAATCCTAATTTATATATTCCTTTTGTCCTTTGTGGTTTTAGGTCCTACCTGATCCTCCCTCCCACTGTGACCTTGGGGGTTCCAGGACAAGTTTCATTCAGATCCCCCTTCTCATTCCTATCCAGACAACCTTGATACATAAATTTAACTCTAGCTTTGCCCATTCTGTTATCTTTCCTGTGGGCCCATCCCTTCTGCCCTCCCGTGACTGCATCCAGGGTCTGTGCCAATGCCTGTGCCTCTGAGTTGGTGCCACAGAGCAGCTCAGTACATGTAACTTACAAGGAGCCTGAGGTTGAGTGACAGGAGACAGAACCTGCGAGACCCGGACAATGAGGATGGTTTGTGTAGACTCAGAGGCAGAACTCAGAACACAGCCAGGTGAAAGAGAGGGAGAGGTGGGAAGGATCATACAAACTATGGGAGCCAGGTGGCAGTGGTGCACACCATTCATTCCAGCACTTGGGAGGCAGACAGTAGGATCTTTGTGAGTTCAAGGCCAGGCTGGTCTACAGAGCAAGTTCTAGGACAGCCGAGGCTGCACAGAGAAACCCTGTCTCAAAGAACAACAACCAACCAACCAAACAAACAAACAAACAGAAATGAGTAGAGTGGAGAGGGGGAGGGGGAAGGGGAGGTGAGGGAGGGGGAATCATTCCCTTAGGTTAAAACAATCCTTAGCTCTCAGCGTAAGAAGAGCCTACAGAGATCAGTCAGTCCAGGAGTGGCAAAGCACTCACAAGCTCTAGCGGGATGAGTCACAGCTGCCTGCATGCACCCTGAGAAGAGGATGCTAGTGTTGATTGGTAATGTCTGCTCGGGACACTGAATTGGGAACCATGGTGCATGCACTAGAACTTCACATATTTGCTTCAGCTGGGACCTTTGCAAAGTAGAACAATGAAGAGTCTAGGGTAGGGTATCTAGCTAAGGTTTCAACCCCACCCTGCTCTTGTGCAAGAGGGACTTGTGTAGCTGAGGCTGCCCTTGAACTCCTGATTCTCCTACTTCCACTTCCAAGGTGATAGGATTACAGACTTTTGACACCATACCCAAACAGGAATTTCCAAATTTATGTACTTTTTTTTTTTTTTTTTTTTTTTGGTTTTTCAAGACAGGGTTTCTCTGTGTAGCTCTGGCTGCCCTGGAACTCACTTTGTAGACCAGGCTGGCCTCGAACTCAGAAATCCGCCTGCCTCTGCCTCCCAAGTGCTGGGATTAAAGGCGTGCGCCACCATGCCCGGCTAGAATTTCCAAATTTAACACAGACAAGGGACTTGGGGAATATAGTGGATTTGGATACCGAGTGTGTGATAATGGTGAGAGAGCAGACAGCCTGCAGCTGTAGAGAAGGTTGTAGCATGTCACAGACCAGACGTGGGGCAAGTGTTTCCACTGAGTGCTGACTCACCAGACCTGTCTAGCATCTGCCTCTGCCTTGTTTATTTCACTTCTCATCTCCCCATCTTGGTCTCCCCATAGAAGAATAGGAGGCTCTTTGGAGCAAGAGCTTCGGCTCCCTGTAAACTGAGTCAAAACTACAGTTGAGAGGTGAGAAGACAGGGTGGGGATGGGGAGAATAGGCATGCACAGGGATGGCATCCACCCGTATGCAGAGACCCTGGCAGTGTGGACTCTGAAAGTAGGCAGCTATGGAGGAGCAGGGTAGAGAAGAGCAGGGACCGCTAAGCCAGAGTGTCCTGGTTGGAGGATGCAAATGAAACTGGAAGGTCCAGGTACTCAGGATTGGCCCACCTTTAAAGTGTGCTCATGAGCCTCTGCCCTCTTCCATTCCTATGTCTGCTATCTTCCTCTCCTGTCCATCTTTCTCTTCTCCATGTCCCTGTCCCCATCCATACCAGACTGCCCCCTGGGTATATGGTGAGAATGGTCCTATCAGAGTTAAGCCAAGGAGCTGGTTGAATCTAGACTGTGGGGCTAAGGCTAGGCAAAGAAAATAGGTTTCAAGAACGCTCCAGAGCAGCTCAACACCCCACCAGCTTTCTGTAAGAGAAAGCAGACCTAGAGAGGAGAAGGCTGCCCAATGACTGTAACTAGGTTAAACAGTCACTGTGATATACCCTCAGACTCTCATCTTCCTGCAGCAGAGCACTCCCAGATCCTGCCCACAGAACTACCCTTCTTCATGTCTTGTTAGAAAGGCCTCTTCGACCTTACCCCTGGATAGATACAGGACTGGATCTGGCCCGTCTGTGTCATCCATCCGTGAACCACAAGTCACTCAGTAGAAACAGACCCAGTGCCATCAGCCGAGGCCTTTCTCTGATCTCTTGGGGAAAGGGTGCTTTGTTTGTTTTCTGCAGAGTTTGCTACTGTGGGAAATTTAAGTATGGGCTGCTTAGAGCATTTGTGGTTCGGCTACCCAGAGAGTAAAGCTAACACAAATGAGAGCAGACCTGAGTTGAAGAGACAGTGACATTGTCTCAGTGACCCGGTCCAGATATGCCTGAAACTTATATCTCTGAGTCGTTTTTTGTTTGTTTGTTTGTTTTAGTTATGTGAGAAAAAGCTTTGGCTATCCTGATTTAGATTTCTGTCTCTGTCTGTCTGTCTGTCTGTCTGTCTGCCTGCCTGCCTGTCTGTCTGTCTGTCAGTGTGCCTCCATCTCCCTTCTCTGCTCCCTTCCCCAGGCTCGCATGTAGCCCAAGCTGGTCCTAGACCCTCTGTGTAGCTAAGGATGATCTGAAGCCCTGCTCCTCCTGCCTCTACTTCCCAAGCAGGGATTATAGACATGCGCCATCACGCATGGCATGGTTTTATGTGATGCTGTGGCAGACAAGCACTGTACCAGCTGAGCTACATCCTCATCCTCTTCACTCAGATTCCTAACCAATTACATGCAAGAGGCTGTAGATCAGCCTAGGGAAACAGGTATAGAGAACCCAAAGAGAGAAGCAGCTGGCAAGATGAGGGTCAAGTCTAAGGAGACAGCAGAGGTATGTGTTTGGGGGTGGGTAGGGGTATGTGTGTTTCCCAGGTGAAACAGGGGTATATGTGTGTATGTGTTTCTGGTTAGGGGTGGGGACCTATTTGGATTACTGAGCTGATATTCCTGAAACAGGAGGATGAGAGCTTACTGAAAAGAACACAGGACCAAGGAGGATTTTTTTCAGAGAGGCCTATCCAAGATGGGTGTCTCTCCATGTGATGACAGCTGCCCATTCGAGCCCCAAACCTGTACAGGTGGTAGGACGAAGTAGAACTAGAGGAAGACAAGGTCAGCTGGAGTGTATCTGGTCAGTCAGCACTCGGTTGCAACGGATGTCCCACTAACCAGTTTCTAAAGATGAAGGAAAACATTCAACAAATCCCTGCACGCCTCATACTCAGAGTGCCCCGCTCCTTATCAGATGTATCCGGATTCCTTCCAACGTACAGTATACAAAACTCAGAGAAAAACACCGGAGGCCTGGGGAGAACGGAATGGCCCGGGGTTGCCTTGTTCTGATGCATCGTGAGGTGGCCCAGAGAGATGACCTCAGCACGCCCCTCTGTAATGGCAAAAACCTCCACTGATTATGGACCTAACGAAGTGAACTCTGGGGCCCCCCAACCAGGGCATAGTCTGCTGAGACTACCTCTGGAGATGCCAGGCCAGGATGGGGATGGTGGGCGGAAATGGTGCCCAGCACTGATAAGCCACTCCCTTCCTTTGTCCCAGACGCACTTCAGTGTCTGCTATTTCTTTGCACTGGGAATCCTCAAGGGAGAGACAGAGAACAGACAGACAGACAGGGTGGGGGGTCCTCTTCCTGGTGCCAGGGAGCCTCTTTATCCCTCTCCACCTTTCCTCACTGGGGAAACCATATGAAAACCATATAAAGGAACCTCAGCTGTAACAATAAAATGCATATATGTAATACATGTGCACATATAAAATATTTATGAATGTAACCAGTAGATAACATATTGTTATTTCCTTCTTTGGTTTACAGTCTGGCCTGTGTCTTCTCAAAGCCACATAGTATTATACTTATTTCCTCCCTTGTTGATGGGCATTGAGGTTGTTCCTGGGTTTTGGCTATTGCAAACAAGAACATCTAGACACTGCGCATGTGTGAGTGTTTCTAGAGGATTCATTCCTAGAGAAGAGATTGCTGGCTCAAAATGCCTATGAATTTTTCATTTTGAAAGATTGTGCCAAGTTAGAGTGGAGACCTTTTCCCTGTGAAGGAGCCTTCCCTCTCTGGGGCTTAACTAGAGATGAAAGATACCTAGGCCAGAAAGAGCACAGGGTTTCCATTAGACAAGGGCATGTTCAAGTCCTGGCTCTGCCACCTTCCTGTGTAACTTTGACTAAATCACTTAATCTCTGTCTGTCTGTCTCCTCTTCTTCCTTCCTTTTGTCCCTCTCTCCCTTGTGTGATATATGTATGACAGGCACATTTTGTAGCACATATGTGGAGTTCAGAGGACAACCATAGGTTGACCCTTTGAGGCAGGGTTTCTTTGTTGTTCACTATTGCATATACCAGGCTAGCTGTCCCAGCACAGAACAGGCTTTTGACCAGCATATGTTCTAGTTCCCCGTCTGAACACTCTACATCCACCGTAGCAAACCAGCTCTGGGGAGAGGCTGCCAAAGATACTTATTAGTGAGTTGTCACTGCAGAAGTCAGGATTACACCAAGGTCTTTTCCCTCCATGGTCTGTCCAGTTCAGCCACTGGTCAGGAGGAAGGGGTCAAGAGTAGGACAATGGCTGGGTTTGGTGACAGGGAATGACCAGAAGTTGTCTACATAGAGCATGGAACGGGAACCAGTAAAAGAAGCACAGCCAAGGCCTGACGTTAGCCGCGTAGAGCATCAGTGTTAGAAGCATGCAAGTGATGACCCCAGCCCAGCTCAGAGCGAGGGCTTCGGAGAACGGGTCTGGAAGTCCTTAGTGATGTGGCAGCAGCAGATCACCTCCAAAGTCCCTGTGGGGACCCTCAGCTGCAGATCATTATACTCTAGATCCAGGGTTTCCTGTGGTATCAGATCCATTGTCTTCTGCCCCTGGCAGTGTAATGGGCCATGGGACAAGCAGACCAGGCTGTTCTTCCTGGAAGAGAGTACGAAAACTGCTGGCATGGGAATCAGAGGGGTGATCCAAAATGGTGGAGCCGAGCAGCTTTGTGAGAGCAGTGCTGGCAAGGACTCCAGAAGGTGGAGTCGTGATGGGTGGCGATCCGTGGGCTTGGCAGTGGGCCTCTGGAGCACGCTCTAAAACCTGAGTCTAGACAGGTGGTTTTCATTCCCAGATCCATCCAGTACATGCTCTGAGGACCAGGGGAGTAACGTATTCTTTTAAATATCATTTTTTTCCTTGGTAAAATGAAGATAGCAACCTCCCTGGTTCATAGCTCCAGAGGCTGGGTGTGGTGGCTTCGCCTGTACTTGGCACTCAGGAGGCTATGGCAGGAGGATTTGGAATCAAGGCCAGTAACAGAATGAGATTCTATCACAATTTAAGAAACAAAAACGGAGCTGAGTGGAGTGTGGTGGCTTACATCTGTAAATCCCAGGACTAGAGAGAGGCTGACATATGAGGAATATAGAGAATTCAAAGCCAGCCTGAGCTACATAGTAAATTCTAGGTTAGCAAGAAACGCAGAGTGAGATTTTGTCTCAAAAACAAATAAACAAGCAAACAAAGACAAAACAAACATCCTAAAACAACTCATAAAAATCAGGAAAGTAAAAAGGGGCCTTGTTGGGGGTAATGGGGGGAGCAATAGTGAAGGTGGATCTGATTGGAGACGTGGGGAGATGGGGGAACTTTAATCAGGGAGGGGATTGTGGAAGAGGAGAGAGGGTAAAATAACAAGAAGGATGTCTGAAAAAAGTCACAAGGATCATACTATTCCCCATCTTCCTAAAAATCCTTATAATACTTGGAGGTTAATGATAAACATACACATAACATTTAAATGAGCAGTTTGCATCCGGCCTGACAATGCTTTCACCAAGATCCAGTTACCATGTAACAAAAACTCCAACACTAGGTATGAAAAGGCCCTTTCTGAATTGTTGGTCAGGGCTGTCCAAGAGACTCTCAAAACATTGCATGCCACTGCTATAGCCCTCGGTTGACCCCGGAGGAGGAAGGTGAGTCTCTATTGATGAAGAGACCATGCCCTTCAGACACAGAGCTCAGAGACCCCTGAGCTGAGAATGACCCGAGTGAGTGCTTCCTCTCTGAGGACAAGCTTTTATGATACCAGAAGATATCATTCAAGCTCCCAATTGAGAAAAGTATCTAGCTATCACACCCCTGATCCACAAAAATAAACAGCCTGGCATGATAACACCAGAGCACAGTAGTGGCACACATGCCTTAGCAGTAACCAACAACTCTCTAATTGGACTTAAGACCTACCTGTTCGCCAGGCGGTGGTAGTGCATGCTTTTAATCCCAGCACTTGGGAGGCAGGGGCAGGCGAATTTCTGAGTTCAGATCCAGCTTGGTCTACAGAGTGAGTTCCAGGACAGCCAGGGCTATACAGAGAAACCCTGTCTCGAAAACAAACAAACAATCAAACCTCCCTGTTCAACCAGACAGAAACCATGCTTGGTACTGGAAACCTAGCCAACTACCCAGGGTTAGTGAAATCATGGATCTTGGAGGAGAACCTAAAATTGCCATTTTATTTAACTAGCTTAATCCCTAACTGCATTATAAGTCCATTTGTCCTCATACCCAGAGACAAATGTGGCCACACCCCTCATTAACTACTAGCTCAGGTATGATAGACTGCCTAAGACAATGGGGTAATGAAAAATATTTTTACTAAATCCTGACCTAACTGCATGCTAAAACTGGAGTCAGCTTGACTCTCGGATATACATAGTACCTAGGAACCGTAACTCGCCTGCTGGTGTCCTGCAAGGCTAGCTGCTCTGCTCCCCCATCAAACGGTGACATCATGGTAACACAACTATGTCTTATTCTTGTAAAAAGTTCATAATCTCCTGTCACACTTGTCAACAGCTACCACATCTGCATCAACAGAAAGTGCCCAACATATGGGGGTTGCCTCTATGCCTCTATAAACTTCCTGCTTTACTGACTTACGGCCACCTCTTTAGACTTGTAGCCACAGGAGAGCGTGCTGCGTCCCCCACCATGTTCCCCCCCCCCCGCCCCGTGTGCCCCTTTTTCTTGCCTTGGTCTGTGTGGCTTAATAAAAGTTCCAGATTCATCAAGAGCTTCTTTCTCTTGGGTGAGAGCAGTCTGGCTAAAACATCCATCAAGGAAATTTCTCTTTGCAACAGATAAAGACCTTTAGAAAAAAGCCACAAGCAATCAAAATGCAGAGTCCTGGAGCTCAGACCTATGAGTACATCTACGAAAGAACCCTTGCACCTGAAGTTTAGGGATTATTATACAAGAGGGAGCAGACAAATTATAAGAGCCAGAGCAACAAAATCTTACAGAGTTTGCTGTGAGATTGTCTCCTTGGAAAGTCAGAAGCTACCTACCCTTGTGAAGTTTCACCAACAACTGCTTAAACAGGCACTGGAGGAGGTCAACAGTAGCCGTGCTAACACTAACAGGGCTAGGGGAAAGCCCTGGAACTATAGCCCTTGACAAAGACCTGCAGGCAGGCAACAAAGGAGTGGAGTGGGGTTGGGGGTGAGAGGGTCTAGACTTCCCCAGGGAAGGGCTTACCAACTGATTATCCCATACCAAGTGGTCAGCCCTGAAAACATCCATACAAGTAACTTTATACAGACTGAGCAGGTTGTATGTGTATATTCAGGAATATGGAGTGTGTGTGTGTGCGTGTGTGCATGTGTGTGTGTACAATTAATAAAAAAGGAGGCCATGTTGAATGCCTTTAATCCCAGCATCCATTAAGAAGGCAGAGGCAGGGGGATCTCTGAGTTTAAAGTTAGCCCAGTCTAGAGAGAGAGTTCCAGGATAGCCACATCAAAAACAAACATAATACAAACAAAACAAGAACCAAACCAAACAAACAAAAAAGAAAAAGAAGAAAAAGGAAACCAAAAAGATCAAGGAATGGTATATAGGAGGGTTTGGAGAGAGGAAAAGGAATGATGTAATTATACTACAATCTGAAAAAATAAAATAAATGAAAACTTAAAACCTAGAGGAGTCAGTGTTAGTTGTGCACTCGGGAGACAGGGGTGTAAGGATCAGCAGTGTAAGTCTATACTCTGCTACATGTGGAATTTGAGTCCGGCCTGGTCTATACAAGACTGTGTCCTTATGAAGAAGAAGAAGAAGAAGAAGAAGAAGAAGAAGAAGAAGAAGAAGAAGAAGAAGAAGAAGAAGAAGAAGAAGAAGAAGAAGAGAAGAAGAAAAGAAGAAGAAGAAGAAGAAGAAGAAGAAGAGAAGAAGAAAAGAAGAAGAAGAAGAAGAAGAAGAAGAAGAAGAAGAAGAAGAAGAAGAAGAAGAAGAAGAAGAAGAAAAAGGAAGCAGGTAGTGGTGGAACACATCTTTAATCTCAGCACTTTGGAGACAGAGGCAGACAGATTTTTTTTTTTTTTCGAGACAGGGTTTCTCTGTATAGCCTTGGCTGTCCTGGAACTCACTTTGTAGACCAGGCTGGCCTCGAAAGCTTTTTTTTTTTTTTTTTGTCATGCCTTTCTCTCTGTCTCTGTTGATGGTTATTGCTGGTGCTGGAAATGGAACTCAGGACCTTGAGTATTCTGAGCCAGTGTTCCACCACAGAGCCACACTGCAAAACAATAGCAGATCTTATTAATAAGTTCACACTAAGAGTGACATCAACCCTTGTATGATTGCTCATTGCTCAATATTTACGAGGCTTAAGCAATAGGGTCAGGAGTTCAAGACCAACCTCAGGTACATACGTCTGAGACCAGACTGAGTCACATGAGCCCCTCTCTAAATAAATAGGTAAATTATTGAGTATTCAAGTTGATGGGCTTTGAGGAGTTGACAAAGCAGAACTGGTCGTTTTGTTTTGTTTTGTTTTGTTTTTTATCCTTCCAGAGTTTTCTGCATCTCCTCACTGTAATGCTTGGTTCCTGATTCCTGGACACTGGAGTAGTTGAGATTTTCTGGTTCTCGCTTCCATTAGCAGCGTCTCACAGTGATGTCCTGGCTTCCTGCCCACTCCCCACTCATAGGTTCTGGAACTGAACTCGCAGGCCCCAGCACACACACACACACACACACACACACACACACACACACACACCCCAGCACAAGACAGGGCCAGGGCTTGCTCAAGGCAAGCCATCAAGACTTGCATGGAAGCCAAATGTTTTGCTTACTTCCCTGACTGCAGTGCCTGGCAGGCCTGACTCAACCCCAGAGATACAGAGCTCTCTGAGGTTAGAAGCATGTCAACCCTGTGCCTGTGGTGATCAGGAGAGAGAAAGGGCAGGGTAGATAGTGGAACCTGCCTGGGGTTGTGCTTTCCCTAGATGGTCCTTGATCCTGGACCGGAAATGTACCCTGGAGCCACTTAGCTTCTGCCTCCTCCCTCCCAAGCCTTCAAGGTTCTCTCCCAGCTTGCCATGCTCTGAAAGATGGACGATGGTCATCCTAAGAAAGTCAACATTAAGAGCCGTGCTTCTCAACCTTCCTAATGCTGAGTGTGACCCTTTAATACAGTTTCTCATGTTACGGTGATCCTCCTCCCAACCATAAAATTATTTTTGTTATTTCATAACGGTAATGTTGCTACTCTTATGAATCGTAAGGTAAATGTCTGTGTTTTCCAATGGTCTTAGACCCCTGTGAAAGGGACCATTCATCTCCCAAAAGGTCGTGTCCCACAGTTTCAGAACCGCAGCGCTAGAGTAAGATTAGAGCCAAAAAAGGAGGAAGCTGCCTCCTTGGAAACCGAATGAGGCTAGGCTGTGTTTGCAAAAAGCGAGAGGGCAGTGCTCGCCAGTGACCTCTAGTGGAGGAGTATCAGAAGAGAACTGCCTTTCCAGGGGTCTTAGGAATTACAGTGCTATCCCTGCCCCACCCTCTGCCGTGTGCAGAGGATGCTAGCTCCACAGTTCAGTTTAGTAGCTGAGGAAACCGGGGTCCTGAGAGAGTCTCGCTCATGCTGCTAGGGAGAGGCTAATCTGGAATGGAAACTCAGGATTGCCTGCTAAGTGGATGTTTTGTGGTCCTTCCCAAGATTCCCTATCAGCCTCCACACACAGGCGCGGTGACTGTCTCCGTGGGGTTGAGGCCCTGACTCCATGCCCTAGTCTCTCCCACACTCCCCAACGCTCCATCTCTCCTAGCTCCTCCAGTCTCCTCACGCTCCTTGCTTCTTTCTCTTCCACTTTGGAAAGCAGCCACGAGCTTCTCTCTCTCTCTCTCTCTCTCTCTCTCTCTCTCTCTCTCTCTCTCTCTCTCTCTCTCTCTCTCCCATCTGAGGGAAAGAGAATGGTTTTAATCCCCTACACCCCAGGTCCTTCCATCCTCTCATCCATCCAAACCTAAGCATCTCTCTCTTTCTCTCCTCCCACTTCCTCCCTACATCTTGTCCCCCCCACTTCTGTTTATCCATCACAAGAAGCCACCCCCTTCTCTCTTGCCTGTAGGTTCTGTGGCTATAATCAAATCATAACTTTTATTAAATTTAAGATTACTTTTTAATGGAATCAATTTCTTGTGTGGTGCTTCTCTGCCTGCCCGCGGGCTCCGCCGGCTCTGCGCTCAGCATCCCCACCCTCACAATTGTCTCTGCCGCTGGCGTTTCTAGCTAAGCTGCCTCCCAAGGAGGGGTAGGGCTGCCATTCCCCTACACACACCACACAGAAACACACACACACTCGCGCACACACATCAAGCTGCGCCTTCCTCAAAGCCCCAAACACACAACCTCCAAGCCCCAGGCGCCCACGCTGGATGGTGGGGGAGGGGAGCCAGCGTGGAGGTGGCAGGGCAGGAGGATCATGCTGCAGAGAGAAAGACTGAGGGTGCAATACAAACACGGACTAGAAGAGGCATTTCTCAGCCGGTTAATTTCCTACAGTTCTGTTTCCTAGCCTCAGAAACAAGCTGGTTTCTGCCAGTGCACGTCTTCCCCTGACTGCATTGTGTAGCTGATGGGGAAAGGAGGCGGGAGTCAAAGGACCATCAAGCCAGGAGACTCTGGGCTTCCTTTGATTTATAAAAGCACATAGATGACACAAATCCCATTAGGTTGGTACTATGACACCTTCCCTCATCCCCAAACACAAGCTCATCAGACCCCTTTCTTACTGGATGCCCCCTAAGCCTACATGCATGTGTGGGGCCATATACATAGGGAGAGAAAGAGCCTAAGGGTTCTAAAGGGAGGAGAGGGGTGCAGAGGAGTGTAGGGTCACTTTGATAGATTGGCATAAGCAAGGGAGAGGGGGTTGCAGGAGAAGGAAAGCCATAGTCACCTGTAGATTGGAGGTGGTGGCTATCAGTTGACTCAGCAAAGATGTGGGAACTGCTTGGATAGATCTGGACCCCTCTCTAGCCTGGGCAGAACCAGGTGGGCAAGAACACATAGATAGGTGGATGGGCGCATTTGAGGCTGGGGGATTGCTCTCTTGGCTCTCTGCACTGTCTCAGCACATCTGCTTTACACTCTTAGGAGTGGAAACTCAGTTCAGCCACCAGGTGGGTGGTGCTTAGCTTAGTAGGTAGGTGCCCAGCCCTTACATCTGAGAGCTCTCTGAATAGCCACTTTGATGTTTTTATCATAACGTCCTGAACAGGTGACCTAGCTTCTCAGGGACTGATTCTTCCGAATAGGGGAATTTATTTGGAGTGATGCAGGCAGATAAGCTAGCCTAGCAGAAGCTGGGAGAAAAAGTACTCAGGAGGCTGAGGCAGGAGGATGACTAGAATTCAAATTTAGTGTGGGCTACACATAGTGATTACCAGATCGGCCAGAGCTATGTAGTAAGACTATTCTGTCCCACGGAAAGTAAGTAGGGGCTGGAGAGATGGTTCAGTGGTTAAGAACACATATACTACTCTTGCAGAGGACCTGAGTTTAGTTTTCAGTACCTAGATCAGGGTCTCATAACTGCCTATGACTCCAGCACCAGAGAGATTAGATGCATCTGGCCTCTATAGGCTCTGCACTCATGCATGTACTCACACAGAGATTTACAATTACAAAAAAAAAAATCTGTGAGTTCAAGATCATCCTTGTCTACTTATTAAGTTCTAGGCCATCCTGGGCTACATAAGATCCTGTCTTTAAAAAAATAAAAGCTAAAAGCAGCAACAAAAACCAACACACAAACATACTAGAGCTCAGCCTACAATAAGGGGGCCACACGGCTTCAAAGCACCAGCCAGATGCATGTACACAGCCTATGGCTGGGAGCAGACATGTGAACAAGTGGCCCTAGAATTGGACCCAGGGCATTCCTAGCTCTAATCTGCCTTCAGTGAATGGGTGGCTGATGTCTGTGAGGAGCAGAGGAGAGAGACCCATGAAGGCTCCTGACATTGAGCCCTGACCCTGGGCTTTCAGGGAACAAGGAGCTGGCCCTAGTCTGGGGCAAGATCAAGGAAAACATCAGTCCCTTTTCTGCAGCCTCAACTAGCACCTATTGTTTTTGAGACTTTAGATGGCTCTGACGTCCTTAGACGAGGTCCAGACAAGGGAAGTCTATAAAGATTTCATCGAGCACTGTGCATGGGGGAAAGGAAGAGCTTCATGAAGATGCAATAAGGAGCAGAAGTGTGGAAGGCTATCTTCTTAGAGAAGCCCACATTTAGCTAAGCTTGGGAGCGAATGCTAACATGGCCCCAGGCACAGCCTCACCAGGTTCTGTAGCTGGACCCTAGGAGAGAGGCTTCTCAGAGCTTGGCTATTGTTTTAGGGAGAAGGAACACTGAAGCCTCTTCTCTAAGCAGGCCTTTCCACAACTTCTGGAAGGAGGCTGGTCCAACCTGCTCAGCACCTCCCTCTGCTTGACCCCTGGCGCAGGCATGCTGTTCAGTGTGTGCCTGAGCCTACACACCTGCACGGGCCTGTCTGGAGACAGGCCGTTCCCACGGGCCATGCAGTCAGTCCTGCGGAGTCACTGCCCAAGGGGACTGATGAGCTTCAGACATCATCCCTCACTCACTGACTCAGGACAGCCCGAATGGGGGTGGGGGTGGGCAGGCGTCACCCAAAGTGAGGAAGATTCCTGAACTTTCTCAAGCTGGTTGCTGTATTCTGTGACTTTTGGCTTGCAAGTCATTGTAACCCTGATTGCACACCCTTACCAAACTCTCCTCTTCTTTTCTCCATTTTTTTTTTGTTTTTGTTTGTTTGTTTGTTTTATTATTTATTTTGGTGGTAGTGGTAGAGAGTTTGCACTTGCTAGGGCATGCACAGGTCAGAGGACAGCCTACAAGAGCCTGTTCTTTCAGTCCACCATGTGAGTCCTGGAAGTTCCTTAATCTGCTGAGCAATCTCTCTGGCTCTCTCTCTCTCTCTCTCTCTCTCTCTCTCTCTCTCTATTTTTTTCGAGACAGGGTTTCTCTGTGTAGCCCTGGCTGTCCTGGAACTCACTTTGTAGACCAGGCTAGCCTCGAACTCAGAAATCTGCCTGCCTCTGCCTCCCTAGTGCTGGGATTAAAGGTGTGCGCCACCAGGCCCAGCTCACCCTCTCTCTTTTTAAGAGGTGGTGTTACTATGCAGGCCAGATAGGCCTGAAATTTACCATCATGTCGATTCTGTCTCCTGAGTGGAGAGAGTCACAGGTGCAGACTGTTGCAGCCAGCTAGACTAGAGGGGTTTTACTTGAATACCCATTGATCGAGGTGGGTACTATGGCGAGAGTCCAGACAGGGAAGCTGGGGCTCCGAGAAGTTAAGTCAGTGAGTGGTGCTGCTGTTTTTGTCTTTGAAACAGTGCTGAGGATTGACCCCAGACATCCTAGGCAAGTGCTGAGCCCCCCAGGCCCACCAAGGAGTGGAATGTGAAACCAAAACACCTGTTCCCAGAGTCCTAGCTATTTAACTGCTCCTTCTCCTTTCTGGAAGCTTCCCCCACACCTGCATGCGGTCCCTTTATTTCCCATCTCTTGTCCTTCTCGCGTTCACACTCTCAGATGCACCCTTGTCATCGTCCCCTTCACCATCCATCATTTCCTCGTTTCTCATTTTAGTTCAAAACTATAATCCCCTGAGACTCTGGCTCAGCCCTACTCTGGAAGTCCTTCCTCCTCTATCTTCCTCTTCCTCTTCAACATCACCACACCCACCGCCATGGCGGAGGAGGCTGCCTTTTGTAAAGAATCCAACTGTGATTACAGAGCAGGGTATGCCCACCTCCTTCTGCGGGATCGGAGAAGGCTCAGTTTACAGTGCGCGCCCAACCTAAAAAATGGGGAAAGTCCTCAGAAAATAAGGACTGGGGTTGGGGTGGGGGTGGGGAGAGAATTTAAAGCAGCCAAAGAGTGTCGGTTGAGGGAAATTAATCAATGGCCAAGTAGATTGCTTGTCATCTTTCAATATCTGTAACAATAACAGGCCTCTAGAGAGAGACAGCCAGAGCGCCAAGGGAGAACAGGAGATCAGAAGATGCTGCCCAGCCCAGGCCTGTGAGAAGATCCAGGGGGCAGAGAACCACCCACTTTGGGCATTGGCCAACACTCCATCTTCCCCAGTCACAGTAGCTCTTGCCACCCCTTGGGAGCTGGCAGCCTCCAGTCACACTGCCCAGGAGTTTGGAAATGGCTTATTCTTGCTAGTCTGCATCCCACCTGCCTCCCAGCCCACTGAGCTTGCCTGCTCCCCATGAATGCCGGCTGCCAGCCATGCGCCATCGGGCTGCATAGGAACTTGAAGAGCGGGCAGCGGCTTCCCGGATCAGAGCCTCCGCCCAGACTTTCAGCCAAGGCCCCAGAGCTCCCAGGACCTGAAGGGTTTTTTTCTCCTGGTTGTGTTTGGAATTGGCTGGTTTTTCTGGGCATCAGGCCCAGCTCAGTTTAATTTTTGTTTATTTTTATGTACAGATTCTCTTCTGTTTGGGGAAGAGCTTTGTGTAAATTATTATTATTTATATGATAAAGAATAAATCACACCAAATAAAAAAACCCACAATCTCTTTTCTCAATAGAATTACTAAATTAGGGGCTGAAAAGAACAGCCGATATGCTGGGGTTTGGTTTCAGAAAGCTTTGGACATGGATTCTCACGAAGTGTCTCAGTCACTGGGCTCTGTCATCTGGATTTGATGCTTTCTGGACAGCCAGCAAAGGCACATGGGTTAGCCTAGGAAGACTACAGCAGGGCAGGACCTAAGGGTGTGGGTTTCCTGAGCTGCCGTACTGCCATCCCCTGGGAGCTGACTAGAGCATTTTCATGTGATTTGCTAACAGAATGGGGAAAGAACGGGGAAACAGGGGAGCTGAGGGATTACTGCCAGAAATAAAATCAAAGGGCCCAAATTGGCATAGGGAGGAGTTACTTGAATAGTGGCATTTATTACAAGAGAGAAATGAGCCAATCATTTTTTTGCCTGGTCATGAAATTTGCATATTTCAAATTTATTGGTTGGAATGAAATGAGTCAGGAAGCAGAGATGCTGATTGGCAAGGGACCAACTTGGCCTTGAGAGTGTCCCCAAGTGGCCCCCATCCTCAGTCTGAGTAGGGAGACAAATTTACCAAAAGTACACTGCCCCTCTCTTTCCTATCCTGTGCGCCCACCCCTCCAGCCTCAGCCCCATCCACTGGTTCATAAAGTTCTGTTTGAAGCTAGAGACACACCCAGCGACTCCACCCTGCAACTCCATCCCAGGGTAGATATTCTAAAGGTCATGGAGAAGGAAAGGTCAGCAGTAACTGTTGCTGCATTGATGTTGACTTAGAACTCCAAACCACCCCAAAATTTACAAGACAAATTAGGGTTAGGAGCATAGCCAAGAGGTAAGGTTTGGCAGCTATTCATGTTTGATCCATAGTCCTGTGAAAACTGCTCAAATTGTGGTCTCTTCCTGGAATGGAATTCTCCAGTCTGCCTAGTCAGGTTCTACTTTTGATTCATGATATGGCTACAGCCACCACTGGATGAAGAGTGGGACTTTTGCACCTTGAGTTTAAAAATTCCTACTTCCAGCCAGGCGTGGTGGCACACGCCTTTAATCCCAACACTTGGGAGGCAGAGGCAGGCGGATTTCTGAGTTTGAGGCCAGCCTGGTCAACAGAGTGAGTGAGCTCCAGGACAGCCAGGGCTACACAGAGAAACCCTGTCTCGAAAAAACCAAAAAAAAAAAAAAAAAAAAAAAAAAAAAAAAAAAAAAAAAAAAAAAAAAAAAAAAAAAAAAAAAATCCTACTTACACTAACCACTCAATAATGAAAATTTGAGCAAATCACTTAACCCTTCCCGAGCCTTAATGTGCTCATCTGTAAACAGGAGAATGCTAGCAACCACACAGACCTGTGTGCACACACCATTTCAGAATGAGACTGGAAGAAATCCATGTAAAGAGTCCTGTGCATTTCAGTGCTCCAATCCTACTTCAGTCTACTCCCAAACCAGCTACCGTACATGAGCCTGGACATCCTTAGCCAGGCTTAGCACTTAGTGGATACAGTCAACAAATTAGTAAATAAAATAATAAAATGTTAGGGCCAGGATGTAGCTTAGGGGTAGAATGTTTGCCTTGAATTCTATCCCCTCCTGAATAAATTTTATCTATCTATCTATCTATCTATCTATCTATCTATCTATCTATCTATCTATCTATCTATCTATCTATCTATCGAGTGTGTGTGTGTGTGTGTGTGTGTGTGTGTGTGTGTGTGTGTGCATGTACATATGGAGCTCAACAGACAACTTTCAGGAGGCCCCTTTTCCCCATTACATGGGATCTAGGGATCCAACTCATGTCTTTAGCCTGGCCGTGCACATCTTTACTTGATGAACCACCATGCCAACCCTTGCCTAGCATTCTTTTTAAAATTTTGACTGTATTTTATATGCACCAGTGTTTTGCCTGTATGTGTGTCTGTGCACCATGTACCTATCTGGTACCAATGGAGGTCAGAAGAGAACATTAGACCTCTGGGATTGGAGTTATAGATAGTAGCCACCATATGGGTGCTGAGAATCAAGCCTGGGTCCTGTGGAAGGGCAGCCAGTGTTCTTAACTACTAAGCCATGTTTTAACCACATGCCCCATTGCCTAGTGTTCTTAACTACTAAGCCATGTTTTAACCGCATGCCCCATTGCCTAGTGTTCCTGAGACACTAAGTTTAATCCCTGCTACAGGAAACAATGAAAATCCTTGCCATAAAATGTTGCCCAGGGAGTCAAGTTATTAAGTCCTGGAGACAGCCCACTGAGTTCTACTCTCTTTTGCAGCTCCCATCTGATAACCTGATCAGCTATTCCCAGAGGAAAGGGGCACAAGATAGGGGAGGGGCATAGGAGGTGGGAGGTAGATAGAGCCTGTGAGAGAGATCACATGACTTAGCCTCTCTGCTGCTTTTCTGGTATGGTGCTTAAAATTCTGACCTTTGGTAAACCAGCCAACTACGGAATGTCCACTTGTTCTGGACCTCCTTGGACAGCCAGGTGTGAGTATGATATAGCTAGACCTAAGTAATGAACTGTCCTGTATGACGAAGCACCCACACACTTCCTGTTGGCATATCCGTTTATATCTATGCATCTGAGGTAAACGCTGGTTCTTTTATCTTGGAGTGCATCTCATCTGTCATTTATTCATTTGTTCATTTGGGGGGAAGTGTTTTAGTTTTTGTGAGGCAGAGTCCCATATGCCTCAAGAGTACTCCTGATCTTCCTGTCATCAACTAACTTTTTCTTTCTTTCTTTCTTTCTTTCTTTCTTTCTTTCTTTCTTTCTTTCTTTCTTTCTTTCTTCCTTCCTTCCTTCCTTCCTTCCTTCCTTCCTTCCTTCCTCTCTCTCTCTGTGTTTTTAAGATTTATTTATTTATTTATTTATTTATTTATTTATTTAATGTGAGCTGAGCCATCTCTCCAGCCACGGCCATCAGTCTTCAAATGCTGGGATTTCAGGCATTTGCCATAATGCCCAGCTTCATCTATTGTTTATGGAGGCCCTACTATGTGCTAGCTTTGCTGCATACCATAATGCAGCTGTCACAGAAGACTAAACTTCCTTCTCTGAATACATCTTTGTTCTAAACAGAACTCTCTGAAAGCTCAGATGACATGATGGCGATAGAGAATATTTGAGATGAATCGGTCTTCTCGTGCCCTGGCTGGGGACGGTGGCCACTTGAGGACACTCTTTGCACCATGCTGGCTTCCTGGTCGGCTGCACTCCATTCTCCTGACTCATTTGGTTTCAACCAATAGACTTGAAGCATGCAAATTTCATGACTAGGCAAAACTTTTTTGTTTTTTTCTTTAAGAAAGAAAGAAGAAAACAACAGTAAGCAGGCAAAGAAATAAATCGTTTAATTTTAGGCCATATAAATACCATAAAAAAGGACCAACATTATCTAAATAGGTAGCACGACAGTGTATGTAGAGAGAGCTACATTCTTTGGTGGGGGAGGGAAGACCTGAGTCAAAGTTCTAAAAGCAGAGCATTCTGGGTACAAGAAAGGATGTGCGAGGCTTGAAGGAGCTGCCTTAGGGCAGAGATTCTGGGATCTCTGGCCCGCCTTTCCTTCCTTCCCTCTTTTTCCCTTCCTTTCCACCTTCCTTTTCTTTCTTCTTTTCTTTTTCTTCTTCTGTTCTTCTTTGTTTGTTTGTTTGTTTGTTTGATTGATTGATTGATTGAGACAGGGTTTCTTTGTATAGCCCTGGCTGCCCTGGAACTCACTCTGTTGACCAGGCTGGCCCCTGCCTCTCAAGTGTTGGGATTCAAGACGTGCGCCACCACTGCTCGGCTGGTCTTCTTCTTTTGCTCTTGAGACAAGGTTCATGTAAGCCCAAGCTGGCCTAGAACTCCCTGATACCGACATTGGATTCTAGCCTTTTTCCTCTACCACCCACTTGCTGGGGTTGCAGGTGTGTTCTGCCCCATCTGACTTATGTGGTACTGGAAATTAATCTCAGGGTGCTGTGCATGCCAGGCAAGCAGGGCCCTTGAGCTCCATCCTCAGAGGCACAGGGATGTATAGCTTTCTGGGCAAAAGTCAAGCAACCTTGCTGGGTGTGGCAATATATGCTGTGATGCCTGCACCACTCAGGAGGCAGAGGCAGGAGGATCAGCAGTTCAAGGTCAGCCTTTACTACATAGTGAGTTCCAAGCCATCTGGGCTACTTGAGAGACCCTCTTATTATCAAAGATTCATAAATGTCAACCAGCCCTTCTTGCACACATTCATGTGTCTATTAGTATAGAATCAGATCAGACCCTCACTGTTGCTCAAGCACTTCATCCCCAAACTCTACTGGCCTCCAATCCGATTGGTATCCTCAATCCCTCAGGACAAAACAACTTCCTCCTGCCCCGGGCCTTTGCACAGTTAGTTGGGGGGCCACTCAGCTCCCATCATCCACTAATCAAGAATCCTTTGTTAGATGCTTTCCCCAGATTCACATAGTCTTACTCTGTGATTATGCATCAATTTACCATGTTTATCTGGAGAGCTGGGGACTTGAAGGATGCCTAGATCTGGCCTCGAACTCAGAAATTGGCCTGCCTCTGCCTCCCAAGTGCTGGGATTAAAGGCGTGCGCCAAGAACAGGTGTCTTAAGAGTTGGAGCTCCCTGTTCTTAGAGGTTTGTAAAGACAGAGAAACAGAGGAAGGAGCCTGGGAACTTTCATTTCCTTAAGTCCAATGATCAGGGCCTGTTGGGCTTTTCAGCTGTAAAATGGGCGCCCCCGAGTGGCACTGAGGGCAGAGTCATTTCCAGCCTGTCACTGGTACAAGGACTGTAAGCTGTTGCTCCCCTCCTCCCTGCTAGCTCGGCAGGGTATGGGAAGGAGGGAGGGGGTGCTTCCTCGAGTCTTAAGTGGTTCCACAGCTGGAGCAGTGGTGCGTATTTTAAGTGGAGTTTGCAGACAATGGAGCTCTCTGGGGCTTGGAGGGGAAGGAAGCTGAAATTCAGGACCATTCTGTGAATTCCCAAGTCCTTTGTGTCCATTGTGTAGGAGAACAATGCTGTTTGTTTGGCTTGTTCACTCAAGGTAGGGGATTGGGGGTGGGGGGGTGGGGGAATGGTTAGGTCCAGAACACTGAAACTCCCAGAGTAGCTAGGTCACTTAGGGATTGGAGGACCCCCTAAGAAATGGGGTGGGGGGCATTGTAGGGAGATGGGAAGCTGTGGGGCTGGTGATGGTGACACTGAGTTCCCTAGGCTGTCCTCTAGGTCCAAGCCTCTCTTCCTTAGGGATTTCTGTCCCCTTTCTGAGGATTCTAAGCCCAGAGGCTTCTGACCTGTTTCCCACAGGCAGCGTCCTAGGCAGGAAGGGTAGATCAAACACCAGTCGATTAAGTCCCTTCATCCTTGAGGCCTCCTCTTTTTTTTTCTCGAGACAGGGTTTCTCTGTATAGCCCTGGCTGTCCTGGAACTCACTCTGTAGACCAGGCTGGCCTCGAACTCAGAAAAACACCTGCCTCTGCCTCCCAAGTGCTGGGATTAAAGGCGTATGCCACCACGCCCGGCTTCCTCCTCTTCTATGTCTATGGTTAAGTGTTTGGCTAGGCAGAGTTGTTTACATCTTGTCACTCAGGTACTCTTTGGGCCAGAGCTAGCTCCCCTCCTGCACAACAACGTGCTGTCTCACCAAGCCCTTCCTTGACCTTGACCTTGACTGGTGAATGAACACTCTGAGTCCCCCAGTGGAATCTTTATATCCACAGAGTAAGGGGCCAATGACACATGAGGTCATAGGTCATTGAACCCCAGTAAGACTACCTGGCAGCTTGAGTTTCCCAGTGCCAGGCAAGAGTTCCAACCCCTAGCTTCACCTCCTAGGCCCTGTTCCCCATCAGATTTAACAGCTGTGTATGGATTCTGTTGCAACATCACTTTTTATTGCCTGATTAAAGCCCCGCTGGGCCGCTGACTATCTAGCCTCAGTTTCCCTCCTGCAGAACTGACAACAATCATTGCCCCGTGCTGAGCTGCAGCCAGGAGTAAATGAAATACTGCGGGGGCCCAAGGCCTGTGTGTCATTGCTGCCTCCATTGTTCAGACACAGGAACCAAGGCAGAGGAGACAAGCGTCCTGTAGAGGATAAATGAGAACATTGCAATTCAAGTCCCGGCTGCCGGCTCTGAAGCCGGGTTGTGACCATCACCCAGGGCCTCCTGAGGAGATAGGACTCATGCTGGCTCTGAGCAGGTTTCTCTTGACTTTCCAACAGCACCTGCCAAAGCCCAGAGGAGTCATGTTATCTAACCAGGGGTGGGGGTTGAGCCCCCACCAGCTCTTCGCTCTGACCCATTGGAGACTTCGGTGTTTCCCCCCGCCCCCCGCTGACTCTGCCAGGGACTGTCTTTCTCCCAAACAAGGAGAATCAGCTCAGCATGGGGAGCATCCTTGGGGCTGGGAGCTGAGTTCTAGGGTCTGAGCATTACTTTGGTGGCTGCTGGAGACAGCGCTGGGCTCTGATGTTGAGTTCCAGTGTGAGTCCTGGGGCTTATGGGGAGCCTGTCTGTGCCTTGGAGCTTCACCTGGCAGAGAGACTCAGACCTGTGCATTAAGATGAAACAGCTCTGGATTGCAAACAGAAGCCCAAACCTTGGGGACCACAATGGTGTGGAGGGGAGCTGAGCCATGGCTCCCTCTAGTTTCCACCCTCTCCCTTCATCCACTTCGGCTCAGCCTCTTCCCACCTCCTCTCTCCACCCTTTCTCTTCCCGGCCTATGCCTTTTCAGTGAAAGAGAAGAGGGAGAAAGAAAGGGTGGGGGGAAGGCCTGGGGGAAGGGGTGTCCACCTTGTTGATATGATGCTGCACTTGTTCTGTGAATGAAGGTGATGTGGGTTCAGGGTGGAGGAAGGGGGTGGAGGGAAGCACTGGGTAGGGCAGCCTGGGATGGGGTTGCCATGGGAACAGCAGCCTGCCAGGAGCCCTGCCTTCAAAGCCGAGGTGCTGTGCGTGTGTGGCAGGTTCCTGAGGGAGGCGGGTGGTGTATGGTGTGTGTGTGGGTAGCAGTTCTGATGGGAGCCCCCTGGGACTCCAGCTCCTGGATTCCAGACCAAAACCCTAACCTGAGTGGGAAGCGATATCATTCAATATTTCCTGGCAAATGCCCCTCAGCCTTAAGCCCTCTTTTGCAGGTATGGGGGTGGAATCATTCTGGCCACTGTGAAGGGGTCCCTGATTGAGTCCTCTGCTGGCAATACCTCCTCCCTTCAAATGTGTTAGGGGTGGAGCCAAGGGTCTCTTCCTGTGGGGCTCAGAGTAGTGATGGAGGGTTGCCTTGTCAGACTCAGGGCTGTGAGCCGCGTCCAGTCACTTGAGGCTTTTAGCTCTAACCCCGAGGGGATGCACTGGAGCCTGATAATTTGGTCAGGTGAAAAAACCTACTGGGTTTGAGATCGTCACGAGCTCTGGTGGACACGGCTGTCATCAGTGACCCTCTGGCCACTAGGGGGGGCCATGGCGCAGCATCCATGGTACTAGGACAGCTCCATGGGGGGAGACCTGGGTGTGTGTGTGGCTGAAAGGTACTCTCCGTGGTATTTCCTTTCTTGGAGCTGGCTCCACTAGACCACGCCACAGGAAACCCTGCTGGCCTTCTGAGGACCCAGCACTCTGGAGTTACCATTCAGTCTTGGCCTTCTTGGGCTCGATGCCTAGCTGTTCACACAGAACCTCCATCCTATTCAGAACAGTTCTGCAGTGCCTGCTACTCACCAGTGCGTGCTGGGCATCGCAAGGGGTTTTAGACCCATCCAGGAGGCACAAGCTTCACACAACACATCCGACATTAGACAGGCAAGCTCTCAGACCTGACAACCTGCTTTGAATCCTCATTGCTGACTCCGTGATGGATCTTGGGCAAGCTTACTAATGTGAGCCTCACTTTCCTCACCTGTAAAATGGTGATGATAACGGAACATAGCCTGTGGAGTTGTAAGGATGAAATGAGAAAACAGAATGAAGTCTGTCGGGGTCTGGCATGGGAAAGCTCTCCTGCAACGGGGGTGCCAACTGGTACCAGTGAGTCAGAGGGATGTGGTGGAGGCAGCGGTGAGTGATGACAATGAGACAACCAGGGAGGGCTTCCTGGATATGGTGTCGTCAGGAGTGAGTCTGAAGGACAGCTGGGCAAGGCCAGGCAGGAAGGAAGGTATTTAGAGAGCTTGCTTTGTTTGTTCCTTGCAACACGAACTGGCAGCCTAGGAGTCCTCTCTCCTGGACCCTAGCCTAACTCCCTCTGGCTCCTCCTCCTGTTCCACTTCCTGTCCTTTTCCTCCTCCTCCACCACCTCCTCCTTCCCCTCCCCCGCGAAAGGAAGCCAGCTCAGAGGCAACAAGTTTCACAAATAGTGACCACTGCCTAGTGCTGCTTACTGGGTCTTGACCAGGGACTGTACCCCAGGGACATTCAACAAATGTGTGCTATCATCTTTGTTTGTCATAGTTGGGAAGCAAGGAGTGCTGTTGGCTGGCCGTGGATACAGAGACGGTCCTTTCCCCTACAAAGAGGGAAGAGGTCCCAACCAGCGAGAAGCCCTGGCTTGGATTAAACACTTCCACCAGGGAGAAACTGGGCCACCTGCACCGGGATCCTGTGGTCCTGTCACGGTTTCCCCACAACTGGGCAAGTCACTCCCCACCCCCAGTCTCTCTGTATCTTCTAGTCTAGCCCCCACTCCCCCAGTGCCTCCGGCCTCACGCCGGCCCTCTGCCACTCAGCTACCAGTGCCACTTCCCCTAGGGTCTTGTCCACCCTTTCATCCTATGCCTCGCAGGGGTTGCGGACCGCCTGTCAGGCAGGAGTCAGCCGGCGGCTGCACGAGGCTTCAGAGACCGAGCTGCCCGCTGCACTCGGCCTGCCTGGCCACGGATTGGCCGAGCTGCTGTTTCCATGGTGATCACAGGCAAAGCCCGGCCCCCACCTTCCATCTCCTCCCCCGCCCCCCTAGGCCCTATTCAGTGGCGAGAGCAGCGACAAGCAGGTTAATAAAACAGGAGCCGCGTGAGGAGCCAGGCTGTGGGCTGAGGTCCCAGCGTGGTGGCCTGCCCAGAGGAGAGATGGGTGGTGGGGGTGGGGAGTAAGGAGCTTGTTTGGAGAGCAGTTAATGCCCGCCCTACTCCAGACAATCAGGGACTCCACCCACTGCAGGTGCTGGGGCTGTGCCTGCCCTGGGATATTGGGGGTTCATTTCCTCATGGTGCGCCTTCCCACAATAGCCTCTGGGGGCAGTGTCCCCACCCCCAACAGAATCTCGAGAGCCCTGTTACTGGAATGGGAGAAGGCTGGGGATGAGGGAAGAGACGTGGAGCGGAAGAATAGGAACTGAGAAAGGCTGGGACTGGGAAGAAGAGTAAAGCGAGATGAGGCTGAGACAAGAGTGGTGTCGCGCTTGAGGATGGAGAAAGAGACAAGAGGGGAAGGAGGAAAGAAGTAGGAATGAGGCTGCTGGCAAACGCCGGATGGAGAGAGGGGCATGAGGCTAGAGATGAGGTGGGGTGGGTTTAGAGCGGGAGCTTCAGGAGGTTGCGAGTTTAAAGGTTGAGAGGAAAGGGATTGGAGCTGGGACTGGAGGAAGGAGGTGGAGAGGGCTGAGAAGGTTTGATAGGGACAGACATTGCTCAGCACAGCCCCAGGCTGACTCATACCACACTTGTGTCCAGCGTAGAGCCTGAGGGGTAGGTGCCGAGTTTGTGCTTGCTGCATAATCACGGCAGTGGAGGGATGAGGTGGAACCTGGTGGGCTATGGATGATGGGAATATGCATTGGACTCGGTAGCCCCAGCAACACCCCCCCCCCATCAACCTAGTGTTTGCTGTCAGGTCTGTGCGACCCTCCGACGTGGATGACCTCATTGAGCACTTACAATAATCCTTTGAGGCAGTCCTATTACAACATCCACCAGAGATTCAGAGAGGTCGAGTGACTTATTCAAGGTCACAGGGTTCGGGTTCTGTCACATATATATGGTGGACATGTAATCAGCAGCTGTATCAGGGGCTGAAGCTTTCTGGCCCAGTTCAAACAATGCGGGATGGTGATGGGGTAAGAAGGCAGTCTGTGCTCAGAGGCCGAGGATGGATCTGGCTGTGATGCTGAGCCAGGGGTCAGCCATCTGTGACATCATCTGGCTCCATACTCAGTGCTTCCAGCTGGGGGAGATGCGGGATTTGCTGGGGTTTTTGTTTGGTGTTGTTTGTGTATCATTGGCATTGAAGTGTCATGTGACAGACACAGAGACCCTATAGCAATTCTCAAGCACTGTCCTTGAAAATCATCTATTTTCAAACAATGGAGGAGCTCAGAGCTAGTGCCTCGAGGTCTAGAGTAGAAAGAGAGTGGGGGCCGGGGAGTAGACTAGCTTGGCTCTAAGTTAAGCGTGATGGTACAGATCTGTAATTCCAGCAGGCAGGAGATGGGGGTGGGAAGATCAGGAGCTCAGGGTCATCCTTGGCTACATAGGGAGTTTCAGGCCATCATGAGCTAAATGAAAAGAACGTCTTGACTCTAGATCTGTCTGTGATATGACCTTGGATAGATGGTATAATCTCTATGAGCCTCAGGTTCTCAGTGTTACAAGTGGGAAGAAAGTTCTTGATTAATGTGGCTTCTTTCTTTTGAGCCATGAGGTCTCTGTTGGTACTGGTTCTCCTGAGAGATTTGTAACACCATACTTCATGACCCAGGGTGAAGGAACTTCTTATACTGTCCCCACTTCCAAGAATGGAGACAGCCTCCTGGCCTAAAAACATGGTGGGACAGGACTGTTCCTCACTCTGAAATGGGACAGAAGGATACAGGCCAAGGGAGGGGAGGGGGGACTTGCGTATCACGTCTTTCCATTCTGCATCCCTGTCCCTGACCCCATCAGAGAGCACTCCTGAGACAGGTCAAGCCCCTCAGCAGAAGCTCTGAGCTGCTCAGGCCACCCACTGGTGGCTGCTGCCCCTGTAGCCTGCAGGCTCTGGGGACAGGACTGAGGGCCAGGCCACCAGCTAGGAGCCCAGGCCAGGGAGGGCACAGACGGCTGCTGCAACCTGAACACTCGATAAACCATTAATTCTTAATAAACGACAGGCTGTGCATTATTTAACAATAATGATACTTTCTGTTCCATTATAGATTAAAACACCGGCCTCTTCTTATTAATCCTGCATTTCAAAGCTTGTAAATCCTACACAGCCAGAGGAGATAAAAGCAGGCTCAACCCCATCCCGGGGCTGACACACTCTGCCTGACATGGTGGCTCAGCAGCTCTGCCTGGGTGCTCACACTCGTGTGCCCTGGGCCCACCCACAGCCCAGTTCTTGGACATTTATCAGCACACCTGCTGTGGATATCTCTCTCCTTACTTTCCTCACTTACACACACACACACACACACACACACACACACACCACAGTCTGCCTTTCCATTCTCTACCTCTCCCTCCTTTATCTTCACAGTATTCTGCCACACATAACCATACTATGCACGGATTCTATTCTCATCTGGTTTTTGCATTTCTCAAGGGTCCTGCGGAGGGGTGGGAGAGGAGAAGATCAATCTTAGGGAAAGAAGGACAGGTAGTACACAGAAAAGAAGGGGGCTGATACCTCAAGCCCCTGTAGGCTGAGGAGGCTCTGAGTCCTTTTGACATACTGGGAACTACATAGGAATTCCCTTAGCGTGGCCCGGACTAGATATGCAACACCCTTCCGTATGGCCCTCAGGCTCTCTTTACACACTCTCAGGGACAGGGAGCTCACTCCCACTAGAGATAGCATCTGCGCTGCCGAAAAGCCTCCAGCCTTCCAGGGCTTCTTTGGAAGACACGATTCATGGTGTACACCTAGAATCCCAGCACTGGGGAGGAAGGAAGCAGGAGGGTCAGAAGTTTAGTGCCACCCTCTGTTACTCAGTGCATTAGAGACCAGCCTGAGCTACATGAGACCTTGTCACAATATCAAAATACAAACAGACAACAAGATGCTTCCTTGAGAAAAGCCAGTCTTGGTTTCAGACTCCCTGGCACAAGACAGGCCTTCAGGAAGGGGGCAGCTGCCACCATGTGCCTGTTGATGCTTCTGCCCTTTCCCCAGACCTCAGGTTGAACTGTGTGAACTTTATCTCTATTCCCTTCCTCTGTGCTGCCAGAGCTGCATACCACAGCCCTTCCCAGTGTGCGGGCAGAACAGACACCAGATAGACGTTCTTTCTGGGGGGAGTCAGAAATCAGAACTAAGGATTTGCAAAGAAAATCCATGGTGACCTTGTATGCCTTGCCCAAGGTCACTGCAAAAAAAAAAAAAAAAATCTTTCATGGAACTCTCAAACTTTCAAATCCTAGGTGCTCAGTTATGTTCTGCTCCACCCCAGCCTTGGAGAGCACTTCTGCTCTTCCTGCAGAGGACAAGAGTTAGCTTGGGCTGGGTGGTGGTGGTGTACACCTTTAATTCCAGCACTTGGGAGACAGAGGCAGGCAGATTTCTGAGTTCGAGGCCAGCCTGGTCTAGAGAGTGAGTTCCAGGACAGCCAGGGCTACACAGAGAAACCTTGTCTTGAAAAACAGAAGCAAAACAAAACAAAAAACAAAAACGAGTAAGCTTGGCTGTGGGCAGGCAAGTACACAGTAGTGAAGCCAGAACTTGAGCCAGCTACTGGCTTTTTTTTTTTTTTAAAGAGCAGCCAGTGCTCTTAACCACTGAGCTGTCTCCAACCCCTTGTTCTTTTTTTTTTTTTAAAGATTTATTTTATTTTATTATATGTAAGTACACTGTAGCTGTCCTCAGACACTCCAGAAGAAGGAGCCAGATCTCATTACGGATGGTTGTGAGCCACCATGTGGTTGCTGGGATTTGAACTTATCACCTTCGGAAGAACAGTCGGGTGCTCTTACCCGCTGTGCCATCTCACCAGCCCCTACTGGCTTTTTTGTTGTTGTTGTTGTTTTCGAGACAGGGTTTCTCTGTGTAGCCATGACTGTCCTGGAACTCACTCTGTAGACCAGGCTGGCCTCGAACTCAGAAATCCACCTGCCTCTGCCTCCCAAGTGCTAGGATTAAGGCGTGCACCACCACTGCCCGGCCAGCTACTGGCTTTTAACCTCTCCCTCAGAGCTAAGGGTCTTTGGGGTCATCTGAACAGGTGCCCTGTAAGCTTTCCAGGAGAAGGGAGGGAAATGGAGAGTGGATGTGGGTGAGGGGAGACTGCTGGCTGCTGGCTCCTCAGGTTTTACTTGCTGCTTTGTGTGTGTGTGTGTGTGTGTGTGTGTGTGTGTGTGTGTGTGTGTGTGTGTGTGTTTTGAGACAGGGTTTCTCTGTATAGCCCTGGCTGTCCTGGAACTCACTTTGTAGACCAGGCTGGCCTCGAACTCAGAAATCCGCCTGCCTCTGCCTCCTGAATGCTGGGATTAAAGGCGTGAGCCACCAAGCCCAGCTTTTTTTTTTTTTTTTTTTTTTTTTTTAAAGGTAGAAGAGGATATGTTGCAAGCTGCCAGTGAGGCTTCCTTCATCCTATAGCAGACCTTTTTCTCCTGTTCCTTCTCCTCCTCTTCCTCCTCCTCTTCCCCTCTTTTTTGGCAGGATTTCACTATGTAGATCAGACTGGTTGTGGCTTTCATCCATCATCCTGCCTCTCTGCCCCTGGAATGCTGTGATTGCGGGCATGTGCTTCTGTGCCAAGCCAGGCAAGTCCATCATAAAGGGTGACTTGCCGAGGCTGAGCCGTTAAGTCAGTGGTATCACATTCATCTCTTGTTTAGGACTCTTGGAACTAGTCTGAGATGTTTTCTAAGAGCAGATAAGGGGCTCAGCCATTAAGAGCACAAGCTGCTCTTGCAAAGGACCCAATTTCTGTTCCTAGCACCCATATTTCAGCTAGCAACCATCTCTGAGTAACTCCAGTACCGGGGGATCTGAAACCCTCTTCTGGCCTCCACAGGCACTGAATGCACATGGTACACAGACACACATGTGGGCAGAACACACATACATTAAAAAAAAAAAAGAGGAGCAGATAAAGGAATCTGGAGACATGCTCAGTTTATAAAGTATTGCCTATCATGTGCAAAGCCCTTGGTTCCGTCCCCCATACCATATAGGCTTAGTGATGCATGGCTATAACCCCAGGTCTGGAGAGGTAGAAGCAAGAGGCTCAGAAGTGCAAGGTCATCATGGCAACAGCAAGTTCAGGGCAGCCTGGGATATACAAGACCCTATCTCAAAAAAATAAGGGATACAGAGCTAAACAAAGAATTCTTAACTGAGGAATACCGAATGGCTGAGAAGCACCTAAAAAAATGTTCAACATCCTTAATCATCAGGGAAATGCAAATCAAAACAACCCTGAGATTCCATCTCACAGCAGTCAGAATGGCTAAAATCAAAAACTCAGGGGACAGCAGATGCTGGAGATGATGTGGAGAAAGAGGAACACTCCTTCATTGCTGGTGGGACTGCAAGCTGGTACAACCACTCTGGAAATCAGTTTGGCAGTTCCTCAGAAAATTGGACATAGTACTACCGGAAGATCCAGCAATACCTCTCCTGGGCATATACCCAGAAGATGCTCCAACATGTAACAAGGACACATGCTCCACTATGTTCATAGCAGCCTTATTTATAATAGTAGGAAGCTAGAAAAAACCCAGATGTCCCTCAACAGAGGAATGGATACAGAAAATGTGGTACATTTACACAATGGAGTACTACTTAGCTATTAAAAACAATGAATTCATGAAATTCTTTTTTTTTTTTTTTTTTTTTTTTTTTGGTTTTTCAAGACAGGGTTTCTCTATGTAGCCTTGGATGTCCTAGAACTCCCTCTGTAGACCAGGCTGGTCTCAAACTCAGAAATCCGCCTGCCTCTGCCTCCCGAGTGCTGGGATTAAAGGCTTGCACCACCATGCCTGGCTTAAATTCATGAAATTCTTAGACAAATGGATGGATCTGGAGGATATCATCCTAAGTGAGGTAACCCAGTCACAAAAGAATACACATGATATGCACTCACAGATAAGTGGATATTAGCCTAGAAGCTCAGAATACCCAAGATACAATTTGCAAAACACATGAAACTCAAGAAGAAGGAAGACCAAATTGTGGATACTTCGATCCTTCTTAGAAGGGGGAACAAAATACCCATGGAAGGAGTTACAGAGACAAAGTTCGGAGCAGAGACTGAAGGCATGACCATCCAGAGACTGCCCCACCTGGGGATCCATCCCAATAAACAACCACGAAAACCAGACACTATTGCAGATGCCAACAAGAGCTTGCTGCCAGGAGACTGATATAGCTGTTTCCTGAGAGGCTCTGCCAGTGCCTGACAAATACAGAAGTGGATGTTCACAGTCATTGATTGGATGGAGCACAGGGTCCCCATTGAAGGAGCTAGAGAAAGTACCCAAGGAGCTGAAGGGGTCTGCAGCCCCCTAGGAGGAGCAACAATATGAACTAGCCAGTAACCCCAGAGCTCCCTGGGACTAAACCACCAATCAAAGGAAGCACATGGAGAGACTCATGGCTCCAGCTGCATATGTAGCTGAGGATGGCCTAGTCGGTCATCAATGGAAGGAGAGGCCCTTGGTCTGTCCTGTGAAGGTTCTATGCCCCATTATAGGGGAATGCCAGGGCCAGGAACAGGAGTGGGTGGGTTGGGGAGCAGGGGGAGGGGGAGGGGATTTTAAGAAGGGAAACTAGGAAAGGGGATAACTTTTGAAATGTAAATAAAGAAAATAGATAATTAAAAAATATATGTGTGTGTGTGTGTGTGTGTGTGTGTGTGTGTGTAGGATACATGGGAGAAAGGAAGGCATCTTCAAGAACACAGAGTTGGGGTGGGAAAGCCAACCAGCTTTCTTCCGTTTCTGAAATGTACAAGTGGGAAATTTGACTTGATCCCTTGTGGCTTTTGGGCCAACCCCTGAGTGAAGTCAGATCGCTTTTGCAAAGGAAAATTGTCTCCATTTTCTGGGTTTTATGGGGTTTCCACAATGAGAGAGACCTCTCATGCCGGTGCTTAGAGAGGATTTCTCTGCGAGGCCTACAGTGACGCCGTGTAATCTCCCAAAAAATATGGTGCTAATATTCGCCGGGTTAGGGTTAGTTATTTTTATGTCTCTGTCATTTTGTTTCTCGGCAGCCCTTTCTGCCGCCTGGAAAGGATGCGGCGGACACTTTATTTCCACAGTCATATTTTTTAATTTGATCAAAGCAAATTTCACTTGTTCTCCGTATAAATTATTTAACTCATTTCTTTTAGGTTAAATGTCTCAATAGAAAGATAGAAAGCCCCTCCGTCACATTTTCTTCCAGGATTTTAATCAGTGCTTCCAGATTGTGTGAACTTTCTTCCAGGCCCCATCCTTCTCTGTCTGGGGAGTCTCTCTCCCTAGCTCCCTTCCCTCCCTCCTGACTCTTTTCTCTCTCCCTGCCCCCACTCTATGCTGATGCTTCTTGAGTCTGAGGCTCAGAATCACTCCCGGATAAGAGGGAGTATGGTGGGTCAGCATGCGGAGTCCCTTTTAAACACTGTGCCCCACTCCTCTGTATGCCCTGCAGCCTGTTGAATTGCCCTGCCGCCAACACTTCTTGGTGGCCAACCACAGTTGCTGCTCCAGGTCCTGGGCCCCATATGCACATTTTTTCCTTGGGGCTGTAGTCTGCAAGGTGTGTATGTGTGGGGTGTGTGTGTGTGCGTCTGCGTGTGTGCCTGTGTGTGACAATGTGCATGTGTGTGTGACAGTATGCATGTATGTGTGTGTGTGTGTGTGTGTGACATGTGTATGTGTGTGAGAGAGTGTGTGTGTATGTTTGTGAGTGTATGTGTGTGTGTGTATGTGTGTGTGTGTGTGTGTGTGTGTGTGTGTGTGTGTATACAAGTGTGTATACATGTGTGTTTAAGTCAGGGCCAGAAATGTGGCTCCTCACGCACCATTCAACTCCCCCCTTTTCCTTTTGAGAAGAACTCTCTCATTGTGCTAGAACTCACCAAGTGAGCTAAGCTGACTGACCCCTGAAGCCCAGGGTCCGCCTGCCTCTGTCTCTGCGCCCCCATACTAGGATTACAAGTGCACATCACTGTGCTCGACTTCTCACATGCATGCGCGCTGGGGATGAAACTCGGGTCCTCATGATGACAGAGCAAGTGCTTTACCAGCTGAGACACCTCCCCTATACCTACCTAGCTGTTATTTTAAAACTGCAGTGTGGGGGATTGAACCCAGGGCTTCATGTTTGGTCGCCAAGTGTATAACCACTGAGCGTTAATATATGAGCCCTGAATTCTAGCTGTTTCCTAACCAGAAGACCTCTGCTCAGTCAGTTGCCCCTTGTCACAGGACAGGTCCCTGAGAGCTGTTCTCTAAATCCCAAGTCTCCTGGGATAGGCTTTCTCCTTCTGCTTCCGCTGGGAAGAGTTGGGGAGTACATAGGCCTTCTGATACAAGTATGGAGGCTGAGGAGCTCTCTCCAAAAGAAGGAAGGAAGAGACATGGTGCCTCCCACCTTGGCAGTCCACAGCCTCAGATACTGTTGGCTGAGCAGAGTTCAGCCTGGCAGACTTCTTACCCCAGACCCCTCTCCCTTCCTCCCTTCACATTGCTTTAGCCAAGTGAGAGCCTCCAGTGGGAATTTCCGTTCCTTTTACTTTAAAAATACACAGTAATTAACAAACGAATGCTATTAACTGCGACAAGTCAGAAATTACAATAAGATCAGCAGAGTCTACAAGCAGTATGGGGAGGCCAGTAGGGGTAGGGCCCCACTCCCACCCCTGGCTTAGCAGAAAGGAGGTCCCCAGGCTGTCCAGGTGGCTTCATCTCAGCCACAGAAGGCACTCAGGCTGGGGGTCTTCAGCCCAGCCCTGAGTGCCACACAGATCAAACCAGGCCTTAGGCCCAGCTGCTCCTATTTCCTGCCAGGAAATGTCAGTCCCGGCCATTCTTCCAGTCTCAGGGATAGCCCTTTTATGAAAATCTTAAATAATAGGATCATGGCCTAGGGCTGACTAGGGCTTGTCTGTGAGGATGTGACCTCTGCTCCTGGACAACTCCAGAGATTTCCCTTCAGGGTCACTCTAGGTTCTACAAAGCCTTGGAAAATGAGGATCAAAGAAAGCTCTTTGGGACTTCTAGCCCCGGGTGGTCACCTTCTCCAGCCTGTAGAGTCTCTCTGGGGTTGTCATGCCTGCCTTCCCTCAGCCACAGCCAATGGTCTTCGGAAGGAACAGGCTTAATGTTGTCCATTGTCTGGGAGTCTAGCTCTAATCTGACTGCAGTGGTTCATACTGCAGTCCTCTGTAATTTCTCCTAGGGAATTTCTGCTGGGTTTAGAGAGAGGTTATGTGCTCATTTATTTTGCAGATAATGAAACTGAAGCTCAGAGAGACTCCTGTACAGTCACACAGCCAGGGTGGGGCAGGCCTATGGCTTGAAATGGGCTTATATTTTCTCAATGGTTTCTGCTTCCCTTGCATCTCCTGGACTCTGAAGGAGATAGGTACATGAGGGCTGAGCAGATAAGCGAGACCTCCCTTTCCTTCAATGTCCACAAGGCGAATGCACAGCTAGTGTCTTAGCTAACTTCTGCTCTCACCCGACAGCTATAAATGTACTATTGTGTGTAGATTTCAGTTTATTCCTTGTGCTTTTGAGACAGAATCTCAGGTACCCAAGGCTAGCCTATATAACCTGGAGATAGAATCTCAGGTACCCAAGGCTAGCCTATATAAACTGGAGACAGAATCTCAGGTACCCAAGGCTAGCCTATATAACCTGGAGACAGAATCTCAGGTACCCAAGGCTAGCCTATATAATCTGGGATAGCCTTGAACTTTTATTCATCCCAGGATTATAGACATGCACTTGAAATTCCAAGTAGTTGTTAGGCTTGAGGAAACTGAGGCTTGGAGAAGTACAGTGCTTTGCTTAACACAGAAAGACTGGCAGTGACAGAGATGGAATTGGAACCCAGTTCTGCCTGTCTTTAGTCACCCTGCCCTCAGGTCCTCACAGAAAGGTCAGAGCCAGCCAGACTTGAAGTCTGCAGCAGTGAGTCCAGCCGGGGGAGTGTGGAGTTGGAGAAGCTCATTAGGAGAGAAGCTGACATAGCCATCAAGAGCCCAGCCTTGGCCAGCCCCACTGACTCCCAGCTACGGTGTAAACAGCCTTACTAATTCTCCAGACTCAATCGCTGTCCCTGATGGATTTCCCGTCATTACTCCCGAGTGAGTGACAGCCTGCTCAGACACTTGCCTTCCCAGCTGCCTTCTGAGAGGTTCAGAAATCAGAATGCTTTTGCTTCCTAAGTTGATTTCAACTTGTCCTAAAGTCATTTTAATTGGTGAAGCGTCAGAGGCAATTTGGGTAACTTTCCAGAGCCCTTTACTGCTAGCCTTGGGCTTGGGGCGGAGAGTGGGGGAGTGTCTGATGCCACTTTGACTGGGTCGGCACGTTACCTGCCCCTGATTGGTCAGGAAGCTGAGCTGCACACATTGCTTAGGTGTTTCTTGCTGCAGTTTCCAGCCTGGTTCCTGAGGATAACAAGATTCATTTTCTCAATGGCTCTGACAGATAGGATTGTTATTGTTATTACACTCATATACCACCTTGCCTCCAAGGAGCTTAAAGCACTTTACAAATTTGAAAATTATCTAATAATCTTCCAGCAACCCCGAGAGAGGCGAGAAGCGGCAGAGAGAGGCTCTTAGAGCAGCCGGAAGACCCTATAGCCCCTGCTGGCCAGCCAGCACAGGACCCACAGTAGGACCTGCACCCTCCCCGATTTTGTCCTAGCTGTAGGAAAAAGGAGAAGGGGGAAAGATGATCTGGGGGGGGGGGTGCGAAGGAGAGGGACCCTGGCTCCAAAGGACCAAATCGAATAGGAGGGAGAAGAGATGTGCAGTTTTCTTTAAAGACACACACAAAATAAGAAGAAGCAGGAGGCTCCCAGGGGCTTTGGGTAAGAGAGCTGAAATTCAAAATGGAAATATATGAGCTGGGGATATAGCTCAGTACTTACTTGCCTAGCAAGTGAGGAGTCTCTGGATTCCAGCTCCACCACCCACCCTCGAAATCAAAATGGATATTTATCAGAGCAGGAATGTGAGGACATGGGCAGGAATATCTAGAAGCCCCTATGCAAATCGCAATGGCTGCTGTTAGACGGGCGTGGGAAGCCTCTGCAGGCCTTTGCTTTCTCACCTGCCAGCCGAGAATGTAGCTTTAGGTCTCTGTCAGCCTGATGTCCTATGATTCTGTCTTCCTTTAAGCTCCCTGGTGCAATAGGTGCCATCAGTAATTGTGGCACCTTTACTAAGCGTGAAGGGGAAGCTACCATCACAAAGATAGGAGAGGCTGGTGGTAACACAGCTATTTTGAGGCTCTTCTCCAGATGAGGGGTCTGTGATGGCTCAAGGCAGTACCTTTTGGGGAGCAGGCATAGTAATGCCATTGAGATCTGAGCATCGAGATGAACAAATGTCATACCTGCCCAGCCCCTCTGTTTTCTCATTTGTCACCGCACAGTGACAGTGTGACCTTCTGTGGCAGGGCGTGTGCAGATTGCTTAGCTTAGTGCCTGGCACCTTAGCCATGAAGAGAGAGATGAGACCCAGCCTCTCTGAGACACCTGCCATTGGTCAAGTGCTGGGACAGCCTAGGAAGAATCAGAGGATGCTAGCAGGCTGGGGTTTGAGTGGAAGGATGAAGCAGAAGCTGATGGTATGTGATGATGATACTCCCTTAGGTATCTCTTCATCCTCTCTCCACCCAGGACCACAGGCCGTGGCTCTTTTCCTATCATGCCCTAACCTTGACTAATGTTGGGCTACTGCCTGTGACACTCTTCCTCTTTCTGTTCCCCCAGCAAGCACAACTCCTGAGTATCCATGGGGCTCTGATGATGCTATCCCACTGGGCTGTTGCTGCTACCCCAGTGAGCCTGGTTCCAGAAAAGGCCCCTCTGATCTGGCAGGTCCGTGGAGAGGTGCAAGCACTTCACAGGAGCTGAAGCAAGCAGGGCGGTGGTGAGAGGTCTTGTGGGCGGGTACAGAGATGATGCAGGAGGGGGGGCTCTTGCTTGCCCTTCCATTTGTCTAAGTGAAATGAGCATAGTTGACCTTGGATGCTTGGGGGATGGGTTCCAGGACTGCCTCACCACTGGTTACCTAAATGGAGGGCTGTCCAATCCTTTATATTAAATGCTGTGGAATTTGCATAGAGGCCTCACAGTCCTGCAGTGTACTTTAAATCATGTCCAGATGACTTATAATGCCTAATATAATGTAAATGTGTAATGTAAATGCTGTGTAAATAATCGCTACACGGTGTTGTTTAGGGAATAATAGCAAGGGAAATTTTTTTCTACATGTTCAGAACAGATGTAATTTCTCCCCCCCCAAAGATTTTCTAGTCAAAGTTTGTCGAATCCACACATGTGCAACCTATAGGCACGGGGGGCGGGGGGATGGCTATACTCTCTAGTTAGGAGCTATTATTAATCTCTCTCTCTTATATATTATGTATACATATACGTATAAATGTGTGTACGGACATATGTACATATTCATACATATAATATTATATATAATATATTATACAGTGTATATATTGTATATATGACATAATACCTATATGTGTGTGTGTACAATGAAGAAATTCTAAAACATTCAGCCCTACAAGAGGCTGTGGACTTGGTGCCATTCATTCATTCATTCATTCAACAAATGTTTGTTTACTTGTTTATTTTGTGTGTTTGTGGGTGCAGGTGTGTCCTCTTACATGTGGAAGACAGAAATCAACCTTGAGGATGTCATTTCTCAGGTGCTATCTACTAGGAGCTTTTTTGGGAACACTTTTTTTTTTCAAGACAGGGTTTCTCTGTGTAGCCCTGGCTGTCCTGGAACTCACTTTGTAGACCAGGCTGGCCTCGAACTCAGAAATCCGCCTGCCTCTGCCTCCCGAGTGCTGGGATTAAAGGCGTGTGCCACCACGCCCGGCTGGGAACACTTTTAAAAACATCCTTTTGCAAATGTGTGTGACATGTATGTATATCCATGTTCCTATGTGTGTGGCTGTACATGTGTGTGTAGCTGTGAATGCACATGTATCTGAAGACCCAAAGTTTATATGAGGTCTCTTTCTCAATTGCTCTCTACTTTATATACTGAGGCACAGTCTCTTGCTGAACCTGGAACCCCCTAAGTCTGGATAATATACCTGTCTAGTTTGTCCCAGGGATCCTTTTTCTGCCAGCTAAGTTCTGGGATTGCAGGTATCTCCATGCCTGCCCAGCATCTACACGGGTGACGGAGATCCCAGCCCTGGTTTATAAATGCGTTATCCACAGAGGCATCCACCCAGCCCACAGCATGGTTTTTGAGACTGGCTTTGAGTTTCTTAATTAGGGAAGGTTGGTTGGCTATGAAGTTCCAGGGATCTGCTTGCCTCTGCCTCCCCGCACTGGGATTATGAACACATGACACTACTACTGGCTTTATTAAAAAATGGGTTCTGGGAGTCAAATGTATATCCTCGGGGGCTGGAGTGATGGCTCAGTGGTTAAGAGCACTGACTGCTCTTCCAGAGGTCCTGAGTTCAATTCCTAGCTACCACATGGTGGCTCACAACCATCTGTAATGGGGGTCTGATGCCCTCTTCTGGTATGTCTGAAGACAGCTACAGTGTACTCACATACATAAAATAAGTAAGTAAATAAATCTTAAAAAAAAAAAAAAAAGAAAGAAAAAAGAAAGGAATTCATATCCTCATGCATGCATGGATGGAACCCAGACCTTAGAGCACCCCATTCCAACCCCAGCACATATTTGTTAAGCACTGTCTCTGTCCAGCTGTTACACTAGCTGCTGTAAATGAATGCAGCCATGGAGCAGAGCAGACAAGGACCTTGTTCTCAAGTAGAGAGTATAAGGAGAGAGAGAGAGAGAGAGAGAGAGAGAGAGAGAGAGAGAGAGAGAGAGAGAGAGAGTTGGAGCAGATACCTGAACACACAGAGTGATGACTTAAATATGACATGTCCATTCCACCACGCATTTGGCAGTATCTCAGAGAGCAAAGCCCACGTACCAGCTCCAGATTGCTGGCCAGGGAAGCTGCATGGTGGAAGTGCCCAGTAGGAACTGTCCTGGTGTATAATGGCACCAGAGCATGGCAGCAGTGAGTACTTGGGAGGTTCAAGGCCAGCCTGGTCTGCAGACTGAGTTCCAAGACAACCAGGGCTACCCAGAGAAACCCTGTCTTGAAAAGACAAACAAAACAAAACAAAGCAAAATTAAAACAAAAAAAGTTATTGAATGCGATAGGAAGGGGCTAGGAAGGTAGCCGTTTGGTGGTGCACTTGTCTAACATGCATAAAGGCCTGAGTTCTCTTCCCGCCTCTGCCTCCCTAGTGTTAGATTGATAGATACATGTTACCAGATTATTTCTTAGAAATTTTTTCTTTTCCCTCTTTCCTTTGTCTGTCTGTTTGTTGTTTGTTTGTTTGTTTTCAAGACAAGGTTTCTCTGTATAGTCCCGGAACTCATTCAGACTTGGCTGGACTTCAACTCAGAGATCCGTGTGCCCCTGCCTCTCAGGTGCTGGGATTAAATGCCTGTTCCACCACTGGCCGGCTCTTTCTCCATTTCTTATGTATGTGTGGTATGCATGTCTGTACGCATGTTTGTATGTGTGTATGTGTGCACAAGGGGTTGGGCACACATGCATAGGAAACCCAAGGTTGACGTCAGGAGTCATCCTCGATCCTTTGCTTCATTCAATGAGGCAGAGTCTCTCCGTTAAACCCAGAGCTTGCCAGTGTGGACAGAGCCAGTTTGTTCTGCAGATCCCCTGTTTGTGTTTTCCGAGGCTGGAGTTACAGATGAGCTATTGTATCCACCTGATGTTTATATGGGTTCTAGAAGTCCAAAGTCAGTTCTAACAGTCGTGTGGCATACACTGAACCACAGAGCCCCTCCCCTCCCAGGCCCCTGACCTGGTCCTCTGAGTAAGTGCTTTTGTTTTTTGTTTTTTGTTTTTTGTTTTTTGTTTTTTGTTTCGAGACAGGGTTTCTCTGTGTAGCTCTGGCTGTCCTGGAACTCACTTTGTAGACCAGGCTGGCCTTGAACTCAGAAATCTGCCTGCCTTTGCCTCCTGAGTGTTGGGATTAAAGGCGTGTGCCACCACGCCCGGCTTGCTTTTGGTTTTTATGTTTTTGTCTTTGTTTTTGTTTTTTTTTTTTGACAAAGTATCCACAGAAGCCAGAAGATCTGAGAAGACTCCAAGTCTGATCCCCCGAGACTTGGAGTTACAGGTGGTTGTGATCTTCCAGATGGGGTCTGGGACTCAAACCCAGGTCCTCTAGATGAGCAGTCAGTCCTCTTAAATGCTGGTCTCTCTATCCAGGCCTGTGGCCAGTATGCTCTGTGCAGCACATCTCAAACCAGCCGGGGCTTTCTGAAAACTCAAACAAACAAAGCTCTCACGGGATTTCAAGGTACTGTCCAAAAGTTTGACTCTACAAAGTATGGCAGGAAATCGTGTTTACTGAGCGCCTACTGTGTGCCTGCAGCCCTGACAGTTTTGTTTGCTTCTTTTTTTTTTTCCTCCTTGTTCCAGTCAACCCTGCTCGGTTTGGTCTTGCCCCGCTCGCTCCCACCAGCCCCGCTTGCTTTGGTCGGCCCTGCTCGCTCCGGTTGGCTCCACTCGCTCTGGTCGATCCCACTTGCTCTCTCCGGTCCAAAGATTTGTTTCTTATTATTCTTCATAAGTACGCTGTAGCTGACTTCAGACGCACCAGAGGAGGGCGACAGATCTCATTACAGGTGGTTGTAAGCCACCATGTGGTTGCTGGGATTTGAACTCATCACCTTCGGAAGAGCAGTCGGGTGCTCTAACCCTCTGAGCCATCTCACCAGCCCTAGTTTGCTTCTGATGGACATTATTGCACCCACTGACCAGAAGAGGAAGCCAAGACTCAGCAAAAGACATCATTTCCCTTCTCCACTTCTTGGCTCTGAGACAGACAGCCTTTCTGTGACTCAGTTTCTGCTGAGGACACTGTCTACTTCCTAGAATTGTTTGGAGCATTGCTGGAGGTAGGAACATGCACATCTGGAACGTATTGAGTGTGCTGTGTGATAACAGGTGGCAGAGCCTAGGTCCTCAGGCAGAAGCAGACCGTGAGCCACTGAACGCATCCTCCACCCCACCCCACCCCATACAGGCACTCAGCTTACAGTCTCTTTCTTCTGAAAAAGTTGGGAGAGTGTTTACTGCTTTAACATAACACAGAAGTGCAGACCAAAGGCTCGGTTAAGGACAGGAAGGCCAGTCCTGATGACACAAGCCTGCCTGTAATCCTGGCTTTTGGGGAGGCTGAAGCAACAGGGATGCTGTCTGAAGTCTGTGCTGTACTCCAGCATGGGAGGGCGGCCTGAGGGCAGAGGCTCGCTCAAGGGCCCAAATCCTCAATCCTGGGGTTGGGAGAGCTAGCAGGCAGTGGTGAATCCTGTGTTTCAGATTCTCGTTTGTCATTCTTGTCCCATGAGAAAGCCCTCTCTGCTAGAGCCCAAAGATTCTGGACTGGCTCTTCTCTTCCCTCTCTCTGGTCACGCCAGGGCTATGATGTGTCATCCTGCTTACCTCATCAATAGAACAGAGCAGCTGAACACACAGGTTCTGAGAATAGGTAGACTGAGGTGTCCACCCCAAACCTGCCTCTTGAGAGCTAAACTGTATATAAGCTGTCCCCCAGCTTCTGAGCCTCAGCTGCTCCCTCTTACAGAGTCTCCCCATGAAGCCCAGGCTGGCCTGAAACTCACAATCAGCCTGTCTCAGCTTCCAGAGGTTTGGAGTGACAGGTATGTGTCCCTGTGCCTGATTTTTGTTTTGTTTTGTATTTTGTTTTTTTGAGACAGGGTTTCTTTGTGTAGAACCGGGCTGTCCTGGAACTCACTCTGTAGAGCAGGCTGGCCTTGAACTCAGAAATCTGCCTGCCTCTGCTTCCTAAATGCTGGGATTAAAGGCGTGCGCCACCACTGCCTGATACCTGTGCCTGATTCTTTTTTTTTTTTTTTTTTTTTTTTTTGGTTTTTCGAGGCAGGGTTTCTCTGTGTAGCCCTGGCTGTCCTGGAACTCACTCTGTAGACCAGGCTGGCCTCGAACTCAGAAATCTGCCTGCCTCTGCCTCCTGAGTGCTGGGATTAAAGGCATGTGCCACCACGCCCGGCCTGTGCCTGATTCTTTTTTTTTTTTTTTAAAAGATTTTTATTTTATTTATTATATGTAAGTACACTGTAGCTGTCTTCAGACACTCCAGAAGAGAGTGCCAGATCTCGTTACGGATGGTTGTGAGCCACCATGTGGATACTGGGACCTGAACTTATCACCTTCGGAAGAGCAGTCGGGTGCTCTTACACGCTGAGCCATCTCACCAGCCCCTGTGCCTGATTCTTAAGTCTCTGTTTCCTCATCCATGAAATCTAAGGAAGTAAAAAACAATGTAGGTCAGCTTGATCAATAAGGAAGGAGTTTTGAAATGTGCGATTCATGGGGCAGGTTACCAGCAAATGCCCCTGCTCTGGGAATTCCAGTAGACTGGACTCAGCCATGTATCTTCATCCCAGATTCCCCAGAAAAAGAACATGCAGAGGTACAAGCTTCAGTCAACACGGCCAGATGCCGGTTGATTGAAGGTTCAATAATCCTTGAGTCTATATTGCAGGCTCTGATAGCACCCTGAGATGTTTTTCTTTCTTTCTGTGTGTGTATGTCTGAGTGTTTGTGTGTGTGTGTGTATGTGTAGTGTGTGTGTGTGTGTGTGTGTGTGTGTGTGTGTTTACATGTGCATTTCATGGTACACCAGTGACAGTCAAGAGACAACATGTGGGCATTGTTTTTCTCTTTCCACCATGTGAGTCTAGGGGACAGAGATAAGCTTGGCAGCAAGTGCCTTTACCAGTTGAAACATCTCGCTGTCTCCTGGCATTTTTATAGTAAAGGGAAGGGAGAAGGCTCCGCCTCCACGCAGCTGCCCACAGGCAAGTGGTCTCTTTGCTTAATGGTGTCTCGGTTCTGGTGTTGTGAGAAGCTCTAAAGAAGTTGGTATCATGGTCATCACTTGAGAACAGTGTGGTGTCCCTGCTCCAGGGTGCAGCCTCACCATTTGGGGAATGATCTCATCACCAGGTCATATGTCCTGCAAGGCCTTGTTGTGGCTAAGAGGTCATTTCAATCCCTTGTCATAAAGATGTTTATTGATCAGTCCTGTTGTTCTTGGAACCCAAGACAATTGCAAAAGAGAACAACTGGGGAAGAAAAAGATAAGCAGTCAGAAGCAGAGCAGAGAAAGACATGAGGGAGTTAGTGAGGTCAGAGGCCAGGGACTTCCTTCAAAAACAAAAGGAGGGGCTGGAGAGATGCCTCAGTGGTTAAGAACACTGGCTGCTCTTCAAGAGGACGCAGCTTCCATTCCCAGCACCCACATGGCCATTAAAACTCATCTGTAACTCCAGTTTCAGGTCCATGGTACCTGACACCCTCTGCTGACCTCTGAGGGCACTGCATACATGAAGTACACAGACTACATGAAGTTTGAAGACAAAACACTCTTTTGTGTGTGTGGGTGGGTGTGTATGTGTGCACGCGCACACACATACACACAAATTATTTTATTCAAACAAACAAATAAACAAACAAAAGGAAAACTGGGCATGGTAGTGCATACCTATAATCCTAGCACTTGGGAGGCTGAGGCAGGAGGATTGAGAGTTTGAGAATGTCCTAGGTTATGTAGTAAGACCCTGAAGAAAGAAAGAAAGAAAGAAAGAAAGAAAGAAAGAAAGAAAGAAAGAAAGAAAGAAAGAGAGAGAGAGAGAGAGAGAGAGAGAAAAGAAAGAAACCAAGACAAGTTTTTTTTTTTAAGATTTTATTATTATAAGTACACTGACGCACCGGAAGAAGGTGTCAGATCTCATTATGGGTGGTTGTGAGCTACCACATGGTTGCTAGGATTTGAACTCAGGACTCTCAGAAGAACAGTCAGTGCTCTTACCTACTGAACCATCTCACCAGCCCCCAAGAAAAGGTTTTTTTCTCTATGCAGTCCTGGCTGTCCTGGAACTCACTCTGTAGACCAGGCTGGCCTCGAACTCAGAAATCTGCCTGCCTCTGCCTCCCGAGTGCTGGGATTATAGGCATGTGCCATCACTGCCCGGCTCCAAGAAAAGTTTTAATGTTACAAGTCTCAGTTTTTGCTTGTTTGTTTGACACATGCTCTCATGTAGCTCAGGGTGGCCTCAAACTCAGCAGGTGTCTTAAATTTCATTCCACTTCGGAGGGAGGATCTTAAACTCCTGTTCTTCTTATGTCTTTTTTTTTTGTTGTTTTGTTTTGTTTTGTTTTGTTTTGTTTTGTTTTATCGAGACAGGGTTTCTCTGTGTAGCCCTGGCTGTCCTGGAACTCATTCTGTAGACCAGGCTGGCCTTGAACTCAGAAATCCACCTGCTTCCCAAGTGCTGGGATTAAAAGCATGCACCACCACTGCCCGACTTTTGTCTCTGTCTTTTGAGGGCTAGGATTACAGGTCTGTCCCAGCACACCCAGGTTATGCAATGTGGGGGATTGAACCCAGGGCTTTATGCATACGAGGCAAGGACTCTACCATCTGAGTTACATCCACAGCTGTCATGTAATGTGCATGCATGTGTGTGTGCTCACAAGCATGTGTGTGTGTGTGTGCGCGCGCACGCGCGCGCGCGCGCGCGCGTGCGTGTGTACAGTGTGTGTATGTGTACCGTGCAGGACAGCCTCATGTGTTGCTCCTCAGTAGTCTGGACCTCACCACATAGGCTAGGCTGGGCTTACTAGCTCTCCCCAAGACTCGCCTAACTTCATTTTCCAAGTACTGTTATAAAAAGTACTTGTCCATACCCAGCTTTTTAAAAAATTAATTGATTAAAAATTAGTTATTTTGTGTATGAGTACTCTATCTGCATGTACATCTGAATGCCAGAAGAGGGCATCAGAACTCATTACAGATGGTTGTAAGTCACTATGTGGTTGCTGGGAATTGAACTCAGGAACTCTGGAAGAGCACCTGGTGCTCTTATCCACCGAGTCACCTCTCTAGCCCCTTTAATTTACTTTTAAAGTTGGTTCTGGGGCTAGAACTTAGGCCCTCATACTTGCAAGACAAGCACTCATCACGTTAGCCACCTCCCCAGCCCCCAAGTCCCATTTTCCAAAGGGAGGGAGGGAGAGAGAGAGAGAGAGAGAGAGAGAGAGAGAGAGAGAGAGAGAAGGAGAGAGAGGAGAGGAACAGAGGAGATGTATATGTAAAGTTCTAGAAAGTGCACAAAAGGAAGAAAATAGCCTTGTGCCTCAGGGGACCCGGCTGAGATTCCAAGATGAATAATAAAATTGATGAGACTCAGGTTGTTTGTTTTGCATAAGTTTTACTTACTAATTAAACTACATTTTTATGGAAACAGGGACAATGACACCCTACTTCCAGGGCGCAGAACAGGTGGGAGATTCACCTGCTGGGAGTGTCTGTCCCCCACGCCCCCTGAATCCACACCCTTTCTGTGGCCTCAGGGCTGGCTTTAGCCAAGGGTGTGCTTGCTTGGCTGGGCTTTCTTTCTTTATTTTTTTTAGTTTTTCGAGACAGGGTTTCTCTGTATAGCCCTGGCTGTCCTGGAACTCACTTTGTAGACCAGGCTGGCCTCGAACTCAGAAATCCACCTGCCTCTGCCTCCCGAGTACTGGGATTAAAGGTGTGCGCCACCACGCCCTGCTTGGGCTTGCTTTCTTGAATTCCTGCCTTCAGCAGAACATACATACCTCTGGTGGTTGCGCCCAACTTCAGGTTAGAGCCAGGCCCAGCTGGGTCCAGGCCAGCCGGACCAAAACCCAGCCAACTGGAAGGAACGAAATCCTTGCTTTCTGGCCATGACTGTGAGGTGGTTTGCAGTTCCTTGAGCAAAATGCTGAGGCGTGCAAAGCATCTATTTCATGCAAGGCCCCAGACTAAGTCCCGAGCATGCGGTACTGAGCCAAGCCAGATCCGGTCACATAAAGGCAGGCAGGTACAGAGGGTGCATTTGGAAGGGGTAGGGGCCAAGGAAAATGCCCCTAGTGATACTTAAGGAGAGATGAATAGATTTTGAGTGGGTAAACTACTCCAGACAGAGGTCTGCAATACAAAAAGGCCAGAAGACCAGAGGGTTAAAAATATGAAGATGGAGAAGGCAAAGCGAAGCAGTGAGGTTGGCATCACACACTAGGGCTATCAGTTAGGCAAGGAGTGTGCATGTGTGTCGCTGGGGTTTAAACTTGAGGCCTCAGACACACATGGGAATAAATATACGACTACTCTTTTGTTTGTTTGTTTGTTTGTCTGTCTTGCCGTTTTTGTTTTGTTTTTTGAGACAGGGTTTCCCTGTGTAGCCCTGGCTGTCCTAGAATTCCCTCAGCAGTCCAGGCTGGCCTGGAATTCAGAGATCTACCTGCCTCTGGGATTAAAGGCATGTACCCCCCTCCCCTGCCCTCCCCCACTGACTAGTACACTATGACTTTTTTTTTTAAGATTTATTTATTATTATATCTAAGTAGCGGTCTTCAGAGACACCAGAAGAGGGTGTCAGATCTCATTATGGATGGTTGTGAGCCACCATGTGGTTGCTGGGATTTGAACTCAGGACCTTCGGAAGGGCAGTCGGTGCTCTTAACTGCTGAGCCATCTCTCCAGCCCGACTTCTTAATATTATAATGAGAGATGGAGTTTCACCCAAGTTGCCCAGGTGACTTCAAATTTGCTCAGTAGTCTCTGTAGACCTTGAACCTGAGACTCTTGCCTCAGCCTTTGGAGTGGCTGACTGAGGTTACAGCTGTGCCCCAGGAGGTCCCCCGACTCAAGGATACTTTTTTATGTGGTAGGAAATGTCAGAGAGGCTTGGGAAGAGACTCTGATAGAAAGGGCAGGAAGACATGACTAGATGTACTTCTGAATAGGCTTTTGGACTGAGGTTGTATGGTGCTAGAAGTCCTCTTCGTTGAGTTGGTATTAAATAAGACTGCTACAACTTACAACTCTGTGGCTCCGGGGCGCTCCTGTATTGGCATGCATTCATATTCATGGATGACTTCATTTTCATCTGCAGACTCCTACAGTTCTTGAAAGCCTGGAGTCTTCCTCATCGACAGTGTGTGTGTGTGTGTGTGTGTGTGTGTGTGTGTGTGTGTGTGTGTGTTTATAAAACCCACACCCATCTCCTTGGCAAAATGGCTCTCTCAATCCTGAGCTGGTGGCACTGGCCTTGTGACTGGTGGAGGCTGAAGGCTGTCCCAGGGCCCCCGGGAATGTGAGGTTGGATAATGACATTTCATTGGGGATTGGGGGGAGAGGTGGGAGGTGCTACAGACCCTGGCATCTTCGAACCTCCCATCAGCGCAAATCAATGCAAAATTAAAATTCATGATGGTTCCGGGGCACAACTGCAAACAATTTGTTCAGTAAACTTGGCTCTAATTGGCATTGGTAGAATTTCCTGTTAATCAGGCCCCTTGGGCTCTGTGGGTCTGGGATGCTCTGTCTCCCCATGACAGGACAGGCAGCATGGAAATGGGGCTGAGAGGAAGGGAGCGGGGAGGATGTTCAGATGTGGGCAGCTGCAGCCACGTGCCTGGTTGTGTGTTGCTGTGTAGACCCAAGGGCCAGGTTGGGATGTCATCTACAGGCACATTTTTTTTTCCAGGTGGGTGTGGTGGGGGGCTTCTGTGCCATACTGTGTAGCTTTCCATAAGAGATGGGAGTTGGATGTGCCTGAGTCTATCTGGAGCTACTTAGGGAGCATATGTGTGTCAGGGGAGTGCACAATCAGCACAGTAATGCATATCAGCTGGGGCATGTGTGCAGGGGACATGTGTATGCATCTGTCAGAGTACATATGGAAGGACCTGCATGTTATGTCTGCTATCTAGGCATGGTCTGTGGAGTGTTTGTGGATCAGCAGAATGGAGTCAGAATTTCAACATGGAGTCTCCTGGGCCCACAACCTTCGGCTTTCTTGTTGACTCTGAAGATGGTAGGCGACTGGTAAGCCAGGTGGTCCTCAGAGGGTCTCCTACCTGCTGTTTCTGACTGATCATTAAAGGAGGGCTGGACTCCCAATGGCAACCATGCTGTCTCCCAATGCCTACCACACTTTTCTCGAGGTCTCCATCATCTATCATCATCACCAAGGACTCAAGCCCCAGGCCAAAGGCTTTTGAGGGCTTTGCTGTTGAAAATGATCCATGGTCCCAGCTATGACAAAAACCCACACGGAGAAATCTCGAGCAACAAATGCTTAATGAAGTGCCAGCAAAGCATCACATTATGCAAAGCTGCCCAACTCATCCGGTGGCGCCTGGTAATGGGATGGAGTGTGAAGCTGGGCGTGGTTATGGAAGTTGATGTTCCGTGGAGGAGAGCAGCCTCGGGAGTTAAGGGGAGACAAGGCAGGTCTAAAGAAGGCTCCAGCCAGCCTTGGGGGCTCTAGGCATGTGTCTCCAATTCTTTGCTTATCCTGTCAGGGAGGAATCCTCTGCTTGTATGCAGTGATGAAGGTCACCTTGGCATGCTGTCAGACCCTAACATACAGTGACTAGAAAAAGCTGTGGTGTGTGTGTGTGTGTGTGTGTGTGTGTGTGTGTGTGTTTCTGTCCACACAGAAGCTTGCTTGTGCTGTACAACAGGGGAGGCACTTGGGGTGTGCTCCGTGGCCAGCCCCAACCTCCTCACAGTCATTATCACAGCCAGAACAGCTCTTGTCCTGGGGCTGCCCTCACTCTTCCAAGCAGCTGCCGCCTTACCCAAATTAACCCCTCTATTCCAGCCCCTCATTTTCCTGTTAGGGGGCCATTGCTGATTGGGCAGGGGTCTCCAAGAACAGTAGCCTCAGCAGGTAAGCTGATGTTGCACAGTCCCAGGCCTATCCCTGGTCCCCAGGGGTCCTCCTCCTCCTTTCTTGAGTCCTGTGGCTGTGACCACAGGGATTGTGTGATTGAGCATCTGAGCCTTCCTTGTGTGTGACTGTGTCTGTGCATGCCTGCGAGGCTATGGGTGGCTGAGAGGCAGCCACAGGCAGGGCTAGAGCTGCATTTCTTGGGATCCCAGCGTAGGCCTCCTCTGATAGCCTGGCAAGGGTCAGGAGAACCTTGAGCTGTAGGTGGCAAAGCTGGGGAGGCTGTGCCATAGCTCAGGCTTTTCCAGGGCATTCACAGAGGGTAAGCTAGGCAGAAGTTATGCAATACTTTAAGAAAAAAAAAATGACTCAAAGGGCCAACTCCTGGTCAGGGTAGACCTGAGATCTCAGCGGATGTTGCTGAGGAGAAGAAGTAAGAGACTGATAAAGAAGGGGGTATGGATTGTGCAAGAGGGCTTAGATCTGCTCTGCTGTCTGCCACTTCTCTGAGGCAGGGAGGAAGGAAGAGGTTTCTGCACATCAAGGGGGAACCCAGAAAAGATGTAGACAAGGAAGCTCAGGGCTGGGGACCACCTTCTTTGAACTAGGCATTCAGAACTCTTATTACCACACTGAAGACCATATACAGCACAAATCTTCAGGGCCTGCTGGGTGGAACGGGATCTCAAGCACCAGAAACAGGAGAAGCCGAGGAGATGGCTCAGTTGGTAAAGTATTTCCTGTGTGTAAGCTCAAGGGCCCGAGTTTGAATCCTCAGCAGCCATGCAAAAGGCTGGGACTATTGGTAGGTATCTTCAGACAGGAGGCTCCTGTCTAGCCACATTAGTGAGTTCCAGGTACAGTGAACAGTGAGAGCACTCGGGTGCCTGGAGAAGATGGGGAGCAATTGATGAAGGTGACTGACGACAACCACCAATAACCACCACCTTTGGCTCCCATAAACACATGTGTACCTACACACACACACACACACACACACACACACACACACACACACACAAATACATACTCACACCACACTGCAATTCTTTCAAATCCAATTTTGTTTTTGTTTTTGTTTTTGTTTTTTTGGTTTTTCGAGACAGGGTTTCTCTGTGTAGCCCTGGCTGTCCTGGAACTCACTCTGTAGACCAGGCTGGCCTCGAACTCAGAAATCCTCCTGCCTCTGCCTCCCGAGTGCTGAGATTAAAGGTATGTGCTACTACTGCCTGGCTCAATTCCTATTTTTAATGATGGTTCTTAAATGCTTTAACCTTCCATGTAGCCCATTACCTACCAGAGGTAGTGGAAAAGAAAGGATACAGGGGAAGTGGACCTATTTAGAAAAGTTCTTTGGAGTAACTCACGTCTGTGTTGTCTGGAAATTGGCAGTTCAGTTCACAGGTCAGCAGTGGCAGCTGGATCTACTCACAAACACCTCACGGACACACCAGCAGTCCAGTTCATCAGAGTCAGGTTAGCAGCAATGGTGACATGACCTAGCAGAGACAGCCAGGCCCCAGCCTCAATTCAAGTCAGCAGGAGAGACCAACAGGAACACCAGGAGTTCTCAGCTGTAGCTCTCTCTCTCAGAGAAGCAAAGATCATCAACAGTGTGAGACTCAAAAGCAATGGAGTACTAGTTATACCCTCCAAACATCGCACGTCCTCCACGTGCCTTGCCTCAGCATGGCTCTTGCCTGAGCACACACGTCCAATCTGCCTGGGTCTGAGGAGTCCCGACAAAGGCAGCTCAACTACACAATGTAAGCTGGACCGATACGTGCTTGTTGTTAGCAAAGATGCTTCACCCCATGTCCTTTCATGTGCTTGTTTTAGAAGAACATCCTCGGGCTGGAGAGATGGCTCAGTGGTTAAAAGCACTGACTGCTCTTCTGAAGGTACTGAGTTCAAATCCCAGCAACCACACACATGGTGGCTCACAACCATCCGAAATGAGATCTGATGCCCTCTTCTGGGGTGTCTGAAGACAGCTACAGTCTACTTACATATAATAAATAAATAAACTTTTTTTAAAAAGAAGAAGATCCTCTCTCCTGTGTCTGCTTCAGTGAAACATTCCTCCACGAGTCTGCCTGAGTCTTTCTCACCTGTGTCCACTTTAACGAAACATTCCTTTATGTGCTTTCCCCTGACTTTCCAAAGAACCCTCAAGTTTCCATTTCACCACACGCAAGTGCACACAAAGCAGGGGAGTACAATGCCTAGGGGGTGTCCTCTTGGGGTAGGTGACACCTCAGTGGAGGGTGAATGACCCCAGTAACTACAAATTAGTATTTATAGGAACGGTAGTGATCAATGGCAATACTGAGAACTCGCTTACGCCAGGAATCTCACACAATCTCTATGGCTGCCCTGCAAGTAAGATGCTAGCATCTCCATATCACAGAATAATGATGTCTTAGTCACTTTCCTATTGCTCTGAGAGGAACCAGTGACCAAGGCAACTTATAAAACGAAGCATGCAATTTGGCTTATGGTTTTAGAGGGCTTAGGGTTTTATTTTATTTTATTTTATTTTTTAAAAGAATTATTTATTTCATGTATGTGAGTCCACTGTCACTGTTTTCAGACACACCACAAGAGGGCATCAGATCCCATTACAGATGGTTGTGAGCCACCATGTGGTTGCTGGGAATTGAACTCAGGATCTCTGGAAGAGCAGTCAGTGCTCTTAACCGCTAAGCCAGCTCTCCAGCCCTAGCTTAGGGTTTAGAGTCCATGATACTGGAGCAAAGGAAGAGCTAAGAATTCACATCTTGAGCTCACATCACAGCTAGGAGGCAGAGAGACAGAGACACTTAGAATGGCAGGAGACTTTTGAAACCTCAGTGTCTGCTCCAGTGACACACTTCTTCTAACAAGGCTACACCTCCTGATCCTCCCCAAACAGTTCCATCCACTGGAGGTGGGGTTGAGGGTAGAGGCCAGTGGGGGTGGGGTTGGGGAGGGGTGAGTATTCAAATATGTGAACCCATGTAGGCAGATACTACCACAGGTAAAGTGATTGATTAATTAAAAATATTTAGATTTATTTATTTTATTTTTATGTGCATGATTGTACATATGTACATATGTATCTGTGCTATATGCATGTCCGGTGCCTGCAGAGGTCAGAAGAGGGCATCAGATTCCTTTGGAGCTGGAGTTACAATGGATGTGACCCATAATATGGATGTTGGGAACTAAACCTGGGTCCTCTGGAAGAACAGTCAGGGATCTTACCCATTGAACCAACTCTCCAGTTTGATTTATTATTATCATGTTTGATTTTATTAATTAGTTTATTTTTAATTAATTAATTAATTATTAATTTAGGTTTTTCGAGACAGGGTTTCTCTGTATAGTCCTGGCTGTTCTGGAACTCACTCTGTAGACCAGGCTGGCCTTGAACTTAGAAATCCTCCTGGCCTCTGCATCTTTTTTTTTTTTTTTTTTTTTTTTTTGAGACAGGATTTTTCAGTAGACCAGGATAGCCTTTATTTAACTCAGAGATCCACCTGCTTCTGCCTCCTGAGTGCTGGGATCAAAGGCATGTGCCACCACTACTACCCTGCTTTATTTTATTATTATTATTTGGGGGGGGGTCGGTTCAAGACAGGGTTTCTCTGTATAGCCCTGGCTGTCCTGGAACTCTGTAGACCTGGCTGGCCTTGAATTTAGAGAGCCACCTGCCTCTACCTTCCAAGTACTGGGATTAAATGTGTGCGCCATCACTGCCCGGATATATATATATATATATATATATATATATATATATATATATATATATATAATATATATGTTCTTTTGTATGTGAATGCACTGTCACTCTCTTCAGACACAGCCAAAGATGATACTGGATCCCATTACAGATGTGAGCCACTATGTGGTTGCTAGGGACTCAACTCAGGACCTCTGGAAGAGCAGTCAGTGCTTAGCTGCTGAGCCATCTCTCCAGCTCCTTGATTTTTTTTTTCCTCATTCCAGTCAACCCTGCTTGCTCCGGTCGGCTCAGCTCGCTCCAGCTGCCCCCGTTCGGCCCTGCTTGCTCCGGCTGGTCGGCCCGCTCGTTCCGGTTGGTCCCACTTGCTCAGTCCCTGCTCTCTCCGGTGCAAGGATTCATTTATTATTATTCATAAGTGCACTATAGCTGACTTCAGACGCACCAGAGGAGGGCGTCAGATCTCATTACGAGTGGTTGTAAGCCACCATGTGGTTGCTGGGATTTGAACTCATCACCTTTGGAAGAGCGGTGCTCTTACCCGCTGAGCCATCTCACCAGCCTGATTTTTTTTTTTTTTTAAAGAGGGTCTTATGTAGAACTGGTTAGCCCCAGCACTTGCTGTGTAGACCATGTTAGCCTTGATCATGCAATGATCCTTTTGCTTGTGCTCCCCAGATGCTGGAATCACAGGAAGTCACCACTATGCCTGTCTGGAAATGCTTTATCAAAGACCACGCACCGGATGCGAGGCAGGCGAGATTTCCTGGACACAAGTTGAGCTGCCCATCCCCACTGGAGCACAGTATGGGCGGGGATGAACTCTTTTCCTCCTTTCAGGGCAGCGCAGGCCTTTGAGTGTTGCTCTGATCCTTGGAGGCTGGCCTGGCAGCCTAGAGCAGGACTCCATCAGCCAGATGCAGAGAACTGGGAAGAACAGGAGAGAGCGCAGCCTGCGCTTGCAGAATCTGACACTTTCCTGCCCCGCTTTCAGCTGCCTCTTGGTTGAGAAGGGAAAAGTCCTGAGTTTTTATGACACCAGCTTGTAATTCTATTTTCTGTTGAAATTCTGGTGAGGGAAAAATAAGACACATCAGAGAAACCTGCAGAATCTCATTTGGAGAATCCGAGCTGCAGATAAATGAGCCTCCTGCAGAAATGCTACATCAAAGCAAATTTTCTCAGCTGTATTTTCTTTCTTTTAATAGGGCCATTTACTACATTAATATTCCAGGAAGTCATTTTAATTTCATGTTTATCATCCATTGGGAAAGTTAAACGGGATCAATATGTAACCAGTGGCGAATTGGGGAGACCTTGGGGGAGAAGGGGTGCGTTTGGAGGCCTTGATGATTCCACCCCTGGGAGTCCTTTGGAGGGGAAGGGGAGGCAGTGGGAGAGGGGTGGGTGGGATAGAAGGCAGTGGGGAGGGGCCGGAGATGAGCAGGGGAGCAGTAAGGTGTAATTGTCTGCGAATGTGTTCAAGGAGCGATTATTGTGCCTCGCCTAGCGTGGGCATTGCTCGTACCTCATGCTTGTTAATCCCCACACGACATATGAAGTTGGTATTCTTATTCCCATCCTTACCTATGGAGAGACGGAGGCTCATACGATTTGCCTCATGCTCAAGGTCTCATAGAAGTCTGGTTCATTTCTTTAATAACTGTGTGTGAGGCACCCTCACTGTGCTAGGCGTTTACCTGATAACCGGAGAATTTCAGGCCAGCGACGTTAAGTTAGCCGAGGCCATGGTGAGGAAACACCTGTAACCCCAGCATCTGGGCTAGTGGATGTAAAAGGATCAGGAGATCAAGGTCGCCTTCGGTTACACAGTGAGTTCAAGACCAGCCTGGGCTACATGAGATCCTGTTTCAACACCCCCCCCCCCACACACACACCAAGTTAATTTACCAAAAGCCTAAGGATCCACAGCAGATCTAAGGTCTCTCTGGGTGAGTTGCCTGCTGTGAGGACACAGGTGGGCCCCTGCCACTGTGGAGGTCATAGTCAGTGAGTTGAGGGCAGGCTTTTTAATCAAACACAAAAGACAAGATGGGGTGGCCCCTGCAGAGGAAGCTCTGAGGCACAGAGCTGGGATGGTGGCTTCACCCAGCCTGGTAGGCCAAAGAAGGTCTTCTGCCATATGGATGCTCCTGCTGAGATGACAAGGCTGTGAGGGTGGCAGCTGGGCAGGAGGAATGAATAAAAAACGGCTCTCAGAGCAAAACCAGGGAGCAGAGGCCTGGGGCAGAGGCAGGCTGCAGTGGGGTCTCTGTAGGGGAGGGACCTGGTGGGCCCAGGAGAGTCACAAGGCACGTTTCTGCTCAAGATCCTGGGTCTTCGGGATGGTGGAAGCAGATAGGTGTCTTCCACGGAGCTCTGCGAGGCAGGTGCTTGGGAATTCGGGAGATGGAAAAGGGATAAAAATCATCAGGGAATTTTTCTTTTTATCTCTTATACTTTAGTACCATCAGCTCATCCTGTGGGCTTTACCTTCCCCACCCAGCGCATCTGGAGCGTGAGCTCTTAGAACCACCTCCATTACTGCCTCCCTGGATAAGTACCCATCTACTGCCGGCTGGATTATTGCTGTAGCCTTCTAAGTCTCCTTCGCTTCCCAGCTGGGCTCCCTCCAGGCCATTCCAATGCCACACCAGAGAGGTAGCTTTAACTATGAATCAGATCATTCCTAAAACCCTCGAAAGCAACTTCGGCTCATAAGAATAGAAGCTCAGGGTCCTTATAAAGGCCGACAAGCTGCAGTATAATCTGAACTCCCATTATTTCAAGACTCTGGTTCTAGCCAGGTGGTGGTGGTATACTGTTAGTCCTGGTCAGTCCTCAAGAGGCAGGGGCAGGTGGATCTATGTGAGTTTGAGGCCAGCTTGGTCTACAGAGGGAGTTCCAGGACAGCCAGGACTATACAGAGAAACTGTGTCTTGAAAAAGACTAACTCCTACTCCTCTTTCCTATACTCCCTGATATGGTCCACCTCAGAGTCTTTGCACTTACTTAGCTCTCTCTTCTAATCCTTCGTTATTATTCTTAGACTTGTCTGTCTGTCTGTCTGTCTGTCTGTCTGTCTGTCTGTCTGAGACATGGTTTCTTTGTATAGCTCTGGCTGTCCTAAAACTCATTTTGTGGACCAGGCTAGCTTTGAACTTACAGAGATCTGCTTGCCTCTGCCTCCAGAGTGCTCTGATTAAAGGCTTACACCACCATTGCCTGGTGGCTTTATTTTAGTTGTCACTGTTCCCATCAATGCTTCCTCTCCTGCTGCTTGGTTATGTTCTATCATATTTACCATCTGTTAGTGATTAGTTACTTTCCTATTGTCATGTCAGAATACCATGACCAAGGCAACTTATAAGAGAACGCATTTAATAGGAGCTAACAGTTTCAGAGGGTGAGCTTACATCTGATCTGTAGGCACAAGTAAGCATGGGGGAGGGGGAGGGGGAGGGGAGAGGGAGAGGGAGAGGGAGAGGGAGAGGGAGAGGGAGAGGGAGAGGGAGAGGGAGAGAGAATTGGGAATGGTGTGGGTTTTTGAGACCTCAAAGTCCATCCCTAGCAACATATCCCACCAACAAGGCCATACCTCCTAATCCTTCCCAAACATTTCCACCAACCGAGGACCAAGCATTTTATTATATGAGCCTATGGAGCCATTCTCATTCAATCTACTCTAGTCCTGTTGTGATATAAGTTTTTATTTATCATGCTTATGGTCACACAGGTGGGGTGTTTGGCTATGTTACTCAGTGTTGTTATCACAGTAGCTTATTAACCAGCTAAGAGGGGTCACTGCCAAGCAGAATATTAAGTTTTTACATTAAATTTTTAAAACTTATTTATTTTTATTGTATAAAGGTTTTGCCTGTATGTATGTTCAACACGTGTGTGCCTGGGCCCTGTGGGGGTCAGAAGTGGGCATCAGATCCCATAGAACAGGAGTTATAGGTGGCTGTGAGCCACTGTATGGGTGCTGGGATCCGAACCTGGGTCTTCTGAAGAGCAGCCAGTGCTCTTAACCTCTGGGCCATCTCTCCAGCCCTTAAAAGTCTCTCTCTCTCTCTCTCTCTCTCTCTCTCTCTCTCTCTCTCTCTCTCTCCCTTCCTCCCTCCCTCCCTCCCTCTCTTTCTTTTTATTTATTTATTTTTGAGACAGAGTTTCATGTATTCCAGGCTGGTCTCAAATTCACTGAAGATATAGCTGAGGATGACCTTGAACTTCTTCACCCGTCTCCACTTCCAAAGTGCTAGGATTACAGGTGTGCACACATGCCTGGTTTATGTGCTGCTAGAATCAAACCCAAGTCTTCAATTATGCTAGCCAAGCAATCTAAGTAGTTGGGCCATGTCCCCAGCCCAAAGGAATACTACTTCTATTTGAAATTATTTTTAATTGTTGTTTGTTTCATTGAGTCCTGACAGCAGCCCTCCATGGCAACAACTGTTATTGGCTCCATGTTCTAGGTGAGGCAGCTGAGGCTCCAGGAGTCTGTGTAGAGCTGGGCATCTTCCAGATCTCAGCACACAAACTAGTGCCAGGCTGCCTGGCCTAGTCCTGGCCCCTGCATGGTCCCAGGTGTGGGAGAGTAGGCAAACATCTGTCCTGGCTATGCCCGTTCTTGTGGGATGGGAGCAATGGCTGTTTTGACCACTAGGGGCTATTAGAGCCTCAGTGGGTGGTACCTGAATAGTCTTGTGCCTGGGCCATGTGGTTGGTTCAGGGTCAGCTGTTGTTATCAGGGTTCATGCTGCTGCCCGAGTCACAGGCCTTGGGCTTTTCCCTCTCCGGGGTCTCCATCACATTTCAACAGGGACTTCAGGTCAGCGAGGGGCTCTGCCTTCAATGGCAGCAGCCAGGCTTGTCCGGTCCCATTTGTTTAGGTGGAATTTAATTTCTCCCTAAGCCGAGAGTCTTCTGCCCCTTTCTGCCCTCTCTCTCGCTCTCATCAGCTGGAAAATGAGCTCTGGGAGCTTTCCCCCTGGTCCAGAAATCCAAGGTGAAGAATTTCATTAACAATCAAGAGGACATAATCAACATTCTAATAATTCCAGATCCACACTGCCTCTTTGGTAGCCCCCTCCCCCCAGCACCCTATCCCCCCCACTCCATCCTGTTCTCTGCTCTCCTAGACGTTCTCACCTTGACAAAGAAATCTCATTTCCTTTCCAGCCCAATTTGCCTTGCTATTAGATTCAGGACCTTACCTCTGGTGTGATGTTGAGAGATGTTCTTCCCACCCCTAGACTTCTGCCTCAGAAGGACACATGTGTTAACAAGGGACTCCCCAGAGGCTGGCTCCTTCGTCCCTCCTGCGTGGTTTTGCGGTGCATACACGGTATATTTTCTCTTCAGGGACCCAGGGATCTTAGCCCCTTGGCTGGAGAAGTGGGACTTCTGATTGGGACAGAAGGTACCCTGGTGATTTTCCTGGACTGACAAATATTCTAGAAAAATGAATAGCCTTTCTGAGTACCAGATACACTTCACCACTTCACGTAGCTCAAGGGCCCCACCTCAAAGCCCCTACCTCAGCCATTGGAAAGATTTCTCCTATGTCGCACTTCACCACTTCACGTAGCTCAAGGGCCCCACCTCAAAGCCCCTACCTCAGCCATTGGAAAGATTTCTCCTATGTGGCTTTCTGGCTACATAACCTTGGCTGCTAAGCTTTCTGAGCCTGTGTCTACATGTTGGAATTCTATAAGTATGGAAATGGCGCCTGGTAAGAGAGACACACATGAGAGACAGAGCTAAACTGGCCTCTGTATCAGGCCCACTTTGCAGATAACCCATTAACCTTTGACCCTGTTAATACATGAATGTGTGGCTCAGAGCCAGAACACTGACTTAGCATGTGGGAGATTCTGGGTTTGATTCCTAGTATTGGAAAACTCACCCATGCACACACGCATGTACACATGCATGCACACACACGTGCACCCAACTCAAAAAAATCCATCAGTGGGTTCATATATTCATGAGCACGTGCTTTTCCAGTCATGTCTGTGTTTTCCACTTCCCTGACCTCAGCGGAACCATTTTCCTGTCTACCTGGCAGGGTATCCTCCTCTGCTCTCACTGGCCCTCAAGACTAGGTGCTTGTCAATGTCTAGTTTCTCTTCTTTACAAAGTCTCTCCTTTCAAAAGGCAGGTGTTAGTGGCCCAGGCTTTTAAGCCCAGGACTCAGGATGCAAAGGCAAGCAGATTGCTGAGTTTACAGCCAGCCTGATTTGAAAGGAACCTCCAGATGTAAAGGTGCATCTGCATGGGGGTCAGAGGCTTCTCACATCTGGAGTTAACCTCATGTTGAGAATGAGGAACAAAGAGATGATGGGACTGAGTGATGGGGGCTGTGCTGAAGGACAGTACTGCTCGATGACTGACTGGTACTAGTGAGGATGCTGTAGTCAGGTCTTGAGGTCAGACTGGCCTTATAATCTGCAGGAGGAATTTGAGTCTCACTATGAGGGCAGTGTGGAGCCACAGAAGGACATGGAGAAGAGTGGGGACTGGAGTTTTCTTACAGGAATGTGGATATGTCTGCATTGTAGGGGGCAGGGTGCCAGGGGGAGGCTGGGAGAAGAAAGAGCGAGGAGGATGCTGTAGAGACAACCAAAATGGACAGATGCTTTTCAGAGGGCCTCGCAGGTAGAGCTGTGCTCCGGTGGTTGCCGCTTGGAGTCTGATGAGGGCACCCACCCCTGTGGGCTGTCTTTCCAGGCCCAAATGTGAGGCTTTCACAGAGAAGACAGATCTGGAGGCTGCTGGAACCTAGGAGAGGGTGGATTCCAAGGCTATCGGAGCTGCAGAGCGACCTGGAGATGTTCTTAGCTCCAGTCTCTGCAGCTCTGGCAGAGATCAACCCTTTAGGGGACAACGGTGTAGCTGTGCCAAGTGTCGTGGAGTGGGTCCACTGACTGGAGCTTCACCCAGGCATGAAACCTCCAGACCTCTTCCCTTCCAGCTCTGGAAGGGCAGATGGCTCTGTGTTACCTCCCCACCCCCCACCAAGCCTTCTCTGCCCTTCCCCCAACAAAAGATCTGCAGCAGGTCTTGCTGTGTGTGTCTGCGTGCACACCCGTGCTCGAGTCAGGAACTGTGGGAGAAGAGGGAAGGAGGATCAAAGAAGTCCCACTTCCCTTTTTAACGGGGACATAAGGGGCTGTTCCCACATGTGGGGGAGGAAAGACAGATGGCTAGGAGTCTGCGTGAAGGTCTCCCGCCTTCACCCCTCTGGCCCCCAATTCTTTCTCCATATGGCACTGTATCGTGCTCCTGTCCCAATACTTCCTATGGCTCTTCTGTGCCCTCTGGATGAAGTGAAAGTCCTCAAACAGGGCCTCAGCCAGCCTCCAGCCTCTACGCTTGCCACTGCTCTCCTCCAGGGCCTCTTTCCCCGTGTTATTCCCTGTGTCAGGAACAGTTTCCTTATCCAGCCCCCACACTGTATCCTTGGGTAAATGGATACATCTTCCTCATCCCTTACACCTCAGAAACCAGGCAGCTTTCTCATCCACTCGTACAAGCTAGAAAAGGTTCCTCTTCTGGGTTCCCATGGGCCACTGCTGGCCATCCGACCCTCCAGGCAGTCTGTGACTTTTCTATCTTAGCCCCAGTGGCTGCCGGGAAGGCCAGACCTTGCCTTGCTGGCACCTTGCTCGGCACCATGTCCAGAATTCAGAAGACATTGATGGAGGAAACCCCAGGATTTATCAAAGTGCCAACTAGTCCCGCTAGGAGCAGATTAGACAAAGCAGATGAAGTACTTATATTTTAAAGGCTCAGGATATGGATGACCAGGCATAGAAAACAGGGAGAAGACACCATGAGATTCCCATGGCAGCAGATGTGTTCTGTATTTGACAGGCCAGGAACTCTCCTTTATATGGTCAGACCCTTGACTCGCCCATGGTAGAGAACCCAGCTCCTTGGAGGAGCCTACCAAAGGCTTGGAGTGAGAGTCCTGGGGAGCCAAGCTAGCTGGGTCCTAAATTATAGCTCAATGCCATCTCAAACTCCCATGGAAGCTGAGAACTGACACCCAGGGGGGATGGGAGACACCAGGGATTCAATCACAGGCTAATAGCCTCCCAGCCTGAGATGCAATTAGGGGCTGGTTCCCAGGGGTCTGTGGGCAATGGGAAGGACAGATACTAGTTTGGAGTTGGAGGTGGGGGGGACACATCTTCAGTCCTGGGTCTTATCAGAGAGGTCAGGATGAGGGCACAGGAAGGGTAAGGAGGGCCCCAAACAGAAGCAAGGCTAAGAACATAAAACAACAGTGCTCAGAGGCTCTAGACCCACCAGAGCTGAGTAAAGCACTATCATCATGGATGACCTGGGGAATGTCATGACATGCTCAGCACTGACTCTGACCTTGGACTTCTGAAGCTTTGGTTCCAGTTCCAGCCTGTCAAATAACCAGACCCGTATCTTGGTCTTCAGGTTCTGCTTAAATGACAGCTTCTACTTTACATGGCTGTTTCTGTGGGTCTCCCAATTACAGACTAGTCCTCAGCTGTGACATTTAACCCCTGAGACTAAATGTAGTGCTTTCTGAAGCTCAGAGGCTCTACAAGGCCCTACAGCTCCAGGCTGTGAGAGAAAAGAGTCTGTAGAGTTTATTTTAAAAGGTAGTGGCATGGGCTGGGGAGATGGCTTAGTGGTTAAGACTGTTCTTCCAGAGGTCCTGAGTTCAATTCTCAGCAACCACATGGTGGCTCACAACCATCTGTAATGGGATCTGAAGCCCTCTTCTGGTATATCTGAAAACAGCTACAATGTCCTCATATACATAAAATAAATAAATGCTTTCTTTAATTAAGAAAAGGTGATGGCACATACCTTTAGTCCCAGTACTCAGGAGGCAGAGGCAGAGGCAGAGGCAGAGGCAGAGGCAGAGGCAGAGGCAGAGGCAGAGGCAGAGGCAGAGGCAGAGGCAGAGGCAGAGGCAGAGGCAGAGGCAGAGGCAGAGGCAGAGGCAGAGGCAGAGGCAGAGGCAGAGGCAGACAGAGTTTGAGGCCAGCCTGGTGTACAAAATGAGTTCCAGGACAGCCAGGGCTACACAAAGAAACCCTATCTCAAAAACAAACAAACAAACAAAACAAAACAAAAAAACAAGCCGGCGTGGTGGTGGTGCACGCTTTTAATCCTAGCACTTGGAAGGCAGAGGCAGGCAAATTTCTGAGTTCGAGGCCAGTCTGGTCTACAAAGTGAGTTCCAGGACAGCCAGGACTATACAGAAAAACCCTGTCTCGAAAAACAAAACAAAACAAAAACAAAAACAAAAACAAACAAACAAAACCAAACAAACAGAACCAAACACAATTAGTGTGCTTGCTTGCTTTAGGTTTTGTGTGTGTGTGTGTGTGTGTGTGTGTGTGTGTGTGTGTGTGTGTACATGCTCACACACATATGCTTGCAGATCTGTGCTCATGGTGACCAGAAGAGGATATCAGATTCCCAGGAGTTGAGGTTGGTTGGGAGCAGCATGAGGATTCCACACAGGGGGCTGGAAACCAAAACTCCTATCTTCTGTAAGAGCAGCAAGGTTAAGAGCATCCGTTCAGCCCCAGGGCTGACTTTCTATAGAGCCTCAAGTAGGGCCCATGGGAACAAGGAATTGTGATTTGAAGCAGTTCAACAATTTGCTACTGTGGGGGGGTTTAAGACTTACAAGGTTACTTCATGACCCGAAGAGCTCGGAAGGAAGAAGCTAGTTTAACATACCTGGCCTTTGCTGAGTACAAGGTCATCGGCTGGGCCATAGGTGTGGCTGCTTTCATGCCACATTTCAGACTTTGGACTTCCTCCCTACCTGCCTACCAAACCCAGGTGCTTTGAGATAAAGAGCTGGCTGAACCCCCGCATGCCGAGGTTTCGTGTGACTATTAACCTGGACTTCCTAGATCCTATATGACTCAGTCAAGAAAGCAGAACCCATCAGCCTCCAACTTCCCAGCAGAGGAACCTCTAGCATAGGCTTTGGAAGAGGGAACCACACCCCATTATTCTATCCTGGTAGCAGCCAGACAATGGGCAGTTGTGGGCCTAGGTTCAAAGCCCAGCTCTGCTACTTCCCAGCCCTGTATCGATAGTTCCAGTTTTCCTGTCCTTCAAATGGGAGACTAACAGGCTCTACCTCTGCAGAAATCTTAAATAATCATCTGTGAGGCAAGCACAGGCCCCGTGCAAATGGTTGTTACTGTTCCACTTAAGCAACCGAAATAGACTCAGTTAAATTCTTGAAAGTTAATATTATATTTGCAAGTATGCAGTTGATATTTGTGTGTGTGTGTGAGAAAGAGAGAGAATGTGTGTGGGTGTGGGTGCACATGTGCCGTGATGCTGCTGTGGCTGGTCAACTCTCCAGACTTGATTGCTTTTCCTATGGCTTCTTAGTGTTGTCATCCCAGACTTGTCTTTAGAGTGCACGGGACAATTGTCAAGTCTACGTGAGTCGGAGCATGCTGAATCGCACAGCTGTGAGACAGAAATGGTTGTGTTGTTACCATTCTTAAGTTCCTGGCACGGGAGGAAGGGGGGATTCTGAGGGCATAGAACACAGAATTAGACCCTATAGCCTTGTTTTAAATTGGGGAGCAGAGGCTGCTAGCTCAAGGTCATCCAGAGTCAGGAGCTGGAAAAATCAGCCTCAAACCCAGTTTGCCTATAGTTTTGCTTCGGATGTCAGGAAGTGCAGGTTCCTGGAAAGAGGGATCCCTGGTAAGGGGGTTCTGCTGCTTCTAGCAACTCCCTTTAGCCCCCACAACAGTGCTTGACACAGAGGAGGCACCCAGCTAAGGAATCAGTGAGTGAATGAATGAATGAATGAATGAGTGGTGAATCAATGAATGAGCGAGTGGTGAATGGACAGGCAGAAAGATAAATGTTCTTTCCAGACCAGAGAGTGTCTATGGGACACAGATCACTGATTGCCTTGACCTCTGGGCTCCCCAAGGATGAAATCTTCTCCAGATGACCCCATGGGGGAGGGGAGAGAAGGCCCCACCCCAGAAGAAGCCGCTTTCTGAGGGATGGAAATTAGATGGTTAGTAAGCTGTGAGAGGACTGGGGAAAGGAGGCAGGGATGGTTGTCCTGACTACAGAGGGAGGAATGGGACCACGGCTCTGCATGGGAGCTGGGGAGATGGAGAAGTGTGTGAGATTGATGTGCCCGAGGGAGCCCTGAATCACACTTGCTCCGAGCCTGAGACACCTGGGGGCCTCTGTTGGCAAAGGCCACCTCCATTCCTTAGAGGCCTGGCAAACTCAGCACTGGCTGTTTAGGATCCTGTTGCCATAGAGATGTGGAGCCAGCTCCTCTGAGTGTGTTAGAGCCATGGGGTGTGGCCTGCCCTCAAAATGGTTTGAAGCTGAGGGTGGAGGTGAGAAGGTGGTTGGGGTAGCAGATGGGTTTGGTGAGGCACTGCCCAACACGACAGCCTCAGGCACATTCAATGAGGCTGACACTGGCTTTAAAATCTACAGCTCTGGACTTGATCCCAGTTTCTGACTGGTCGCCTTAGACGAGAAATAGGACACTGCCTAGCATCAGTTCCCTCATCTATGAAATGGGTTCGATAGCATTCTTCGTCAAGCTGCTGTGACTGTCATTGGAACCTGTCTAGGGGAAGCTCAGCGGGGGGGGGGGGGTGCAGCAAAGCCTCCATTAGTAATTGGTGCCAGGGTGGGGCTTCTCAGTCTGCCCCTGCTGCACAACCCTGTGACCGGGCCTGCATTTGGGGACTGGTGGTGAGGCTGGAGAGAAGCTCAGCTCCTTCCGATCGCCTGGAACAAGAGGCGAGCAGGACTTATGTCATCCTTTGAACATGGGCCTGGAGGCTCTGCCGCAGGCAGATCTGAAAAATAAATAATAACAACTTGAATAATTCACAGAATCTGTGTGAATAATTCACCATGGTCTCCCAAGCACCAGGCGATTAGTCACTGCAGACCCAGGCTCCGGTCCTGTCTGCTTCTGGCTGTCCCAAGGGCCCTGGGGAGGGCAGCCTGGCTGTAAGGGCAGGAGGCAGAGGACATGTAGGGATGCTTGGAAGAGTCCTCTGGGGACTGAGGTGTCCTGAAGTGCAGCAATGAAATAGAGAGCTCTGTGGGTTCTGGTCCGTCTTGGAGAACTAGTGGGGCTGACCTAGAATGCCTGAAAGCTCCACTGAGGCCCTACAGCTGACCACTGCAAGTTGCCTGTCCTCTTGGGGCTTGGTTTTGGAGGCCTGAAGTACTGAGGGCCTCTCATTGTTGCTCTACTGGCTTCGCTGGTCCTGATTGTCCAATCCCCAAACAGCTCCACCTCCCCAGGGAAGCCAAGCCACATACCTCTTAGCTTTGCAATAAGTGCTGAGGAGTCTACCCAGGCCTGTTGTTGACCTCCCGAGAGTCAAAACAAGGCGGCATCTCTCTGGAACTCAGGCAGTCCTCTGATGCCATGACTCGGTTGAAATGGCTCCAATGTTTCAAGTCTCCATTTCCTTCTCTGTACAATGGGAATTAAGAAACACCTAGCTCATCATGTTATTATTGTTCTGTTGGATGGAATGACGTCATGACCATAAATTGCTTAGTGCAATCCCTGGCACACAGTAAGTGCTAAACAACAGTAAGCTGTTACAGATACTCATTATCTTTCCAAAGATAGTGTGCTGGGGACTTGGGGGTAGGAAGGAGGCTGCTCACGAGTTGCAGATGTTCATGTCGAACATGATCTGCAGGCCCAAGTGATGGGCCAGGGTGGGCTCCACCATCTTCCCACTAGGTAGGACATGTAAAATACCCAGTCCCTTGTTTCTACCCTCCTGAGCACTTGCCTCAGTTGCAATTAGGTATTAGTTATTGGTTCAGCTCCTCGTTCTCTCCCCTTTCCACTGGACTGAGAGCTACTGAGGACAGACACCTACTTGCCATGGTCACATTGTATCCCCAAGGGAATGCTGTAGAATACTGCTGGCACTTAGTAGGCATTTATAAATGGTTGTCAATTGGATAAAAGCATTGGCCCACCAAGTGAAATGTGATTGAGAAGGGCAGCTGACGGGTTGGAAGCAATAGCCAAGAACAAGGCTCAGAGAAGGGACGGTGGATCCGGGCCAGCCTCTGCCAGACTGGCTGCTGGTGATGCCAAATGGCTGAGCCAATACTCTCTCCTCTTCCCTTCCCTACCTCTCAGGTGAGCTTTCCTGAGACCAAGACCCAGTGAACTTAGTGGTGGGACAGGCTGGCTGAGCCTTCCCCAGTAATGATTTAATCACTTGTTTAGAATTTCCTGTGGCATTAATGGTTATCCCCCACAACAGGGCGAATAATTGGCTGCATTCTTGTGGTCAAGGTGCGCCCTGTTAGCTGGGAGCTAAGCCTGTTGTGTAATCTTCCTCTCTCGCCTGCCTGCCAGTCACTCATAGGGTAATGTCGATAAATGAGTTCCCCGTGTGCGTGTGCGGGGAGAAGTTCGGAGGCTCCCTGGAGGCTACAGGGCCTGGCTGGGGTCGGAGGCCGCAGGGAGAAGGGTGACTGAGAGGTCAGGCTTAGACTGAGACTTACACTGAGGATTAGGCTTAGAAACAGGAGAGAAGGACTCGTGGAGATTGTTCTTAGCCCGAGGAATCCAAGATCTCAATTCAGAGCTTCCATTTCCCTCATTTGCCTCATGCCTCTTTTTTCAGGCTCTTTGTACAGATGTTGTCCTCTCTCTTGTGTGCATAAGCGAGCATCTCTAGGCAGCAGTTCTAAGTCTGGCATCTGATCTGCAGGAACAGCACCACAGCGGCAGGACCTGGGCTGGGCTTTGACTGCAACAGCTCCTCAGCCCCTCTAGAATTCTTCAAAATCACAAGCCCCCCAAGGGCGAAGCCTTGGGAGTCCCTAAGCTTCCCAGGGGACTCTGGTGTCCAAGTTTGGAAAGCCCTGCTGTAAGGCATGTGTACCATGTCACAGGGAAGGGGTGCCTGTACTCTGCATGCTCACAGGAATACTATGAGCCTTGGGACCTTCATTGTCAGCAAGAAAGCTGCAACAGTGAAGACTAGAAAGGCCCAAGCTGAAGTCAGTCCCTCGGATGCCCCAGGCTGCTGGCGGGGAAAGCCTCAGGTCAGCTTCTTCCAATAGCCATTTGTTCCTGGGTGGCCAGAGGAGCCTCACCTGGGGAGCCTAGGGGTGTGAGAAGGACTACTACCCTTGCCCAGGCTTTCAAGGAGTAGGCCTGAGAGACACAGAGAGAGCTGGTATGAGTCTCAGCCTCAGCCTGACATCCTAACATTGACCAAAGGCACTGTATCTTGGTCCCAGTCATCAAGGGACTCTCAGGTTCCTGCCCCTCCTGCTTGTTGGTGGCTTGGAATTCATGAGTTTTCAGGTTTTAAGGAGGACCAGGCATGGGTAGGGCAACATAGACCATTTCTGAGAACACCACTGGCAACTTGGGCCTATGTGTATTTCAGAGACTTAGAGGCTCTGAGAGAGACTCTGAGGTGCGAGGGTGTTCCATGTGAGAATGGAGGAAGGAGTCAGCTAAGTGGACAGGAGGACCAGGGATGCAGGTGGGCACCAGGGAATTAAAGGATGGGGAAAGGGGGGAGGTGAGGAGGCTGTGATGGGACGACAATGTGAGGGATGAGCCCACAGCATGTTAGTGGGAGGGAGGTCACGGGGGGTGCTACAGGTCCCTGGTGGGGAGGGACATGGGGTCTGTCTCATGTCTTCAGTTTTACCAGACAATGAGAGGCCCTGGCCTGCAATTCATGAGTCTGGATCTCATGAGAAAGAGAGCTGCTGATTAAATTTTGTAATCTTAGGGCTGGAGAGATAAGATAGCTCAGTGGGTAAGAGCACTGACTGCTCCTCCAGAGGTCCTGAGTTCAAATCCCAGCAACCACATGGTGGCTCACAACTCTCTGTAATGAGATCCGATGTCCTCTTCAGGTGTGTCTGAAGACAGTGACAGTGTACTCATCACATAAAATAAATAAATTTTAAAACATTAAAACAAAATTTTGTAATTTTCAAAATGAATAAATGGAATAAGGTAGGAAGGAAGGAAGGAAGGAAGGAAGGAAGGAAGGAAGGAAGGAAGGTGAGTCAGAAGGAAGAAAGGAATTTCTTCCCCCAAGAAACAAGTTCTGGGTGGGAACCAGATCTGACTCAGGCCCTGGGCTGCTCTCAGCCTTGGTCTGGGAAGCTTGTCTTTGCAGTGGGCAGCAGCCAATGCAGAGCTATATAACTGGTCAAAGAACGGAGAAGAAGCTGGGCGTGGTGGCACACGCCTTTAATCCCAGCACTCGGGAGGCAGAGGAAGGCGGATTTCTGAGTTCGAGGCCAGCCTGGTCTACAGAATGAGTTCCAGGACAGCCAGGGCTATACAGAGAAACCCTGTCTCAAAAAACCAAAAAAAAAAAAAAAAAAAAAAAAAAAAGAACGGAGAAGAGCTCAGGTGCTCAGCCCCAACCGGGACATCATCACCAACCTGCTTCCCAGCCACTCCCCAGGCCTGACCCACTGCCCCAGGGACCAAGAAACAGTTCAGAAGATAACAAAGGGTGACTGACAGAATGTAAGAGCTGGGGGTGAGTATGTGGGGAACTGTGAGATCCTGCCTTCTGACCTCACTCCAGGTGTGCTTATCTGCATGAGGCCTACAGAACAGCAGGCCAGCCAAGGCTGTTTTCTCTGAATGTGTGTTGGTCTCCTGTAGTCTAGGGATGATCCCATAGCTAGGCACATATGAGCAGCATTGGTGGGGCTCAGTGGGTTATCAAAAAGAAAGATCCCATGTTAGGAAGGGTATATTGAGGCAATGTGGGGCAGGGGGGGCAACAAAGTATATATGATTTCTCACTGATACATTATGGATTTCTCAAAGAGCCAAAAGAAAAATGTAAGCAGAAACAAAATTGAATGAAATTATGACCAGCATGGTGGCTCACATATGTAATCCTAGAACTTTGGAGACTAAAACCGAGGGCAGCAAAGAAAATACCAGAATGTTTCAGTTGGAGTTTCTATTCCTGTGATGAAACCCTGTAACTAACAAGCAAGTTGGGAGGAACGGGTTTACTCAGTTTACACTTCCATAGCATTGTTCATCACTGAAGGATGTCAGGACAGGAACTGACACAGAGCAGGAGCCTGGAGACAGGGGTTGAAGCAGAGGTCAGGAGGGAGCCTGCTTACTGATCTGCTTCTGTGCCTTGCTCAGCCTGCTTTCTTATAGATCTCAGGACCCCCATCCCTGCGATGGCCTCTCTCACAATGGGCTGGGCCATCCCCCATCAATAACTAATTAAGAAAATGCCTTAAAGCAAGATCTTATGGAGACATTTTCTCAATTAAGTTTCCCTCTTTTTGGATACCTCTCGTTTGTGTGTTAACGTGGTGCAAGACTTAGCTAGCACACAGAACAAAGCTAGGTGTGGTAGCTCATACTTATAATCCTAAAACGTGGGAGAGGTTCACAGTGAGTTTGAGATTAGCCTGAGCTACATAAGGTCTTGTCTCAAATTAACAGTACATAGGATCAATGAGATGATGCAGGGAGTGAAGGCCCCTGCTGCCAAACATGGGAACCATAGAGCAGAGGGTACCAGCTCTCACAAATTGTTCTCTGCTTCTTTCCACTTGTACCCCATGGCATGTGTATACACACACACACACACACACACACACACACACACACACACACACACACAAATAAAATGTAATAAAACATTTAAACATATATGTATATATAATATCATCTATCTACGTAGCTATCCTACACAAATTGACCCACCTAGGCAGGTGAGTGGGTCACCAGGACAAGGTACCTAGCCACAGTGGGCCAGCCGAGTTTGTGACTAGGAGGATGCAAAAAAGAATTCTGGCAAGTGGCTAGCCTGGGACCGTGAGACCAAGTGTCTTCTGAGATTCCCGGCCTGTAGCTTTTGCTTGGGGCACCTGGGATCTATTAAAATGAGACCATAGCACTCCCCAGCATAAGGTTGACCTCCAGCATCAAGGCCCAACCCCTGAGCATCTCTCACTTCCTTTAATTACCATTGGGGACCTGCTATCCATTAACTTTGCACAGCTCTTTCTGAACTCTTTTCTATTTTTAGTTGGGAAGACCCCCATGTGAGTAACAAATTCCAGAAGGTGGACAGCAGCCAGTTAAAGCAGGACCCCTCCCCCACCCCAAAATCTTCAGCTAAGACATTCCCACTTGGGAAGGGCCCTCCTTGGGCTGCGGTTACTGTTTCAGGATCTCTCTCTCACACACACACACACACACACACACACACACACACACACACACACGAGGGGGGTGTCCCAGCATCTCATTTGCTCTCATGTCCCAGGATTCTGAGCTTTATAGTCGGAGAAAAGAGGTCTAAATCAGGGCTCCCACTGCTTCCTCCTGCGACCCTCAGGCCAGTCACTTAGCTTTCTGTCGGAGGGGTTTCCATCTGCACAATAGGGAATGACCATATTCCCTATTAGCGATGGCAGGGACTTGGTGGCATAAAGTAGTAAGTCATCGGCAGCCGCTCCCAGCACGTTGAGACAGCTGGGTGGAGTGCCCACTCTGTGCCAGGCCCTGTTCCAGGTGTGGGAGGGGGAACAGCCATTAGGAAGGGATATGAAGACCCCTGCATTGCAGGGGGTGCAGGAAGCATCAGTGGTCAGTACAGTGACTCTGAAGAGTAAAAAAGCTCACAAGGTCCTGAAAAGGTAGCAGTGATCAGATGGCTCACCAGGGAGACCCACTCTCTTGAAGTGACATATGAGAAGAGAGGCATCCAGGTAAATGGGGATGGGGGAGGGATTTCCTTTGAAGTTCAAGGGTCCTGCATTCTGTATCCTTAATGCCCTTGTATAATTTGACTCTCCCTTTCTATTTCCCCTGGATCTTGGAGTTTCCCTGTCTCTGGGCTTAGGGTTCTCCAAGGCCCGGGCATGAGCTGGCTGTGTACTTGACTCCCCTTTCCTTCCGTCATGCTGTCTCTCCCTCACTGCCTTCTGCTGCCCAGAGTGATGGATGCCTCCTTCCAAGGCTGAGTCATGTGCTGCCTCTTACAAGCTCTGGGCAACATCTCTGCCACCGTTCAGTCCTCGCTCCAATCCCTGCAGTAGAAAGGCAGATTTATAGGGATTTCCCCAGGGGAGGGGGAGGGCAATCAGGCATCCGCTTCGCTCAGGCTCAGAAGCTGCAGACGTAGTCCCACTCAGTGACGAGTTCTTCAATGCCCAGAGGAGGAAACTGAGGCTCCCAAGGGAGTAGAAGCTCTGAGGTTGGGCCTGCTCCTGGTCCATTCGCTGGCTTGTCAGGGCCTCAGCGTCCTGTGCTCTCTGTGGCTTCCCCATCTCGGGCCTCCGTGCAGTAAGCAGGTTTAGTAGTGACTGCCTAGGGGGCCGTGTGAAGGGACTGCGTGGGAAAGAGTGTTATAGTTCAGTGGTTCTTAAATTTCATCTCGCATCAGAATCACCTGGAGGGCTTGTTAAACACAGCTTGCTGGCTTCCACCCCCAGCGGTTCCCATTCCAGGGGCTCTGGTGTGAGGGTTGAGCATTTGCATTTCTAATAAATCCCCCGGTGCTGCTGGTGCCTCAGGTCTCAGGACCACACTTTGAGAACCTCTGCTGTAATTGATTGGTGCTGTCTGCTGTGGCATGGCAGGAGGGGCTGGTGAGAAGTAGGGTCTGCATCCTTATTTTATAGGCAACCAGAGTAATACAAGCTTAAGAGATAAGTTATCATCATTTAAAGACCTCCCCGGAAAAAGAAAATGTGCCACAGTGTGAACATCATGGTCCTCTGCAGTGTGGACCAGGCCCACTTCCTCACCTCCCATGGTCATCCATGTCCCCAAGGCCATCTCATTGGCCGGCACCACTCAAGCCTCCTGATATTTGCAAACCATACTCCCGTTGCCTAGACTGCGTCTCTTCCAGTTGGACTCTTTGCTTCATGAACTTCAGCTTGTGTAGAGATGTCAGATGAGCCCGGGGTTTCTTTTGGGAAACAGCCAGTAAACCTAGCTGATCTTAAATTCACCTTTAAAGCCTACAGTACAGAGCCTAGGGCACCCCACTTTCAGAGGCTCATCAAGATGTTCATTTCTTTGAAAGTCAGAGAAAAACAGAGAACTTTGGGATTGAAGAAATTTTTTTCTTTTCTTTTCTTTTTTTGTTTTTTCGAGACAGGGTTTCTCTGTGTAGCCCTGGCTGTCCTGGAACTCACTCTGTAGACCAGGCTGGCCTCGAACTCAGAAATCCGCCTGCCTCTGCCTCCCAAGTGCTGGGATTAAAGGCGTGCGCCACCACGCCCGGCGAAGAAAAAATTTTAAATAAGCAACAGTAATACAAAAAGGTCACAAAACATTATTTGTGTATCTTTTGATAGAGAGGGATAGAGAAAGGCAAAGGTGCCTGGAACCCTCAATGTGGGTTCTTGTGTCTGCAAGCACGGGGAGGCCCCAGAGAAGCATTTCAGAGAGAAGAACTAATACCTACAAAGGTCCAGCCGGGCATGCGTGAGGAGAAAGAACGGATCAGCAAGTGAGTGGGGTCGGTAGCTTGGAGAGATTGAGAGGAACGTTGTGAAGAGGGAAAACAGGAGGCAGGGACTAGAGCTGACCACTCGATGATTCACCTCAGGAGAGCTGGGCCTCTCACTGAGGCAATGGGTGGATGCACTTGGGCTTTGCAAAGCCTGTGTCCCCTTGAAAGGAATGCCTACATCCCTAAGTCATGCTCGGGCAGAAACACCAGCCCCAGGTCTTGGGAATTCTCCTGGATCCTGCCCCTTCAAAAAAGAGGGTTCAAGAAAACAAAAACAAAAACAAAACCAACCAAAGTGAGCTCGGGCCTCTTCGTCACAGGCAGGTGCTTCGTGACAAGATGTTTCTCAGGTGGGGGCTGAGCCCCTCTGTCTTGGCCTCATTTCTGGGGCTCACACGGCCCCTCCCTAGGGCAGCAGACTGGAAGGGGGGTGGGGCTTCCGCAAGTGAGATCCTGCAGGGAGCTATTTAAAGCTGCCGGCAGCTCGCCCCTTCTGTTCACGGCTCTGCCGGGTGGGAGCTGCCATCGTCACGCACCCACCGGCGCCTCAGGAACACAGCAGCCCAGTGCACCCACACAGAGACACGTGGGGAGGGTCTCCAAGCATCTCTCCGCTGCCAGGGTCTCCTGCTACTTGTAGAACGGGGCTGGAAAACGGGAATGGACTCCGAACGGACTCTCGCCTCACCTCGTGTTTCCATTTACACCCCAGAAAAAAGAGGACTAAATATAGGCCACCCCTCCCCCCAATGGCCACAAGTGTAACCAATTAGCGACTTTTCAAGGTGTCAGTGGAGGCAGGGGGATCTGTGGCCCATGTGAGTCTGGCGGTGCTTCTTGAACTTGGGATGCTGTCTTAGACCTTAGGGGCTTGGGGGAGGAGCTGGAAAGCTGGCCCTGCCCAAGTTGTACACGTAAACTAGTGGTCTCCCTGGAATGTTCCATATCCTTTCACCCTTGGGTGCCTCCAGCACCCAAAGACCCAACCTGTGAGTTGCCTGTTCTGGTTTCCCAGCCAGCCCCACCTTGCAGATCCAGGTTCCTGACTTCTGCTGAGCCTCAGTTTTCAGCTCTTCGATGAGATGATAAAAATGTAAGCCTAGCCCAAGGGGGCTGTGGGGCTCAGTGAGTGTTACTGACATCAGCATCATTAGCATATGTTTAAAAGCTGGTCTCTGGTTCCCAAAACCAAGAGGTCATTGTGGCCCCTTCCTGATCCCCGTAGACAAAAAAAAAAAAAAATTGTGGAAATGGGAAACAGTGGGAAATCTGGTCTTCTGTGGACTGAATTATCATCAATGGCTGACCACACACATTGGCCCCTGGTCAAATGTAAGGAGTGTGTATCAATCACTTTGAAGATGAAAAGTGGACCCTGAAATACAGTCACCTGTGGGGGACAGATCATGGTGCTAAGGGGATCTGTAAGTGATATCCTACATCAAGAAAAGCCCTACCTGCTCAGAACTACACAGGTAGCCTGTATCCGAGCACTTGGGAGGCCAGCCAAGGCAGGAATTCCAGGTCCCTTTGGGTTATAGACATCACTATATAAACACAGTGGTCTCTAAAGGAGACCACTCAAACAAAACAACAGCCACAAGCTCCAGAGAGAGCAGGGAGGAAGTGGCCTGGCACTGCCAGGGGAAAGACCTGGTAAGAAGCACAACAGGGAGACATCTGAGCCGCACGCAGAGGGGGAGGCCCAAAGAGCTCAGCCACAGCCTCTCACACTCATGTACATCAACATCGTGGCCTACCTTCTTCTGACCCATCCCTTTCACCCGTCACCTTCACCACACACTATCCCATCTTTTATCCACAGAGTTCCTTTGCCCCTTTCGGGGGTCCCCTTCATCACACCTAAATATCCACTGCTCTGCATGCTTTCTTCCCGGGACTCCTAACAAATATCACATCCAGGGCTGCTTTGACCCCACCCACGTCCTCATGAGGCCACCTGGAGTTCTGGCCTGGCAGGCTGAGGTTCTCTGCCAAAGCCTAGGGCTCCGTCTCCATTCCCACTCACTCCTTCTTCTGGGTCCCCATCATCTCCCTTGCATCATTGTGTTCTGCAGCCAGACGCCTGGAAGCTGAATCAGAGCCACAGAACTAACATTTTGCACACACGTCTCTCCAGATGACAGGCAAGATGGGCCTTCTGCCCTCAGCCCACACACACCCGTGCTCAGGAAGCGCAGAGAGCCAGGGCTGCACCCCACATTGACGAAGAAGAGATCTGGGTGGAGGAGAGGCCCTTCTCTCTTCGGATAGCAGGCCCTGGCCTTTGCCCTTTGGTCTTTTTTTGTTCAAAGCTTGGGATTCAACTTTTAGAGAGCAAGGGAAAAAAATTCATGTAGGATGTAGCAAGACACAGGGTAGATTGGTGAGAGAGGCCACCGGGTTTATGTGCAGGGTGGGTCAGAGGCATGACAGGGAAACAGGGAAGGAGAAGCAAGCCTAGAGACCCAAGTGAGCTGGGTCATGAGCTGGATCAGAGATAAGGATCTGGAAAGACAGACAAAGAGAGGGACAAAGGGAGAAAAGTTGAGTCAGGAAGGAGATAAAAGAGACACTGAGCAGAATAGTGGCAAGTACCCGGATGAGGAGAAGCCATCATGAGCCCCACCAAACCCTGAAAATGCACAAGGCAAGAGAACCCAGAACTTCCTGAGAAGAATTCAGAAGGTTCTAGGGCCGTGCCTGGAGGGGAGACCAGAAACTCTTCTCAGAACTCTGGCAGGAGTTGCTGTTCCTGGAGCTAACAAAGACTGTTGGGTGACTTGGAAGTCACCTGAGTGACTTCTTCCAGTGACCTGGAAGAACCTGAGTCCAGGACTCCTGCTGTAGAGGACCAGATAGTGCACAGGAACACGGATGTGGAGACTGCCTCTCATCGCTAGCCAAGCATCCTTTAGCCTCAGAGTGTTGGCTATGACTGTAAGACCTGGACCATGGCTAGGAGGGTGGGCTAGTGGGCCAAGGGAAGCCCTGTCACTAGGTCACAGCAGGTGGAGGACACTTGAAGTGTAAATGGGACCAGCCTTTGCACTGTACACCGCCTCTTGTAGAGAAGGTCCCAGGTGTCAGCCCAGCAGCATGTGAGTGTCATTTTTTTGTTCATTCACATTCCCAATGATCACCATTGATTGAGCCTTACTATAAACCAGGGACTTGTGGCCATTATGTCCCTGTCCTTCGCACAAGGACTTGTAAGGCTGACACTGTTGTCCCTCTCTTCTTTGGGTGTGTGCAGGCTTGCGCATGTATGGTACTGATGACTGAGCCCACTATCTCACGAATGCTAGTGGACGCTGTGACCCCTTAAGCTGCGTTCTTAAGGTTTTTGAAACTTCTTGAGACATGGTCTCACTGAGTAGTCTGCTTTCATTTGTTTTCCCCTGCTTCAGTCTCTCAGGCAGCCAGGCCTTCACCACCAAGCCTAGTTCTGTTACCCAACCCCTTACCCATTTTATAGACGGGGGAACAGAGATGCGTGCCCACCAGGGAGCTTGTCTAGATCCCTTGGACTCTACCTTGCTGTGTGTGGGCCTCTGCTTTCCCAGCACCCCTCCGAAGCCCTATCCTTGCTTTAATATCTTGTGACTCAGCAGTTTTAATTTTCACTTGCCAACACACACCCGGGTGGACTCCAGAGATACATAAAGAGCACTGAAGGGGACTGGGAATTTGTCCTTCGTCTGGCTAAGGCCTTGCCACCCCAAGTGTCTTTTGTTTTTCTTCCACAGTATCTCAGATCACCTCTTTCTGGCTCAGCCACTGAGCGTGGGGATGATGTCATTGCTTTTATTTAAAGAAAGGGGCTGAGCCAGAAACAGGATGGGGGTCCTTATGGGAGCAGGAGCCAAGTACCTGGCCTTTTCTGTTCCCCAGCTGTGATCCCTGGAGCTGCTTTCATGAGACAGCCACATCCCCTGAGAAGCACCCTCGTGGGCCCTTCTCCTCTTAGGAACAGTGTGGGAGGGACTCACAGATTAGCAGGAAAACAGTAAAGCAGAGGTCTGTGAGGATGCTACCAGCTAGTGTGTGTGTTTAGGGCTCGGAGACCTTCAGATCATCATACAAGGGGGTTATCTATGCCCTCGGCATCCCAGACGAAGGTGACAAAGAGGAGAACCGATGAGAAACACGTCCCTGGACTCATTACGTCTCTGTTCTCTCTCTTGCATCCTCAAACAGTCAGCCTGCCCACCTGTTTCTCAGTGGAATACCAGAGAGGGGCATCTGTGAGGGAGGCAGAAAGAACCCCAAGTTCTAGGGGGTCCACTCAGCTTCCCTGTGCTCTCATATCTCATGATCTATTCACCCCAAGACTTCATAATACAGCCTCAAGCTCCTTAATACCTTGGCCCCGTTCCCTCCCGGAGGTCCTTTTTTGAGGGTGTGGCTCACTAAATACCTCATTTAAATAGAACATCACTCACAGGGTGGCACCGTTGATTATTTCTATAGGAGGCAGCCTGTCCAAGTCACACAGCTGGTGAGTGGCTGTTATGGTTGGGATCCCAAAATGCCTCCCAATGGTCACATGCTACAGACTTGGTTGTCAGCCTGTGGCACTGTGGAAAAGCAGAGAATGATCACTTCTCAGACTTTGGCTGAGATAGTGGTGACGGCGGTGAACTCTTTAGAAGGAAGGGTCTAATGGAAGGGAGTTTGATCATTCAGGGGCAACTCTTTGAAGGAAATAAATGGGACCCTGGGATAATAGAATCTCTTCCTTTTCTTCTTCTTTTTCCTCCCTCTCATTTCTTCTCACCAAGTTTTCCCACCATGGGGACCAAAGTAACAAGTGAAACCATAAGGGAAAATATTCTTTCTCATATGTTGACTGTGTCCGGTATTTTGCCACAGCAATGGAAAGCCAGCCGACACAATGGTAGAACCAAGCTGCTAACCCAAGTCTGTCCCATTCCGTGGCCATTGTCCTCTGGTTGGTGCTATTCTATAGGACTGTCTCCCAGATCCCTTCAGATCTGCCACAGCCTTCCTGTGTTCCCTGGCAAGGCCTCAATATTTATGGTACCCCAAATTCATATACTGAAGCAATCCTTAGTCTTAGGAGGTGTGGCCTTAGGAAGGTCCTTAGGTTCCTGAAGGTTCACAAATGAGACTAGCATCTTTCTAATCTAGATCTAGGAAAGTTCTTTGCCCCTTTCCCATGTGATACAGCCAGAAGCACTTCCTACAAGGAAGCAGGAAGCTGGGCCTCTTGCCATCCAATCTGCCAGTGTCTTGATCATAGAGTGTGAGAAATAAGTTTCTTTGATTTTAAAGTCACTCAATTTGGAGCATTTTTGTTAGAGCAGCCCAAGCAGACCCACTATTCCCAACAGCGGAAAGACTGAGTTTATAGAGAAACGTCAATTCTCTATCTCTGCAGCATGGTCCCAGCAAGTGGCCCCTGCCCGGGAACAGGGTCACTATTCCCTGTTTCCCCGTCAGTGCCGAGTCCCTCACCCCGGCAGCCTTCGGCAAGGCTGTGCCAAGAGCAGGCAGAGGTGCTTATTCTGTATTTTATTCAGCCACTAATTGCCTGCATTTAAAAGGCATCACTGTGTCACAGCCGTCCTCTGCTTCATGCCCTGATGCACGCTCGCTTCTGCATGAAGGAACACTCAAGAGGGGGAGCAGAGGGAGAGAGGGGCCCCAGTGTTCCCAACAGCAGCTTTAAAAGCCTGACCCCAGCTCTGAGGGCTGGAGGATGTCATGTCGTCGCCCTGAGAAGCAAGACAGGGCAGGCGGGGACTGGGGCCTCTGCAGAATGATGTTGAGAGGTCAGGGCCGTGGTAAGGGGCAGGAAGGGGGTGGATATTGTGCACCCATGTCCCTGTTCACCCCTGGGATGAGGCTCAGCTGATGGAGCATGCCCATCTAGGGCTCTGCTCCCTGGAGGATACTGCACAATGCAGCTGGTTGGGAAAGGCACAGCCCAGGCCCCAGACAGTTCTATCTGGTGAAGGCAGTAAAGAAGTGACCTTCGAACCCAGACTTTGCCTAAGACTAGGAGATGAAATTGAGGGTAATGGGGGTGGGATAGGAAGGTGAGCATTGATGGGCAGAAGGAGAGGACCCTGTCATCTTGCTTTGGGTTCTTCATCTGCTGAGGAAATACCTTGGTAGGTGATAAGAAAACTGGGTTCCCATCATCCCTCAATCACTCTCGGGCCCGATTCTGAATTACGTGAAGCATGACCTCGTACTCACAGCAGGTCGGCAATCCTGCTACAACCAGCCTTAGCCTCTCCTCATTTCTAACCCTATGTCCAAACTATGTCTGACTACCATTTGGGCTCTCAGCCTTAATCCCACCCATGATAGCAAAACCAAGATGGATTCTCCTTCAAACCCTATAGCCAACAGCAATAATAATCCCAACACTCTTTCCAGCCTCAGTTCCAATCTATGTGTAGATTTTTATATGTATGTATTTATACACACACATACACACACACACACACACACACACACACACACGTGTGTAAGGTTTTTATCATCTGGTAACTGAGTTCAGGGTCTTCTGCATACTGGAAGTGTGTCCTGCTGCAGAGGCACACCTCCAGTATCTCTATACATATTTAATCATTTTTTTTAAAGATTTATTTATTTATTTTTATGTATATGAGTGCTCTGTTTTCATGAATACCAGAAGACAGAATCAGACTCAATTACAGCACCATGTGGTTGCTGGAAGTTGAACGAACTCGGAATCTCTGGAAGAGCAGCCAGTGATCCTAACCTCTGAGTTATCTCTCCAGCCCCCACCTATTAATCTTAATCTATCTCTAACCATGCGCAGTCCTCATTTCTCATCTTATTTAATTCTTTCTCCGACCTCAGTTTGACCTTCTAACTCCAACAGCACCTCAAACCTCAGTGTTGCAGCCAGCATCTGGCTTTGTCCTTTGGCGACTGAACAAGGCTGATGCAGGTTTGAGGGTCCCCATGTAAAGTCAAGGCATCGGGGTGAACGTGTCCCGATGATGAGGATGCTCAGGTTCCCAGATCTTCATAGTCAATCCCAGGTCTCTCAGCATCTCAAGAACCAGGGCTCGGGCAAGAGGCATGTGACAGGTCTCCAGCTGGCAGGCCAGCACTGAGAGGCCATACTTCTCCTAAGAAATGGCAAGAAATCAGCGCTTGGCCAAGACATCGCACCGCCATGCTTCTTGCCTCTCAGTGGTTTATTTCCACATGGCAGAGGCTAAGCCTAATGGGCCATTGCTTCCAGCACAGCGGACAATCAGAGAATGCAGCTGCTGGAGTCTCAAGCAGGCCAGGCCCAGGGGCTCTGCCTCTGCTAAAAGGATGCTGTTGGCACTCATCAGGAGAGAAGGCCACTGTGATGCTTGGCATCCCATGGCTGGGGAGGGGGGTGGGGAAAAAAGAGTGACTTAGAGTGATCTGCCAAGCCTTGTGAAGCAGGGCAACTTCCTCTCTGGAGATGGTAAAGAAGTTGGCCCTGTTGGTGCCTGGAGTGCCAAGGAGCCACGGGGCTGAACTCAGCAAGCGCCGTGGCACAATGAAGTCTCCCGCAGAAAGCTTCAAACAGCTCTCGGCAAACAACTCTGCGCCCATGGCTCACCACTGTCCATCCGCAAGCCACCCGTGGACAAAGGCCACCTGCTGCCACTGCATGGGCTGACACTACTCCCTTAGTCTGCTGTCATCCTCCAGCCTCTCTCCCTGAGGAAGGTCTGTCTGTCTGCTCAGATGGAGAGCTGGCGGGCTGGGCTGCTCACCAATTCTGCATTCCCTGCCGGGCTCAGCACTCCAGTTGCTCACCAAAAGCTGACTGAATGGCTGCATTTTCTCCAGCTCTAGCTCCAGCTCCCAGCCACTTGTGCTTCCTGGGAGGTGGAGTGATGTCTTCTGCTCTACCCTGCAAACACCCATGCCTGGGTGCTAACCCTAGCTATAGCTATACCATTGCTGACTGTATGGCCTTGGGCACGGGGTCTTCAGTTCTCTCCGCTTCTGTTTTCTGTTCTATACAGTGAAGGCAGGTATGGTGGCTGTTCTCACAGAGATGCTGTAAGAATGCAATGAAGAAGCTCAGGAAGAGGGCACTAGATGGGCACAGCGGAGGCCTTGGGGTCCATTCCTAGTATTGGGAGTGTGCCAGACTCAACGGGGCAGGGCACACACACATGCAGACTGGGAGGATATGAAGTGGTGATCGCAGTGGCTCATGTGCAGAGGGACCTCAGGAACCATCAGCTATGATGACAGTCTAACTTCAAGACAGGTTTCAGGAGAAGAGGTCAACTTGGTCTCTCACCCTGGAGAGGCCCCAGCCTGTTATGTTCAGTCTCTCCTGACCCCGCCCACTCCCACCTGACTCCACCTCGTCTAAATCCCCCTCTGGCCTGCTTTCTCTTCATTCCACCAAACATCCCCCTTTACTTTATTTCTTCCCTGGGCCAAGAAATCAAATCATTTCTTCACTTACTCACTTGCCCTTTCATCTTGCAGACATTTATAAATGGGTTACTGTGGGCCAGGCTATGTTCAATGGGCTTATACATCTCTAACCTCACAGGCCTCCCGGCCCCAAAGAGAGGCGTGGGTGCTTCATCAGAGGGTTTGGAGGTTTGAAAGGTGGCTTCTTTGAAACAGCTTATGACATCTAAAGCATAGAGAAGAGCTGGCTGGCAAAATGTTCAGAAAGGGGGTGTAAATGGAGCATCCAGTACCCTTAAAGGCTTGTGGTGTTGACAGCCATACACATTTCAACCCTCAAGGGTGTCCTAAGTCAGGGGGTGTAGGCTGGAACCTTGACGTTCTTTAGAGCTCTTCCTTTGGGGTGGACCCTCTTCCACACACAGTCTCACTTCTCACCAGATGGTTGTCGTGAGCTAATGTCTTATCTGTTATGGGGAGGGACAGAGGGGAGATTTGAAAGTTTTCCCTGGGATGTGTGGGGTGGAGTGAGATGGAAGAGAAGGCTCTGGCCCTATAGAGCATCAAATGTAGCTACCACCCAGCACAACTGAAGCATGGTTTCTTTCCCACTCAAGCTTCATGAGGTTATAAGGTGACCCCCCACCCCCAGTTCCATTTCACAAACAACAAAACAGAGTCACTAGAATTTTTCAGTAAAGCGTAGCATGTGCCCTCTGACTGGCCTCCAGAACCAGCCCGGGGAGAGAGACATGAAGAAGTGGAGGCCACAGAACCTTCTTAGAGTGACCCTCTGGCCTCATGACCAGCCAGCATCCCAGACACAGATCCAGGCAGCAGACGTCTGCTGGAGACTAGAGAGACAAAGCCCCCATTCAGCATCCGATGGTCTGTGCACCGGGCTGCTCAGCTCCTTGCAAAGCATTTTCCCTTAATAGCCTCCCATTCAGCAGGCGGCTGCAGCCCACATCTGTGGAAACCAGGCCACGCAACTCCTCCTACCAGGCCAGTAAGGCTGCCACAGACACCATGGTCACCTTGTCACAAGCTGTTCCTTCTCCTAAGTCTCATCCTCTGTCATCCTTCTTGCTCCTTCCTGGCCTCTTACCTAGAGGGGGAGTCCAGGCCCGAGAACGCTTCCCCTTGGACCATCTTGTCTTCAAACTGTAACTGAAGAATGGAGAGAAGGAAGAGGAGACAGGGTTCTAGTTCTTCAACTACCACCAATTTGCTGTGTGATCTTGAGAAAGTCACTGCAGCTCTCTGGGCCTCCTGTTTTCTGAACTGTGGGTGGAGCGTGTGTGAGGCGGGTCATGTCAGTCACCAATTCAGATGACCAAGGTTTGAATGACATGAACAAGTTATGTGATCTTTGAAATACTCAGAACCTCTATTTTCTCATCTGTATAAATGGGTTGACCTACTCAATAGCTGTTAAGAGGATTAAAAGAGATAATTCATGAGATGCACTTAACTGGTGCCTGATCTTCCTCCTCATCCTCTTCCCTCTTCCTCTTCTTCCTTCTCCCTCTCCTCCTCCACATCCTCCCTCTCCTCTTCCTCCTCCTCATTCAAGCTTCTACTTGGTTGGTCCATGGCCATGGGTTATCTGTATTAGCAACATTCAAGTAGTTTTGTTGTGAATTTTTTCCAGGTACAACTTTTCAAGCAGAACCTGGACACTAGGAACATGTAAAAGGCAGGGGCGGGGAGGATTTGTCTGTCTCTGCTTAAAGCTCTGACCTGCAGTGGCCTTGCTGATTCTGAGCAGTAAATCACAGGCTTGGTTGAGTCTCAGACACTCTAGGGAGTATTGAAGACAGTCATAAGGCCATACCCCTTGATTCTCATTCAGGAAGTCTGTGGTGAGCCTAGAGTAGAATCATCCCAGGTATATTCTGTCTCTCTGTGTCTATGTCTGTGTCTGTGTCTATGTCTGTCTGTCTGTCTACCTGCCCCCCTCTCTGTGTATGCACACACACACACACACACACACACACACACACACACACACACATGCATCTGCAGGTCAGAGGTCAATGTGAGCATCTTTCCTAATTGTTGCTCTCTATTCTCTATTTTGAAGCAAGGTCTCACTGAATCTGGAGCCCATCATTTGCCTCGTCTGGCTGGCAAGCAAGCCCCAGGGCCTCCTTCCTATGGCTTTCTCTTAGGCTGAGAAACACCCCCGTATAGCTCACACAGGTGTCCATGGTCCCGTCCCCTCTCACTCCCAGCCTCCACCCTCTGCCTCCATCAAGGCTCCCTTCTGATTTTTTTTTTTTTTTGAGAGCTGGTCAAAAGGGGGCTCAGAGAAATGACCCTCTACTCCTCCAAGCCCAGCCTCAATCCCCACATCCTACACCTTCTTTCCAAGCCTGCCTCTTCTTCAGGTGATAATCTGCACCGATGCCAGGGAGTGTGCTGGGTGCCTTTTGGACATAGTCTTTTGGGAGCCTCACAGGACACATGACATAGGAGTTACCATAATCCCCACCTGACAGAGGAAGGCATGGAATCAGAGAGGTTATGTGCTGTGATCCGAATCACATGTGTTATAAATAGTCAACATGACACTCTACCTAAACACAAGTTCTTACCTGCTCTGCCAGTGTCTTCCTATCAGTACCCCTCAATGCCCAACACTGCTCTGTCAGCCTGCACAGGGTCCCAGGGACTAGGCAAAGCTTCAAGGAGCATGGCTTTGAGGCACTGCCTAGTGACACGGGCCAGCACCACCACAGTAGGAACTGACCTAACTGGAGCTCAAGAACCAATGTCCTGGGAGACCGTGGGTGAGCTGGTAAATGCAGCCACTCAGTCAGCCTATCTGCTAAGTGGTGCCTTCCATCCCACTGGGTGATAGGTTGGCCTACACTTACCATCCCCAGTCATCTTTCCATCTTCCTTCTGATACCAGGAGCTACCAGATGGTCCTTACTTGCCTCTTGGCTTATGAGTTGGCCAATTCCTTTCTACGAACTAGAGGCCTTTATTTGTGAACTTCCAGATCAAAGCTCTCTGACACAGGGTCAGTCAAAACAGACTTGACCACTGTCCCCAAATACCTTCTAATCGGGCCAGTGTTTGCCCAGCAGTCTCCCAGGTCATGAGGCTGAATAAGTCGCCCTTCCTGGCCTCACCTCATATCCCCCCCTACCCCCGGTTCCTGCTGCCCCTGTCCCTGCCCCCCCCCCTTTGTGACCTGTCTTGGTAATTTGGGAGGTGATTAACAGCAATCACGCTTGAGTTTGACATCCAGGCCCGGCCGCTAAATTGAGGCTCACAACGCCTCCTTGACATCCAATATGTTATATGCTTTTCCCCTTAATTAGGAGCTAAAGTGGATAAATATGAAGTTGCCATGGCAACAGCCTCCCGGGTTGGTGGAGGGATGCAGCTCAGTTTCTGTCGGCTGGCTGGCTGACATGTTGGCTGATGGACCATACCAGCTCCTGGGAAGGAGTAGGCAGGGGCCTGCCCCTGCTGCCTTCAAGCCTGCCCCCGGCCCAGGTCTGAGAAACCTTCTTCATCACTGCTCACTAGACTCCACAGAAAGCAGGGCGTGGTGGCCCATGCCTATCAATCCCTGCACCTGGGAGGCTGTGTCGTGAGGTAGACATCAGCCTGGTTGCATAGAGAGACCTTCTTTCAAAAACTACCAAGCAAGCAAGCAAGCAAAAAATAAAATGTTATACTTCATAGCCTTAGGGAGGACTCATGACTAGCCGGACCACAGGAATCGGTTGCTGTAACACTCACAAGGGGAATGGAGACATTGAAAGGAAAGCTTGCTTCCCAAGAAGTGAGAGGCCACCATGGTCTTAGCATTCAGATCTCTTAACTTTGAGGTCAGAGTCTTTAGTGGTTCTTAAATGTGTGTGTGTGTGTGTGTGTGTGTGTGTGTGTGTGTGTGTGTGTGTATCCCAGGTCACTTGGAGAATCTGCCCGGTTGTATGGATGTACAATATGGGCCTGAGAGTAGCTACACCATGGGGTTCAGACCCAGGGCTATCCTGAGTCTTCTTTTTAAATTTTTAAAGATTTGATTATTTATGATTATTATTTATTTTATATATGTGGGCATTTTGCCTGCATGTATCTCTGGGCACCGTGTGCATGCCCCTGGAACTGGAGCTAAAATGGTTGTTAGTGACTAGTTGAATGCTGGGAATTGAACTCAGGTTTTCCTCTGGGAAAGTTGTGGCTGCTCTTCACTGTTAAGCCATCTCTCCAACACTTTGAATCTGGTTTTGAAATCCCATGAGCCGATGGTTAATGGTTATCACATTTTCTCACTTAATCTCCCAACAAGGAAGGTGTGGTTTGTTTACAGATAGGAAAATTCCAGAGAGGTTTCTTCACCTCCTTGGTGTCCTATAGCTAGTAGGCAGAATAGTCAGGATTGGATCGACATCTTTCCTCAGACTGAAGACCAGGCTCCAACCACGGTACTCTACTGATATCTGAACTGTCTTTTCTGAACTCTGATTTTTTTGAATGTGACTGTGGCAGTCGTGGGTTTCCGCCAAGTTGTCCTTCTGCCTAGGGAAGTGGAGACACTGAAACACCTCCCTCTCTGTCCCCAACTCTGCTGCTGGGATGTTTGGAGGGGTCTATTGATTCAAGTCTCCTATTGAGGAAGAGCAAGCCCCAACACCCTCTAAAGTGTTTACACCTGCAGAAAAAAAGCAGGGGCTCCATTCAAAGAACCCACATAGAAATATCTCAGAGCTACCTAAGTCCTGTTTCCAGGAGACAAAAGTGGGTCTGAATCCTTCTCAACCATCTTCTCTGGCAGGACACCCAGCAAACAGGGCCTTGGGGTCAGGTGGGAAGGAGGCACTGCCTCCCAAGTTGGCAACCAAGAGCATATCCTTGACTCCAGACTCCATCAGGCCCCTGTATCTGGGTTGGCAGGTGGGAGGGAGCAATGTGCTGCCTCCCTTAGACTGTGTGGTACTCGGGGCTCCTCCTGTGCCCCCGCACCACATGGAGTGGGTGCTAGCAGCAGCCGCCGGGGCTGGTGGCTTGGCCCCCGAATTTCCTTTCCTTCCAGTTCCATCTAAAAATAGAGATGACAAGGACTCAGCAGCTCGTTTTGTCAGACAGTGTGTGTGTGTGTGGGGGGACACGCCTGTGCAGACACAGGCCCCCCATTCCTGGGCACGTGGCACCCAGCCCCCAGCCTCCCCCACACATGCCCCTGCTGCTCACAGCCTCCCTCTGCTGGGCCAGCTGTTGCTTAGAATCCAGTTCCTCAGAGAACATTTGTGAGAACACCCTGATAGGTCTCTGACTTGGGGAGAGGCAGAGGCAGGGCCATAGAATGCAGACAAACTCTAATCTCCTGGGTCATTTCTGTCTCTTCAGCAAGTCAAATAGGGCCTATGGGACAAGGCTGTTGGGTCAGGCACCTTCAGGATTGGAAAAAGGCCCAGAAACACAGGCAGGGACTGAGACCCAAGGGACCCTGAGGTCATGCACTCTGAGAGGTGATGCACTCCAAGGTACCTCATTGGTTTTACTCCCTTTTGCTTCCTAGCCTTCTCACGTTCTCTCTCAGGGACTAAGAAAACACACTGCCAGCCTAGTTTGGGTGTTCAGTCCCTGTGGGCAGTCCCCTCTTGGCAGAAAGGCCTAGTGGGGTCTACAGTTGGGAGAAGGCTGGATAAAACTAGAATCACACCCCGCCAACTCAAGATGTCTGGCTGAGCGTCTGCTCAGGGAGAATGCATCTTCTGGATGGCCCTTGCTTGAAACACACACAAATACTCACACACTCACACTCTCACATACACACTCACACACTTACATACTCTCTCTGTCACACACACTCACACACACTCACAGGAACACAAACACACATAAACACACATATTCACATGAACACACACACATACAGGAATACTCACACAAATACACATAAACATACGTATTCACATGAACACATATACACACTGGCACGAACACTCACGTGTACATGAATGAACATTCATAGATTCGCATGAAGACACACACAGAGCATGGATTTATTAGATCTTGTAAAGTCCTGGGGTGTTTGGAAAGCTGGGGATAAAAAACTAGAAAAACTAGGGAAGCCGGGCTGGGCAGCCGATGGGCCCCAAATGACGCTCCTGCCAAGATGCCTTGTTATTCAAAGGGAGGATTTGTTCCTGGGGCAAAGACCAGGCTATGGACTGTTTCTGACCCAGCCCTCCCTAATTTAGGCTTGGCATGCAAAACACTCTAACCACCTACAGGTTCAGTGTCTGATAGGAATAAAAAAAGGGGGGTGGGGTAAGAAATAGTTTGTGTTGTTCTAAGACAGGAGCAGCACAAGCTAGATGCTTGGAAATGCCCTCTGAATGAGTGCAGAGGATGAATGAATTGAATTGAATAAGTGACTGTGACCCAAGATAGGAAGGGGACCATGGAAGCAGAACCTAAGCTGTGACTCTTTTAGCCAACATTCATTCAGTCCTGGTTCTGTTTTTTTATTGGAGAAGCTGGGCAAAAGGAAGGAGCCCTCAGCCACCCCATAGTCTAAGCCCTGTCTGGCCCTAACCCGGCTTGCCCCATTGAATTTCATGGGACCCTTTGATTCTCCAGGACCCCCTACCTCAGAAAGTAGGTTGTAATGAACAATTCCATGGCTGACCGCCCTGCAGGGATCTCACCTGATACCCACAGCTTCTAGAACTCTCCCAGCCTTTCTCTTCCCTGCCCATTATGACTCATGCTCTTTCCTCCAATTTGTTAAAGACTTGTGAAGCTTTAGTGGCCTTCAGACAGTTGCCTGGTGAATGCTCTCCTGTGGTCCCCTCTCCAGGAGTTAGAGGGAAGAGTATGGGGATTCACCCAGTGTCTTTCTCCATGCCTTACAACCTCTGACATCCTTAGAAGGACAAATCTGGTCCGGGAGGCAGATTGTGTTTTCCAGCTCTGAGCAGAAAGACCAACCGAGAAGGGACTGCCACTCCCAGCAAGATTCAGGTCCAGACCTATAGCTGTGGCTCAGTTTGTAGTGAAATGACCTGAGCCCTCAAGCTATGGAGCCGGTTCAAGCAGACCTGAGGTGAATGGCATCAGAGATGCTGAAGTAATGCTGTCTGACTTCCACTCCCTGGGGATGCCCAGGAAAACCAGATGTCTGGCCAGTGAGATCACAGGAGTGATCTTTAAGTAAACACACAGGCGTTCACTTCCGTTTCCTCTAGTCTGCAAGCCTCCCGACTCACCCTCCCAACAGCTTGCTCGGCACCCAGCCCCTGCACCTCTTACATCCCTACAATTAACTGCCTTCTTATCTTACCCCTCCCCCAAGGACTTTCTCAGTCCTTTCCCCAGCCCCCTGCTATCTGCCCAGCTATAAACCAAAAAACCCTGAGCACCCGTGCCAATGAATAAGTAATAACCGCATTAGTTCCTGAGCACTCGCCGTGTGCCAGGCAATAACTAAATACTTCTTTATGTGCATTATCTCATTTACCCCTCACGGTGACTCGGAGATACAGCTTCTGGGCCGGGCTCTGAGGCGAAAATCAACTTCTCACTTGCCAGGTGACTACAGGAAAAAGAAATCACGTAACCCTTCAGACTTCCTGTTTCCTCACCGGCAAAAAATCTCCTTTTTGTAAAGGAGAGGATATGAAGAAAGTGTTAGGTGTTGAACTTGGTGGCATACATCTGTAATCTCAGCACTTAGGAGGCCGAGGCAGGAGGATCTCAGATTCTGGGCTAACCTGAGCTACACAGTAAGACCCTGTCTCAAAAGAAAACCCAAACAAACAAACAAGCACAAAGGTAGGGGTATAGTTAATGAGAGTGCTTGCCTGCCTAGTGTACATAAATAAGGTTTGAATCTCTGTATCTCCAAAAACTAACGTGCTTAGTACCGGGCCTCACAAATGTGGGCTGTTGTTATCTTCCCTTTAATATGAGGAAACTTGCCTAGTCTATGACTTCAATGCCAGTACTTGGGAGGCAGAGGCAGGCAGATCTCTGTGAGTTTGAGGCTAGCCTGGTCTACAGAGTGAGTTCCAGGACAGCTAAGGCTACACAGAGGAACCTTGCCTGGAAAAACCATGGATGGATGGATGGATGGATGGATGGATGGATGGATAGATAGATAAATAGATGGTTGGATGGCTAGATGGATGGATGAATAAAAAGAAGAAATTAGAACACTTAGCTATGTGTCGAAGCCACATAGGCTAGACTGTGGTAGTGCCAGGATTCTAACTTGGATCTCCTTAATCTAGGTAAAGGGCTACAGACTGGACCTGGTCCGATGTCTACCCTCCTCCCCACCTCCCCCTATTTCCAAGGATCCAGGCTCCTCTTCTCCTCACTTATGGAAAGGCAAATGTAACAGAAGGAACTGAAGTGAGTGATAACCAGCATCCCACAATGCTCTGGGAAGTCTATGCACATGTCCGCCTGCACCAACATCCCACAATGCTCTGGGAAGTCTATGCACATGTCTGCCTGCACCAGCATCCCACAATGCTCTGGGAAGTCTATGCACATGTCCGCCTGCCAGGCCTGGAGGAGTCTAGGGTTTAGTAATTCAATCTTCAGAGACAAACTCAGTTTTTGAGGAACAAGTCCACCACCCTCGAGAATGCTCAGCCTCGCTCATAGACAGTCACTGAAGACACACTCCACTCTGGTCCACTCACCCACCCACACCTCTCAGACATCTCCATCTTCAGCCTTGCTAGCTCCACAGTGTTTTACAGTCTCCCGGTTTCTGGCCCATTCTGAAGATTTATTCTTTCCTTACTTCCCCATCTCCCTACCTGTCCTTTCTCCCAGGCCCCAGACCCCAAGGCCACTTCTCCAAGTAATGATCTGCTTGTCCTTTGTGTCACTTTTCACCCATGGCCATCTCTCTCCCATAACACCGTGGTTTTCCCACTGATGGGCCCAGCTCAGGCCAGGCTCTGAGATTGGTACCTAGCACCTGGGGCTAGAATGAGAGAAAACTTGACATCCCAGATGCTAATTCTACTGCTAATTCTCAGTGAAGCCAAAGAGGAAGAAGGCTGTCTCCATACCATACTCCCAAGGGCTACCAGGTGCCCCCTCAATGTCCTACATGTTCAGGTTAAATGCAGTTTTCTTGGTCTTTGACCTCAGCCCACAAGGTCAGTCCCGCCCAGTCTCCATACTCTGCTCTCCCTGTACCTAGAAGCAGGAACCTGTTCCCTATAGCCCTGAGGTTCTCTTGATCCTAAGACCTCATAAGGGGCCAAGTAGTCCCCTATCTCTATCCACACCTGGAGCTTTGTGCTTAGAGCAAGATCCTCAAGGGAGCTGGTGTCAGCTTGCCCTCCCTTCCCCTGCTTCCTCTGTTGGTTCCAGCAATACTCTCCCTACCCACTCACCAAGGGACTTGGCATGTCCAGGGTTCCATCTTCAATTCCAGCTTCTAGGTTAGCCTTTGGGTAGTATCTATAGGAGAGAGGTTGTGGTGGGCAGTGGTCTGGGAAGAAAAGGGCATCTTCATTCTCTGCCATGCCCCATGGCCAGTATCTGTAGATGCCTCTTTAAGCTCTGGGCTATCTGTATTTCCCAGGAGTCAGCTCACTGTTTACCTTCACTCCGGCCCTCTGGGCTTGCACAATCAGCTCCATCCTTCCCCTCCCCCAAAGGATCAAATAATTATAAAACAGCAAGTGCACAAGATTAAGGCTCCTGCATGGTTGGCAAGTGTTCCTCAAGTCAGTCTGTACAGCAGCCCCACTGCAGGGCGGTTGCTCGGCTCCACTCTCCAGGCAAGAAAATGATCTCAGAGGCATCAATTTCCTGGCTCACCCAACAGTGAGGGTCTGAGGCAGGAGTCTGATATTATAACCCAGCCCCTTCCCATCAGGCACTTAGCTCTAAAGACATGATGGTGGGGGCCAGGGTGTGGGAGCACACTCCCGTAACCCCAGCACTCAGGAGTTTGAGGTAGGAAGATTTTAAATTCAAGGTTAGCCTGGGCTACAGAGACCGTGTCTCAAAACAGCAACCCCTAGAGACTATTAATAGTTAAAAGCAAGTGTGTAGGAGAGGGGGTTCAAGGCAGGAAGGCACTGTCATATGGAGTAGCAGGAGAAGGGAAATGGGGGGTGGGAGAGTGTTGGGAGCCACAGCAGATTCCAAAAAGTGGGGTGAGGAGGGCGCAGTGTGAATGGGGATGGGATGAGCCAAGGGGAGAGTGTGAGAGGGTGTGGGAGGGGGGAGGGGGAGCCAATGAGGGGGAAAAGTAGAGGTGGGAAGCTGGTCAGGTCAGTCTTGGGGGAGGGGGAGAGGCGTGAGTGCAGAAGCAGCCTGAGGAGGAGGAGGAGAGGGAGGAGGGGGTGGACTGAGGGAGTGGCTGAAGAGAAAGTGAGAAGGGTTTTAAAAGGTGTGAGGATGGCTGCAGGTCCCCCCTCCCCCCCACCCCACCCCCCACCCCAGGAGCCTGATGACCCTGGTGGGAAGGAGAGAAAGAAGGACGATGGACAGGCTTGAGGTTTCTGTCCCTGCCTATGTCCCCAGTTGCTGCAGCCCCCACTAGATCTGGCCATACTGCTAGGCTCCATTTCAGGGATGGGTGGAAATTTCCATTTTAGCAAAATCCATTTGTAAAGCCCTAGAGCTTTGAGCCTCGTTCTGTTCTGCTTGCCTGGCTCTGACTGTCTGGCACTGGCCTCTCCAGTTAGCTCTGCTTTCTACCCCAGATCTCCTCTGTTCTCTTTCCTGAGAAGGCAGCAAGCACAGTTAGTCCAGAATCTGGTCTCCCGAAGATGCTATTCCAACCCCACCTTGATAGCCTGTAGAGGACCCATCCCTGCAGAATATCCTGATCTCCTGGGAGATTGATAACTGTCTTGTCCTCAGCTGGGGTGCCTGTTGACACAGCTGACACCCCCACCCCATTTCCCAGAGATGAATGGAACATAAAGAGGCCTTGTAGATCCAACCTGTTCAGACCTTCTCATTCAACAGATGGGTTAGTAGCGGTCCAGACGGTCATGCCCAGGGTTCGTGACTTGCTGCTGGCCACATTGCCATCATCTTTAGATCCTGCCCCGGAGCAGACTTGTGCCTTCCATGGATGGTTTTGCTCCCATGCACCTCAGTTTGTTCATCTTCCAGGCGGGCTCAGGGCCTTTCCCTCCCATCGGTGTGACCACAGAGGGTTGAAAGCATCAGGGTGCAGCAAAATGGGGGAGACCTTAAGTCCATACTGGAGGCAAGATGACACGAGTTTTAGAGCCTGGCAGTTGGTGTCCATGACCTTTGTCTTGCTCCGCAGACTCCCAAGAGCCACAAGGTAGGGATGGCACAGACGTGGATCAAGGTCCTGCACGGGGAGATGAGTTGTCTCCTGGCATAGAAAGGAAGGAGAAAGACTGGGCAAGTCTAGCAGGAATAACCGCTCTGGCTGCTGAATGGCAGGTACGTTCTCAGGGTCTAAATCAAAGGCCTGAATGATAGACAGACTAAGCTCCCCTATGCAGGTTCAGGGGCCAGGTCTGCTGTGCTCACTTGTTTTCTGTCACACTTCTGACACCGGGTACACCCTTTGGGCCCTGGAACAACTAGAGCCAGCTCAGATCTTAATAGCTGTAGCTGGTCCAAGGAAGGTCTTAGGGCCACCTGACTCCACTTGATCTTTGCCCAAGTCCCACATCCTAGGCCCACACTCTAGGGCCTGCCCTGGCACCCACTGTACCCGCCTTGTCTCTAACACATGCCCCAGCGCTGCCTCCAGCTGCTGCCCTCCTCCCCAGCCCCCACAGGAATCCCAGGCCCCATCTGCTCCACTTCCCTGCATTTCCCCTGAACATCTGGACTGCTCCTGAAATCTGGCTTCTGGTTTTGTCCAGAGGGAGCTGCTGGGGAAGAGGAAGCTCCTGGGTCCCATTAGTTCTGAGCTAGGGCCAGGGAAGGCCCTGGCTGACCTCCCGCTTCCAGTCTGTAGCTGCCAGAATGAACAAACCTAAGAGACCATGGTCCCTATTGCCTACTCCTCCTACTTTTGAGCACTCCCTCAGATTTGGGGCAGTGTGCACAACATTGCCTCCATAGACTCCCCAACACCCACCCATGAGGTCATAGTGTTCTCCATGCCAGGATTTGCTGGTATGTTTAGCATCCTAGTAAGGGCTGCACTCCTTAACTGCATAGCCCAGGGTAAAGAGGTGTGTGTGTGTGTGTGTGTTACGTGGAGGTATATGTGGGGGTGATTAAAAGCCTTTGGTCCAGAGCAACATTTCTGTATCTCAGTTTAGAAAACACATCCCAATAGGAACAAGCTGGAACGACCTTCACTCACACCCTTCCTTTTGACAACCTCCTCTATTCTGCTCCACCCAGACTGAGCCTTACTCTCTAAGGCAGTCCTGCATTTGAACTGATTTTGCTTAGGGAGAGGAGGGCGCCGGCCTTGCAGGACACTCTCCATGGTCCTGAATCCCGGGCTGGCGCAGAAAGGTTTCTTCTAGCAGCAGAGATCAAGAAGGACACAGGACTACAGAAAGAAAGGGGACAATGCGGGACAGTGTGAAAAGTGAGATTTTGGTCGTTCTGAGAAAGATAAATCCCCAGTCCCCCACACCCTCCAGTTCCTCCCTCTCCCTGCTGTCTCTGTCACTCTCTACATGCCACTTTCCAATTTCTCCTCTCATACTGCTTCCGGTCCGTGAATGTCCTGGAGTGTTCGAGACTTGTTCCCAAAGTGTCTCGTCTGTGCCAAAAAACAGAAGAGCCCTTCCTCTGCTTAGCCTCGCACAAGTGCAACCAGTGGCCCCAGCCGCAGTCTCCGGGGATGCCTACCACTCTGCGGGGAGCAAAGGATTTACAGACCACCCCACCGGGAGCCCCTGGACCGCTGTTGGAAGGAAAGAGAGGAGGAAACAGAATAGAAGAGTGGAAAGCGGTTTCCCGCTCGGTTATGGCTGTTATTATTTATTTATTCATGTATTTTTTATTAAAGAGGGATGTCGGCCTAATGAGCAAAGAGCCCAGCGGGCTCCTAGTGGGTGGAGCTGGGGTAATGGGGCACAAACCACACACGCTGTGTCCGGAGGCCCCTCTCCAGAGCTAGGATCCCTCGGAGGCAAGTGCTCCTCCACTGCCTGCAAAGCCCTTCCTCGCCTCTGCGGGTGCCCGAGCGCCCTTAGCACGGGCGTCCCTGTGTCGGCGCTGGCAGGCGTTGCTCCCCCCCCCCCCAAGCGGCTTCAGCTCCCAGCGCGGGACAGGCGTCCCACACCCGCAGTCCACACACTAACCGCCTCCTCCTTGGCTCCTCCAAGCAATAACTCAGCCCCTATCCTCAATGTAGGTGCCAACCAGAATCATACCCAGCCTCAGTTTCAGCGGACAGCCCAGAGCAAGTTTAGGAATATAAAGTTCAGCTTTCAATTCAGGGCAGTCCTCAGCCATAACATAATTCTGCTGCAGCTTGATTTTAATTTTGAAGTTTTATCTGGGAAGCTGCTTCAGACCAAACCGAAACCCAGCTCTTGAGATAGGCCTAGCCTTAATCTCAGTCTGTATTTGAGGAATAGCTTCAGTCCCAACTTCGGGCCCAGAGTTTTACCGTGCCCAAGGAAGCCAATGTAAAAAGTTGTTGGGAGTTGGGGGAATTGGAAGTTGTTTTTATAATCCTAACACTGGGGAGACTGAGATGGGAAAATGGTGATTTCCAGACTAGCCTGAGCTATAGTCAGACTGTTTCCGAAATGAAAAAGAAGGTAAATGGAGTTAGCTGGGGGGGAGTGGGTTTTGTTTCTTTGAATGCAGACCACTAGGCCCTCTGTCACTAGTAGAGTTGCCTCCTGCTTATTGTAAGGACATGGCTAAGAGACACATCCCGGTGGCTTGGGGAGAGGAAGGTGGCTCTGGGGACCTTTACCCATATAAACACAGCCCATGTGATTTCTTCCAACAAATATCAGCAGAGTCCTGCATGTGCCAGGACTTGGGGGGTGGAGCCCCCTGGGGAAGGAGTGGGGAGAAGCATCCCCAATAAGCCAGCTGCAGCTAATGGTGGCTGGGGGCGGGGTGTGTGTGTGTGTGTGTGTGTGTGTGTGTGTGTGTGTGTGTTAGAAAAACACAGACATCTTAGTGCCATCTAACTGCCCAGCATGCACTGCGCCAAAGCCTGCATTCCTCAACCTTATCTCATTGCACCATGACAGCACCAGTAACACACTGTTACTGTTTCCATTTTGTTTATTAAATAGCATTTTATTATAGAAGCAATGCATGCACAGTCTGGAAGTGTGATGAATAAAGAGAGAAAAGACACAAAAGTTAAAAACTGGTCGTATTCCCGTCACCACAGCACCACATCTCCGCTGCCCCTCTCTTTAGCTTCTGAAGTAAAGTCTTGCCAGGTAGCACTGGCTGGTCTAGTACCCACTCTGTAGCTCAGTCTGGCCTCAGACTTGTGGCAATCCTCCTGCCTCTGCCTTCTAAGGTCTGGATAGATAGGTGTGTACCACCATGCCCAGCTAGTCTTGATCTTTTTTTTAATGTAAGTCTTTTTTTTTTTTGGTCAAAATGTGATCAAGGGGCTGGAGAAATGGCTTAATAGTTAAGAGCACTGGTTGATCTCCCAGAGGACCCTGGTTCAATAACTAGCACCCAAATGGACGCTCACATTGACCGTAACTCCAGTTCTAGGGGATTTAACATCCTCTTCTGGTCTCCACTGGCACTGCATGCATGTGGTGCACAGATACACATGCAGGCAAAATGTCATACTCACAAAATGGAAAAAAGGACATGGCGTGGTAGCACATGCCTTTAATTCCAGTGATTGGGAGTAGAAGCAGGTGAATCTCTGATTTCCAGGCCAGCCTGGTCTACAGAGTGAGTTCCAGGACAGCCAGGCTTACACAGAGAAATCTTGTTATGAAAAAAACCAAACCAATGCTGGGCATGGTGGCGCACGCCTTTAATCCCAGCACTCGGGAGGCAGAGGCAGGCAGATTTCTGAGTTCGAGGACAGCCTGGTCTACAGAGTGAGTTCCAGGACAGCCAGGGCTATACAGAGAAACCCTGTCTCGAAAAAAAACCAAAAAAAAAAAAAACCCAAACCAAACCACCCCCCAACACACACACGAAGCAAAAGAGTGATCAATGTGTATGTGAAAGGTGTGTGTCCTGCTATTCCACCCCCTTCATTTCAGTAAATATCTTTTCTTTTAATGCACGCCTATGTACATGTTTCGCCAACTGACCACCCTCCCAATCCTTTCTCTTGGGTTGCCAGAGTCCAGTATGGGGACCACACCTGGTCATCCTGTGCAGCATATTGCTTAGCATGGTGATGGAGTCCTTTTTTTTTTGGCTATTGATCCATTAGAATCAGCCTTCCTATATACATCCCTTCTCCCAGCTATCTAGTTACTTCTTTGTGCTATTATTCATATGACACTCCCCCAGCATTTTCAAATTAGAACTGTGATCTGAAGGCTGAAGCAATTCAAAGTAAACCTTTGGAACACACGTGAAGCAATGCTGATACATCATGTTGCATCATAGCAGAAGGCAGGTGGCACCTTATTTTCTCGCCATTAGACATGCTTAGGCAGACAGCATGGTGGCTGCAGTCTTATCCTTACCTCCTAGAAAGCAATGTTGTGGGTTCTTTTGGTACTGAACACACATTTCTGTCATCAGAAATTCACTTAATGGTTATTAACACCAATCCATAAACCTTGACTGGTTACTTTTGTATTTATTTATTTTATTTTATTATTATTATTATTATTATTATTATTTTTTTTTTTTTGGTTTTTCGAGACAGGGTTTCTCTGTGTAGCCCTGGCTGTCCTGGAACTCACTTTGTAGACCAGGCTGGCCTCGAACTCAGAAATCCGCCTGCCTCTGCCTCCCGAGTGCTGGGATTAAAGGCGTGCGCCACCACGCCCGGCCTTATTTAAGAGTCATTATTTTTTATACACGTGCTTGCCAGTGTGTGTGTGTGTGTGTGTATGTGTGTGTGTGTGTGTGTGTGTGTGTGTGTGTGCGCACTCGCATGGAACTGCAGAGGCTAGAAGAGGGGATGAAATCCCCTAAAGCCGGAGTTACAGTCAGTTGTGAGTTACCTGACATGGGTGCTGGGAACCATATTTGGGTCCTCTGCAAGAGCAGCACTCTTACCTCCCAAGCCCTTCCCCCAGCTCCCGTTTTTCTCTTTAAAGGGGCAAAACCTTGAGACTCAAGTGGGAAGCCTATCTCACAAAATCAGCATGCTTGGGAACTGAGTAGAAAGCTGGTTTTCTTCTTTCCCTCCGTCCTGAGCAGATGCACACTAGGTGCCTGACACACATTCAGATGCAGAAGCTCCTGCCAGAGAGACGGTCCTCTCTCTGTATGGATGGAGCCCATCTAAGGGGAGAGAGGCTCTTGGTGAGGTTCAGCCTGCTTCCTGGTTGAGAGCCGCAGCCACTAATGATAGAGGCTGGCAAAGGAGCTCAGCGTGTTCCATGGCAGCCCACACTAAGAGATTTAAAACATTATCCTCTCTAATTCTCTGCACAACCCTGCCTGGTCTGCAGCATCACTAACCTTCAGGACTGAGAAAGATGGTGTTCTGAAAGGTGAAGTACTTGCCTAAAGCCACACAGCTAGTGAGCTCTAGAGCCAGGATTAGCTCTGCTGACTCCAAACTCCAGTCACTTTGTCATCAGTCTGACCCGACTTTCAAATCAGCTTCCTAACTAGCCTGAGATGAAACCAGTGAATGAGCCTTGACTCTGCCTCCTAATATGAACCGATCCACCTAGCCATGGTTTTTTTGTTTGTTTCTGTGTTTTTAAAGATTTATTTATTTTATGCATATAAATACACTGTCGTTTCTCTTCAGAGACACCAGAAGAGGGCATTGGATCCCATTACAGACGTTTGTGAGCCACCATGTGGTTGCTGGGAATTGAACTCAGGACCTCTGGAAGAGGGGTGAGCGCTCTTAACCCCAGAGCCATCTGTCCAGCCCCTCACCTAGCCATGTTTTAACTAGACCCAATCTCGCTTAGTTCCCAAGATCAAGCGGGTTCAAGCCTTAGACTGGGCTGGTTCTGATGTGGTCCAGAGCTCTGTTAGCCCCCCTCCCCGTTAGCATCAACATGAGCATCACAGAATACTCCTAGTTCACTGTGATGACCTCTACCTACCCAGGACCCTCTCCAGTGTATGACATTGCCCGAATCTGGCTCGTGTCCTCCAGCCTCTACACCTGTTGATCCTCCACACTGCGCCCCTCCCCAGGGCCCTATACTCCAACTGAACCTCACACTTGGATAACAGCACACAGGTGATGTAGCATTTTTCTTTTCTCACCATTGTGAGAGCTCACAGCTCTACTCTGAAGGAAGCAAGGAGTGCGAGTTCCATCCTACAGAGACAGATGTTGAGGTTTGGCAAGCAACGGGCTGAGCCCACACCTGCCTCAGCCTTGCCCCATCAGCATTTTAAGACAGCTCGGAGCCTCCTGGGGAGCTTCAGCACTGGATGGAGGGGGCGGAGCCTCCTGGGGAGCTTCAGCACTGGATGGAGGGGGCGGAGCCTCCTGGGGAGCTTCAGCACTGGATGGAGGGGGCGGAGCCTCCTGGGGAGCTTCAGCACTGGATGGAGGGGGCGGAGCCTCCTGGGGAGCTTCAGCACTGGGTGGAGGGGGCAGGGCCTCCTGGGGAGCTTCAGCACTGGGTGGAGGGGGCGGGGCCTCCTGGGGAGTTTCAGCACTGGATGGAGGGTGTGGGGCCTCCTGGGGAGCTTCAGCACTGGGTGGAGGGGGCAGGGCCTCCTGGGGAGCTTCAGCACTGGGTGGAGGGGGCGGAGAAAAGGTAAAGTTTGTTCCAGAGGGGTCTGGGTCTGGGTCTGGAGCAAAGGCTTCAGGGTCAGAATTACATCCTCCAGCCCTGTCAGAGAGCAGGTCTATGAAATGTCACCAGCACTGAGGGTGTCTTGAGAAATGTCAACAAATGCTGATTTGAGTCCCTTGGCAGAGGGAGGAGCCAGCATTTCTCTGTAGCCTCTGGGCACATCACCCTGTTCCAACTGCAGAAGAGAGAGAAACCAAAGAGCCTTGGGGACTTTCCCAGAAATGTCCAACATTTAGCGGATTTTATAGCTAGGGGGAACTGAGACCCAGAACTCACAGAGCACGGTAGCCATTCTTCTCACCAGAAGCATCAAGGACCACCACCCTCCACTCTCATTCCTGCTCCCTAGTGTCTCTGGTCTCTTTAACACCCTAGACTCTACTCTGCATTATCTTCCCCCAGCCCTGGAACCCTAGGCCCCCTGAGTCCCCGGAGCAACAGGACTTGAGGAGGTCATTCAGTGCTATGGGCCCAGCATGTAGAAGAGGCAGTAAGAGAACACCCACAGCCCCGGGCCCTGCTCTCCTCAACCCTTTGCAGAGCTCACATCTGCACTGCAGAGGTGACATCACAGCCTCCAAGAGCTCTGGAAATGCGCATTCCCTTCCGGTTGTAAGGCTGAAGCCCTTTCCTCTCCCAGTAGGAATACCTTAATTCTTCATCCTTCCCCCTAGCCAGAAGCCTTAGGGTTTCTATTGCTGTGACAAAGAAATCAACGTGACCAAAAAGCAAACTGGGGAGGAAAGGGTTTATTTAGCTTATTGTACCACATCACTGTTCATCATTGAAAGGAAGTCAGGACAGGCACTCAAGCAGGGCTGGGACCTGGAGGCAGGAGCTGACACAGAGGCCCTGGAGGGGTGCTGCTTACTGGCTTGTTTACTCCTTGTGCCTTTGCTCAGCCTGTTTTTTTTAATAGAGCCCAGGACCACAACCCAGGGATGGATGGCCCTACCCACAATGGGCCAGGCCCGCCCACGCTGATCACTAGTTAAGAAAATGTCTTACAGCTGGATCTTGTGGAGGCGGTTTTCTCAATTGAGGTGTTTCCCACTCAGGTGATTCTGGCTTGGGTCAAGCCTACCAGCACACCACATAAGGCTGTTTCCTGGCTCAGTCTTGCTCAAGCCCCACCCATTCACATCCTCTCCTGTTGGGTGAGACCCTTCCGCAAGGTCCTAGAGTGCCTGGGTCCTCCTCTCTTCTGGCCCTCTCACCAGAATCTAGCGACTGGGGGCCTTTCTCTCTGTGCCCGGAAGGGAAGCACCTGGATCATCCCTATCCTTATGTCCCACACCTGCCACACCACAGGTGCATAGCTGATAGTCATTGAGCAAAAAGTAAAAGTAAATTGATGTTTCAAATCAGGACAGCCAGCCACTGCACCTAGCCATCTGTACTTCTGCCTCAAAGCACTTGAAGGTAATCTTTAAACCGGAAGCTTCCAGAGAGTAGGGACCATGTCTCTGAGTCATTTCTTGGTGACTAACCCAGCATCCCACCCAAGAAGCCACCTAATAACTCTTTCTATTTTTATTTTTTATTTTTTTAAGAGAATAGGTCAAGGAGCAAATGAATGCATATGTAAATGAATGAATGACCTAGACCAGCAAGGATTTCAAAGCAAGCAAACAAAACCCAACAATCCTCTTATTACAATGAGGAAATAAGGTTTAGGAAGGACGGTAACCTAGAACGGGCTTCCTGGATGTTACTTGGTCGAATTAGAACCCTCCTGCTCAGGAAGCTCAGAGCAACTGAGCAGGGAGCAGCCGTAGGGGCTGCATGGAAGGCTGCATGAGCAAGGCTCAGGCGGAGGCCTGGGCAGATGGAGCCTCTGCCCAGAAGGAAAGTCTTGCCTGGAATTACTCTGCCTCCAGGTGGAGAAGCACAAAAGCCTAATTGGTTTTCTCAGCTCCTGGAGCTTAGTTCATAAATCATGGCTCCATTGAAGATACAGGCACCTTGTCTCTGGAGACTTGGGTGTGACTTGATGCAAACTCCGAGTGACAGGAAGAGGCTTGCAGCCTCCATGTGCAGGTGCCTTTTCCACCCCTGCCCAGAATAGAACACACTAGTCTCTTGACAGGGTCCACTAGTCAGCTCCTGTGCATGGTTCGGTACTCCATGCTCAAGTGCCCAGGGCCCCAAGGGGGAGGCTGGTAAAGGAGGGGTCCAGGAATGCAGAGTGTGAGTGTGGCAAAGTCCCAAAAAGCCTTCCTTCTCTGCATTCAATCCCACTCACCGTTTATTGAGTGCCTATCTTGTGCCAGATACTGTGCTGGGCTCTGGGGATCCTGGGATGGCTCAGATGCAGGGGAGAAAGAAGGGGAGAGGCAGCTACTGAGACAATCATCACAACATGGGTGATAAGTGCTTTCCAGGGAACTACAAAGTGCTCTGGGAGCTCAGAGCAGCGGGGGCCATTCATTCTTCCCCTGCTGGAAGAGTTTGGGAAACTGCGTGGGGTAGGAGGGGGTGTTGGCTGGGTCTGGTGGGCTTGGAGGTAGGGGGATGGAGGAATGGACACCCCATGCAGAGAGGAGCATGTTCAAAGACAGGGGGTGAAGGAGAAAACCTTGATATGGTATAGCAGATGGGGAGGCAGGAGCATCGCTGGACAGCAAGCTGCAGGCCAGAATCAGAAAAGCCATGAATGATCGTCAGGAGAGCAGCTGGACCCAGTCCAGCCGTGGGCAGAGGGGAGCCATTGAAGAATTTTAAGCAGGGGTATGCGTGGTTGCAGGGCCAGATTTGTGTTTTAGAAAGCCGCCTCTGGGGAGAGAGAATGGACTAGAACTGTGGCGGGCAGGCAGAGAGAAGGGGATGCATCCTAGCGACACTTTGGAGGAAAGATGGCCAGGGCTTTTCCCTCCTAAGTAACGCTTCTGCACTCTCTTGCCTTTCCACTCAGGCTGAGTTCCCCTGGGGAGGAGGGCTGCATCCTTCTTCCTCTGGTCGGCTAAGGGTTTCTGCATTCATAGAGCTGAACCTACAAGGTCTGACTGACAAGAACGGCTCCAACGGCTCAGAGTCCTGCTGTGAGCCTGAGCTAGTGACTTCTCTCTACTCAGTCCACAAGCGCCATAGAGTGGTAAGCTTAGCCTAGGCCTCTGGGGAAGGCCCAGAAGATCCTCCCTCCCTCTTCCTCCTTCCCTCTCCCTCTTCTTCCCTCTCCTCCCTCCCTCCTCCCTGGAGCCCAAGCTTTCTTGCTGGGAGCTCTCAGAGCCAGCAGAGCTGTGGATGAAATGGTTCGGTGGCTCCAGCCCAGCTGCTGTCATGGCAACCAGGCTGCATGCCAGACTCACAGCCAGGAAGGAGCCCAGTTACCTGCTCCAGAACTACATTTCCCAGCATACAAAGCACCTGCAAGACAGAAAGAAACTTACCCTCTGCCTGGGTCCAGCCTAGAAGGTTCATGGAGGAACACAGTGTAGAACAGCCCCCCAACCCCAGCCACCCACCCTTCCCCCCACCTCTGCGCGCAAAAGCAGGGAGTGCCTCTGTGTCTGAGGGAGGCCTGGAAGCCCTTCCTCTTTGTTGAGTCAACTGCCTGACATCCCAGAAGGAAGCCAATGACTACGGAAAAGAGCAAAGGTTAGGGATAGATACTCTTCCTGATTTTGTCACCTATATCCATGGTGTAGATTTAAAGCATTCTCTCACACAGTCTTCAATACCCTCCATCTTTGTCTGGACTTGAGAGACCAAGTCTGAATGGTTACAACGCGTAGCTAATTGGCCTGTTTGTCTCTCCTCAAGTCCCTTCCTCCTTCTTCCACAGAAGGCCGAATGACCTTTTCAGAATGCAATTCCATCTTATCACTGCTGAGGGAGTCCACCCCTTGCTGTTTAAACTCTTCAGTGTTTAAATCTTTGGCTTCCCGATGAGGAAACAAATTGCTTAGTGCAGTTGACAAGGCCCTACATGGTGGTCTGACCTCTGCCTGCTTCCAGTCTCCTTCATTGACCCCACACAGTCAGCAGTCATGTCCTGTCTGATGCAGAGCCTTTTCTCATGATACTACCTCTCTCCAGAACACTTTTCTTCTGCCTTTGCCCCAGATAGACTTCCCTACCTCAGAGTAATACCATCTTCTAAGGATATTCTCTTCTAAGGAAGCCCAGCTTACTTGACCAGTGAGAAGGAAGTGAGAGGGATTTTATGCATTTTGGGTCCTGTTAGCCCATTTTTTTTCCCAAGACAGGGTTTCTCTGTGTAGCCCTGGCTGTCCTGGAACTCACTTTGTAGATCAGGCTGGCCTCCAACTCAGAAATCCGCCTGTCTCTGCCTCCCAAGTGCTGGGATTAAAGGCATGCGCCACCACGTTTGTACCTGTGACACCTTTCCATTAATGTATACAATCATTTGACACAAGTGCGAGATAGGCTCTGTGAAGGGAGATTACCTTTCAGCCTGCCAATGCATCCTCAGGGCCTTGAGCATGGAGTTTAAGAACCATTCCTCGGGGGCTGGTGAGATGGCTCAGCAGGTAAGAGCACCCAACTGCTCTTCCGAAGGTGATAAGTTCAAATCCCAGCAACCACATGGTGGCTCACAACCATCCGTAACAAGATCTGGCTCCCTCTTCTGGAGTGTCTGAAGACAGCTACAGTGTACTTACATATAATAAATAAAATAAATCTAAAAAAAAAAAAAGAACCATTCCTCAAAACAAATTTGCCTAAGCCTTAGTCTTGCTGTCTCAGAGCCTGCAATATAGCTTGGCCTGTGGGTAGTAGTACCAGAGACCTCTCAGTGGGCAAGACTCAGATGAAATCTTTCCTATCATGAGGCTTTTAATCCATGGAAGAAGACTGATACCAAATACATCTTTAGTAAGAGTGTTCAGTGTGGCAACAGCAAAAGATACAGATCCAGAGATCTGGGAAGGTCCGTGAAGACTAAATAGTAGGAGGAACACAGTGTAGGATACCCTACCCCTTCTAAAGCAGGGAGTATTGCAAACAGAGCAATGGAGGCCTCTGAGGCACCCAGAACATGCATTATTCGAAGTATTAAATAAGGCCAAGGCTGCTGGGGTGTGGGCTGGGTGGGAGGTGATGGTAGCCCAATCATGCCCCTGGTTTTTCTGGGCAGTAATGGGATGGGTACATATTTTTTTTTTCAATCCGCTGGACCCTTGGCTTCCCTCTCACTTCCACAAACCCCACCCAGACCCCCCCACTTTCTCAGTCTAGGATGAAGCACAGAATGGACATACTCAGGCTGCACCATGGCTCAGGCAAACAGCTCTTTATTCTTGAGCACCTACACTGTGCTGAGTGTCTAGTGAGGACCCTGACTGTGTCTGGTATGATGGGGTTGTCGTGTGTGTGTGTGTGTGTGTGTGTGTGTGTGTGTGTGTGTGTGCTTTAGAGGCTGATATGCTGGTATACTAGCCAATCAGTAGTGGAGCACAGATTGCTGACATTTGGGGGGTGGGTTCTGAAAAAGAAGGGAGTCTAGCCTGGGGTATGGAGTGGGTGCACAGCTTGCCTGGGAAATGAGACATGGCTGACCAGCTCTGGAGCTTCAGCTGCCCTGGAGCAAGACGGGGCCCTGCTTATTCTTGAGTTTGTTGCTGTCCTCCTCTTCCTCACAAGTCTTGGGGAGGTAGAAGAACTGCCACTGTACAGCTAACTTTATCTCTGACCCCTATATGGCTGACTTTATCCCTGAATGCCTACTCACAAGGGTCTCCAAGTTTCTAAAATCAACTGAACCCTGGCTAGACATAATGGGCCTTAGCTTCCCTATCCACTGCAAGGATTCTCACCGCTAGTCCTCCAAAACACACATACACAGACAGACAGACAGACAGACAGACACACACACACACACACACTTACTTTTCTCCACTAGGGCTGGGGCCAGGAGCCTCTAGCTGACCTGTTTCCCACAAAACCACTTTAGAATTAAGTTGATTGTATAGAGTAATTCAGGCTTCTAGGGAACTCAGGGACACTTTTAGCACAGGTCACATATTAAGAAGCTTTGTCCTACAGGATGCCTAATTTTGTCTAAAGAAATCCTGGAGCATTCCCTCACCAGAAATGTTTCTTTAAATCTAGCCAGTGGTGGCGACCTAAGAGACATAACCCCAAGCTGGGCAGTCTTCTATTTGCCTGCAAATCTGTGCCAGGATGCCAAGCTGGCCCCTGCCCCTTTGCCGTTCCTTTTCAAATCTCTATATATTGCATAAGCACTCCCCAAGAACCTAGTGTGTGCTGAAACTCTGGGAAGAACATGGCCGCAATGGCCTCTGCTCTCACATGGATCTTATGTACCATAGAAGCGAATAAATGAGCAAGGCCACAGTGGTATGCATGCTGAAGACAATAAAGCCATCCTCTGATCCAAAATGCTTGGGGACCTGCTTAACGCAGCTTCAGGAAAGCAAAAGAGGCTGTCTTGGTTCCTGTGGTTCTAAGGAAGATTCTGGAAATAAAAGAGAAAACCAGTCCTCTCCCTTACCACTGCTTTTTTGCCTACTTGTGTCTCTGGCTCAGCTTGCGTCTCTGTTCCAACTCCCTCTTCTTCTCAGTCTCCTCTCCTTTGCTGGTTCCCCCTCCCTCCCACTCCCATCCCCTGCCTGCCTGCCTGCCTGCCTCCTCACTGCTCCCCCCAGAGGAGCTGAAGAAACCAGATCTCTCTTCTTCTCTGGCCAGCTAGCAGTAATTGAGCTGTGGGCTTGCTTAGCAGTTGGGCCTGCGAGAGAAAGGCTAGCAGAGGCGAGTAGGGAGGTCAGGGGGAGGCCTGAGGTACCGGAGAGCCGGAGGGGCAATGTGGGGAGGGACCTGGCGAGCTCCAGGGCACCCAGAGGGGCTGGAGGTGGCCGCTGAGCCAGGTAATCTAATCAGGGGGTAAGTCATAAAGATCACTCACTCCGTGCCCAGGACCAGCCTAGGAAATCACATTAATTTGAAGAGGGTGTAAAATCCACGGAGAATTCCCCTCTCCCCACCACACACATGAAGATAAACTGTCTTCAGCTTCCAATATGATCTTACAACAGCTTGTCAGTGACAAAACAGCCTCAAATCCTCCCATTTATCAAACGGCCAATCCTGTTAGCAGCTTAAAAGAGACATAATTACCTGCGGCCTTTTGTGTGATGCTTTAAACCAACGCTGCTTCCTTCTTTCCTGGCAGCGGTCCAGAACATGAGCTCAGAATTCATCCCCCGAGATGAGGAGGTCTTCGGAGATGTTGACGGTAGAGGTCAGACGTGTGGGGTTGAGGCAGAGTAGGATGAAGGTTAGCACCACTGACAGGATCTTGGGTACAGACAGGGAGGAGGCACCAAGCCCGGTGTCCTGGAGTCCAGCTGGGGCAGAGTGTGTGTGTGTGTGTGTGTGTGTGTGTGTGTGTGTGTGTGATTTAGGAGGGCTATGTTCCAGCTGCTTCTACTACAGAGAAGATAATAGAGGCCTAGGTCCATGATGCACCAGTGCTGACTGTGGGGACAGAAGACAGGTAAATAAATGGGCCTAGAGATGGAGAATCTGGGTGGAGTTGCTACTCTCTGGCAGAGCTAGGAGTCCTCACAGTAGCTGACAACAGTCTTTGTGTCTTTTGTGACTTCAGAATCTGCCTTGCAGCCACCAGGAAGAAGAATGGTGTCCCCTAGCTAAGGCTCACTGTGGAGTGCTTGCTCTGGGCCAGACCCAGGTTCATACTAATTAAGATGTCATCAGGTGCTGGCACACTCCTTTAATCCCAGCACTCAGGGTGCAGAGGCAGGTGGATCTCTGTGAGCTCCAAGGCCAGCCTGGTCTACGGAGCGAGTTGTAGGACAGCCAGGGCTACACAGAGAGACTCTGTCTTGAACCCAGCTACCACCTCCCGCAAAAACACAAAAAAAGACAGTATGCCATACTGTATGACGACAGTTTCCCCATTTTATAGATAAGGACATTGGGTGAGCAAAATGTTTCAGTCAGTGAGAAGGTGTCCAAATCTATCATCTATAACCTGAGCCACCTCCAAGGCAGGCTCTGCTATAGAGACAGCTCATTCCTGTGACTCTGGGATGGTCTCTCACCTGCTCTACATGTCCTTCTGTCCCTTAGGGAGCCCATCTGAGGCCAACTGCCCTCCCATTAGAGGGGTGTGAGGACCACACACAGGGACTTTCCTATTAAGAGGACATGACTCCTTGGAAACCCGGTCATTCCTATGTGCGGTCCACAGCCCTTCCCTCTCCCCTGCTCCTGGTCCCTGCTCATACTGGGGAGCCACACTGCACCATCCTGCTCCACCCTGCCTGTAGGTCACTGCTAAACCCCGCCTTGCTTCCTACTTTCCAAAGATTTTCTCCATTTTCCAGGAAGCTCAAGCAAGTCCTCTCCTGGGAAGAAACCATCAGAGCTCATTTGGAAGCCAGATAAAGAGGCAGACAGTGAGACAGACAGCAAGAGACAGACGAGAGACAGGCTGAGAATGGATTTTGAAGTGCCGTTGAGCCAATGATTGTGGTCAAATCCTGTTGAGAGACAAGGTGTCAGTATTTTGCAGAGTTCTCTCGGGCTAGCCTTGCCTCCGTACCTCTGCCCCTCTGCTTCCCTGGGCTGCCTCCCCCAACTGGCACCCTACCCCCACCCCACCCCACCCTGCCTCAGGGCATTCATCACTTGGACTAGTGATTTATCAAAGGCTCTGACAGTCCCTGTTTGGCAAAAATCGATCTGTGAAGAATGGGACCAACCAAGGGCCCCCTCTTCTCCCAATCTCCCCACCATCAATCTGCCCCAAAGGAGCTGTACAGCTCAACATCAGCAGTGTCCCCAAGCCGGGGCAGGGCTCTGTAGTCTTCACTGATCATAAGGAGGAGGAGGAGGGCAGAAGAGAGCAAGAAGAGCGGGAGAGAGAGGGGCGGGCAGAGATTAGTGCCTTCTCCTAGATGTTTATTTTGTTGTTTTTAAGTGAGAAAGTCCCAGCTCTATTAAATGCAATCAATACTTGGCCCAAGAGAAGCTTCCCCTTCTCTAAGACATTTGAAATCTGGTCAAATCATTTTGCCCTGATACAAAGTAATTTATCAATTTCAGAAGCCTTCTAATCAGTGGAGGCTGTGGAGTCCCCATTCCTGCCTGCCATCTTTTACTGTAGCACAGACACACACACAAACACACACACACACACACACACACAAATACATACCACACACACCACATACATACCACCACAATACACTACCCATCACACCACACACACACACACACACACACACACACACACACCACAACACACATACACCCACATCATATCACACACACATATACACACAACACAACACACATACACTTACCACACTACACACACCATATACACACATATATACACACACCACCACACACATACACATACCATACTACACATAACTCACACACATATCAATCTCTCTGTCCCTGTCTCTCTCCCACACTCCTGTGTTCTCTTTCTATCCTCTCTTCCCTCCCTCCCTCCCTGCCCATTCCCAGCAACTGCAGAATGACTTCTCTTTCCTTCAGTAGGTCCTCCGGACCCAGTATCCTCCTTGTATCTCTAGCCCGGCCTGTATGCCCCCACCCTGCAGGCCTGACAGTCAACCCTGGGGCTCTAGGAGGACTGAAAGTACAGTCACAGGCACAGCACTTTCTTCTTTTCCTGGTGGCTATCAGCTGGGAGTGGGCGTGTCTTGTTCTTAGAGCACAGAACTGAGGCTAGGAGACTACATGGGACCTCTGGACCTCCAAACTTGCCCCTTAGGACCTTGCCCGTGTCTCCAAGGAGCAAGCGAGACTGACTGGCTGAAGTGGAGCTGATGAATCTGCCTGAATCTGGGATGATGTCACAATATTTTCCTGCCTGCAAAGCTGCTATTTTTTGCCCTTGAGACAGGTTGTGTCTAAAGGGAAATTGTGACAGAAGCAAAATCACCTTGCTCCTCACCCTCCCATTCCCAGAAGAGTGGCCTCAGCCTTTGCAATGCTATTCGATTGGATTCTCGGCAGGTCCTTTGTGACTGCCAGCTGTAGTGGCCAGATAGGCCACTGACCTTTGGGGAAAGGCCACCCACTGAATAGCTGATTCAAACGGTCTCACAATTGTCCCTGCATTCTCTTGCCTCAGAGGTGACAGAGGGAAGTGACTCAGCTGGCCAGAAGTCACCACAAGGTAACTCATCTGCGCTCTCAGAGACCTTTACCCACAGAGCAGTAAATCTAGAAGCCTGACTTCGGCCTTCTAGGCTCCTCTACCAGACATGGGCGTTCCATGTCTTCCATGTGAGTGGGTGGAGCTCTCCACGGGTCCCCGCTGCTCATTTTGTGCCTCCACTTCCCATCTCCATCACAGGTCATCTGGGAACAGAACCACAAACTCTGAATATCTCTGAAGCCCTCAAAGCTCCTTGCCCAGAGCTCTCTTCAAAGTAATGTTTAATTAGAGTGAACACGACATCCTATGGTTTATGAGGTGTTTTAATATTAACTGTCTAATTTAATTCCACAATGATGCTGGGGATACATGTTATCCTACTTTTATAGCAAGGGAATTCAAGGTTCATAGAGGTGAAGTCATTTGTCCCAAGTCACACACAAAGCAAATACAAAGCTAGGTTCTCTCAATCCAGATCTGAGATCTCTTCACTGTTGTTATTCGTTCTATAGATAGGCATTGAGCATCTTCCTCATGCCGGGCTCTCAGTTTTCTTCATGGCGACTTAAAACTGGATGATTTTACACTGTCACATGCTTTCTTTCTGGAGTGTTGTCTGTGGGTGGTTGGTTGGTTGGTTTTGAGACTGCGTCTCACTCTGTAGCCCAGGCAGACCTAAAACTCATTGCACCCTCTCTGCCTTGACCTGCTAAGTGCCGGGATAGCAAGTGCGAGCCTTAGAGCTGCACTTGACATGTTTTTTTTTCCTATATATTGGGAACTAGAGGTGCAACAATTGCCTAAAGATAGTACAGTAAATAAGAGATGGAGGTGGATTTAACCCAGATCTCTTGATCTCAAATCAGAGGCTTTTCCCATTACAACATAAATAGCGATGTCCAGGAAGGGCCTGGAAAATGCTGAGCACCGGCCTATTTAATCTCCGTAAAACCCGCTTCCTTTTTAGAAGTGAAGAAACCAAAACTTTGAAAAGTTCAGTGTCCGATGCCACACCAGGATTTGAACTCCTGTCTCTGGCTCCAGAATTAGAGCTCGGCTGTTGTGGCTTACTGATGCTATCAGAAACAGTCCAACCACCAGCCTATCGAACTGGACATGTGGCCAGTGTGGAGCAGACACAGCTCATGGCACAGCAGGAAGAGAAGCTGTAAATGATGGCTGGCATCCCAGAGCAGCGGCCAGCCGCTGGCCCACACTGTCCCTCACAAGCCCTGATAACTCTATGGGATCCCCACATAATCCCATGACAATATCTCCCCCCATTTGAAGGATATGGAGACCAAAGCTCAGAGAGATCAGCAAGTTGTCCCTGGATACACAACATGTCAAAGAACTCTCCGTGTCAAGTCACTGCTGCCTCTCTGGATTCTTGGACCACCTCCAGTACCAGCAGGCTGCTGAGTGGGGAGCACCACCTCCCGGGGAGTTGGGAAGAGGGTTGGCATCTGTCACTGAGGAACACTGCAGGTGCCAGAGGGCCCCCATACTCAGGAGAGACATGCAAATCCAGGGTAAACTGCTGGGAGACGATTTGAACTGGGAGTCACTGAAGAAGTGGATGGAACAGGAGCTGACTTAGGGGATACCCCAGGGCTTGGAGCCTTCATTTCCACTCTTGTCCAGCTATGGACTTCCCACCCTTCCTCTGGGAATCCCCCCCCCCAAAAAAAGAATGTAGCACCATTTTGGCCCAGGACTTGCCCTGATTGCTTCCCACATTGATGGATGAATGTGGTTCTCCAAATTGGAAAAATAACTAATGTGCAGCTCTCAGACCCTGCTGCCTATGGGTGGAGGGGGCTCTTCTGGGTTAACCCAAGACCTGGGAGAAATCACTCCCCGGCATGCCAACCCAAAGAGGCAGCGGGAGAGGCTCCCAGCCCGGTGGGGGTGGATTTCGATTTCCTACAGGGTTTCTCCGTGTCACCTCTCATCACCATAATATTTACATCAAATGCAAAAGGCCTCCTCGGAATAGAACCCTGAGGTTGTAAATGCCAAATCTAAGAATGTCAGCAAATGCAAAAGATCAGGTTCCTTGAGCAGCAGCCTACCCCTCCTCCAGGCAATGCCTACTGCAACCCTGCGGGCAGGCAAAGCAGGCTCTAGAGTTTCTCTCAACCTCACCCCAAACCTGGAAAGGCTGGGGGACACCCAGGGGCCCCAAGTGCACTCTGATTTGGCAACACCAGGCAACTTAATCCCTTCCACCTGACTTCATGCAGCAGCTGAGGAAATATGTCCACATATAGTCTTCATTCAGCAAGGGAGGCCAGGCTACCTCACAGACAGACAGCTCAGCTGCCCAGTGATAGGAGGCTGCCGCATCCTCTGAGTTTTCTCCACACTGTCGTGTCCCTCTTGGAGCCCCTGAAGCTTTTCAGAGACCATTCGCTTATCAAACATTTATTGAGCACTTATTAAGCGTCAGGCCCTGGGAATACCACGGTGAACAAACAAGGGTTCTTCCCTGAAGGAACTTCTGTTCTAGCCACAAGACAGCGGATGATTAAGGTGAGAAATAAATAATTTTAATTGCTGTGAAGAAAATAAATTGGGATGAAAGGAGGGTGACCACTGGTGCTCAGGAAGTGAAGGAAGGGCTCTCTGAGGAGGTGGCACTTGGCCTGAAACATGAGAAGCTGCCCCGTGGAGATTTGGAGGAAAAGTGCTCAAAGCAACGGTGTAGTGAGGGCAAAAGCTCTGAGAGGAGAGGGAGTTGTGTGCGCTCAAGATCTGAAAGGAGGTCACCAGCCTTGTGGTGTGGGTGCTAGAGCAGGCAGGACCCAGGCTAGGGAGGGGTGCATGGACTTGCTGAGCATGGAGAGGAAAAAGGATTCTTCTTAGTGACACTGGGAAGCTGTGTGCGCAGGGAATGATGCTATTCAAATTATAGTTTAATTTTTTTGCTAAGATTAAGAAAAAAATGTGGTGCAAGATTGGCATTGTAGCCTTTCCGTTGTATAAGCTTTGTTATATTAAACTTCAGTTCCCTTAGGAACTCGTTTTTGGGGCTTGGAAAGATGGCTCAGGGGTTAAGAATGCTTGCTGAGGGCTGGTGAGATGGCTCAGCGGGTAAGAGCACCCGACTGCTCTTCCGAAGGTCCCAAGTTCAAATCCCAGCAACCACATGGTGGCTCACAATCATCCGTAATGAGATCTGATGCCCTCTTCTGGAGTGTCTGAAGACAGCTACAGTGTACTTACATATAATAAATAAATCTTAAAAAAAAAAAAAAAAGAATGCTTGCTGAACTAGAGAACCTAGTTCAGTTGCCAGCCTCATGGGCAGGTGGCTCACCACTGCCTGTAGCTCCAACTGCCTCTCTGAGTTCCACGAGCAACAGCACACATGGTGCACACATTTTAAAGAAAAACATTTTATTTATTTTAAATAAATTTAAATAAATAGATAGATAGATAGATAGATAATTTGTTTATTTAAATAAAAATATTTTAAATAAAAATAAGTCTTTATTTTAAAAAAGCTCTCGGGGTGTCAAGTGGGTAAATGAGTTTGTTTGTATAGGGGGCGTAGGTCAGACCCTGGCACCAGCTGGTACATAGATAATATCTCAGTTTGTCCCATCCTCTTTTTTTTCTTCTAGGTTCCAGCCTCGGTTCTACCTCTCCCTAGCTGCCATATCACCCACTAGGGACATCTCCAGACCCAGCTGAGATCCTACAGCAGAGTAATGGTGGGCCTTCATCTACTGACATCAGGACTGGCTAAGGTGACGCCAGGATTCCCTTCACCCACAACCCCTGGTATCTCATGTGCTACTCTCTCGAGAGCAAAGCGTCAGAGCCTAGACTGGAAGGTTCAAGGGACTGCCTGCTGCCTGCTGTGTGAACACATCTGCACTCACACACACTATCCATGGCATTGGCTGGTGCATGGTGGTGGGCCTCACGGGCAGGGTGAAGGCTGTCATTCATAGAGGTCGCACTTCTCTACGCTCATGGGCATTCTTCTCTAAATCCTTTGTATATGACCCTTGTCCCAAGAAGTTGCTAGGGAAGGGTTGGGAAAACAAGCATGAAATAACTGAAGGAAGAAAACGAGGAGGTGGGGCTGAGAACAAGCAGGGTGTCCCCATTTTTTCCTCCTGGGTCAGACTCACACTGCAGCCAGTTCCAAAGCTGGAGGAGGTGGTAGCTGTCCCTAGGGAAGAATCTGTCACCCAGCTGCCTGGGTATCCACATGACTGGCCTCTCGGAGCAGGATGCCTTTTCTGCATCCCTCCCTGCTCAGGACGACATAGAAAGGATGTGATAAGGTTGATTAATTGCTTTTAAGAAGTTCTTTGGGAGGAAGGGAGCCACGGGGTCTCAGGGAAGGGGGGCAGAGGGGCATCTCTGCCGTGGTGGCAGTGAAGTCTTCCTGGCTGTAATGGGGACGCAAAGGGCAGGGCTGTGGCAGCAGCAGGCACAGGAAAGCGGCAGACAGCAGCGAGAAATGACATAGGAGAGGATTCAGGGAATAACTGCAGGAGTGCCCCTGCTTCCAGACTGCTTCCCAAAGGAACAATAGCGTTTGGTTATCCAGGGGTGGCAAGTGGTAAGGTCCAGAATGCTTGGCCTAGTGCAAAGAAATAGAGCAAAGAAATGCACCCCCAGCATGAGCGACTCCCACCCCAAGCTGTTCTTCTTCCTTTGGAGACCTGAGCCCCAGAAGAACCTCTTTCCTCATTTTTGGGGACCCTACTTCTACTTACTTAGGAGGGACTCTTCTCTTTCACACCCAGTTTCTTAAGAGCTCCTATAATCCAAATGAAGCCCCGTCTATGTCCTGAAATTTAACTGTATCTTTCCTTGGCCTCAGCCTCTCCACCCCATGCAGAGACATGGCCTGGGACCACGGGCTGGAAACGGGCTGACATGCTTGGCGCCCCAAGGAACCCAAGGGTACTGGCCAAGGTCCTGAAAAGTCCTAGCTCTTCCCTCGCAGCCCTGTGTGCAATCTCATCCCACCTGACTTGTCCATCCCAGCTTCAAATTCAAGGCTTGCTCCTGCCTGAAACCATCTCAGTCTTAGGGTTTGTCAAAGCCAGGAGAGCCACTCTCCCTCCCCCCCCCCCCGAAGCAGCGGCCTCCATGCCTCTCTTCCTGTCCTTACCACAGGCTCTGTCTGTTCTATCAGCCCCATCAAGGACAGCCCCCTGCAATCTGACCATGGCAGCAGCTGGCAGGGCCCGAGGCTGCACTTGACATCCTGATCTAACCATATTCTCAGAGAGGAAGCAGGTTGAAAGTTCCGCATGCTTGCACACACCTGCACATACCATGCACACACTCAAGCTCCCAATGTCAGCCTGGAGCACAGAAGTGGTTCTTAGATTCAATAAACATCTCTGGTTGTAATGTCTCCAGTAAACACACACACACACACACACACACACACACACACACACACACCCTTCTATGAGGGATGGGGTTGTGTTGGTCCTTCCCCTAGTTCCTGCCCTCAGCTGTCATCTTCCCCCAGAGGTTGGGGCTCCTCTAAGAAGTGATTCTCAGGCAGGTGGGGATTTGACTGAATCAAAGAATGCTTTTTTAAACTCAGCTATTCTTAAAGATGTATTTTATGTTTTAATTATCTGTACCGTGTGTGTGTGTGTGTGTGTGTGTGTGTGTGTGTGTGTGTGTGCACATGTGTGTTCGCACGTGCCCCAAAAGCCCAGAAAAGGGTGTCATATCTCCCTGGAGCTGAAGCTACAGGCAACTTGAGATGCCTGATGTAGGTGCTAGGAGCAATGCTCAGATCCTCTGCAAGAGCAGTATACACTTTTAACCACAGAGATACCTCACTGGCTTTACATAAACTGAATTTTGAGGACTCTTCAGGAACTCTACTCTGTGGCTGGGCCAAGGTAGAAGTGGGACATAGCCATATTTAAGGTTACGACTAGTTGTCGATCTCAAGAATCAAGCACTTTCTTCTTTAGAAAAAAAAAGGAAGAAATAGGTTTCTTTTTATTTTGTTTTAAATCTATGTGAATGTGTACGAACCTGCATAAGTACATGTGCATATACACATAGAGAAGCCTGAGGAGATAAGAAGAAGGCATTGGATCCTCTGGAGCTGAAATTGAAGGCTGTTGTGAGCACATATGAAATGCTGAGAACTAAACCTTGGTCCTCTGCAAGACCATCATGCGCTAACTGTTGGGCCATCTTTCCAGCCCAAGAACTCTGTCTCTCGAGGGCCTCTTGGCAACCAGTACAATCCAGGTTTGTCTGTCCTGTCTTGTGTTCTTGAACCAGGACAAGTAGGCCCTGGCTCGTGACGAGTGTCTCTCATTGTGCACTCTAGTCAGGTGTATTCACAGTGTGCACTAAGAATGTAAACAGAGAAACAGGGCCATCCCTGATCAAGTCTTCCTGTGGCTGCTTTAAATTCAGTACACAGACATGTAGACTATCTACATTCATGCCCTAACATACAAGTCACACATGCAGGTCAAGCCATACACCAATCATGCAGAAGCATACTAAACCAGAAATCATAAAAGCAGAGTAGAATTCCAGGAATTGCGGGCATGGTTATGCATTCATATAATCACAAAACCACGTAACACATGCACACAAATATGCATACTCTAACACGTAACTCTCCTTCCCCGTCTCCGAGGGAAACTTCCTGATCCGCCGAGCTTTCTCTTGCTCTCTGAAGTATTCTCTCCCTCCTCCATGCCCCTCTGCAGTTGGCTCTTTGTGACAGAATCACTCTTTCTCCTTGCTTCACCCAGTGGGTTTCTAGTGAGCCTCTGGATTCATTTTTGAAGACTGGCATAACAAGTTACCATGACCAGGTAATTTATTCGCTGACAGTTCTAGAGGCCAGAACCCCGATGCTGTGTGAGCAGGATAAATTCCTTTCTGAGGCCTCGGAGAAAAGGTCTGTTCCATGCTCCTGAAAAGTCTCGGGAAAGTTCTAGCTCCTGAAGTGCACAGGGCAAGGCAGGGATCGATCCCCGGAGGCCCATGGCCTTCGGGAGTTTCTGGAGACTGCAGTGTCGAGTGTCTTCAGGTGGTGGACTACCAGTCCTGTCTTGCTTCTCTGGTCATGTGGTGTTCTTGCCACTCTGTGTCTGTGACAAAATGTCTTTCCAGAAGGACACTGCTTGCTGGATTGGGATAGTCCCTTATCTAGCATGACTTCTTCTTAAGTTGATGGTATTTGTAAAGGTCTAACTTCTAAATAAGGTCACAGTTACAGGTGTGAGGAGTCAGGACTTGAACATGACTTTGGCGGGGGGGGGGGGGGGGGGGGGTTCAATCTCTAACAGACTCCAAGTCTTCGTCAAGTTTTCCTTTCTTCACTGCCCCTTCCCTCATCTGTCTCCCTAGACTGACTAAGCTGTGCCCCTGCCCTGTTCTCTCTAATCATGGAACTTCATTGCTTTATCTTGGTGGAAGCTGATATTTTTTTAGACAGGATTTTGGTATGTAGCTCAGGCTAGCCTCAGATTCATGATCCTCCTTATTCTAGCTCCCTAGGGATGAAATTATAGACACATGTTGCCCTTGTTGTTTCTGCTCCTGTCATGGTCTCTTTCCTAGCTCTGGGGTGGGACAGCCTGTGTTACAGTTAATGTATTCTTCATATCTGGCGAATCACATTATATAGGGACATGGTACAAGTATGTGAACCATTTTAATGTACATGGGCACACATACCCTATGTCTATGTCAGACATGTATATCATACATACACATGGACACAAGTAAACTTATATATATGCGCATGTCAGTCCATGAACACAGTCTAAAGCAGTAGTTCTCAACCTTCCTAATGTTCTGAGCCTACAGTTCCTCATGTTGTGGTGACTCCAAAAATAAAAATATTTCATTGCTACTTCATAAATTTGCTACTGTTATCAGTCGTAATGTAAATACCTGATATGAGACTCTATGGGGGGTTGAGACCAACAGGTTGAGAACCATTGGTCTAGCGCTCTACAAGAGTTCAGTAATGGCTGAGCTTCAAGAATGCACAGCCCTTCACTAAGTGCGCTAGGAGAGACAAAGAGGGGTCACCATCGGTCTCCTGTCCTCAAGAGGCTGATGAGCCAGCTGAAAAACAAGATTGATATATGACAGGAGATCTTTACAGTACAGTTTTAGTCTGCAAGCCACAAGGGCCGGAGGCTGGAACTCTTGCTGGCTAGAGCAGTCAGGATTGCCAAAGAAAAGGATGAATACCATTCACCTTCCTATGTCCTCAGACTATGGGGACATGTTCAAAGCTCGAGCACCTTGCAGAAGGGTAGGGATATGCCCTACCTGGCATATGACTGGTCCCATGAACTGAACTGACCCATTGTTTTTCAGACTTTCCCAGGGAGTGATAGGTGACAAGCTGGCAAAAAGCCTTTGTGATACCTTTGTTGGCAAAGCACTCTGTCAGCTTCCAATGACAAAGAAATGGCTAAAGGATGGGAAGAAAGCCCCATAGATCCTGCCTATCCCCAATGTGATGCTTAAGAGAACATCACAAGTTCCCTTAAGACGGGCTTCAAGGAACCCAGATCTCTGTTACTGCAGCTTTCTGCTCTCAGAACCCTGGCAGTGGCTGTGCTCAGCCGAGGCTCTGGGGACATTGGCAGCAGCAGGTGTGTGCTTGTGCACAAGTATGCGTGCGTGTGTGTGTGTGTGTGTGTGTGTGTGTGTGTGTGTGTGTGTGTGTATGTTCTAACAGTCATGCCCATGAACTGTTCTATGACCCCAGAGCTCCAAGGCAGGCAGATTTCCACTCAAACCTTCGTCTGCTCTTTTCTCACTGGTTTCTCAGGCAAGTACTTAACCCTGCCAACTTTCCGTTTCCTCCCCTGGGATAATTGTAGTGCTGTCCATAAAGGATACGCAGTGTGGGTGACTCTAGCCAACAAGCAGGCTCTGTATGTGACAGTCTCAGTTCTCTAGTTCCAAATGCTTTCATATTTCTGGCTGAAGCACACCCGGAGCCCAGGCTATCCAATCTCAACCCAAGCAGGAAAACCTCTTCTGAAGGTGAGCCACTCAGTGTACAGCCTAAGGTCTTTCCCCTGCTCTTTCTAGGAAGCAGAGCAGTGACCTCAACTCTCTCTCCCTGCAGGTGACCAATACAGTGTGGAGTGACAAGAGTCTGTTACTTACCCGCCTCGGGCTGTGGGGTGGGGGTGGGGGAAGGTGAGCTTTTGCGGTCTGTTTTGTTAGAAATATACATTTGAGCTGGGCAGTGGTGGTACATGCCTTTGATCCCAGCACTAGGAAGGCAGAAGCAGGCAGATCTTTTCAAGTTGGAGGCCAGCCTGCTCTAAATAATGAATTCTAGACAACCAGAGCTACAAAGTGAGGCTCTGACAAGGAGGAGGATGGGGAGGAGGGGGGAGGGGAGGGGAGGGGAGGGGAAGAGGAGGGGGAGGGGGCTGGAGAGATGGTTCATGGGTTAAGAGTACTCACTGGCTGCTCTTCCAGAGGACCCCAGGCTCAATTCCTAGCACTCACATGGCAGCTCACAACTGTCTATAACTCCAATTTCAGGGGATCCAACACTCCAACACCCTCATACAGACATACAAGCAGGGAAAACATGAATGCACATGAAATAAAAATTTTTTGTTGCCGGGCGTGGTGGCGCATGCCTTTAATCCTAGCACTCGGGAGGCAGAGGCAGGCGAATTTCTGAGTTCAAGGCCAGCCTGGTCTACAAAGTGAGTTCCACGACAGCCAGGGCTATACAGAGAAACCCTGTCTTGAAAAACCAAAAAAAAAAAAAAAAAAAAAAAAAGAAAATAAAAAAAATTTTTTGTTTTTGTTTTCGAGACAGTTTCTCTGTGTAGCCCTGGCTGTTCTGGAACCCACTCTGTAGACCAGGCTGGCCTCAAACTCAGAAATCCGCCTGCCTCTGCCTCCCAAGTGCTGGGATTAAAGGCGTGCGCCACCACCAATAAATTATTTTTAAAATAATAAATTATTTTTAAAAAAGAAAAAAATAGTCATCTGTCCTCTAAGTGAAAGTGTTGTCCTGAGGCGTCAGCAGAGACAATGACTGGGATGCAGGAAGCCAGTGTACCACTCTTCAGATCTCCTCCAACCTTCAAACTGTCCACATCCTCCTTTAGGAAGCCTTGGAAATTTGGAGATATCCTGGAGAAGAGAGTAAAGTGTGCAAGAAAGAAAAAAGCGTCTGGGGTCAAGAACTGGACCAAGCCCAAGGCTTTCTAGCTGCAGACACCACCTCCTTGTCCCTGTCCTCTGTGTGTTCTTAGAAAGGCTTTCTAGGGCTCAGTGAGATGGGACACAGCTTTAATGACAGAGCTTTAAAGCCAGAGGCAGAGGCAGGGGTATTGAAAGCTCAAAGGCAGCCTAGGCTACATAGCAATATCATGTCTCAAGAAAGGGAGAAAAAGAGATTGGAGAGACGGCATTTCTTAAAATGACATCCATGGTTGTCTTCTGCACTGCACACACCCACACCCACAACCCTAGATGGAGATAGAAAGAGACAGACAGAGACCAAGCAGGTTCCTTGAAGCTACAGAGATAGGATTTGGGGAAAGTATTCTCTTGGAGCTCCTGGGTGACTGACACATACACAAAAACCAAATAACCAACTAGCTACAGCTGAAGCCAGCAGAAAGGGAGGGAATTGACAATGACCAGAGCCTGGTTTTGTATGTGCTGGCTTTGCCAGTGACATAGAGGGCAGGCTTCCCACAGAAGGCAGAGGCCACGGTGGTGCAGCTCAATGAAGGTTGGAAATGGGAGAAAGGAGAATGACCGTACTGGGAGGCTTGCCAGCCAGGCAGCCTCTGTGGAGAGCAAAGGTCAAGGGGAAACGACAAGAGGGCAAAGGGGACAGGTGGAAGAGCGTAGAAGGTACAGGGAAAGGCTTGGTGACAGGCAGTCAGGAAAGGATGGGGAAGCTGACCAGAGATGGGAGGGGGGAGCAGAGCCTTAGAAACCCAGGGTCCCTCAGCCACTTCCTCCTAAACGCTCAAGATGCTGTCTGTTGTCATTTATTCACATTAACCCAAGAAAAGGACTGGGGACCCTGACATGGATGTCCCCTGCACCCACACGTTTAGATAGCTCAAGTCCTGGAGTCTCTTGCCGGAGTATCTCTTACAAGTCCAGGAGCATAGGAGCCCTCTTTCTGCCTTCTCTCTCAGGAGCCAGACCCCGGTTCACAGAGAGGCCAAGTAGGGCAGCTGGAGGCAGGCCTGCTGTTTCCTTTTCTCTCCCTCCTTTTCTGGCCCCAGAAGGCTGTGCTCCTGAGGCTGCAGGGCCCCATGGAGCTTCTCTGAAACCCCATTTCCTCTCCTTTCAATGACAAAGTCCCTCCCCTCGGACTCTCTGACTTTCGTCCCACATTGGAAGCGTTTCTAGGCCAGAACCCCGAGCCACCAGGATCACAGAAGCCCGCTGGCCCTGCAGCTCCAAGCAGGCAGAAACGCTAATTGGCATTAACAGAGACCAGGCCTGCAGCTCACAAAAGATTCCCCACTTCCTGACCAGAGCCTGCCTGGGGCGCAGCCAGCCTGCTGGCTTCTGGTGTCTGCTGGTAAAGGGGAGGGGGACTTTGAGGAGGAAGGGGGCAAGAGTAGGGTGACACACCGCAGCTGCCCTAACCCGAGGCTCCTCTTGCTCAGCAAGAGGCTGGCCCTCTTTCCCGCACCTCTTTCACAGCCTCTCCCTTAGTGCAGGGCACATGAAAGATAGCCTCCTCAAAGCCTGCCTTATATGCTTATTTTAATCTAATCTCACTTGGAACAGAAGGTTCGGAAATCAAACTGCCTGTGCTCATAGCCCAGCTCCATGCCTTCCTATGTGTGACCTGTGACAAAAAAAAAGTGCCACTTCTGTCTTTGAAATTGTGCTACTCATCTGGCTGGGGTGCTAGGAAGACAATGCAGTTCCAAAGAAGTACCTTGGTCCGCCCCTGGCATGCAACAGGCACTCCAAGGCAGATACATGCCATTGCTTCTTGGGCTTCATTCTCTCTATTATACAAGCTCTTGTTATAAGCACAGCTACACACACACACACACACACACACACACATACACACACAGTGAAGTTTGCTGATGGGATATAAGAAAGGGAAGAGGGGCTGGTGAGATGGCTCAGCGGGTAAGAGCACCCGACTGCTCTTCTGAAGGTGATAAGTTCAAATCCCAGCATCCACATGGTGGCTCACAACCATCCGTAACGAGATCCGGCACCCTCTTCTGGAGTAGCTGAAGACAGCTACAGTGTACTTACATATAATATAAAATAAATCTTTAAAAAAAAAAAAAGAAAGGGAAGAGAGAAGAAAAGGCAAACTTATCCTAGTTAAAGTGAGACTCACGGGCAGGGTAGCACTGATCCTCAATAGGTAGAGTGTCCATAATGCAGGAGGCCCTGGGTTTGATCCAGAGCTGCACATAAACAGGAAGTGGTGGTGCATGCCAGTGATCCCAGTATTTGGAAGGTGGAAGCAAGAGGATCAGAAGTTCAAGGTCATCCCTGGCTACATATTGAGTTTGAGGTCAGCCTGGGCTACACAACATCCCGTCTCAAAAAGAAAACAAAACAAAACAAAAAAATCCATCACCAGTCTTATGGGTAGACAGAATAAGACTCCTATTTAACCACCACCTAATGGACTATTATTGTACAGCATCTCTCAGTGTCTCTTATTTCCTTTGAGTAAACGATTTCCCAATTTCCATTGGTTCCTTTAAGATGTAAGCAATCATACTTTAGTGTGAATGAGTTATAATCTTGATTGAGGGGAACGATGTGGTTTGAAAGCTTTCGAGCCTCTACAGGAAGAAGGGATTGTTGATGTGAAAACTGCCAAAGGAATTGCCAATTCTGCAAAGGAGGGCCCTACGAAAATTGAGGGCAGGATGCTGTATTTCCCTCAGCAGCAGTTCAGATGTGACTGAACCTCAGATTCAAAACTGTCTCTCCTTGTCTCAGTCCTAAATCCTTCATGCCAAGGACTATAGGACAAAAACGATCATTTCTTCCTCCACATTACAGGCCTGCCCAGAATGTATAGCTGTGTTTGTTCATAGATTTTCTTTTTCTTATGGTAAGAACTATCCATAAGCAATCTCAATCCAAAAGTGATTTTCATTTGCCGGGGAAATGTGAAGACCATCTCTTGCCGGTCTGAGGTTAAACACAGAGGGAAATCTAAATGCAATTTTCCTGTTTGAGGAGCAGTTACAATATTTTTTAAGCAATTGAAGCTTCAAAATTGCAAATGTGATGTATAGTTAGGCCTCGACCACAGGAACTATAGCATCTGCAGTTTACACAACAGCAGGGGCTCCTGGTTCCCTCCCCTCAACCCCACCCCCACCCAGTGCAGAATCTCCCAGTGTTTCATAAGTGAAGATGTTCTAGGAGGTGTGGGGCGATTTTATTGTTGCTTGACTTTTGGCTAGGGCCATTTAAAGTAAATGTTACATGGGGAAAAAGTAGGAGGAAAGATGTTGTGCCAAGTGTCAGAGCCATAACACATTTTTAATGGCTTTATTTATCAACACTTACTGGCGTTTGGAGTTAACAAACGCTTTAGTCCATCCCCAATGAGTGTTTGCAGTAAATTTAAAGGACTTGTTCTGCCTTTGGCACAGAAAAGATGACCCAACTAGGGTCCTTGTGTCATTTTGCAGAGATGATCGCTGGCAGAGACAGACTGCAGACGGAGGCAGAGGGCACAGGTACAGATGCTACCAACCAGATCCACTCTGCCCTCAGCCATTCCCAAGTTGTTACTGTCTAAATGTTTGTTTCCTTCCCGTTGCTGATCGTACGTTGCTATGACAAACGCCCTGACCTAAAGCGACTCTGGGGAGAAGGGTTTATTTGACATACGATCTCAAGTTATAGTTCATCATTTCAGGGAAGTCAAGTCAGAGATTTACACATCTGTCATATCACATGTACAGTCAAGAGCAGAGAGTAACAAATACGCCTACACTGCCTGTTTGACATTCTCACCTAGTTTTCTCCTGTCTTCTATAGTTCAGGACCTCCTGCCCATGGAATGGTGCCTCCCAATGGGTTAGGTCCTTCTACAACAATCAGTAGTCAAGACGATTCCCCACAGACATGACTGCAGGCCAACCAAGCCTAAATAATTCCTCAATGAGGCTGTATTCTTAGGTGACTGTAGATTATGTCAAATGTTAATCAGAATGCCTCCAAAATTCACATAAGGAAAAACCAAGGGCTAAGAAAGTAGGTCAGTTGATAGCTGTCAGTCATGTGTAAAGACAGAGGTTCAAGCCTTAGCACCACATTAAACCAGGGAGGTGGAGGTGGGGGGGTCAGAAGTTCAAGGTAATTCTCAACTACTGAGGGAGAGGAAAAAGCCAAATTGGGACAGTCAGAAGTTAGACTTTCTCTTCAGGGAGCCTCATCAGACAAACACAAGCCAAGGGGCATGGCTTTATAATTCTAACATGGGAAGTAGCAAGAGAGGATCCCCGGGACAAGCTGGCTAGCCAGACTAACAGAAAGAGCAAGCTCTGGGTTTAGCTTAGAGATCCTGCCTCAAGTCTGGAGACATGGCTCAATAGCTAGCACACTTGCTGCTTCTGCGGAAGACTGGGTTTGGGTTCCAGCATCCACATCAAATGGCTCACAACTGCCATATCTAACACCTTCTGGCTTCCAAAGATACCACAACATGTAGTATACACACATACATGCAAGTGCCCCCCCACCACACAGCCAGTGGGTGGCTATGGGGAGGAAGCAGACTCACAGGGGAGCTCAGTTACCCGAGCTACTACTTCTGCCTGCTAAGTCCTTCCTCCAAGCCATTTCAAGGTTCCAAATGACACCTCATGCAGTTATACTCTCCGGGAAATTCAACCACTCTTCAAGACATTCACTGACCTTCCTTTGCTACTCTCTCTAACGGTAGGTGGAATATAGCTCCCACCGATCTCACCTGGCCATGTGATTAGTTTTGGTCAATAAACTGTGAGGAGAAGCTTCAAGACCCATTATGGGCCAGCCACAGTGGCAACATATACTTTTAGTCCCAGAGACAAAGGAAGGTGAATCTCTGTGAGTTCAAAGCCAGCCTGGTCTACAGAGCAAGTTCCAGGCCAACCAGGGCTACACCTTGAGGTCCTCTCTCAAACCAAACCAAACAAATGAAAATCACCATGGCAGGCTCTGATAGATACACCAACAGGAAAACTGTAAAAAGGGTGAGGCAGGAGATGATGAATCTGAGCTTGGCCTGTAAATTCAAGTTGGGCACTATAATCTCAGCACTCACGAGGCTGAAACAGGAGGATTCCTACAAGTTCCAGACTAGCCAGGGTTGGTAAGACAGCTCAGCTGGTAAATGTGCCTGCTACCAGCCTGACTATCTGAGCTCCATCCCAGGACCCACACGGTAGAAAGAGAAAACCAACTCCTGGAAATTGTCCTCTGACCTCCATATACATGTCTATACCAACACACAAAATAAATAAATGAAAATTTAAAATGATAAAAATTTGAACAATGTGTTCTCACTTGGCCTGGATTTTAGAATGAAGAAGATTTGGAGCAGAGTTGCTGCCGGCCCAAAGAGACAAGCAAAGAAGATGTAACCTTGTCAAAGAGCTCTGAGGCTAGAGGATTGTTTGCCATCACAGCATAAATTTACCTGAGCTCACAGGTCCTGTGTCTTCCTGGCCTGCCCTTCCTGTGGTTCCCGCTCATGCTAAACTGTGTTGTTCATCTTTTCCCAAGTTTCCAAGAACATTTCTATACAACATTTCCTCATCTGCCCTTGCAACCAAGAGGCACAAGCCTTTGAATAGTCACATGACACAGTGGAGAGTTCTGTCCAGTAACCTGGAGATGACAGACCTAGTACATCATGACTGAATAGTCCTTTCACCAAGACCTACTCCCCAATACTGTAGCCCCAAGAGCATGTGGGATAGATGTGATTGTTGTAAGATGGAGAAATCTTGTGATCTCAAGTAGAGTCATTTCATCTTCCTAAGTTCCATACTTGAACATATTCAGGATTTCTGTGATAGAAGTGATTTCCAAAACTTAAGGATAGCTCAGTTTCCAGAATATGCTTCATTAGTCATGGTGGTGATGATGGTGACGATGGTAGTAATGATGGTGACAATGGTGGTGGTGGTGATGGTGGTGGTGGTGATGATGGTAGTGATGATACATAAACATGCGCAATACCTTTCTATTTCCAAAGCATCTTCTAAATGTGTTACTTTTAAATCCACAATGGCCTGCAAATGTTATCCTCATCCATATAGAGAAACTAGAGATAAAAAAGATGGAGAAATTTTACAAATTACAGAGTTGGCACTGAGTCTCTAAGTTCCCCCCCCTCCACCCTCCCCTCTGCTAAGTGGCAGACATCCAGACCAGACTGCAGTGGACACTCACCTCCATGACAGGTGCTAGGAAGTAATTAAAGACACTGTTGATTTGATGAAATCAGTGAATACATGAATACACAACAAAACGAATGGATGGGTCGATGAGAGAGAAATAGACAATGGATTTATAGATGGATAGACAGATAGGTATGTGGGTAGATGGTGAACAGATGGGGTCTCTTTTGTATGGTTTGATCAGAAGTTTATAAGGTTTGAGTGCAGTTCCTGGGGCCTAAGGGAACAAGATGATGGTGTTTTCTCAAGTCTAGAAAGTACATACAAACCTTCCAAATACTTTACCGCCATGAATGCCCTACACTTGGCTAATTGGCTAACCCCACCTGCCCAGATTTCCCAATGCTTCCTCACATAACGAACAACAGAAGGGCATCTACTGCAGCCTACAGCTTTGCTCACTTCACATCTCCAGGCCTCAGAGATGGATGCAGCTCTTCCTCTGCTGCCTTTTGTGGGAATAGATGACCTATAGATTATTTGGTGAAGTGCCTGACATATATAGCTTCTCAGCAAATAATTACCGTTACTTTTTAGTCTCTACAATTCAGGACAGTTGCCTGTGGAAAGCAAAGCCCCAGTAAACAATGCAATGCCATGATGATGGTCTTTAGCCCCTTTTTCATTAGTCATGGAATCTGCAATAATACAATCACTTTCATTTTATTACATGGCCCTTGGAAATTGAGGGTCTCATCCATGTCGATTAATTTCTTCGCATCCCACGCTGGCAGTGACAATCAGAATGTCAGAATGTCTCTGAGGATTCCTAGGAAATCTGAGGTACTTCACAAAGAGCCTGCCCCGGGTGAGAGACCAGCCAGAATGAATCATTAATATACTTCACAAAGAAGGGGACTCTCCCCAAACGCTAATTCCATCAACCCACAAGGCAAACTTCAGGCTTCTTGTCCAGTGATCACACAGACTATCGTAGGGCTAGGGCTCTGCTCTGGGGAAGCCAGAGGCCCTGTTCCTCAAACCAGGGAGGAGCCATCTCCCTTAGTATGCCACAGCTGCTGAGAGAGGGCCTGTTGGGCCCATAGGTACTGCCTGTCACACCAGTCAGGGCAGTGTGGACTGACTGGGTGCTCTAAGGAGCCTTCACATCTTGGAGAGGCATCAGCAAGAAAGCGCGTGAATGACAAGTGAACTGTTTGAAGAAATAAGGGACCGCCTAAACCCGGAATTTGCTCCAGAGTACCTGAGAGTTCTCAGCCATCCTTTAATCTCTGCACTCCTACTGAAATCCTTATTAACAGATGAGACATGCTAAAAAATAAGTATGACATATCAAGGACCCTCCACTGGATCTCCAGCCACATCTTCTACTCACCGGCTTTTCCCTTGCATGGTCCTCTTTCTCTTCTCTCCCCGGAAAGGTCTTACTCGTCCTTCAGGTCATGGGTCACCGTGAAAGTTCTGGTGACATACATACATACTCTTCTGATGATGTGAAGTGTTCCTGTTCAGGTGCTTTGCTGTGTTTAGATTTATTCATTGTCTGTGTGTGGTAAATATGCCTTGTGCCCATGGAGCTCAGAAAAGGGCGTCAGGCCCTCTGGAACTGGAGTTACAGTTATAAACTGACATTTGACTACTGGGAATTGAACCCAGGTTGTCTGGAAGAGCAGCCAATGCTCTTAACCACTGAGCCATCTCTCCAGCTCTTTTGTTTGTGTTAATATTAGAATTGTATTATACTGTGTTTTGGTTATAGCTTCCTTCTGTCTGGAAACCCCCTCGTATCTCCTCACCACCACACACCCCCATAATAAACCAGAAACAAGTTACTTCTCTGTTTGTCATTCTGGTCTTGCCTCGTTTGCCACGACACCCGCGGCTCAGCCCCGTGACTTGTGCATCTCTTGGTGGTACACAGGTGGGTTTTTGGCAGTTCACATTGGCAGCCCTGCCCTGACACCAAATAGGTACAGAATGCACATCTGGTGATTTCACAGATCAGTGGGTGTCAGTCTTCCTAATGCTGCGACCTTTTGATACAGTCCCTTATGTTGTGGTGACCCCCAACTGTAAAATACTTTTGTTGCTGCTTTATAACTGTGATGCTACCATTATGGATTATAATGCAAATATCTGTGTTTTCTGATGGTCTTAGGTGACCTGCATGAAAAAGTCATTTGAACCCAAAGGGTCGCGACCCACAGGTTGAGAACCTCTGTCGTAGGTTGTTCTAGGGCTCAGAAATTCCTAGTTGTTAGTGCCTGGTTCTATCCCCCATCCTGGTCCCTCTCCCTATTGCTGTTCTTGCCCCCCCCACACCCCAGATGCACAAAGGTATAGCAAGCTTCCCCCTCTTTCTGAGGAGACATTCTGTGCAGACACTCCAGGGCACTGAGGGAGGGGAAGCAGGAAAGGGAGTGGGGTCTGAGAACTTTGATGGATGGAGAAGAAAGGCACCAGGCAGTCCCTGAACCTGAATATCAGGAAGCTGTGAGCCTCACTGTGATAGTGGGGAAATACTAAGTGCTTCCTGAAAGTATGTAGCCCCTCCCCTCCCCACCCCCAGCTTCCGGTCTGGTTAAGGGGCCTCCAAAGTCCCTATTTCTCCAACAAGCCTCTAGCACTGACACCCAAAAGGCAGGCAGGCTACATTTCAAACCCCAGCTTCGATCCTAATCAGCTGTGTGGCTTTAGGGAGATTGCTTGGCCACACTGAGCTTCATTCCCATATCCGCGTAAGAACAGACCTCACTGGAGAAATGAGGATTAAACAAAACAACACCGCCAGCGCACCTGGCCCTGGGAAAATATAGCAGCAATGTTTGCTGTTGTGCTCGTCATCCTGTCAGAAAAGTGGCACTCACAATGGGTGTCATATGACACCCATCCCTCCACATTTTTTCTTTGTTTTTGTTTTGTTTTGTTTTTGTTTTTGTTTTGAGACAAGGTTTCTCTGTGTAGCCCTGGCTATCTTAGAACTCACTCTGTAGATCAGACTGGCCTAGAACTCAGAAATCTTCCTGCCTCTGCCTCCTGAGTGCTGGGATTAAAGAAGAGAGTCAACATATCCCCACTAATCCCTCCCTATTTTAGCCCAGCCCCTGGTTGAGGCAGACAACCCTAGAGGAAATTAGATAATCTGCCTCAGACAAGAAACTCCACTGGCAATGCTACGCTCACCCCCCCCCTTCCCCTTTGTCAGCAAAATGCCAGCCTGCCTGGGTAACTCACCTCACTCTTCTCCTTGGCTTTGGTACAGCAAAGGATGTACTGGCACTCGGAATAGCAATCCTGCCCTAAGCGGTGCTTTCCAGCTGTGTGAACGTGGATGACCTTCTTGGCTTCTCAGGGCTCCACCTCCTCCATCTGTAAGATGAGAATAATCATCATAGCTCCCACCTTCACTAAGCTGATGAGGAAACACATGGAGCCTATCTGGTACACTGGGGCTGGGCGGAAGAGCAGTCTGACACTATTATCCTGTTATCTTATTTTGCAGGCAAGTTGGTTACATGGCAAATGGGGGGCAGGGGAGCGGATCTGGTTGCTGACAGTTTGTTCTTTCTGAAGTCCGGCCTCAAAATGGTCACAGCATTATTCCTATCTCAGGCTGGGGACTGGCTCCCTCCTCAAATAAAGGAGGGATTCCCTTCTCATGGTATCTACCAACCAAGCAATGCTCTGCCTCTTCCTGCTGTCTCTCACAGGGACCACTAATCTCAGAGTCATTGCCTGCAAAGCATCCTTTCTTGCGCTCTGGGGTCCTTATGGGCTGGGTGGCTACTCAGGTGGGCTCTGTTCCCCACAGGCAGACAGAGCCCTGATCTGACTGTGAGACATGATAACAAGCTGGGTGGCTTCTGCAAGCTTTGCTCTACCTGTCTTCAGCTAGAAATGGTGGCTGATCCTTGGGGACATCTGACTAGCCTGGGTTTTATCCATAAGTTGACAGCACCTGCCCTCATCCCTATGTCATCCAAAGAGCTGTCAGGATCCTGGAAGTGTGGGGGTCATCTCTGTCATACATGGAAGGTGGTCCTATAGGAGTAAGTTGGGGAATTATGGGTGGGGAAAGGACCCCCTGGCTCCCCACTTCCCAGTATTTTTTTCCAGGAGTAGATCTGGGGCCCCCACCTCCATCCAGGTGCCCAGAGGCCTGAGAAGCTGTCGAAAGCACTGAGCCTGATGTGTGTAACTGCAGGAGACGCCAGCTATCTCCTCCAGATGCAGGCTAAAAATACAGAGGAGTGAGGTCCCTCAGTAATGGAGACTTTAAGAGCCTGTGACATGCGGCGACGGCTGTGAGGCCGCTAATGAGCTCCCAGCCGATCGATGCCCGAGACCCAAGTGAGCATGTGGGCCGGGAGCAGGCACAGGGTGTCACTCGGCATTTGTCCATCCTGGCTCAGAAACCTGGAGTGTTGGTGTGGGCCAGGAGATCGGGATCAGCTTGAGTGACCTCTCAACACTCAAGTGGGGGAAACTGAGGCCAAGTGACAGAAATGGGATGGCATGTCATGGAAAGGCCAACAAGGGGCCATAACCAGATCTTCTCTCATTTCCTGTCCCATCCCCAGCTGTTTTCCAAAGTCCAGGACAGAGCTTTACAGGCCCCACAAAAGGATGAGAGGTGAGCACTGAATGAATGAATGAATGAGTGAGTGAGTGAATTAGTCAATATTTGTGCTACTGCATTATAGGAGCTCCCAGTCCAAGGGACTATAATTTAGTCTTCCTATTGCTCCAAGAATACCCAGCACCAAGAAGATTCTCAGAAAGGGGTTGCTGAATAAATGAATCCACCCCTTCTGTGGAGTCAAGGAAGCCCATGAAAATCGTGTCCAAGGTCTATTTTCATTGGTCACAATTTTCAAAGAGGGTAGTCACGCCTGCCAGAGAGAATAAATCACAGCGCAGCCCAGCAGATGCTGCCTGAACTTGTTGCAGGCGCAGCAGTAAGAGTTTGACACAAACGATCTCAGTCCTCATAGCAACCCCATGCTTAAGCTTAATTTTTATACCCATTTTATACAGGGGAAACCGAATGGATCTCACAATGGTTCCTTGCCCTGAGTCATGCCTCAAAGGACATCAAGCCGGGATTCAAACGTAGGCCTGCCTGTCATTCCCTAACCACTGTACTACACCCTGCCTTCTTCCGGTAGACCAAGAGAGGGCAGGAGAATTGTGGGCCAGAGAAATCCATGCAAGACAGAAGTGGGGGGAACACCCCCAGGGCTCATAAAGTGTTTGATAAATTCCAGGAGAAGAATAGGAAGAAATAATGAGCATTTGTCAGAGTCTTTTATAGCCTGCAAGTCGCTTTCCCCTGCCTTCTCTCATCTGATCTTCACCGCAGGCCTGGGAGGAAGGTATTATCATTATCTACATTTTATTGGTGAGGAAAGGAAGGCAGTCACACCTCCCAGCCTGGGCGGGCAGGCGGGCAGGCCAGCTGTGCATGCACCTCAGGGTGGGGTCAGTGGCGCTGGTAATGAGGGCTGTCAGGACCAACTGCTCCCCTGATTGCACCGGTTCACAGGGTGAGTGTAGACTGAGGCTTGTGCTGGTTATAACCATGGGGGAAAGGTCAGCAGGGGTCATGGCCCTGCCAAAGAGATCTCTCCCAGAGACAGTGAGGGCAAGGTGGCCCTTTCAGTCCCCAGACCCTCACTGGCCTTTGAGCTGCCCGTTCCTTTGGCAGCTCCTTTCTGTGCATTGTGAAAAGCAGGCAGGCATTAACCAACACCACCACACTTGGCAGTGGGAAAACCAACTCTGGTGGGAGAGTTTAATTAGCTGAAGCCAGGCACGGTGGCTCATGCCCATAATCCCAGCAATCCGAAGGCAGAGACAGGAGGATGGCTGCAAGTTAGGGGCTAGTATGGGTGACTTAATGAGTTCTGGGCCAACCAAGGGTACATAGCAAGGCTCTGTCTCAAGAAAACAATACAAAGCAAAGCAAAGAAGAAAGAAGCTTGCTTAAGAAGCAAAAGTTCAAGGTTTAAAGCACAGAAACCGTGTGTGGAAGGAGCCCAGAGTCTGCCGTACTCTTCCAGCTCCTCTCACACTGACTTGACCTTTTGAACATGTGGTCAAGGTTGGGTGGGAAGTGAATGTGGTGACACCCTCGTCCCCACAGGAATCCTAAGTTCAGACCTGCCATAACAGAAAGCTGGCTCACGGCTCCTGTTCTGCTCTCAGCCCCACATCTCCAAAGGCCAGGAGCGCCAGGAGGTGGCTCCTGTACTCTTGGAACCGCCTCAGTTTGCTCTAGGACTGATCCCCTTCTGCAACAGTTTTACCATCTGTACTTTCTATACCAATTCAGATGAATGCATCCGAAAGACAACAACAAAAACCCACACCAAAAAAAAAAAAAAAAAAACCAACCAAAAGCCATGTATGGTGATACAAGACTATAATCCCATAACTTGGAAGATAGAACTTCAGGCTAGCCAGAGATACATAGTGAGATCTTGTCTCAAAATAACAACAAAACTCAGATATATGCAAAAATGAGAGCCGAGATTTTCTGCGACTGTAATTTTTCATTTCCCAGTCCCGTGATTGAAAGGGGAAACCGAGAGAGCACGCTCCTGATCGGTTCAGACAGGCTTTCAGCATAGGTGGTGTAGGCCAGGTGCTGTGCTAGGATCTGAAGCTGCAGTGCTGGGCCGGCTGGTCCCTGATGGCAGGCATTTCAGGCCCCGTGCTGAGGAAGGAGGTGACTCTATTGGCCGATGGGATGGCAGTGCAAGCCTCAGCTCTGGGATCAGGCTGCAGTGTGCGCCCTGCAGCTTTGAGATCATGACTTGGGACACATTCCTGAGCCTCTTTGTGACTCAGTTTTCTTACGTGTGAAGTCGAAATAATGATGGTAACTTTCCCTGTGGGACTGAGTTAATTCACGCAGAACACTTAGAATAGCGCCGTGCTCAACAGTGGAAACGGTGATGTGTCAATTGTCATAAGTTTTTTTTTTAACCTTGGAAGTTGTAAGGCTTAAATAAGAAAACATTTGGGAAGCACTTAGCTCAGAGTAAGTGCACAATAAAGGTAAGCTGCTATTATTTTTGTGATTAAGTAGCAATTGTCATTGCTGGCCAGGTGGATGGGAGGGAGGGTAGGCAAAGGATCACAGGCAGAGAGAACAGCATATGCAAAGGCCTGCAGGCCAGACAGAACCTGGTGCATTTGGCAAAGTCAAGAAGCTCAATTAGACTGGCGCACAGCCTGGGTTCCAGGAACGAGGCAAAAGAGGGCCTGGAAAGGTGGAGGCCAAGGCTGGACCTGAGGGCGTCTGGAGTAGTGAGCCTCTTGCGTCCGATATACAGCGCCACTGTGCGTGCCTGGGCTGATGAAGTCTTGCCAAGGGCCATAGGGGACATGGGATGTGAAGGGGCTGCTGTGGGGCCAGTCCCGGCAAGCCCACTGCCGTTCATTCAGGAACCACCAGCTGTCAATTAAGGAGTCTCAGTGCAAGAGGCTTGCCTCTCTCATGTGATGATATGTGTCACATCCGGGAACGATCAAAACAGCTCAGCGTCGGCAAAGCGTCTCCGGCTTCGCATTTGTGCTTTGGTGTCTGAGTGTAACTCTCTGTTCCCAACACACCTGTGATTTGCTGATCTCTGACAACCATTACCTGCTCAAAGCCTCTGCCTGCCACCCAGCCCACCTGGTAGTGCCCTGCTCCTTGCACGTTTATTCATATAGTAGTTAATTTTACCTCCGGCCATTGGTCGGGTTAGACGCAGAGTCCAGCTGGAAAAGATGACCAAAGGTTACAAAGCACGGCTACCACTTGGGAATGTCTACTCGATAGACGCTACTGTGTGCCGGGTGCCTTGAGTCTACTCAACCTCACAGTGCAACCAGGTTCACACAGTTGATAAGTGTTTCTGAAGGCTGAGATTTGAATTCAGATCTCTGCTATTGCAATCTGGACACTTGCTCCCAGACTAGGCTGCCTCTCTCTAGCTCACTGATTTCCTACCTTGCTGATCCTGAAAAGAAAAGCTTGAGAGAGTTGGGATTCAACATAGGCAGGTGGGTCAGCTTATCAGGTCCTGTGGCTTCCTGAGAAGAGGACCCCCTGGGATGTGCCAATCAGCCAATGTTGGCCACCAAATCTTGGTCCCTGCCCAGCCCCTCTCAAAGACAATCCCCTGCTCAGCAGGAACAACAGTAGCTTGGCTCCTTCAAGTCCCTTTCTGGGGTGACCTTTGGCTCCCATTAATTCTGGAGACAGGCTCCACATTGAATTCATGCGTATCAAGCATCAATTCAGGGTCAATGCTGTTATTATCAGAACAGGTATAAACCCGGCTCGTGTAAGGCTTAAGGGCCTCTGCCTGTTTCTGTGTTCCTTTCTCCATGTTCTTGGACCCTGAGGGGCTGGGAGCAAAGGACACGTGGGGCTTCCATTTAGGGTGATTCCCTTACAGGCAGCACTCAGAGTCCTATTCCCTTCTGCCTGCTGGACTCCAGTGCTGAAAAAAAATATATCTGTGCTGAATAACTATAACCATAGGTGCTATTGTTAGTTGAGCTGCCCAGAGCCTTTCTTTTACAGAATCCTACTCAGCTCTGACAGTAACCACAGAAAGGAGGGATTACAGACCTTCCCCTAGGCGAGGAAACTGAGGGTCTGGAAGATGGTGTCATGTGATACAAATTACAGCCAGGAGGAAGGGAGGGAGGATGCCACAGCCAGAGCTCCCGGGCCCTTAGCCCACGCTCCTTACCCCCAGCCCACATAGCCCCTCAGTAAAACCACTGGATTGGCAGAGGAGCCCTTACCCACCTCTAGGTCGGCTGTACCACCTGAACCCTCCCCACAATCCTTGGGCGCTGAGGTTTCTGCCCATGCTGTGTCCTTCCCTGGCCCACGATGCTGTGCAAAGCCTCTCTCAACAAGGCTTATTATTTCTAATCTTAGGAGAGGAAGCTCGGTTCAAAGTCATTTCCAATTCCATTCAAGTCAAGCAACAGTTCTCACTCTGCCTCCCTGACCCCCCTAGCACCCCACACCTCCTCCAACTGGCGCCAACAACAGGAGATAAATCTTCCCTCCGAAATATAATAGTTGTTCTTCCCTCTTCTCGTTGAAGCCTCTGCCAGGTAATTAGCATACGCTGACACCTTGATCGACGAAAAGAAAGGCATGAGATAATTCCCTTTTTCTTTAACCGTTATAGTATGAAGCAGCCTTTCAATTTGCCAGTTACCCAATCCAGCATTCCTGCACGCAGCCCACCATGTGACATGTTATTCTAGCTGATCCTACCATCTCTGGTATTCATCACCAACCCCGGGTCACACTTGATAGAGAAATTCTCCCTCTTCGCTGTTGACAACTTCCTGGTAGGAGGGGCAGCCAGAGTTCAGACTGGTTGGAAATGGCCGGATTGATGTGGCCACCCTTGGATGAGCACCTCCGGCTGGTAGCCTGAGGCCTTGCAAAAGCCTCACTGGTCACTTTTGGGATCCCTCTCTTCTTCCCCTCTTTATGATTTGCTCCCCCAAAAGAGTCTGGACTTTGACCAGACTTAAGGAGTCACAGAGACAGAAATTGGTACCAAGGTGACAGGTCTGACCATGCTGGATTTTGGAGGAATATGGAAGATTTGGGGACTTTGGATTAGAAAAGCAGTTGAATACTGTGGCAGGCTCAGTAGGCCATTCTAGTACAAGCCTGAGCAGCAGCAGTGTTGACAGCAAAATGGACTATGGAGGTCCAACTCAGACGTGTTGGGGGTGGGGTGGGGTGGGGTGGGGACAATATTAGCAATTGGGCTGGAGACCATTCTTGTGATGTTTTGGCAAAGAATGCAGCAGCTTTCTGCTCTCAGCCTAAGAATCTGCCTGAAGCTAAATTGAAAGGTATTGGATTAATGTTCTTGACAAAGGAGACTTCAAGACAGACTAATATTGACTCTGTTGTGTGGTTATTTGTAATCACTCTTCTGGGGGTGGGGTGATACAATGAAAAAGTGCAGGTGGGGTTAAAAGAAATAAAAAGTGTACAGTTTGGAGGGGAAAAAAGCACCAGGAAATTTAATGTAATGTTGAGGGACAAGGTCTGTGCTGAAAGAGGTGAGAAGATTAAAGAAAAGCTACTCAGAAATGGAATGACAGTAATCAGCCACCAAACCTAGACACTACTGCATATGCCAGCAAGATTTTGCTAAAAGGACCCTGATATAGCTATCTCAAGTGAGGCTATGCCAGTGCCTGGCAAATATAGAAGTGGATGCTCACAGTCAGCTATTGGATGGAACACAGGGCCCCCAGTGGAGGAGCTAGAGAAAGTACACAAGGAGCTGAAGGGGTCTGAAACCCTATAGGTGGAACAACAATATGAACTAACCAGTGCCCCCAGAGCTCATGTCTCTAGCTGTATATGTAGCAGAAGATGGCCTAGTCGGCCATCAATCGGAAGAGAGGCCCCTTGGTCGTGCAAACTTTATATGCCCCAGTACAGGGGAACACCAGGGCCAAGAAGTGGGAGTGGGTGGGTAGGGGAGCAGGGCGGGGGGGGGAAGAGTAAAGAGAACTTTTGGGATAGCATTTGAAATGTAATAAAGAAAATATCTATATATTTAAAAAAAAGCAAACAAACAAACAAAAAAGAAATGGAATGACAGGAAAGCTGCCCTGGGGTGAGACCCCACCCACCCAAGCCACCAAATCGTAAAAATGAAAGGCCTGAGGAATTTTGTTGGCTCCTAAAAGGTAGCAACAAAGAGAGTCAAGGTTGAGGTTGGGGGCACAGGTTCCAACTGAACTGGGCAGCATCAAACAGGAGGTTCTGGTTTGAAAGACATGAAAGATACATGAGTAAAGAGGTTATAGAATCTCCTTCCATGGTTACGGAGAACTTCTGAGGCCAGCTGTATGGCAAGGGAGCCCCTGCATGCAGGCCCTGGGATGCTGTGTTGTGAAACCATGAAAGTGAAGCCTAGATTTCACTGAGACTCCAGGATATCGGAGATGTCAGAGTCATGAGATATCGGCCAAGGAGTGCTACACACACACAGGGAGTGGAATGAGCCCTGGAGAGAGAAGGATGCTGGAGTCAGCGAGTCCAGAAGGGCAGAGCCTTCTAAGCTCTTTATAGTCATAGTAGGGCGATATGATTTGGAGTTTGCCTGATGGGTTTTGATTTTGCATTGGTTTGAATGAGAATGGCCTCCAAAGGCTCATGAGTTTGAATGTTTGGTTCCCAGTTGGTGGAATTACTTGAGAATGATTAGGAGGTGTGGCCTTGTTGGAGGAGGTGTGTTTCTAGAGTGGGCTTTGAGGTTTCAAAATAGTTCTGTAATTCCCAGTGTCTCTTTCTCTGCCTCCTATTTGAGGATCGAGATGTGAGCGCTCAGCCATTCTTGCCACCATGCCTTCGCTCTGCCATCGTGGACTCCAATCCTCTGAGACTGTATGTAAGCTTCAAGTCAAATGCTTTCCTTCATAAGCTTCTCTCATCATGGTGTTTGGTCGCAGAAATAGAAACGTGACTGTGACAGTGGGCAAGCAGCTTGCTCATCTATTTGACAAGACAGAGGAAAAGTTACCTGGGCCAGCCAGCCAGCACCTCCCAAGGCCAGGGCCTATGCATCATACATCTGAGTAGAAGCTAAAAGCAGAGGCACTTGGATAACCCAGAGGCTGCCCAAGGAAACCTCTCGCCCTCTTCTTTCCAGTGACTTCCTAAAGAGCAGGTCCACTCCAGGCAAGAGACCGAGATGCCTCAATCTCTCTTCTTCCTGGTTTGTCCTTGGGGTCCTCTTCTTTAGTAAAACAGGTTCTGGATACCCCCTGTAGGCCCAGAGCTGGGGTGAGAGCTGGGTCAAGGCCTAGAAGACAGCCTCTGCCAATGCAAACATCCCTCCTTCATCTAAGGCAGGGTAAGTGAGGCTAGGCATGGTGGTCCATGCCTGAAATTCCAGCTGTCAGGAGGCTGATTCCAAACCAGCCTAGCCTGCTACCTGGCAAGATCCTGGCTCTCTTGATTTTCTCCCTCCCTCCCTCCCTTCCTCCCTCCCTCCCTCCCTCCCTCCCTTCCTTCCTTCCTTCCTTCCTTCCTTCCTTCCTTCCTTCCTTCCTTCTCATTCCAGGTCTCCTTCTGTAGCCTTTGCTATCCTGGAACTCTCTATGCCTCTCAAATGTTAGATTAAAGGTATATACCACTCATCTTTATTTATTTTTTAAATATTTATTTTTATCATTCATTTATTTTTATTTGTTTGTTTGTTGGTTGGTTGGTTTTGAGACAGGGTCTTACTATATAGCCCTGGCTGGAGCTCACAGAGATCTGCCTGCTTCGGCCCTCTTAGGTACTGGAATTAAGGGTATGTGGTACCACAGTGGACTCTATCTATCTATCTATCTATCTATCTATCTATCTATCTATCTATCTATCCATTCATCCATTTATCTGTGTGTATGTACCTGTGTGTGTATGTATGTGTTCATGTGTGCCTGTGAGTATATATGTGTGTATGCCACATGTGTATAGGTGCCCTCCAAGTACAGAAAAGGGAGTCTAATCTCTTGGGGCTAGAAATATAAGTGGTTGTGAACAGTCTGATGTGGTGCTGGAAACTGAACTCAGGTCCTCAGGAAGAGTAGCTGTGTGTTTTTCTAAGATTTATTTTATTTATTTTATGTATATGAGTACACTGTAGCTATCTTCAGACATACCAGAAGAGGGCATTGGATCACAGTACAGATGGTCGTGAGCCACCATATGGTTGCTGGGAATTGACCTCACAACCTCTGGAAGAGCAATCAGTGCTCTTAACCACTGAGCCATCTCTCCAGCACTAACCCTGTCTTTAAAAGGGGAGGGTATATGAGGTTGGAGAGATGGCTTTGTGGTTAAGAACACAACTCAGGAGAGACAGGTCCTCTTTTAGAGGACCTGAGTTCAATTCCCAGCATCCATATGGCAGTTCACAACTCTGTCTGTAAGTTCAGTTCCAGGGAATCTGATACCCTCACACAGACACAGCAACAATGTATAGAAAACAAACAAACAAATAAACAACAATAACAAATCTCTAAAAAGGGAGGAGGATATAAAGTATTTGTTTTTAAAAATTTTTTTAAATGGGTCTAGAGACATACATAATACCCAGACATAAAATAAAATAATTAAAGAGCTAGCTTTTTTAAAATCTTACAATTTCTTTGACAATTTTATATACTTATATAATGTAGCTTGATCATCCAACTATATCTCCCTGTTCCCCTGAAACAACCCCCAACAAATCCCCCACCCACTTCATCTCTCTTCTCTCTCCTCTCCCTCTCTTTCCTTCTCTCTCCTCTCCCTTTCTCTCTCTTTCCCTCTCCTCACCCCCCTCTCTCCCTCTATCTATCTCTTCCCCACTGAGTCCAGTTGGTGCTGGCTGCCTGGCTGTTGAATGATTTTGTTGGCTCCGCCTTGTGGAAGGAATCACGTCAACTGTGGGCTTATGAATGTAAAGGCCACGTCATGTTCAGAAGCCAAGTGTCACAGCATCCCTTCCCATTCTCCAGCTTTGGGTAAGATAAAGGAACTGACCTGAGGACCCACACCATCAACCATCTACTCTGTCCATTCTATGGCTTAGGACACAGTGACCTTGTGGAGTTCTTACCTGTGTTAGACATTCTCTCAAAAGATGAGTGCAGGACACACAGCCGAGGCCCAGCTGAGCCCCATTAAGCCTGTTCTGCTTCCCAGGGTCTTCTGGGACTTCCAGATGCTTCAGCCCTTCCCCGCCTCCCAATTTCTTTTTCACCTTGCCTTCCTACCCCAGCCTACACCTTTCACACATGGAAATCAGAGGGACTTTTAAGAATCTTACACAAATAAGATTACAGCACTTATATTTTTGTTGTTGTTTTTTAAAATCCTCTATAAAGATGACAGTGTGGGGCCGTCCTGATTCTAAATACATAGGTGGACAATCTGACCCGGCTCAGCCCCCTTGTTCAGGCCCGGTGCCCCAGGTGTTGCAGTGCCATTGGCAGACAACCTCCTCTGGACTCCCTGCAGTCAAAATCACATCAGACTTAGAACATGACCTCATCCAGGATCTCTATATCCACAGCTGATGCATGACATAGAAGAGTGATCAGCAGTCCAGCTCCAGACACTCCTGAAAGATGTTCTAGTTCTAAATCATCCAACAAAGTCTGATTCTGGACCTCGAGCCCAGGTCCCCACAGTGCACATTCCTGTGTCCATTTCTCTTGCACAGGGACTGAACCTAAACAAATTCTATGCTCAAAAACGAGACCAAGCACACAACGCAAAACACCCGACTGGCCTTCTTCAGCAATGTGAATGCCTATTTTATAAGTACAAGTATATGTTTCTTTATCTTTATGTTTTGATGGGGTCTCCCCCTAGCTGGCCCTGACCTCACAATGTAGTCAAGGTTGGCCTCAAACTCCTGGGTCTTGCCTCAGCCTCCCTTACAGGCACAATCCGGCATGCCAAGCTACAAATATATATTTATAAAATACATACATTGAAACAGGACTTCCTGTAACCCAGGCTAGCCTGGAACTCATAGGTAGTAAAGGATAACTTTGAATTTATTATCCACCTGCCTCCTCCTCTAAGGTGCTAAGACAACAGGCATTTGCCACCAAGCCAGATTTATGTTGTTCTGGGAACCCAAACCAAGGCTTGGTGCATGCTAGGTTAGCTATGTAGCTACCTCACTAGCCTTATGTTGGCTTTTGAGACAAGGTTTCACTATGTAGTCCAGGCTGCCCTCAGCCTCCTGAAAGCCAGGATTATGGGTAGGCACAACGATATCTGGTAAATATACACTTGCCCCCAGAAAAGCCTTGAATACTCTGACTCATGCTTGTATTTCTCATCTCCTGTCACTGAAGTCATACCCTATCGCCTTGTTTGAAACGTCAACTTATATCACTCTCTGCTTTTCTGTCTTAGTGTTTATTATTTCACACACACACACACACACACTGGAGAACAAAGCTCATGGAAGCAGGAGTTCAGTCTACTTAGTTCCTACAGCTCAGCAGTGCCAGGTGTGCACATGGCGGCTGTATCTACCATACTGTGTTGAAACCCTGGAAACTGAATTGATATAAAATGAACTCGTGGAAGAAGGGATGAACGAAGCCGTGCCCACCAGCTGGCTCCTCTAAAAGCCATTTTACTTTCAGGAACCTCACTTCTCTCTGGTGACCTCTCCAGGGGTCCAAGACCAAGTGTCCGTTCTCTGAAACTCCTAAACCTCAGAACGGACTCTCCAATCCTGTTTGAAATCTATGGTTACGAGCCAGGCCTCTGTAAGCCTCAGGCCCACCTTTTACTTACAGGCAACACTGACACTGGAAAGCCCCTCCCGGCAAAGTGAGGGTGCCTGGTAACAGTTTGCCAAGTGGTGGTTCCGCTCCCCAGAGCCTGACCTTTCAGGACGGGGCTAACCCTGAACATTCAGAGTCCACTGCCCAGCACTTCACAGATACCTGAAAACTGAGAACCGCAGCCTGGGGTGTAGCTTAGGGGCAGAGTACTTGCCAGGCATGCACAGAGCCCTGGGTTTGAATCCCAGAACTACAAAAATAATTGAGTAAATAAAAACCATCAAACAGTAAATTTATGACTTTCTGTCCCCTGCATAAGCAAACCTAGGGGCTGGAGAGGAAGAAGTCAGCGGCTATGCTTTGAGGCTTCCTGTCCAGTTACCCGGATTTGTCTTCTCCATCCTCTGTCTCACCACGTGTCTCTCTTACATGATAGGTGGAGGTGGGAAAGGATGTCTGTGGCAGTATCACTCTATGTCTATACCTCACCCTCCCCGGCCCATACCTAGATTCGAGCTACCCTGTGGTCTCTCGTCTTGAGAACCTGTGACTAAACCCCAACCTTTGCCCTGGGTGCTCATTTTCACCCTAGAATTAGCCAAGTCCTGCCTCCGCACAGCCCGTGACACCTCATACCATATTGTTCTCTCCCATTTCCTGACTGTCTCCTACACATATGGACCAAATCAATTTTCCAGGCGTTTGCTTCCTTCCGGGCCAGCCTTTTATCAGATTGCACCTCGGGTCACTATTTCACCTACCGGCCAGATCTACCCAGATCACCAACAGTGGAAACCACTAGGTACCCCCACAAAGGCTTGCCATTTCTTTCATCTCTCTCTGGGTGTCTTCATAATCACCCCCAGACAGTGGTGGGATGCAACCTCCCCACTCTGAAGATGAAGCAACAAAGGCCGAGAGATGCTGAGATCAGTAACGGTCATCCCAGCCCATTCCCCTTCCCAACTCAGTAATTGGCACCACCAACCACCAAGACTCCGGAAACAAGCAACACTCATCCCCTCCATCCTTTACCTTGTCCTTTCTTCCACCGCCACGTGGTTCCCAACCATGCAGATGGGACTGAAGCACGTCTCAGGCAGCCTACCCTCTCCAGAAATCTCTCTTTGGTGGATGTGAGTTGGGCACACACACTGCCCTCCCCTCACCCGGTTATGCTCGTCAAGATCTCTCTCCCTGCCTTCAAGATGGCCCCGCCCATTCTGTACATTGTACCAGCTGTGTTTCTCAGGCACATATGAATTCAACCCACTCATTCAACAGATCGTTACTGAGAGGTTACAGTGTGCCAGGCACTGCCTGGATACAAGGATGTAACAATATAACAAACAAAGGCATTGTCTTCATGCAGCTTACGGTCCGAGGAGGTGGTGAGGGTCTGGTGGTAAGTAATCAAGTAAACTTGCACTGTTCCTTAGTGTTTCCTAGTGATAAGTGCGAGCACTCAGGCAGGAGGTAGGCTTGCTCTACAAGGCTGGCCTCACTGAGCTTATGCCTGAATGGGTGATGGGGAGACCTAGTGTTGCTGACACCTGCATCTGGACCAGGCGAATAGAACATCCAGTGCAAATCCTGAGCCGGAACTTCCTCACAAGCTCACACTTAAGCTTTTAAAGGGTGCAGACACCAGCAGGGTTGGAGGAATGAGAGAAGAGGCGGGGGTGGGGGGGTGGGGGGGTGGGGGTGGTGGTACAGGATTACCATCCAGCTCTAGGCCAGCTCAGGCTACATAGTTTAGGCCAGCCTGAGCTACAGAAAAAGGCCAAAAACCAAGGGGAAAGCCCATGAGACAAATCAGCAGCTGAAGACATTGGTCACCAAGGTTGAAATTGATCCCCAGCAATTACAGGGTTAAAGGAGAGAACCAACCCCCACAGAGTTGCTTTCTGACCTCTACATGTATATCACAGCGTGCTTACATGAGCTCACTGAATAAATAGTTGTAATTTTTTTTAAGAGGGGAGGAGTAGATTCGGTAACCAGCCTCGCCTCACAGCGTCTGCCAATCATCATGAAAATTCTGGCTTTGCAGTACAGTGAGAGGTAAGGTCACTGGGCAGCAGTGACACCATCTACCTTCAGAGTGGGAAGTAGACAGCAGGGGATATGGGCCAGGAAGCCATTGTAGCAGTGCAGGAGAGAGATGGTGACAGCACAGGCCAGGGTGCTGCCTGTGGAAGTGGCAAGAGATGGTCGGATGCTCTATGACTTCTGACAGTGGCGCTGACAATGGCTGCCACGGAGCCCTGTTAGGTGTAAAATGAGGAACCAGAAATGACATCAAGGATGACGCAGATCTGCCGGCTCCCCCATTCCCCGCTGTGCTTAGGTTGGTCCAGACCCTTTGCCAAGGAGTATGAGGGACTTCCTGATTTCATCCCTGCCCCATGGATCTGATCTTCTCATAACAATGCGCATCAATACAGAATGTTAACCTCATTCATTTTCATATAAATCCAATGATGGGAGAGTTAGGATTAGCCTTTCATTGTGAATATACCCACATTACAGGAGAGGAAAGTAAGGTACAAAAAGGCAAAATTACTACGTCTGGTCACAAAGACAGAAAACAGGAAATTCAGGATTTGAACTCAAGATTACTGTTTGTTTGTTTGTTTTTTCTTTTCATTCTTGTTTTGAGGGCTGGAGCTTGAGGCTTGGCAGCTCGTGAGCTTGGTATGTAGGCCAGGCTAGCTTCCAACTGAGATCTGCCTGCCTCTGTATTCCAGTGCTGGAATTAAATGTATGCGCCGCCATACTCACCCCAGGACTGTTTCTCTAAGCACCACCGTGGGAGACTGACATTTTACTTCTACAGTCAGCCATGACTTCACTCCCTTAACCTCAGCGTCCTCTAGTAGGCAAATGCCCAGACACGCCTCATCTTGGCCTGATGAAATTGCAGTCTGAGAAGCCAGGGGAGCTGGGGTACTCTTCTCTATGCCCTAACGTTGCTTTTCTTGCTCTGTCTTGGCCCTTAAAGCTCTGTGGCAGGTTATACACAGAAGTGCAGAGGCCATTTCTGCTCTCACAGCTAAATCCAGAGGGAAGAACAGAGCCTGGCACACAGGCCTTGGTAATGACCTAAAACTGATAAGCCCACAGAGCAGCAGACATTCCATCTCTCTTTTTTTTTTTTTTTTTTTTTTTTTTGGTTTTTCGAGACAGGGTTTCTCTGTATAGCCCCGGCTGTCCTGGAACTCACTCTGTAGACCAGGCTGGCCTCGAACTCAGAAATCCACTTGCCTCTGCCTCCCGAGTGCTGGGATTAAAGGCGTGTGCCACCACGCCCGGCTTTGACATTCCATCTCTTAAGGCAAGCTCACACCCTCTCTGCCGGTCTCCGAGGGTCTGTGCATTACCCCTCTTCCCTAGATACTCAGAGCAGCTTCCGCTCTGCACTTACTTTGCACTTCATTGAACTTTACATAATGCACTAACACCCAAACACCGGACATGAATATGACGATCTCCATTTTACTGGTAAGGAAACCGAGGCTTTCTCGAATCCAGCAGACTCCTTAGTCAGAACGCAGCTGTGGGTTGCTAATCACCTTCTGATAAATCTAACTGGATTTAGGCAAAGCCTGACCCAGAACCCACCAGTCAACAAGTGAGCAAAGTTGCAATCCACAGTGAGGGCGGAGCAAAGGGCTCCTCTCCTCCCGCTTCAGCCCTCTCGCCTCATTCATCTCCCCTTCGTGCCCTTAATAAAAGCCCGGAGATTGACCGATGGAAGGGGCTGATTTCCCCGGGAGAAAAGCATCCTTTACACAAGAACATTCAAACAGGATCAGAATTCGTCCGCGAGGCACAAGCTTCAGAAGACAGCTGGGGACGGGAGAGTTGTTGGGAGAAGGAGGTGCAGAAGGATAGGGAACAATCTTTTATTTATTTATTTTCCTCTAGGAGCCTTCACCTTTCATTAAAACAGCCTCCGGATGTAGGTGCAATCAAACATTCATTAGACAAGCAAGGTACATTTAAGAAAAAGCTAACAACGCCCAGCGCGCGCACACATCCACACATGCAGCAATAATCAATCTGCGAAATGAAACCAGTCCTTCAGGCGAGAAAAACAGACCGTGTTCCTCCGCACCCGGCTCCCCAGGCCCTGCGTCCCCGTCCCTCCCACAATCCCGCACCTGCGGGGGTGAGGGCGCCCCATTCTCCTGCCTCTGAAGCCGGACAAGTGTGTACGGGGGGAGGGGGACTGTCTCCTAGCCTGGCTGCTGAGCCTTGGCAAGGTTTTCCACGACCTGAAGCTCACAGAGTTCGCGCATTTGTCCCCAACCCCAGGCTCAGAGGTTGGGTTCATCCCTCGCCCAACACAACCCTCTGCAGCGGGGCAGGGGCCGGATGTCCCGCAAGGTTGACTCCCTGCTGTGTCAATCAGGAAGGGCTTCCCGGAGGAGGGGATGGCGGCGGAGCAGGGGAATGGGGGTAAGGAAGCGGCTTGACAGATGGGGAGTGGGAGGCTCTTCCCAGCATATGGGGCTGCGTGGGTGGAAGGAGTCTAGGCTGGGTGGGGGATGGAGGGGCGCTGGGCTGCAGAGACAGTCCTTGGAGAAGGAACGGGGGCTGGAGTGGGGGTGGGCGTGTGAACCGGACGGAGGGGAAAGAAGGTAACCCCCAAAGGTGGAGGCGGGGAGAGGGGGCGGCTACGGCCGAACTCACCCTGGAGCCTGCGAAGGCGTCGCGTGCCCAGCGCCTTGCACAAGGGCGCCCCCTGATGGCAACTCGGGAGTCAGACATGGTTTCTATTTTCTGAAAGAAAGAAAAATAATCGGTTTAGCGAATCCTTTTTTTTTTTTTTTTTTTTTTTTTGAGACAAGGTCTCATGTAGCTCTCAGGCTGGCCTCGAACTCGCTATATTGCAAGGGGTGACTTTGAACTTCTGCTCTCCTTGCCTTCGCCACCCCAGTGCTGGGGTTGTAGCATCACACCCAGTTTAAATTTAACCAGATACGCCTGAGCTCTCCCTTCCAGAGGTATCCCAAACCCATTTTACAGATCAAAGAATTGAGGCCTGCGAGGTCATTGAGGCTGATTTGAAAGAGGCAGGACTCTAATCTATGGATTCATTCACTCAACATGTAAGCCCCTCTTGCATGCAGGAGACACATTAGAGGACACAAATGACCAGGTCCTTAGCATCCTGGGGGTTATAGTCTAGGTGAGGACACTTAAACTATAGAGTCTAATGGGAAAAATAATGTCCAGCTGAGGAGTAAATGAACCTGTGTGGAGCTAGGCAGGGACTACCAGTCCTCAGCCTGCCTCCCCCTCACCGCTCCCTAGGGGACCAGGATATGTCAACCTTGGCTTCAAGACAGGTTACATAGAAAGGTGGCTCTGGGGGTGGGATTAAGATGGAGGGTGCAGGCCCCAAGGCCAGAACACTCCCAACCCCAGTGGCGGCTCTCAGGGACAGCCATCAGCACCTGCTGCCTCAGGCTCTCCCACTGTGGGCAAGCTGCTGAATTATTTCCTATCCCAACCCGATGAGATTTTAATCTGTCTTTATACAGCAGCCGCGATGCCTGCACTGCTGTTATTACTGAGTTTTCTGTACACTGATCCTGCCTCTCCTGGCAGCTCAAACCAAAAGGAAGGTTCTGAGATGAAGCCGGGAGCCCCCTCCTCCCCCCGACTCTGGAAAAATTTATGGGCACACCAAGGCTTGATGTGGGCAGGAGCCTGGAGCACTCAGGCAACAGACATCATAAGCCAGGATTTCAGCCCTGCCCTCGAGGCTGGGCTGCAGTCAAAGTGCGGGATTTGGGTGTGAAGGGACTGAGTCTATGGTCTACAATTTGAGCTCAGAAGAATGGGGCTCTACCGCAGAACCACAGTTTGGGCAGCTTTGCAGCTCCAAGCAGAGAGGAAGAAGCTGAAACAAGCATAGTAGGCTAGCAGCCGCCTGTAATCCCGATACTCTGGGGGCTAGAAGCAGAAGATCAATGGAAGTTTGAGACCAGCCTGCTCTACATAATGAGTTTCAGGCCAGCCAGGGCTACATAGAAAATCCCATCTCAAAGAATTGGAAAACTAAAAAGCATTGTAGTTCTAGGTCTGTGGTTTACAGTTTAGGCACCTGAGGGTCAGCGGCCACCACTCACTTATAAAATGAGAGTGGCTGCTACATCTACTGCTGGTCGGTCTCAGCACAGCACAGCACAGCACTTCACCAGGCACGGATGTCTGTAGCATGCATGGGAGGAGGAGGCCTGGGCTCTGCTCCCTGGAGAGATTGTTTATGCAGCTTAGGCGGACAGAGGTGGCAGGCCCACGTGAGGGGCTATTACTGTTGAGTCACAGCTCACAGATGCTAATAAAGGTGTGAGAAGTTGTGTGGAGGCACCAGGCACACACACATACCCAGTTGCTCCCACAGTCGGCCAGTGACAGACACACTCAGTCTCTGACAGCTGTCTGGGCTTGTAGCTGAGGTAACCCTTCCCGCCTTCAGCCCCGCCTGACAGTGAAGAATGTGGGACACAGGTTTCCACTTGCTGGCTTTTTTTAATTTGTTTGTTTGTTTGTTTGTTTTTTCCTATGGTGCTAGTGGACACTTGAGTCTGACCTCTCAAATGTATTCAAATCTCAGCCTGAGATTTCCTCTGTGGGCCGAGCCCCCCCACCCCACCCCCACCCCCTTGCGTGGCCTGGGGCTGTGCCGCCATGGTCTGAGGCTACCTTGGCCTCTCTTGCCTCTCTGTCTTTCTGTCTGCAATTTGTTCCCCCCTGGGACAGTTTCACTTCTAAACTCCATCCTTCTGAGGAGAGGGACTTTATCTACTGAGTCACTGATAGTAGATGGTCAATAAATATTTATAAAACTGACTTGTCTCCACCCCGGTTGACTGTTTGTTGTAGCTCTCTGGGAAGAGCTTTTTTTTTTTAAGTTTAAAATAATTAAAAGTAAATAATCAAACATTTTTCTCATTAGCATATATTAATTATACAGAATGATGAGTTTCATTATAATATTTTCAGGTGTGCACTTAACATAGTCTGATCATATTCATAGCACTCCCATCATCCTTTCTGGTTTCCCCCTCAACCCCAACCCCAATGGTCTTCATTCTTTTCTCAGCTAGACCATGCCTCCTCCTCTTCTTCTTCCTCTTTCTCTTCCTTCTCCTTCTCCTTTTTCTCCTGGAATTTACAGCAATCCTCTTGCCCTCCACTCAAAGGGTGGGGATTACAGGTATGTGCTACCAGCAAAGACTATTCTAAGTAAATGGATGGCAGCACTGAGAAGAGCATCTCCTGTTTGCTTCTGGAGAATGCCTTCTAACGTCTCAGGACTTCCTCCCTCTCCCCCACCCCCACCTCCATCCATTCTCAAGCCAGGCCCCAGGTCCTCTTCTCTGCTTTGCCCTCAGCATAAAAGCACCGAGCCCTTGCCGCCCCTGCTCTGGCTTCCTAGGGGATTTCTGGCCTCCTTCCACGTCCAAACAGCATAGCTCTGGGTCTTCAGATGCTGTGAGGCTCGGCGCCTCTTTCCCCACCACCCAGCTGGGTCTAGTAAATGCCGAGTCATCTTCAGCTGGTGCCCATCTCCAGCTCCTCTAGCCAGAGGACGAGCTGCCAGGATCGAACCCAGAAGAAAGATCCACTTCTGGAAGCATCCGAAGCGTGGTACTCCTGGCGGCAAGGGCGCACGCCTCCGTTCCTGCTTCCTCACTGCTCTTTCGGCAGTTGCAGGTCTACACCTGGCGAGCAGGCCTGGGCTAAAAGCACCTGTGCTGCCCAGTGTCAGTGCCTCTCGTGCCCATCCCCCCTAGAAGCATGCTGGCAACCCAGCCTCAGTTTCTGCCTGGGGCCCTTCCTGCTAAGGAGCTGCCAAGGGCACATTTGCAGGGCTGCGTCACAGCTGCAGTGCCTGTGAACGCTAATAATTAAGCCCCTACAAACCGCCTGCAGATAACCGTAATCCCTTGTATTTATACAGCCCTGAGCACATTTGGAAGCTTCTTCATATATATTATCTTGTGTGATCTCCCACAATAATCCTATTGGGTAGTTCTGGGAAGGGAATTACTGTCCTTATTTTGAAGAGGAGAAAACTAAGACTTAGGGAGGAGAAACTCATCTGAGGTCACACAGCCTTTGGGGCCAGAGCTGGGGTCAGAGCTGGCGCCAGGACACAGGTTCCTCATAGCCTATTCTCAATATGGCCTGGACAGCACAATCCCTCCTGGTTCTTCCATCTACTCTGGTCTCTTTGCAGCAATAAATAGGTGTTGAGCACATTTATGCAACTCAGATTATTAAATTTAATACGATTTTGCTAGTAATATTACTAGCCTTCATGGTACAGATGATATACACAAGCACAGAGAAGTTAAGTAACTTGCCTGAAGTCAAACAGGATATTTGGATTCAGGACAAACCTTTAGTTTGTTCAAACAAACTCAAACTTAACTGCTAGCTGCTAGTCCCTCCCTAGCTGGAGCCCACGATTCAGAACAAACCTCTAATTCAGTGTCATTGGGCAATCTCTTTCTGTAGCTGTCCACACTCGAGATGACTCGGCAGTGAAGAGCACTGGCTGCTCTTCCAGAGGACACAGACTTGCCTCCCACACTGAATGTAATTCCAGTTCTAAGGGACCTGATATCTTCTGACCTCTGTGGGCATGCATGCCTGCATGCATATGGTAAATATACAGACAAGCAAGCAAGCAGGCAGGTACATACACACAAATAAAAATGAAAGTTAAAAGTTGGGCTGGAGAGATGGCTCAGAGGTTAAGAACACTGACTGCTTTTCCAGAGATCCTGAGTTCAATTCCCAGCAACCACGTGGTGGCTCACAACCATCTGTAATGGGATCTGATGCCCTCTTCTGGTGTGTCTAAAGACACACACACACACACACACACACACACACACACACACAGAGTTAAAAAGTTTAAAAAAAACAACAATTATTAAGAACACCATGGCTCAGTTTCCCACTCTAGAGTATTTGTGCCCAGGCTGATGATGAAATCCAGGAAGACTTCATCAAGAGACAAGGAGAATGAATCCTGAATCTACTCACCAGAGGAGATGCGCCAAACATCCCAAGAAAAAAAGAGCCAGAAGCAAGAAGGAGCAACCATGCTCAGGGGTGCTGGAATGAGGCAAATGTGGCATAGGTACAAAGAGAGGAGCGTTTGGGGACAGAGAGTGGCCCAGTCCGAGCTGAGATAAGGACACCATGGAAGCTGGGCATGGGCGCTGGGGACACCGTTCTATTTAGTTCAAATCTGTCAAGTCACCTCTACTGCTAACATCGTGGAGTCAGTCCTATAGGCCATGGGGTTATGGAAAGGCTTTCTACCAGAGCAAAACAGGGACTGTCTCTGGAGGTTTGGGAATGAAGATGGGACAGACTGTGAGGACCAAAGTATACCCTTAGCAGCCCTCAGTGAGGTGCTTTTCAACAGCAGGCAGAAGGAAGGGCATTTCAGACACCAGGAAGAGAATCTACAAAGACCCAGAGACATAGGAGATCAAGACCTGCTGGAGAGGTGGCAGTTAGTAAAAGCCAGCGTCTGGCCTGGGTGCATCTGAGACTTCTGTAAGACTGAGCTAACACTTCAGTGGGCAAGAGTCTAGATAAGGGCTCTTCAGCAGTGACCCCTGTGTTCAGATCCGAGCTCCAAACTCCAGTGACGAGTTACGCAGTCATGGGTAAATTACTATCTCTTAGTTTTCTCATATGTGAAATGGAATTATGAGGACTAAACAAAATACACGAAACACTCAGCTGATAGCAAACACCCAGTATCTAAGCTGTATCATCATCATCACATAGGTGACCAACAGCCTTGTAGAGCAAACCCTAAGGTGGAGCACAGCCTCAGAAGGGAGGAATCTCATTTTGAAAAAGTAAAAACAAGTTGTGGCGTGTGCTTATCTGTAATCTCCACATTCACAGAGACGTGTGAAATCTCATCTGCAACTGCTTTCTCAGAGTGTCAGCCCATCCCAAATCAAGTGACGGATGCTGGATGTCACAGGAACGACAGGAGTGGTACAGCAACCAACAGCAGGCTCCCAGCAGGGCCTCCCTGTCTCTGGGATGATGGGACCCTTCAGCCGTCAGAAACAACTCTACCTGCCCCAGTTCGGATGAAAGACAGAGGCTTTGCTCCAGTAAAAGCTCCAAGCAGAGTCTAGGATGGGCAGAACTGTGAACACTCCCTGTCCTCTGGGATGTGGGTCAGTGTCTTAAACACTGACTTACACTTGTTATACAGTTTGTTATAAGGCCAGGCAGGTGACCAAGGAGGCTGTACCCAGGAGTCCCATGGACCTTATTTGGTCCCACCGCATCTGTGCAGTATGGCAGGTTACTTGTCTGAGTTTTGATTCCTTCCTTATGCCATTTCAAGGACTATGTGAAGACTCCCTGAGATAATGCTTGCACAGAGCCCTGCATATGCTTGGGGCTTAAGTGCTAGCAGTCATCAGCCTGATGTGACACTCCCCTTTGGAAAGTTTGACTAACCAAGGATGAAAGAGAGGCAGGGGCTGTCTGCCTGGGATGATGGATGTCCCAAGAGACCGCTGTCACTTTAGGTATGCAGGTACCAGAGGGTCAGGAGGCTGGGAGGGAACTGTAAGTTGGGAACAAACTTAGCCAGGATAAGATCCCACGATCTTTAGCTCGTCTGCCTCTGAGCAGTGCATGGCTGTGCAGAGCTTGAGCTGGATGGCTCAAGTGTGTCACAGGGGACACACTGGTGACCAGGTCTTGGTAGAGACACAGTGAAGACAATCATTTTGCTGGTCTTCTGAAAATTGGAAGCATGATGTTTAAAAAAACAGAGCATACACACACATACATACACAGATGCTTACACATATACACACATACATACACACACATACATACACACATATGCACACATACATGCACAGATACATACACAGATACACAAACACATACATATACACATATACATACATACACACACATATACCCACATATGCACACATACATACACACACATACATATACAGATACACAAACATACATATGCACATACACACATACACACATATGCACACATACATATACACATACACAAACACATACATACATACATACACATACACACTTACACACACATACACACATATGCACACATACATATATACATACACAAACACATACATACATACATACACATACACACTTACACACATACATACACACATACACACATATACACATAACATACATACACATACACACTTACACACATATACACATACACATATACATACACACATATACACATACATACACACACATATACACATATACATACACACACACACACACACACACACACACACACACAGAGAAATGTCTTTCTGCAGTTGTTTTGGCATTTGGGGAGTAATTTGCCAACTTCAAGTCCGAGTTAATGAAGTTGGGGTAGACAGCTTCTCAGGGAGTTCTGCTTCCTAGAACTTCAGTTGGGCAGCCAGCAAGAGGGCCGCGGGTGGTCGACAGGAGCATTAACAGTGACACGTTTTGTATTTGTCATCAGAATGGAGCCCCCGGGCACAGGGGCAGTGCCCACGGCCGCTCAATGGCATATTTGTCATGTGGCCAGTGACACAATCAATTGACCCCCCTTACACACCGGTGTTTATTAGCCATTGTATAAATATTTCAACCCTCCCCAGCTGACACATAATCTCTTCTTTGCTGCCTCTGACAAATGAACATTTCTCTGTAGACTCTTAAATGAGTATGTGTCACAGCTATGTCACTGATTAATTTTTTTTTACCACCACGAACAACGATGCATAGAAATGTAACTTATATTCATTTCCCGGCCTGAGCCCAGCTGTCTAAAAAAATTCCACCAGCAGCTCCGACTGACAGACAGCTATCCCTGCACTTGGGCGTGCTGACGTGCGGTTGTGTGAGTGCCAGCTTGTTAATTACTGGCTTTCTCTTCCGGCCTGGCTGCTGAATAACCAGCCACAAGGACCTTAATCACTGTTGGGGCCGGGGAGGACTGCTGCGGAGCACTCCAGGGGCCAGCTCCCCAGCCCAGCCTAACCACACAAGCAGTTTTTTTTTTTCCTCCAGTGTTGGTCTTGGTTTGCAGATGTCCCTGCAGTCACCTCAGTGACTCTCGATTTAGGCCCTTCACCCACTGCTCTGGGAAGTCCCAAGGCTTGGGCCTTCTTTCTCTACAAATATCTGCCAACCAGAAATCAGCCATGGAGCAGTTAGTAAGCAATGTACCAGCCACACTGGTACCTGATATACCAGCCATCTTTTCAATGAACATTCTAGAAGCACCTACTGTGTGCTAGGTGCTCAGCCAGTAAACAAGACAGACCCACAGACCTGGCCCAGAGGAAAAGGTAATCATAGCTTGGGGAGAAATATAAAAAGATACCCCATACACACACACACACACACACACACACACACACACACACACACACAGAGAGAGAGAGAGAGAGACAGAAAGACAGAGAGACAGAGACACACACACACACACACAGAGACAGAGAGAGAGAGAGACAGAGCAAGACAGAGAGACAGAGACAGAGAGAGAGATCTGGCTGGAGACTGGCTCCTGGGACCTACTGTGGAGGCCCTTCCTGGCCCCAACAGTGACTGAAGTCCTGTGTCTGGTTGCCTAGATAAAGTTTAAGTTCCCTGGGGGGAGAAGCAGTGGCTCAGAGTTAGACACTGGCTGTTCTCTGCTCACAACTGAGGGAACTAAAGGACAGCTTTTGCCTTTAGCCACATAGCGCGGGAGTAGCAGAGCCGAGCTAAGAGCCTGTGCTCTCTAACCCTAGAATCTCACAGCTGATCATTTTCTGTCAACCACAACCCCTGCCTTTGGCCTTGGCTGCCTCTGCCTTGGTTTTTCCTCCCTGTGGCTCTCTTCCCCCTTTCCCATTCTCCCTCACACTCCCTGCTCCCATGCAGGCTCTCAGTCACCTTGGGCTGCAGAGTTGATTCAGCATCCCTGCCCCCCCCTCCATCTGCTGCTTACCCCCTCCCCACCCACTCACCTACTGGCACTGGCTTGAGCCTTCAGCAGGTGTCTAGGCTGCCCCTACTCCACCCCCACCTCCATGCACCTGTGTCCCTTGCACCTGAGTCCCTTCCCTGATGTCACTGTCCCTGGGCTGGAAGCCAAGTGCATACACCTGGGGACACTTCCCATGAATTAACTAGCTCATATCAGCCCCACTATTGTCCTCGGGTTCACAAGAGACTGACCTGACAAACAGACCCTGTCCTAGCTAAGGCCTCACAAAACTGGGCACGTTCAGGAGAAGCTGAAGGTGTCCTGGTACTATGTTCCCAGGTCCCACCCACATTAGTCAAAGATTGAGGGTAGTAGAAAGAGAAGACAGGGGAATGCGGTAGCTCAGACTCCTACTCTACATATGCACTGTGTCCTGGGCAAAGCAGTTCTGTTCCTTGTTGTCTTGTAGACCAAGGATGCTGGAGTCTATTACATCCCAAGCTTTGGGAGAACATGGAGCTCATGTGGGCAGCTTCCAGCTCAGCCCCTAGCACACCGTAGGTACATGTCAAGCAGTAGTGTCCCTCTTTCCCTTTTGACAAGGTTGGCGACTTGATCATCTTCCAGTCAGAGAGAAGAGCTGGACAGGGCAGGGCCTGCTGTCAGCCCTGCCACACCCAGCTATGGGGTGATTCCTGAGGCTCCAGGTCTTCTGAGCATCCCCCGCTCCCAGGCTTCATGGTGTGGGACAGGGGCAGCTTTGTGGAAGGGGAGGAAACTGACTGCCAGGGTGGACTGTCTCTCAGTGTCATTCCAAAACAAGCGTGCCACACTGGAGAAAGCATATGTCCATGTACATGATGTCATCGGAAAGTCACAAGAGCCCCAGTGACTTAGGTATGATTATCTTCCTTCAACCGCAGCCACAGAGGCAGAGTCAGGGCTTAAACCTGGATCAACTCCTACCTTGATGCAGGGGTTTAACTTAGCCACTACCCTGTGCTGCTTCTGCGCGCCCTCCCCAACAGGGCCATCGGATCTTTCTCCAGGGAGGAGCTGTGGCAGGCCCACCTGTGCTGACGTCATCTCAAGTCACCTCCCATGAGCTACCCTGCCCTGCCCTTCCTACTTGGGACTCAGTAGAGTAGGGTCGGGGCAGTGAAAAGAGCCCGATGACTGGGCTGGGTTGGAACATAAGGACAGTGGGCCTGGGAGGCAAGGCTTGAAGGAAAAGGCTCTTTACTGTTGAGCTCGCTTTGCCTTCCTCCAAACATTTCCTCGTTCGAAATGGAGCACCGAGCCCCGGAAATCAGGACAAAAGCGCCACCCACAGCTCTGGTCTCGATGACTCAGATTCCACCTCCCACAGCCTCCTCCTGTGTGTGTTTCTGAATGTGTGTACCCGCGCGTGCGCCTGTCAGTGTGCGAAGCTGTCAGCTGTATGTCCGTGTGTGTGTGTGTGTGTGTGTGTGTGTGTGTGTGCTCGTGTGTGCACGCACAGACAGGAACCCACTCGTGCACACGCCTGAACTGCGTCCATCTGTAAATCTTTCTCCAAGTCCTGACCGTGTGATGACCCGCAAGGCCAGCGAGAATCAAAAGATTAACAGTTTCTTGCTTCCTGTGCTTGGAGGCAGTTATGTTGAGCATTGACATAATGATCATAGCATGGACTCCTTACTGCAGAGTACCATCATTAATCCCATTACACTGATGATGAAACTGAGGCACAGGAAAATTAAACTTCTTTCTCAAGGTCACTCAGCCAGGAAATGGTGAAATTACCAGCTGCCAGTCTGTGTACCATACCATGGTCCTTCCCTCCTTATCTCCTCTAAGGAGTGTGGAGAAACCAGAGGACTCCTTGGTGACCAGAAGTCAGCCTGGGTCCCTGAAGAAGACCAGAAACCAGAGCTGCATGTCTCTGTGTGTGTGTGTGTGTGTGTGCGCGCGCGCGCGTGCGCGCGCGCGCGCGCGTTCACCGGAGTGGGGACCGGCAAAAGGCAGATAGACACAAGAGCAGGAGGGGGCAGGGCAGCTGTCTCAGAACAGGTGTCAGAGAAGCTGTGACAGCCACTTAGAACCACAGTGGCAAGCCTCCTTTACATGGCGATTTGCATACATTTGCATACATTTGCATCACCAAATCTGTGGAATCGGTCTTAATGGTCCTTGCCTCTGAAGACTGGCAGAAAACAGAGAGGGTGGGAGTGACAGGGAGGGCCTTGGGAATTCAAGAAGGAAACGAGGGAACTGGCAGAGCGCTGAGGTTCTGGGAGGCACAGGGTACTGTCAAGACAGTTTCTACAAGAAAGATGGAGACTCTCCCAAGTGCCCTCAAGGAAGCCTCATCACCCCTAGTCGATATCTAACTATTGGTCACAGCAGGAAAGGGCTGGGCGGGGGGTGGGGGGCGATGCAGAAATCCGGAAGAGTGGAGGAAGGCTGGGGACCTCGGTTAGTGGTAGCGGGTAGAGCTTCGCACAACGCCTCCGCCTTGGGGGAGAGGGGAGGTGGCGCCCACTGGCCGGCAGAGGTCAGTGGCTCGGTATTACAGCACCATCTCGTGGATATACAGGGAAATGTTCCTTCTTGGCCGCAGTCCCTTCCTGAAGCTATTTGCAAGAAATGCCTGCCCTTTTTGCCTGTACCCACAGGTATACATGGTGGAACCCGGTGAAAGGGGGCATGGGAATTTGAGGTAGTCTAGAAGATCACGGGACTCATACAGCTTAATTGTGGAAAGTGAGAAAAACATGGCTATGTCAATCCCAACAGAGTGACCTTGGAAGATTGACTCCAGTCGGTTTCCTTATCTTTACAATGGGGGAGGGGTGATAAGCTTTGCTTGTGTGAAAGAAAGGATTTAGTACAGGTGACTTGCTTATTGGAAGAGCCCAGGGTATGCCATTTAAGACTTGAGAATTGCGTAACCTTGAGACTTCCATGAAATCTGTGCCCCTGACTCTTATCCCATCTCCCCTTTCACCACCCTGATGCTTGCCCAGCTTTTAGCACAATGCCCACACACGAGGGGCACTTCATCAGCAAGGCCGGTGGCCATTTGTTTATGAGTGATGGAGGGGTGTCAGAGCCTTGGGAAAGCAGTCCTCTAGCCTGCTCCCCTCTGGTCAGGGGAGGTCAGGGGGTACAGGTGAGAGGTCACTTCCCAAGGAGTCAGAAGTAAAAAGCAAGTAATCTTTGAATAGGAGCGGGCAGCCAGGAGCCTCTTAGAATCCCTGTGGCCACTTGAGAGTTAAGGAAGAAACGCCAGCCTGATGCTAGAGGCTGAGTACGCTTTGCTGGTGAGTTGGAAGGGGGCTGCAGCACTAACTGTTGGTGAAGTCTGGCTAAGGGAAGCGCCAGCACATAGCACCACGCAGAGCAGAGGTCCCAGGCATTACCTTCTTCTCCACAAAAGTGGAAGAAGTGTTGACTCCTAATGTGTTTAGTTGGCTTGGAGCCTGATTTCCGTTTTGTTGTTATTGTTTTTGTTTTCAGATAGGGTCTCTGTTTTTAGATAGGGTCTCTCTGTGTAGCCTTGGCTGTCCTGGAACTCACTCTGTACAGTGAGCTGGGCTGGCCTCCAACTCAGAGATCCACCTGCCTCTGTTAATGAAAGCTGGGATTGAAGGTGTGAGCCAACCACCTGGCAGGAGCCTGATTCCTGAGAACAAGAGTCGGTGACAAAGACGGGTACTTGGGGGTGGGCCCCAAGTGTGCAAACCTCTGGGTCTCAAGTAAACCCCTTTGCAGCATCTGCGGCCAGGAGCTTCCCTACAAGGAGACAGAATGATATAAATGCAGAGTGAGCATTTCTCTGCCCACTCAGAGAGAGGTGCTAGGGATTGAAGCTATCATGTATGGAGCTCAGCCACTCCCCGCCAGGCTGACTGAGTTCTACCTCTCTGGATGCCCCGCTTGCCTTTAGCAAACACCAATGCCACTCAGGCCTCAGGGGGCAGGTTGGCTGCACTGAGCCTTTCTTTTTACCCTGGAGAGCACAATGAATTGTCCTTAATAAAGCCAGTGCCTTCTCCAGCTTTGGGCTCATCTTGTTTGTCCATGGTGCTTCTGTCAAAGGCATGGCACACACCTTTTATCCCAGCACTCAGGAGGCATGTGGATCTCTCTGAGTTCAAGGCCAGCCAAGACTATATAGTGAATCCCTGGCTTCAAAAAAAAAAAAAAAAATCAAAAACAAACAAGCAGATGGTCCAAGATGGGGTCATTTAAGACTTTTATAGCTTCTGGATACATTTAGGACTTTGATACGTTATTTGGCACGAGGTAGTGACAGGTGGTTACTAACAGGCTCAGTACCCTAACTCCAATATACCCTCATGACCAAGAAGCAGCCGGCAAGGGGGAGTAGGAGGGAAGGCCTTGGGTCACTCAGGGAATAGGATGGCAGGAACATGATACTTGTACGATTGGGCTCCGAGGAGTTTCTGGTATGTTCTAAATGGCACTGGGTCCTCTCTATACAGAAATTGCAGGCCCTGAGGGGAAGGACATGACACCTTGCCCTTAGCTGGGAACTATTGGCAACTGCTAGGGAGGGGAAGTCATTTTTCCTTGGAAGTGTGGCAGCTGGTAGGCTGACTGAGAATATGCAAGCATCACTAATTGGACTCAGTTGGGTTATTTAAGAAAGAAAGAAAGAAAGAGAGAGAGAAAGAAAGAAAGAAAGAAAGAAAGAAAGAAAGAAAGAAAGAAAGAAAGAGGAAGGGGCTGGAGAGATGGCTCAGTGGTCAAGATCACTGACTGCTCTTTCAGAGGTCCTGTGTTCAATTCCAGAAACCATATGATGGCTCACAAACATCTGTAATAGGATCTGATGCCCTCTTCTGGTGTGTCTGAAGACAGCAACAGTGTACTCACATACATAAAATAAATAAATCTTTCAAAAAAAAAAAAAAAAAAACCCCATGAAGGTAGAAAGAGGATGTATTGGGTGTGGAAGAGTCAGAAGGGAGCGTTGGGGTGAGTATAACCAAAATACAGGATCATTGTAAACTAAAATATACTTTTTTTTTTGGTTTTTTTTTGAGACAGGGTTTCTCTGTAGCCTTGGCTGTCCTGGAACTCGCTCTGTAGACCAGGCTGGCCTCAAACTCAGAAATCCGCCTGCCTCTGCCACCTGAGTGCTGGGATTAAAGGCTTGCGCCACCACTGCCCGGCTCTAAAATGTATTTTTAATGTAAGAAAAATATATATATATATTAAATTTCCAGATCTTGGAGTCAAATACAGAAGTGAGAGTGGGCTATTTCACACCTGAATTCTCCGAATAGTTGGCTCTGTCTCCAAAACAGAAACCTTGTCTTTGACTGCTATGGTTCCTAGTTTCCATGGAGGGAGAACCTTTATGCTAGAGGGCCCAGACATTTTAGACTGAAGTGGAAACTGGAAGTGCCAGCCGGCCATCTTAATGCTATTGGACCAATAGCCTAAGAAAGGCATTGCCGCTGGGCAGTGGTGGTGCACGCCTTTAATCCCAGCACTTGGGAGGCAGAGACAGGTGGATTTCTAAATTCAAGGTCAGCCTGATCTACAGAGTGAGTTCCAGGACAGCCAGAGCTACACAGAGAAACCCTTTCTCAAAAAACAAAAAAAAACAAACAAAAAAAAAACAAAAACAAAAAGGAAAGAAAGGCATTGCCAGGGTCGTGGTTGCTAGTGACCGTGGGGAGCCAGGGCTGCAAATGTCATGTATGTAGATGCAATAAAATAGGAAAGGCACATAGCATGTCTTAGAACCTCTACACTGTCATGTTTGGTGATAGATAACCTCAACAAAGACTGTTGTGAAAGCCAAGAACTCAGCCATCCCCAACACAAAAGCCCGTGGAACCTCAGTGGACAAGTGCCCAATTCTGCAAAGGGGCAGAGAGAGAGAGAGAGAGAGAGAGAGAGATGAACCCAGTGATGTGCTCAGAAAAGTGACAGCAGTGGGGACTGTGGCTTGCTTCCTGACAACAAAGCAAGTCGGGCTTACACTTCCCTAGGAAGGGAGTTCATCAGGAAGGGAGTCAGATTTGGAACTCACACAAGGCAGGAACCTGGAGGCAGGAGCTGATGCAGAAGCCATGGAGGGATGCTGCCTCCTGGCTTGCTTCCCATGTCTTCCTCAGCCTGCTTTCTTATAGAATCTGGTAACACAAGCCCAGGGATGGCACCATCTACAATGGGTTAGGCCTTCCCCCACTGATCACTAAGAAAATGCCTTATAGCTGGATTTTATGGAGGCATTTCCTCAACTGAAATTCTTCTATCTTCTTAGATGACTTTAGCTTATGTCAAGTTGACCTGAACTTTCCAGCACATGGCCAAAAACAACTTGGGAGGAAAGAGTTTATTTCATCTTACAGCTTACAGTCCATCATGAAGGGAAACCAGGGCAGAAACTCAAGGCTGGAACTGGAGCAGAGACTATGGAGGAGCCATGCTTATGAGTTACTCCTCTTGGCTTGCTCAGCTATATCTACATATGTATGTATGTATGTATGTATGTATGTATGTATGTATGTCCATCCATTTATCTTTCCTTCCTTCTTCTTTTTAAACTTTTTATTTATCCTCTGTGAGTTTCACATCATGCACCCCAGAACCACTCATCTCCCTGTCTCCTTGAATCCACCCTTTCAACCATCTCTTCCAAATTAAAAAAAAAAATACAGACAAACAAAAACTAAATAAACAAGTATAGAAAACATCTCGTTGTGGAAGCTGTTCGGTGTCACAGGTGTCCCGCAATATACCCCTCTGTCCACACATCTTCACTGGCGAATGTTCATTGCAGTGAGTCATTGGTCTGGTCTGAGATCTCTGGCTTCTGTGACACCATCAATATTGGATCCTCACCAGGACTCCTCCCGGTTATCCTGCTGTTGCCCTGTGTCAGAGAACCTGCAGCTTTGGAACAGCAGGACTGCTTTCGTGTGTCCCAACAATTCACAGATAGTGCAGAGGTTGTGTTGGGACAACTCAAAGCCCTGGATCTGGGCGTGGATGGAAGCTGAGCGTCAGCCTGCCAGCTCTTCCTTATTCATACCACCAGGATGAGCTCTCCAGCACTGCTCGGGCTAGGTCACCCAGTGCTGCCCTCAGCAGGAGGCAGGGTCAGCTCTCCTACTCTCATGCCCTTTGTGCTGGGCAACCCACACCCATGCCCTTAGAGCCAGCTCTACTGTGCTGCCTGGTGGGGTTGTAGGGCCCAACTCTCCTAAGTGCTACAACCAGTGAGGACCAGGACTTCCCATCTTGTAACCTCAGGACCTTTATTATACCACCCAGAGCCACCTGACCAGAGGAGGTACTGCCCATAGTGGACACAGCCCCTCCCACACCAATTATTAATCAAGAAATTGCCCCCAAAGACTTGCCTCCAAGCCAATCTGATGGAGGCAGCCCTGCAATTAAGGTTTCTTCTTCCCAGGTGGCTGTGTCCAGATGAGCTATGTCAGGTTGGAGAAAAACAATCCACACAGCCCAATTCCAGAATCAGCTGAAATGTTACAGAGACATGGAGCAGAATCTGTTTTCCAAGTGTCACCAAAGACCATATACCAGAACTCCGAAGTGTGGAGTATTCACTTTGTGGGAGATGCTGACCCACAGAAGACAAATGGTGGCTGAGAGGTATGGGCCATCACAAGGCAGGAATTCTCCTTGCCTCCCATAGAGAAGATTCATCCTGTGTTCCAGGGAGCAGAGTCCCTGAGGCTCATGGGAAGCCATAGTCCGGACTGCAGGGTATAACACCAGCCGATCTCCCATTTTCCCTTGTCATTATTTCTTTTCCTATCTTCCCTGGATTCCACCTGAATATTGGCCACAGCTCTGTCTACTTCTGAAAGACTTGTCTAAGAAAAGGTGTTTCCTGTGGGCTGTTTCCTTCCTGTGGTCACAGCTGGAACTCGAATCTGACATCTCCTGTATTGATGCTGGAGCCAAAGAAGTCAAGACACCCCAGAGGGCAGGAACCAACCAGGTGCTACCTTGATATGGGGGATGAGAAGCTGACATGATGGGGGAAGAGGCAGGTGGGGACAGGAAAGAAGTGAAGGTATCTGGGGTAAGGTATCAGGGAAAGTTGTTCTTATACCAGGTCAGTGAGCTTTCTGAGAGGAGGTGGATGTAGCTTGAGGGTGAAAAGGACGCTGTTGCCACCGTGACTTGATGTGGGGTCCTTAGAGCCTCCTTGGGCCTGTGTATTCCTGGGCGAGGCCAGAGTCTGCCCCTTAGATGCTTTGAACAGTGACAGCATGAGTCGGTAGGTGGCATTGGAGTAAGAGATGGTACCAGGCAGAAGGTAGGTCCAGAAGAGCAGAGAGCAGGACAGTCACTGCACTGTCCACAGGACAAGACACAAGGGCCTGATCTGAGGCTGAGGGAAGCCCCTCCTAGGCTAGTCTCTGCTACAGTTTGAATATGCTGTCTCCAAAATCCCAATTGAACCTAGTCAATCACATTCAGAAGTGGAGTCTTCAGAGGCGGTTAGGAGTGGATCATATAAAGGGGCTTGTAAAGTTTGTCCAGTCTTTTGCATGATGTCAACACAGTTTGAAACTCTATCTATCTATCTATCTATCTATCTATCTATCTATCTATCTATCTATCTTTGGTTTTTAGAGACAGGGTTTCTCTGTGTAGCCCTGGCTGCCCTGTAACTTGCTCTGGAGATCAGGCTGGCCTCAAACCCATTGAAATCCACCTGCCTCTGTCTCCTGAGGGATGGAACTGTATGTGTGCACCACTGCTGCCCAGCTCCAAAGCATTTCTTTCCTCCAGCAGAAGCAGTAACAAGATGCCATTTCATGCGTAGAGAGAAGTCTTCACAAGACCTTGAACTTGGACTTCCCAGTGTCTAGAGTTATAAGAAAGCCATTGCTATTGTTTATAAATTACTCGGTCTAGTGTGTTTTGTTGTAGTGGCACAGAGTGAAATAGTCTCCCATCTTCTAGGTACTCCCAAAGCCCTGGTTCATTAACAGTACAAGGCCACAACTCCATCTCCAGATGAAGCTTCCTATTCCTGTAGAGTTCTGTGCCCCAGTAGGGACTGGCCCAGAGACAGCACAGTGGTTTGTAAGGAAGGAGGACAGGAAACTTAGCACATGCCAAACATTCCTAATATCACCCTGCACCCACCAGGCCTTGCCTTTCTTTGAATATGTGCTGAGTGTCACTCCAAGCTATTTCCTCAGGTCATAACAGCCATTCCCCTGCCTCTTGTGAAAAATCTCACTTCTGCATTTTCAAGATAGAAAGAAGGGAAGAGAAAATAGAGCATATAGGGAGGCCCAACTAGTTTGCTGTATCCCCTACCTGACTGGGATACAGATGTGGGGTCAAAGGAGGTTGGATGCTGGGTATTTTTCCAGGGGGTGACGTAGAGATGACCCACAAATGTTACCAGATTCTTGGAACATTTAAGATTGGCCTGTGCTGTCCCACAAGATAGCCAGTAGGCACAAGAGGCTCTTTAGTCTCAATTAGATCACAAACTCAGTTCCTTTGGCTTACCAACCACACTGTGATGTCTCCTGGCCACATGTGGCCTGGGGGGGGGGGGGCTCTCGCTGAGCAGCACAGATATGAAATGTGCCCTTCACTGCACAAAATTCTATAGAACAGTGCTGTCATTAACTTCTGTATAGAGGAGCTGAGTCCCAGAGAGAAACTTGCCCAAGGCCCCAGAGGAATTTTGTGGTGGCTGTAGTACTACATGACCTTCACAAAATGTCTTGCAGTAAAACTGCATTAAAAATATCTCTATGTAATACAACCTATGTTGCCAACAGCCTAGGGTGGCAGGAGCTTGGCCCAGATGTGGGGGTTGGGAGTGGGGGAAGGGAGGTGCTTCATGCCTGTCCCTCCCTCTCCCCTCTCACTATCCCAGCTCAGCAACATAAAGGAGGCTTAGAGGCCTGGAACTCTTTCTCTCCTCCCCCCATGATGACCTCATTGTCACAAAAATGCAAGGAAGGCAGCACGCAAGGGCTGGATAAAGGGTAAGTCTGGGGCCTCGGGGGAATGGCCCAGCCTTCAAGCCAGAGGAGCTGGTAGTGAGAAGAGTATCGCTGACTCTGGATAGCCTTGGCACCACCATTTCTTAAACATCAAACCAAAGTGTCCGATACTTAAACTTGTCCCTCTTTCCCCAGAGCTCATGGGTTGAAGACCAAATCCCAGCCAAGAACTACAGCCTGCATGACTCAACTCCTAAAGTCTTTTCATTCTCAGTGCCTCACTCTCACCCCCCTCTTTGCTCTTTCCTTCTCTTTGCTCTTTCATACTCTCCAGGTCTGCTTCTACTGCAGGGCCTTTGCACTGGTAACTTTTCTACCTAGCACATCCTCTTCACCCAGTCCACTTAACTACCCTTTGTTCTGGGCTCAACTCAAGCAGAGCTTTTTAGAACATCTCCCCAGACCCTCAGAGCCAGGGAAGCTGCCTCTAACACTGTTCTGATAGAGTCGCTGCTGTGAAGATCCGTCCTGACCCGTAACGATGATTTCTGGGGGTGGGGATGGATGCTAAGGTGAATTTTCCCTGCCCTGCTCTCTTCATGCTCATGTTCTGTCTCTTTACCCTGGAGCAGTGGCTGGTCCAGAGATGATCCCTGAAAGAGTGAGAAAAAGACGAAAAAGGGGCTGGTCAGACAGCTTGGTTGGGAAAGTGTCTGCCCAGGGGCAGGGGGCAGTGTAAGGACCTGACAGATCCCCAGAATCCACATCAAAGTTGGCAGGCATGGTGGTTGTACTGGCTGGTTTTGTGACAACTTGACACAAGTATGGGTCATCAGAGGAAGGAGCCTCAATTGAGGAAAAACTTCCAGCTATAAGCCGGGCGTGGTGGCGCACGCCTTTAATCCCAGCACTCGGTAGGCAGAGGCAGGCGGATTTCTGAGTTCGAGGCCAGCCTGGTCTACAGAGTGAGTTCCAGGACAGCCAGGGCTATACAGAGAAACCCTGTCTCGAAAAACAAAAATAAAACAAAAACAAAACAAAACAAAAACAAAACAAAACAAAAAAAGATCCAGCTATAAAGTGTTTCTCAATTAGTGATCAATGTGGGAGGGCCCAGTTCATTGTGGGTGGTGTCATTCCTGGGCTGGTGGTCCTGGGTTCTATAAGAAAGCAGGCTGAGCTAGCCATGGGGAAGCAATCCAGTAAGCAGCACTCCTCCATGGCGTCTACCATCAGATCCTGCCTCCACGTTCCTGTCCTGCTTGAGTTTCTGTCCTGATTTCCTTTGGTGATGAACAGCAATATGAAAGTCTAAGCAGAATAAACCCTTTCCTCCCCAACTTGCTTTTTGGCCAGTGTTTGATTACAGCAATAGAAAACCTAGCTATGACAGAGGGGTAAAGAGCCTGGAGCATCCAGGATTACAAGGCCAGCCAGTTTAGCCAATAAGTCTGTGCCCTCTGTCACCTGAAGAATGAAGGCAGGGGAAGGAATGAGCCCCAAGGCCACTGGAGAGGATGCTTGGAGGTGCTGAGGCGTTACAGGAGCAACAGGAGATACGACAAAAAGTAACAAAAGCGGTGAAACCAGCAAGAAGACAGCTGAGAACTGGGGAGACGGTGGAAACAACAGGAAATGCACCTAGAGTAACTGGACCATGTCAGCAGTGATTTGGGGGCTAAAAAAAATGCAGCTCCATACTGCCACCTAGAGGAGTCTGAGGAACTTGGTTTTTTTTTGTTGTTGTTGTTGTTGTTTGGGGTTTTTTGGTTTTTTGAGACTCAGGTAAAGCCAGATACTTTGTAAGTGCCTCAGAAAAGAGTTTCAGCACACTCTAATATGAAGAACAGCCGGAATTTATTAAGAAAAGATTTTAGGGCTTGTGAGATGACGCAGAGGTTAAGAGCACTGATTGATCTTCCAGAGGTCCTGAGTTCAATTCCCAGCAACCACATGGTGGCTCACAACCATCTGTAATGAGATCTGATGCCCTCTTCTGGAGTGTCTGAAAACAGCCACAGTGTACTCAAATAAATAAAATAAATTAGTCGAAGAAGAAGAAGAAGAAGAAGAAGAAGAAGAAGAAGAAGAAGAAGAAGAAGAGGAGATTTTTAATACAAGGTTGAATGAGGGTGTAGTAGAATGAGGGTACTCAGGGAGTGGATAGTATATACACCCAAGCATGAGATCGGAAGAGCCACGGATAAGTACCTGAGCAGCAGCTATATTACACAGTTTTAGTGGCTGCCACCACCACCACCACCACTCTTTTCAGTAGGTGAAATCATAGTGTTGTCCCCAGGGGGGCCTTGAGCAGGCTTGCAATCTGATAAAATAAAACCATGCCTCTCAAACTCTGAACATGAGGTTCATGCATGGGGTTTCTTGAAAACAATTCATAAACAACTGCAGGTTTACTGTTGGGAAAGGAGACAGGCAACACTCAAAGCCCATGCGGATTTAGGCCTTAAGCCTGGCTTGTTGCTTTTTTAACATTCTTATTTGATATGTCTCTCTATAAAAGGAATACTGTCTATACATAGACATCCTTCACAGTGAATGATAATTGTGCCACAATTCTTTCTTTCTTGTTTTTTGTTTGTTTTGTTTTCTCAGACAGGGTTTCTCTGTGTAGCCCTGTCTGTCTTGGAACTCACTCTGGAGACCAGGCAGGCCCTGAACTAACTGAGATCTGCCTGCCTCTGCCTCCCAAGAGCTGGAATTGATGGCATGTGCTACCACTGCCCAGCTAATTCTTGACTCTTAGCTGGGGAACAGTTTCAGCTTCTCTGTCTCATATCCCCTTATTTTTTTTTCCTCTTTTTATCCTGCCTTAGTGAGAAGCCACAAGCAGGCTGATTAAGGCAGCCACTGGGGTGTTCCAGGGTGGTGAGGCACTAAGTAGGCAAGCAGCATATATTTCCAGAGTTACCAGGTGAGTGACGGGTAAGGACACCAGCAAGAAGTGGGGACACTTAGTAAGCATTGTGAATCAGGCCCATTCCATGCATTACTCATGCATTTCCACAAACGGACCTTCACAAGATCCCTGCTACATTTCCACTTATTAGAAAAGGAAACTGAGGCACAGAGAGTTAAGTCACTTGCTTGGGTCACAGAGCAGGTTGAACTAGTGCCAAGGTTTTATTGTAGACCTCCCTCTCCCTCTCCCTCTCCCTCTCCCTCTCCCTTTCCTTATTTTTGTTTTGTTTTGTTTTGCTTTTGAAGTAGAGTTACTCTGTGTAGCATTAGCTGCCCTGGAACTAGCTCTGTAGACCAGGCTGGTCTCAAACTCACAGAGATCTGCTTGCCTCTGCCTCTTGAATATTGGGATCAAAGACATGCACCACCACTGCCCAGGGATACTTTGTTATTAATCACAATGTGGTACCAACTTTGTGTGAAGGAAGTGAGTTCTAGAGAGATAAAGATGCCTGCAATCTTGTTTGGGTTGAGGAAGAGAGAGATGTTGTCATCGCGGAAGGAGGTGTTCTGCCCCTTTACCCTGGTTCTGGCCCGTCTCCTGCTCATTAATACCCCTTTGTCCCTTATGCTAGAGTTAAAATCTAGTATTTTCCAATACCATACTTCTTTCTGTCTGCCTGCAAAATGCCAGAGATCAAATCAAACCACACTATGAAGAACATGGGAGAGAAAAAGACTGGGCTGGTCTTCGGAAGAGCTGTGGAGAGCTAACATATTGGGCAATGCACCAAATGGTTAAAGTTTGTGGTGGCTCAGAAGGGCTGCTGTGGCTTCGGTGACCTTCTGTGAGGTACAGCTTTGAAAGACCCGTTCATATTTTACGTCTGTATCAAGACTTTGGTTCTTGTGGGTCCTACAGCTTCTATTTGGGTTCCATAGAGCAGGCAGCTAGGAACTGTTCAACAATGCCCGGGTCAGCTATCTCTTCAGTGAGCTTGGTCCTGCTGTTCTTCCTGGGAAGATGGTGGTGATGATCTGACTCAGGATGCAGTTAAAGCTCCAAGCTGGCCTCCTGGAAAAGAAGAGAGCTTTCCAAGCAATGCTAGCCATTCACTCACCTCCGCTCCTTCCTTCCTGGGATACATACATTTCTTACAGTGGCAGGTCTGCTCTTGAGACCTGTCCTTGAGTCTCACACGAGATCTGAGAAATACTCCGATGGGTGGAAAGGGACAGGGAAGCCTCCCCACTCAGAGCTTCTGTGTTGTAGCTCCATGGTGAAGTGTGGGAAAGGCCCACTGTGCCTACACTTACACGCGCAGGGGCTTTAGTGTTCCTTAGGGAGGATCTCTCCTCCCACCCCTGTCTTTCCTGCCAGTTACCTCCCTCTTGACCTGTTTCTAAGGCAACTCCTCATCCAAAGACTCTGGCTCAGTGGTCCTCAACCTTCCTAATGATGAGATCTTTAATACAGATGCTCATCTGGGTTTGCATACTTCAGTTAAGAAGAGCAGTTAGCCTGGAGCCAAACTACAGAAGACAAAAAGCAAGGTTAGTGCATTTAGAAAGTTTCCCAGAGCCGGTTGTGGTGGTGCACGCAGGAAGGATTTGCTGAAGGAAGCAGAGGTAGGAGGATCATGAGTTCGAGGCTAGCCTGGGCTACACATTTAAGAAAGAAAGAAAGAAAGAAAGAAAGAAAGGAAGGAAGGAAGAAAGAAAGAAAGAAAGAAAGAAAGAAAGAAAGAAAGAAAGAAAGTAAGTTAGTTTCCCAGAGGGGGGAGGGTATAAGGGACTTTCGGGATAGCATTTGAATTGTAAATGAAGAAAATATCTAATAAAAAACTGTTTAAATAAAAAAATACAGATGTTCATGCTGTAATGACCCGCAACCATAAAATTATTTTCATTGCTGCTTCACAACCGTAATTTTGCTATTATTATGAACCATAATGCAAATCTCTGTGGTCTTCAATGATCTTAGGCAACCTCTGTAAAAGGTTGTTCAACCCCTCAAAGAGGTTGTGACCCACAGGTTAAGAACCACTGTTCTAGGGTCAAAGAATTCTTGTCTTGCTGAGCCTAGGCTAATAGAATTCCCCTGAACCTGCTCGATGCCTTCAGGGATGGCTTATGAGAACCCAGATGCACAGAGAGTCAGAAGCCAGAGGGCTAGACATACAGAAACAGGGGTGCGGGGGTGGGGGTGAGTAACAGAAATGTATCCAAAGTGGACAGTGTAGAGACCAGAGCAAGAGGGACAGAAATGGCGTTCTAGAGAGAACAGAGGCTCAGTATTCACAGCACTGACATCTCTTCCAGAGGACATGTATTGGACTCCTGGCACCCATGTGGCGACTCACAACTGTCTGTAACTCCAGTTCCAAGGGGTCTAATGCCCTCTTCTGGCTCTGTAGACACTGCATGCAAGTCGTGCACAAATACAACCAGATAAAACTATCCAGACACAGGAAACAATTTTTTTTTAATTACAAAAAGAAAAGAGGAGGAGAAAGCAGGGAGAAGAAAGGTAAGAGGAGGAGGAGACAATGATTTGGGGAGAAAGAGAGAAGAAAATATAAGGGCCAGAAGCTTTCCACCCACCTCATATCACCGAACGGAGGAAGAGAAGGTGGAGCTTGAGTGAGGAAGCCTGAGTGAGGAAGCCAGGTCTTTTTTTCTGTGTCTCTGCCCTGACCCCAGTGTCCTTAACTTGGAACTCAAATGGAAGAAAAATTGGTGATATTTACCATTTCCTTCAGCTACAAAGGTGATGTCAAGCCGTATTTATATTATGTTAGTCATAATTATAGCTTTTGTTAGGAATAGAAATCACATACATTTCCATACCACAATATTGTAGATCTTTAAAATATCATTTATGCTCATTACTGTTTTAAAATTATGTGAGGTATTAACCTAACACTTGATCTTATTTAAAGCATTAATAAAAAAAGCACATACATTACTAGATGACATTAAAATAGTTTTATAACTTTATTGCAATACAATTGGTTTCCTTCACACCCCTATATATTTTGTTTTATGCATTTTAAAGCATTTTGTGAAATAAGGCTCATATGCTCCACTCCGCTCCCAAAAAGAAACACAATCTTTTGGTTGGAATGTCTGCTGGACCGCCAAGGAAGGACTTAGAGGATCTGATAAGGGGGAATTCCCGTGAGAGGGGAGGGGCCTGGGTCTGGGAGAGCAACGAAAGCACCGCACGGAGAGGTTGGGGGAGGGGTCACAGAACGGCTGTCCGCAGTTTAAGGAAAGTCCCCAGATCTCTTGCTACCCCATGTCATAGCCTGGTCTAACAGCAGGAATGCATGGTTTTCATGGGGGACACAGCTGGGGTCTCGACTAATTTCATTCCTTATAGCTGAAGCTGTAAGGTTGTCACCAGCCCTGGAGCAGTCCTCCGGCATAGGGAAGGACCTGTTTCAAGAGTCCTGTCCAGGGTTTGTGGGTGACTTGGACAATCTGCTGCTTTCTAGCTTAATCAAGTCATTTAACGGTCCTTTCTTCTTATCCATAAAACGGAGGTCGTAACATTTCCTATTTTATATGAATATTGTGATGAGTAATTGAAGTTTGCAAAGCAATGTTTGCACAGGGTTTGAGACACAGGCAGCTCTCAATAATTGGTAGCTATTATTATGGGCATTTTAATTATTAATTATTATTATCATCCTTTTTCTAGAAGAGAGGGCCCTGGGGGAGTGGGACTGTAGGAGGCTGAAGATGACAATTGTTCCTCGAGCTGGGACAGCAAGAAGAGATGGGACCCACTTCCTCACACGCCCCTGCTCTTCACCCAGAAGCTGGGGTCTTCCTCTGGTTGCTGACAGTTCCTGTGCTTGCTGACTCACGGCCAACTTCCTCTCATAATACAAACAGGAAAACTCGCTGGCCAGCACACACACACACGCCCACACCCCCAACCCTCCAACGCCACTCACAGCTAAAGACTAGCCCTGCTCTGAGAGGGAAGTATCTCTCTGGGGCTTTGGGGTGGGACAGGCTTCAGGGCTGGAGCTCTTGCAAATGCCACAGGGAGGGGAGAGAGGCACCTTCCCACCGCCCACCCTGCTCCAGCACGTGTCAGGTGAGAAAGCCGAAAACAGAGGCTTCTCCCAAGCATGAAAGGGTCTAAGCATGTTTGGTCACCATGCTTGCCCCAGAAAGGCAGACTCGATTTGGAAGACTCAAGAAAAGAAACCTAGGCTCGGGGTTTGGGGCAACTGAAGCCGGTGAGCCTTCCCTGGGGCACAGAGGGGAGGGGCCTCAACACAGAGAGGAGTCCTCAGCTCGGTAGGCTTTGCCCATTCTCTTCTCATCTCCCATTTAACCGGGTACTTTAGCCCAACGGGTGCGGGAGAGGGGCTCGGAAGGCTTCAGGCCCCACATCTTGTCCCCCTCAACAGGTCCGGGTACAAAGGTCCTCCGCCACACTCTTTCTTCCTCCGTTTCTATTCTCTACCCCTATCTCTGACCTGTCCCTCCATCTTAGTCCCTTCCCCAGACATTTCTGAGTCCCAACCTTTTGTTCTGGGAGAAAGCAGAGTACAGGCCCCTGATAAGCAAAGGCGGTTGGGTAAGGGGCCCAAACCACCTGAAGGCGGGCGCTTGCACAAGGAGCAGCGGAGCCATCGAGTCGTCGGGGCGGAGTCGGGCTGTCGGGGGAGGGCTGCGGGGAGGCGGTGCTGGCAGGGCCGGACCCCCTCAGCCTCGGACAGCACAGCCGGCACCCTGAAGCTGACGGAGGCCACAGCGAGGTGAGGATCCCGAGCCCTCGGGCCCAGCTTCTCAGACTCCACCCCATCACCTCCTCCGGGACCTCCGTGGGCTCTCAGGGTCCCTCAGCGTCGTCTCCCTACCCCTCCTCTCCTTCCTCCTTGCAGCGAACCCGCCCCTCTTTATTGCTGGGCCTCTGCCCCCTCCCTTTTTGCCCTCCCCCAAGCCCAGTACCCTGCTTGATCGGTCCCTCCCGCACCTGCCACCTCCATCCCGCAAGCACCTCCGGCTCCTAGACAGTACTTGAGCCCAGACTGAGTCACCAAGAGAGTGGAATCTGACTCAGGGCCCAGAGGCTTAACACCCCAGCCGGGCTTGGGTATGGGACACAATCCGTAGGAGAGTAACAGGGATGGGAACAGTAGGGGATAGAGGCCAAACGCAGATGGGAGGCGACAGTCAGAGGCACGGTTAGAATTTAAGACTTGGTCAGAAGTCTGGAGCCTGACAAATTTCATAATACAGAGCAAATACGGGGTGGGGCAAAGGTGAATTTAGAAAGATGCAGGTGGAGGTAGGGACAAGGACAGGACAGCCTGAAAACTCCTGGAGAGCTGAATCTGAGATGGACCCAGGGTACTAGCGATTAGAGGTAAACTGGCCCAGTGGGGCAGGATTACGGAAACCTAGTCACAAGGGTAGGGAAAAGGCAGGCTCAGAAAAGGAAGGTTTGGATAAAACGTGTGTGTGTGTGTGTGTGTGTGTGTGTGTGTGTGTGTGTGTATGTGTGTGTTCACGATGCAGTGCTAGAGTTTGTGTGTCTCCGTGTGTAGGCCTGCGTGTTTTCACACAGCTGAGTGTGTGTTTATGTGTGTGTCTTCACACATCTGAGTCTGAGAGTGTGTGTTGTGTGCACATGTGTGTGTACATGCATATTACGTGGGTGGGTAGGGAACAAAGAACACCTTGGACTGCCTCTCCCCTTCAGGTACTCATTTGAATGGCCAGATTCTCCACCCAGCCGTCTTTCCTAGGTGGCCTCTGCCCAGACCAGGACCCCACACATTGGGACTAGTTGGGGCCCTCTGGGCAGCCTAACCACAGCAGGCAGGATGTGGGGGTGGCCAAGCTAGAGGGACAGGAAGGAAGTCTGAGGATAGACAATAGGTGGAAGGGGAGGAGGCACTGGGAATGACCAGGATTCCGATGTCCACCCTGAACGTCTGCTCTGGAAACCAGTGTGAGTGGAGTGGATTTCTCCTCCCTCTCTGGACTGCCCTCTCCTGTCTGCAGCTGGATCTGGTCACTTCAGTGCCGCCCCCCCCCNCACCCTTCCTGGTCCTGTAGCATTCCAACACCTTGTTCTATGCTCACTTGGCTGAGTGCACAAAAAAACAGGGCCAGAGCTCAGAGGCAGGTGCTTAGGGACCAACACTAGCGTAGCATGCTGTGAGCCTGGGCCTCCATTTCCTCAATTCCTATCAGGAGAGAATCTGTTCTTATCTTCTGGCCCCAGCTCTGTCCCCAGATCACAATCTTTGGGCATTCTTCTTTAAAAGAAATCTGGAGGCTGGCACCCCTGTCCAAGCCTCAGACTTTGTGGTAGGGAATGGGGAATCTCCCCGCCTGAGCCCTCCCTTCACCCTGAACCTCCCCTCAGCAATGGCCTGAGAGCCCATGGCTGCTCCTCAGGACCTGGACATCGCTGTGTGGTTGGCCGCGGTGCATCTGGAGCAGTATGCAGACACTTTCCGACGGCATGGCCTAGCTACAGCTGGTGCAGCCCAACGCCTGGGCCACGAGGAGCTGAGGCACTTGGGTATCAGTGCTACAGGACACCGGAAACGCATCTTGCGCCTGTTGCGAGCAGGCTCTGCTGAGGGTTTCCTGGATTCTCAGCTGGATGGTACCATGGAGCCAACTCCCAGCCCAGCCCCTGATGCCCAACCCCCCAAGCCTGTGCCTAAGCCCAGGACGGTGTTTGGGCTCAGCAACCCTGCCACAGCCCAGAGGCCTGGACTGAGCCCAATCTTCTGGGATCCAGAAGTATCCAGGAACTCAGAGTGTACGCAGAGATCCTCTCCTCTCCTTCCTTCCTCCTCTGAACGGCCTTCAGTCCTGAATACCATGGAGATGATGCCCAATGCCATCTACTTTGGCCTGGACTTAAGAGGTCGGCCCCAGGCAGCTCAGGACGTGTGAGTTGGTTTTCTACCTAGGGGTCTGATCCCGAGGAGAGGATCATGAGGGCATGAGGGATATCCTTCTGTCTTAATAACCATCAGAATTTCCTTTCAGGACTCCAGATAGTTCCCAGGCAACTGTCCCAACCCCTGTCTTCAGGCCCACAACAGGCACAGGTAGATGGGTTGCTGGAGAGGACCTGTGACCACCTGCATGTCAGACGCTTCCACTTAATCCCCGCTTTCTTTCCAATGCCCCTCTCCTCACCTGACAGTGCACATCATGGATCCTGGTTGTCTGTACTACGGAGTCCAGCCTGTGGGGGTCCCAGGAGCCTCTGACAGGAGAGATGGTAGAGGTGTCTGTCAGGAAAGGGCAGAACACAGGTGAGTCCTTGGAGGGGCAGTGATGGAAAGACAGAAGAAGCTTAAGGAGCAGTTGCATTAGCCACATTGAGCATTCATGCCTTCAGTGGTGAGCAGGCACTCAAGGTGCAGCACATAGGTAACTGTCTGCCCCGTTGACTTTTGTTCCCAGGCAGCTTGTGAATCAACAGGGGGACAGACCACCAGAGAAACACACAAGCAAACAGATATAGAATTAAAATTCAAAAGTATGTCTTTCCATTCAGCAAAGAGGGAGCACTGTTACATGCTCAAAGCTGGTATTTTTCAAGACAAGGTTTCTCTGGGTAGCTCTGGCTGTCCTGGAACTCACTCTGTAGACCTGGCTGGCCTTGAATTTGGAGAGCCACCTGCCTCTGCCTCCCAAGTGCAAGGACTAAAGGCCTGTGCCACCACCCACAATAGTTAGGTTTTTTTTTAAGTTTGTGTGTGTGTGTGTATACACTGTAGCTACTACCTTCAGACACACCAGAAGAGGGCATCGGATCTCATTACAGATGGTTGTGAGCCACCATGTGGTTGCTAGGAATTGAACGCAGGACCTCTGGCAGGGTAGTCAATGCTCTTAACCACTGAGCCGTCTCCCCAACCCGCAATAGTTACTGTTTATGCAGTGTTGTAGTTGAACAGGTTTAGAGAGCTGGGTGTGGGTGAATTATAAAGGACTGGAACTTTCAGTAAGTTATTAGATCATTAAACACACGCACGCACTCGAATGCACAGACAGACAGACAGACCAACAGACAGACAGACAGACAGACAGACAGACACACACACACACACACAGGGCTGGGGAGACAGCTCAATGGGTAAGCACGAGGACGGGAGTTCAGATCCCCAGGCCTACCATACAGAAGCCAGGCAGCAGCATGCTCTTAAAACCTCAGGGCCAGAAGGGTGAGTGTGCTGATTCCTGGAGCTCTATGGCCAGTCACTCCAGGTGAATCGATAAACTCTGAGTTCAGTGAGAGATCCTGGCTTAAACGATAAGATGAAGGGCAGCCAAAGAAGACATCCAACATTAATCTCTGGGCTGCATGAGAGAGCACACACAGAGAGACATGTACCTAGGTATACAAGGAGGGAGAGGAAGAAGGGAAGGGAAGGGACAGAGAGGAGAGGGGGAGGAAGAGGGAGGAAAGGACATTGAGGATAACACTTGGACAAAAGGTCGAAGGACCTGAATTGAACAGTTGGCTTAGGAGAGTTCTGGAGACAGTGTACCCCCAGCAGAGGGTAGGTTGAGAACACAGCCTGGGGAGATGAGGTGCAGTGGGGAGTGATGGGTGTGGCTGAGTCCCGTGGCTGATGGCAGAGCTAAAGGGGCTTATGGGTAGGACCTGTGGGGATGGCCACTGTCACGCTTAGTTACAGTAATGTGAAGCTACCGGAGAGTTCTGACTTAGATTGTGAAAGGGTCCCTCTGTTTGCTTTGCTGAGAATGTTCTGGGAGTAAAATGTTGGGGGAGCAGGTGGAGAGGCTGCTGCAGCAATCTAGGGGAGGGGTTGCAGGGTGCAGCGATGGGGAGCCGAGTTGGTGAGAAGTGGCTTCATTTTAAGGGTAAAATGTCATGTTACACTCTTGTCTGAGAGGAAAATAGCAGCCAGACATTAACTTTGAGGGCTACAGCATGAGCCTGTGCTGTCCCGAATGGTAACCACTAACCACACATGACGGGACTGAGCATGTGAAATGTGCTGCTCTGCTTTGAGAGGAGCTGGAAATATAATGCGTCTACCAGAACCCACTGGTGTGTGGGGGGGACCCACGCTAGAGAAAATACAACATATACAGAGAGAATTATCTTAGTCATTTTTTTTTTTTTGGTGCACGTTGGATGTATGTATATGTGAGCATATGTTTGAGCACAGGAGTACTTGCTCATGCATGCATGTGTGGATGCCAGAGGATCCAGACATCAGTTGTCTTCCTGTTATTTTCCACTTTTTTTTTCCTTGACATGGCTCTCTCACTGAACCTGGAGTTAACAATTTGGCTACACTGGTCAGCCATTGAGCCCTGGGGATCAACCCATCTCTGCTTCTCGTTGCTGGCCTGCAGACTTTCCACCTGGTGCCTAGCTTTTCATGCTGAGGATCTAAACACATGTTGTTCTGTTTATGCAGCGAGTACTTTATCCATTGAGCCAGCCTCTATTTCGGTGAATTTTACATTGATTACATACTAAAATATTATGGTTTGGCTTATATAAAATATGGACTACTAAAATTAATTATTTTTAAAACATATAAAAATTATTTTATGTGCAATGAATGTTTTGGCTGCATGTACATTTGTGTAGCACTTACATGCCTCTTGCTAACAGTGGCCAGGAGTGGGTGATGGATCCCCCCCCCCCCCCCCCCCGACACTGAGTCTATGAATAGTTGTGAGCCACCATATGGGCACTGGGATCAAACCTTAGTCCTCTGCAAGAGCAGCCAGTGCTCAGACCAAAGCTACAGTCATGATTTGGAATGACAGTTAATGGTAGAAGTAGAGATGGATGACTGAACCATCACTCCAACATCAATATTTCTTTTTTAAAAAAAATGTTGCTAAATTGCATATGTAGTCCTTGTTGATTTCTACTGATAGAGTGGTTCTGAGCACCTTAGAGTTCGTGGCATTGTGATCTGAGCCAGGAAAGCTGTGCATCAAACAGGAGGGAGGAGATTGGCCAGGAACTCTGCTTCACATATGGAAATGGAAGATGTTTAGTATATCCAAGAGGCAATAATAAATACGACTGCTGACCACATCTGCCTATCGTTTGGGTGAGCTATCTGAGCCAGAGATTTCAATATGGAAACTGTTAGCATTTAGAGGAGATGGAGGGGAGAAGAGGATCCAGTCCAGAGCCTCTGTGCCTTCCTACATCCAGAGGTTTGGGGAAGAGGAAGAATCATTAAATAGACTGAACCAAAATAGCCAGAGAAGGAGAAGGAGAGCTAGGAGATGATGTCATTGAAGCCAAGGGCATAGGAGGAGGGGGAGTCTGACTGCGTCCTGCTGCTGAGCAGGCTGCTGCTGCTTAGTAAACTGGGACTGAGAATTGCCCTCTGGAATCATGGAGGTCGCAAGAGACTCTGGCTAGGAGTCAAAGGGATGAGAGTCTGATCAATGTATTTAAAAACAAAAACAAAAAAAGAAGGCAGGGGTGGTGACACACACCTTAAATCCCAGCACTCGGGAGGCAGAAACAGAAAGATCTCTGTGAGGTCAAGGCCAGCCTGATCTACAGAACAAAGCTCCAGGAAAGCCAGGGCTGCAAAGAGAAACTGTGTCTCAAAAAAAAAAAAAAAAAAAAAAAAAAAAAAAAAAAAAAAAAAAAAAAAAAAAAAAAAAAAAAAAAAAAAAAAAAAAAAAAAAAAAAAAAAAAAAAAAAAAAAAAAAAAAAAAAAAAAAAAAAAAAGAGCCGGGCGTGGTGGCGCACGCCTTTAATCCCAGCACTCGGGAGGCAGAGGCAGGTGGATTTCTGAGTTCGAGGCCAGCCTGGTCTACAGAGTGAGTTCCAGGACAGCCAGGGCTATACAGAGAAACCCTGTCTCGAAAAACCAAAAAAAGAAAAAGAAAAAGAAACAAAACAAAACAAAACAAAACAAAAATAACAAAAAACCCAAACAAACAAAAAGGGTCAGAGAGAGGCAAAGATAGATGGATCTGTGAGTTTGAGGCCAGCCTGGTTTACAGAGTTAGTTCTAGGATAGCCAAGGCTACACAAAGAAACCCTGTCTCAAAAAAGAAAAAAAGAGTAGAGTATCAGAAGAAACAGAATCAAGCTTTGGAATGACAGTTAATAGTAGAAGTAGAGGTGAAGCCAACAGTTCTGTGGAATGTTGTATGTGTCTGGAAGTGTGTAAGAACAATTTGATGGACGGTGTACGGAGGGGAAGGTGAGAAAATCCACAGTGATGTCTTTGTGTCGGTGAGAGTTGTGAAATCCGGTACTCGGAGCAAAGTCTGGCTTTAGACAGGTGTTTATTACAGTCACAGGAGGTAGGCAGAGTATGTGTGTGAAACTGGATTGATCTGGCGCTGTGAGTCTGTGGGGTTCTTGTCTGATTGCTTCAATTTCTCAGTGCAGTAAGAAACAAACAAGGTAGAGTAGTGATTCGTAACCTGCGCTGTACCGTAACCTGGGAACTTCTAAAACTACAGGTACCCGGCTGTAACTCGCAGCCCATGCATAGAATTCAGAGTTCCTCCTAACTGTGAATAGAGCATTATTGAGTGGTTTCCTGTAGAGGAATGCAATGACCTCATTTGCATTTTTCGAAAAGCCCTGGTGGGTTGGAGAGAATGAACTGTGGGAGTGAGGACAATATTGACCAGGTGTCCAGTTGGGCAGTTCGGTTCACACCGGTAAGAACTGATGGAAACTAATTCAGGGAGAGAAGGCCAAGAACATTTTGGAGAACAACAGTGATGTGTGTTGATGAGCTGCTAGCATCCATGGCAGGAAGGCACCTGGCCATCTTTCCCACTTCCAGAGGAGAGAGACTGACATTTTCCCAGTAAAACCCCAGGCATACTCGGGAGAAAGCTTTGGGGCAACCTTTTGGGTTGCCAGCTTCTCTACCCCATTTATTTACAAAGCAAACCTCGCACCTGCCAGCCATGCTATAGGTGTCAAGGACAGGGGTGGCAAACTTACTGAGAGACTGTAAAGGGCATTTGGTTTGACTTGTGTTTCTTCCTCTTGCTCCCATAATGTTTAGTAGACAGGATCTAGAGACACGGGAGGATGCTGGTTATGCCAGCCTCGAGCTACCTGGGGACTCCATTCTTTCGATACCCACCCAGAACACAGAGACCAGTGATGACCTCATTTCGCCCTATGCCAGCTTCTCTTCCACAGCAGATCGTCCTGTGCCTCTGCTCAGCGGCTGGCTGGACAAGCTCTCACCTCAGGGGTAGGGCTGCTGGGAGAGGCAGGGAAGGGTAGGGAAGGGAAAAGGGATGAGAGGTAGGGGACAGGTTGTAGGCCTTGTGATCTATCGCCCACAGCGTACGTTCCCAAACACTCAACTCATCTCAGTGTCTTCCTTCTTCAGAAACTATGTGTTCCAGAGACGTTTTGTGCAGTTCAATGGAAGGAGTCTGATGTACTTTGGCAGTGACAAGGTAGGGGACTGGAGCTGCTACATGGATACCAGAGAGAGAAAGATGGGGGAGGACTGAGAGAGGCTCAGGGCTAGAAGGACTGGAAGCCCATGGTAGAAGGATGGCCACAGCTGCCAGATGTCAGCATCTGAGATAGCTGGCTCAGCAGCTGTAACCATGGGGACTGAATGCTGATCTCATGAAAGTTGAGTGCATGTAGCTCAGTCCCTGTCCCCATGGGTCGCCGGGTCTTCTTTCCAGGACCCCTTCCCCAAAGGTGTGATCCCTCTGACTGCCATCGAGATGACCCGAAGCAGCAAGGACAACAAATTCCAGGTCATTACCGGCCAGAGAGTATTTGTGTTCCGCACAGAGAGTGAGGGTGAGGATCAGAGCCCACTGGATTAGGGTAGGAGGGGAGGCTAGATTAGCATACACTCGGCTGACCCGTTCTCCACCCCAGCTCAGCGTGACCTATGGTGCTCCACGCTGCAATCCTGCCTGAAGGAACAGCGCCTCCTGGGCCACCCCCGGCCACCTCACCCACCACGACCCCTCCGCACGGGCACGTTAGAGTTGCGTGGACACAAGGCCAAGGTGTTTGCTGCCTTGGTCCCCGGAGAGCTGGCACTGTACAAGAGTGAGCAGGTAAAGAAGGCTGAACAGGGGCTGATGAGCCTGGCCAGTCCATTCTGGACTCTCACCATATTGCGTGCCCCTGACTCTGCCAGGCCTTCTCACTGGGCATCGGGATCTGCTTCATTGAACTGCAAGGCTGCAGTGTCCGGGAGACCAAGAGTCGAAGCTTCGACCTGCTCACACCCCATCGCTGCTTCAGGTGGGGCCAAGTCTGGTGGAAAGCAAGGGTAGGGTCTTTTCAAGGGAGATCACAAAGGTGCCGCGGGGCTGGAGGCTTCCTCAAACGGATATCAATGGGGATAAATGAGGAGGTGGTGAGATTCAGTGAGCAAGGTCAAGATGTCAGGAAAGGAAGGGGACGAGGCTAGAGTTTGATCCCCAGCAGTGCATAAATGAGGCATAATAGTGTGTGTTTCTAATCCCAGCACTTGGAGCCAGAGGATCAGAGGTTTAAAGTAATCTTCAACCATATAACAAGTTTGAGGCCAGCCTGAAATAGATGAAACCCTGATAACAATTTTTAAAAAAATAATAAAAAATTGGCTCAGAAGTGACTTTTATTAGCTCCGGTAGGAGTGGCCATTGGGTTAGGATGTGGAGGGGGCTCATGCCCATGGACTGGCTGTCCACCCCTCAGCTTCACAGCCGAGTCTGGGGGGGCTCGACAGAGCTGGGCGGCCGCTCTGCAAGAAGCAGTAACCGAGACCCTGTCTGACTACGAGGTGGCTGAGAAGGTCTGGTCCAACCCGGCAAACCGGCATTGTGCGGACTGCAGGGCCTCCCGGCCGGATTGGGCTGCCGTCAACCTGGGGGTCGTCATCTGCAAGCAGTGTGCAGGTGAGAGGCGGGCCTCAAGCCCAGATGGGAATGAGAGGTCTTGGAGCTGGGGACTTGGGGCAGGACTCAGCGTTCTCTGCCACTTGGCTTTGGTGTTCTAACAGGTCAGCACCGGGCCCTGGGCTCTGGGATCTCCAAGGTGCAGAGCCTGAAGCTGGACACGAGTGTCTGGAGTAATGAGATAGTGCAGGTGAGGAATCTGGGGAAAGGGAGAGGGGGAGGGGGAGGAGGAGGAAAGGACAGGGACCATCCAAAAGTAGACTTTGGGTCCAGCTTGGGGACTAGGCCAATTGGAGACCCTTGGGTTCTGGTCACTCATCTTTGCCTCTTACCATCCTGTAGCTGTTCATCATCCTGGGAAATGATCGTGCCAATTGCTTCTGGGCAGGGGCACTACCCCCAGGTGAAGGGCTGCATCCAGATTCAGCCCCTGGCCCTCGAGGAGAGTTCATCTCCCGAAAGTATAAGCTGGGTCTCTTCCGGAAGCCCCACCCTCGGCATCCAGATCACAGCCAACTTCTCCAGGTATAGGACAGACAGGTTGGTGTTCATGGGGAGGTGGTGGTGGTGCAGTCTGTGTTGGAATACCTAGACATGGGTGATAAAGGCTGCATTTGATGATAAAAGACTGTTCCTGGAAGAGCTCTTGGATTGTGTATGAGGCTGATGAAGACCCTTCCTTCCCTATAGGCACTGTGTGCAGCTATGGCAGGACCCAACCTGCTCAAGAACATGACCCAGCTCCTCTGCGTTGAAGCCTCTGAGGGAGAGGAACCCTTGTCCCCTTCAGCCCTCAATGGCAGCTTGCTTACCCTTCTACCTTCAGGTCATCCTCCCAAGTAACTCCTCTCTCTCCCTAAGAGATCTCAGCCTCAACCTGTGACTTCTCTCTTTCAAGGGGGCACCACTACCCCCATTGCCATATATATTGCAATGGCAGGCTTGTCAGTTTCCCAACCCCTCAGACTTCCTGAGGTCAAAGGTTGACTGATGAGGGCCTGAGGTCACTGCCTGTAATAGTCAGGATGTGCCCAAGTGTTAGTACCTTACCATTCTGACAAGCATCAACCTGCAGGACCGGTCTCATCTTCCTGGGAGACATTCTTGTGGCTCAAATGAGTGGTTGTTTTAATGATGTTGGCTTCCATTTGTCAGGCCAGATAGGCCAAGACACTTAACCGATGGCCATGCTCTGAAGTGTCCGACAAGAGCTGCCTGGCTGTTTGGGTGGCCGATGGGAGAAAAAAATGCGCTAGAGACTTCTCTATGTCCCTCTTCCAATCTGGGTGGTCAGGGGCTCACACCCATTGGGCTGCATTCCCTGCTGTGGGTGGAGTTAGACTCCACGGTCTGGTTCTATTGGATGAATTTTCCAAAGGGAGTCCATGCCATCCATACACTACATCCATACACTATGATCCTCACCTGATCACTTCTTCCCCTTGCAGACTCCTCCCCGGGAGTATACAACGAAGTGGTAGTGCCTGCTACTTACAGAGGTTTCCTATACTGTGGTTCCATCAGCAACAAGGCTGGAGCTCCACCCCTTCGCAGGGGCCGGGATGGTGAGCAGGAGCTAGGGTATGGGGGAGGGGATGGGGCAGGGAGTAGGTTAGGTGTGGACATGCTGCCTAGAGACAGAGCTGGCATAGGCAAGTACCCTGCAGTGGGCTGGGATGCTGAGGGTGAGAGAGGGACAAGGTCAGGTCACCGCCCTAGATGACAGATAAGAGATTCTGCTCTCTGTCTGAGCCAAGTATCCTCTCTGCTCCTTCCTCATGCTGCACAGACAGCAAGCCTCAGTTTTCCCATCTGTAGAGCAGCCCTAAATATAAACCCACTTAGTAGAGTTACCAGGAAGGTTCTGTAGTATCAACCATAGGAAGGCGGCTTGAGTATGTGGGGATGGGGACACTGTGACAAAGGGGAGGATGACAGCTTCCCATTTCTCTTTTACTTAGCTCCTCCCCGCCTGTGGTGTGTGCTGGGAGCTGCCCTGGAAATGTTTGCATCAGAGAGCAGCCCTGAGCCCCTCAGCCTTCTCCAGCCCCAGGATGTTGTATGTCTGGGTGTAAGCCCTCCACCTGCTGATCCAGGTGACCTTGACAGGTGACACTCCTCTTCTCCACCGCTGATCTTGTTAGTGCCACCCTGGCAGCCCCCCCCCCCACCATTGTCCCCTGCTGTCCTCCTAACCTGGTCTTCTCCGCAGGTTCCCCTTTTCCTTTGAACTCATCCTCACCGGGGGAAGAATCCAGCATTTTGCCACGGATGGAGCAGACAGTCTAGAGGCCTGGATCAGTGCAGTGGGCAAGGTGAGATGGCAAGACCTTCCGGCAGCTCCTGATGTCCATCTCCTTCTCCTCCCAACGTGTTCTAGTCCGCACCCGGCAGAGCTGGCTGATGACTTACTTTGAGCCAAGCCCTGCATTTTAAGAAAGGCCCACTCAATATCTCATTTAGTTCTCTCAACAACCTTTGGAGGAATTTTATTTTTATTTTCTGTGCATTGGTGGTTTGCTTGCACATTTGTCTGCGTGACGTGTCAGAGACCCTGGAGCTAGAGATACAGACAACTGTGAGCTGCCGTGTGAATGCTGGGATTTGAACCTGGGTCCTCTGGAACAGCATCCAGTGCTCTTAACTCCAACAGGCAAAGGCTCCTTTTTTTTTTTTTTTTAATGTCTTTAATAAAACAGCGTGTTGCTATGTAGCCCTGGCTAATATGGAATTTGCAGTGTAGACCAGCCGAGACTTTAAGCAACCCCCCTTGCTCCTGCCTCCCGAGCACTGGGATATCAGGCAAGTGCCTTCATGGCCAGTCATAGTCACTTTCATACACCGTACCTTCTCCATACCTTGACCAGTCAATTTCTGAGTCTCAGCCTCCTTTCCTGGAAGTAAAAAGTTTAGGCTCAGAGCCAGACATCCTGAGATCTGAGTCCTACAACTTAGCTCTGGGAGCTCTTCCCCGTCTGCAGAGTGGGTGTAAAGACTCCCCCCCCCCCCCCCCCCCCCCCCCCCCCGGGGATGAGGATTAGGTGACATCCGAAGCCCACACACAGTAAGACCTCTGTGTGTAGGCGTTGAAATAATGGCGGTGGTGATGCTGCCGATGACGACAGTCTCTCCCACCCTAAGACAGCTCTTCCCTAAGTTGTGTTCACCTTCAACTTTTCACCCCAGTGTGCCTTCCTTCTCTCCTGACAACTTCACAGAAGTTGTGCGCAGCCTGCTGCTCCTCCTTCCCCTGCCTAGACTCTCCAAAGCTGCTACCCTGAATATCACTAGAGACTTCTCATGCCCAGAGGCCAGGAGCCACCTTCTGGCTTCCCCTTGCTATCTCTGACGCAGGTGACACTCCGCCCACCATGTTGTGGTCTCCTGATTATTTGTTCCAACCCATGATAGTATGTGTACAGAGCTCTAGAGGAAGCATTCTGAATCTTTCATAGCAGTTTGGCAGAATGATTTAATTTGTCGAATCTAATTATACAAGTTAAGGGCTTGTATGTCTTTTAAAATAGTTTTTACATTTATTTAATTTACTTTAAATATATGAATGTTTGGCATGCATGTGTGTATATTTGTATATAGGTATGTATATACATATATATCTATACACTGTACATGCACGGTGCCCACAGAGGTCAGACTAGGCCATCAGATCCCCAGAACTAATTTGAGGATGGTGGTGGGCCACCATGTAGGTGCTGAGAATTGAACCTCGGTCCTCTGCAAGAGTAACAAGTGCTCTAGAACGTGGAGCCATCTCTCCAGTCCCCATTTTTGTTTCTTAACCTTATTTTTCTAGCAGTTAATTTTTAAAAATTATTTAGCGAAAGTGTTGGTCACAGATTGGAACTCTTAAAAACCAAAACCAAAAAAACCAGAAACAAACAAACAAACAACCCCCCAACAAATTTGGCACCCCCTAGTTTGTTTGTTTTTTTAAACCCATGCAGCTAGAACAAAATTGCTTTTAGTGGGACCCCAAAACATCACTTTTTCCATAGTGACCTGCCGGGACGGTTGCCCAACCATGGTGACTCTTCAGTATGCATGCTGGCTACGCCCTCTTTCTCTCCCATCTTGCTTAGGGAGCAGGGCAGCCACACAGGGGTCTCCTGTACGCTAGGGCAAATGGAATGAATTTCTTTGTGCCTTCTGTTCCTATCCCCCGTTTCCCCTTCCTTCCCGCCCCCTCCCATCTGTCCCCCAGACTCTCCCTGGGTCTCTCCCCGGGTCTCTCCACTCTGGTCTCTCCACTCTGGTCTCTCCCCACCACCACATTTCCTCCCCCTTTCCTCTGCTCTCCTTTCGTGGTCTCTCATTCTCATTTGCTTCCCCGACCCCTTGTCTTCCCCCCACCCCCTGTCCGCCTTCTCCTTTCACAGTGGTTCTCCCCGCTCAGCTGCCACCAGCTGCTGGGCCCTGGGTTGCTGCGGATGGGTCGCCTGTGGCTACGGTCCCCCTCCCACGCAGGCCTGGCCCCTGGTCTCTGGCTGTCAGGCTTCGGCCTCCTTCGTGGTGATCATCTCTTCCTGTGCCCAGCAGCCGGCCCTGGTCCCCCTGCTCCGGAGGACATGGTGCATTTACGGCGTCTACAGGAGATCAGTGAGCAGGGGTGTGGACAGGGTTAAAGGGTGGCCGTGGGCGAGTGCGAGAGTGGAACTTTTTTATTTGGGGATTCTCATGGGAAGGAGTAGAATGTAACGGTTCAGATAAAAGTTATAAAGTGAAACTACCTAGATTTAAACAATGTTCCCATCAGTTCCTAGCTGTGTGTACTGGAGGAGTTATTCCATGTTTCCCTGCCTGTGATTCCTTATCTTAAAATGGACAAAAATTGTAAGACCTTTCCTCCAAGGACTTTATTTCTTTTCAAATAAAGAAATACACAAAAACGTTTATCACAGAACCTGGCAGGAAGCAACTTGTATATACTCAAAAAGTGCCATTTGCTGGTTGGGGACTAGGAGGAGGAACCATGCATCCTCACTATTGTCTTCTAAAAGAGGAACCTGCTAGAATAATGCTCTAGGACGCTGGGAACAAGAGACCTGGGTTTTAGCTCAGCTTTGCTATTTTGTAGCAAACAATGTAAGGCAAAATATTTAACTTCTGAGCAGTCCTGTGTAGCATGGATGTAACAGTGTGTCAGTCACTAGTGGAACATTGTAAGGCTATTTGCTAGCGGGGCACCTCTATGCCTTAATTCTTCACTGTGATGGTATTGATGATAATGTTCAAGGATTCTTCTTCTACAGGTGTGGTCTCGGCAGCTGACACTCCAGATAAAAAGGAGCATTTGGTCCTTGTAGAAACAGGAAGGTAATGTTCTGTTTCTGTGACTCTTTGAACCCAGCTTCCTCTCACCTCTTCACTACTTGCTTCCCCAAAAGTTGCTTCCTTGGTTAGGAACTATCTGGGTTTGGTGTTGCTGCCCCCTGCTGGTAACTTTGGGAAGTCACCTCCGTGTCTGATCTCTGGAGCTGGCTCCAACACAGGCTTCTTGGGTCTCAGGACCCTGTATTTGCAGGGGGAAGGCAGGCTAGACTTTGCAGCTTGGAACACGGCCATTGGAGGTGCTGCTGGAGGGGGTGGCACGGGCCTGCAGGAGCAGCAGATGAGCCGGGGAGACATCCCTATCATTGTGGACGCCTGCATCAGTTTTGTCACGCAGCATGGTGAGTGGGCACAGGTTGACTGACACTGAGCTAGTGGGAGGAATTGAAGAAGTTAGGATGTGTTCGTGTGTGAATTATCTGAAAATTGATACCAGCTGTTCTCTGAGCCTTAGTTTCCTCATCTATAAAATGGAACCAAATGATCTTCATTTTCCAATCTAATGTGACAGTGAAATAAGGTATGTCAAATAACGAGTACAGGGCCTGGTAGGCTGTCCCTGCTCAGGTGACACTGGCGGACAGGGTGAGAGGAATACAAGATATGTGAGGATTCAACCATGTGGTAGGCTGGGAGGAGGTCCCTATGAGGCAAGATCCCTGAAGATCTGGATAGAATGATCGTTCGGAGGAGAGTGTCTAGTACTAAAGGGTCAGCGACTACAAGCAGCCTGCTGAGTTCCTATTGCAGCCTGGCCTGACGAATCTACATGATTCCCTAGGAACTCTTTTTAGGAGGTTGGATATTGAAAAAGAAAGCTCACAGAAAACCAAGGAGGTTATAGGTCCTGGGTTCAATTCCCAGCACCAGAACCAACCAAGGAACCACACAAAAGCAAAACGGAACAAGGAGTCCTGCTGATACTGGCCTGAAACCACTGCTTCTTGGCCATTCGAGGCAGAAGGATTCAGTTCTGGCCAGCATAAGCAACTTAGTGAGACCTTACCTCAAAATAAAAATACAAAAAGGGCCAGGCGGTGGTGGCACATGCCTTTAATCCCAGCATCAGGGAGGCAGAGATAGCCTGGTCTACAGAGAGAGAGAGAGAGAGAGAGAGAGAGAGAGAGAGAGAGAGAGAGAGAGAGAGAGAGAGAGATCTCCAGGATAGCCAAAGCTACACAGAGAATTCCTGTCTCACACAACCCCCCTGCAACTCCAAACAAAAGTATTGATTATGGGTAGGGTTTTTACCTGGCATGTAAGAAGCTCTGGCTTTAATCTTCAATATTGGAAAAAAAAGCAAAAGACACCTTTATGACCATACCAAGAGTTGTATTTTACCAGTCGTGGGTGATGGATAGTCAGTGGCTAACAACATTCTCCTCGCCACAGCAATACCCTCATTCAGTGATATCTTGGCCACCAGTCTCCAGATCCATTTATTTATTTATTTATTTATTTATTTATTTATTTATTTATAGCTTCTCTAGCGTTTATTTGAGGAATTCAGCCTGAGGCCCTAAGAAAAGGCCCTGGGATGGACACAGCTTTCCCTCCATGTCCCTGTATTACCACACTCGTTCCATAGATATTGGTTCAGGTGCTAGCATGTGGCCGTCGGGAGGTGGCAGTGAACAAGGAAGATCCTGCGAGGCTCACAGAGTACTGGGAAGATGGGTATTAAGAAAACAAACATCATCAGCTCTCGTTATTTGCAGGAGTTATGGTCTATAAAGCCACTGCAAACACTTAATTGCTGAGTACAGAATCTCAGTATCTCTCCCAAGGGAGAGACAGGATTAGAGTCCCCTGAACTTCTGGGCACAAAATTTTTCATCAACCAATCAAAAAAACAAAAACAACCCCCCCCAAATCCAAACAAACAAACAAACAAACCCAAAATGACCACCACAAACAACAAAACATATTTTGTCATCTAAAGGCAGTTTATCTAAGTATATGATTGATTCATTGACTCCCAACTCAGGGCCAAGATCTGCCTAGGATGTGTGAGGCCCTGGTTTGCATTCCTAGTTCCCCCAAAACAGAAAACAAACAAACAAACAAACAACCCCCCCCCAAAAGGGTATTTGTTTATAACCTGAAATCTTAGCTAGAAGCGTGGGAATGGGAAAAGAACTGACCTTTTTCTTTACTCTGTATGTGTTCACAAGTTACCGTGAAGGCACCAGAAGTACACATGGCCTTCTGTAGCCACATTTTTTACATCTGTATATTCAACCAATTAAAGATAGAAAATATGGAAAATATTGTAGTGACTATGTATGCTTTTTTTTTCTCATTCTTTATATTGTATTGGGAATTACAAGTAATCCAGAGATGGTATATGTAGAGCTATATAGAAATACATCACTTCATACAAGAAACTTAAGCATCCATGGATTCTGTTAACAGCCAAATACATGGGGGGGGGGTCCTAAAGGGGCCACTGGGTGGGTGGGGTACTGTCTTCACTCGTTACTAAACAGAGACTGCTGGCTGTTTTTAGGGCTCCGGCTGGAAGGTGTATATCGGAAAGGAGGCGCTCGGGCCCGCAGCCTGCGACTCTTGGCTGAGTTTAGGCGGGATGCTCGGTCAGTGAAGCTTAGACCACGGGAACACTTTGTAGAAGATGTTACTGACACACTCAAACGCTTCTTTCGAGAGCTTGATGACCCCGTGACCTCTGCTAGGTTGCTGCCTCGATGGAGAGAAGCTGCAGGTACTTCCAAGACTCACCCCAGATCTCATCTTCCTCTGTCAGTATCTACAAAGTTCTCCTGTGGAACTGGGCAGCCCCTTTCCCAACATTCCCCATCCTGGTGGTCACCCAGATTTTAGAGAGAAAAGGATTTAGTTGGCTTAACATTTCTGCATCACACACAATCTATCACTGAAAAAGCCCAGGGCAGAAACTCAAGCAGGAAGCATGGAGAACTGCTTACTGGCTTGCTCCCCATGGCTCGCTCAGTCTTCTTCCTTATACCTGCCCATGGATGATGGCACCACCCACAGTGCACTTGGTCCCTCCCACATCAATCATCAATCAAGAAGATGCCCCAACAGAGGTGTCCACAGGCCATTCTGATGGAGACAGTTCCTCAAACGATGTTCTCTCTTCCCTGGTGACTCTAGTTTTGTGTCAAGTTGACAAAAAAACTGACCTTCACGAGGAGGTAGAAGGCAGAAGGAGATCCAACCCTCCTGGGTTTGTGTCTCAGAATATCCCTCCCCTCTGCATCCATTCTCTCTCTTCCTGGTTCCTCTCCAACTCTCCTCCCTCGGTCCCTAGAGCTTCCCCAGAAGAATCAGCGCCTGGAGAAGTACAAAGAAGTGATTAGCTGCCTGCCTCGGGTCAACCGCAGAACATTGGCCACCCTCATCGGGCATCTGTACCGGTCAGTACAGTCAGGCCGTCTTAGCCCCTTTTCCTGATCCTTCATTACTTCAAACCAATGGCACAACTTCATTCATTCATTCATTCATTCATTCATTCATTCATGTCACTAATAGCTGTTATGTGAGAGTGTTGTGGCTAAAGGTTCAGTGTGGGTTTGGGGACTATGTAGACTTAGGCTTTAATCTGGCTCTCCCGTTCTAGCCATGTGACTTTAGCCTCGGTTTGCTTGCTTTCAAAAGGAAGGTGATGTAATGAACTTTCTACCTGATAGGTTGTAGGAAAGTAAAATAAAATAATCCATGTGATTTTTTTTTTTGAGACAGGGTTTCTCTGTGTAGCCCTGGCTGTCCTGGAACTCACTCTGTAGACCAGGCTGGCCTTGAACTCAGAAATTCGCCTGCCTCTGCCTCCCGAGTGCTGGGATTAAAGGCGTGCGCCACCACTGCCCAGCTATGTGAAATTCTTAGTACAGCACATGGCATGTTATAAACTTCAGGAATGATTAGAAATCAACAAAATTGTTATTTTATTAGTCTATGCCAAGTAAGAAATTTGTTCTAAGAAATAAGGATTAAGATGCAGACCCACCTTTAGTGTATTAAGAGAAAGGGTTTCTGATGTGGGGTGCATGCCTGGTTATGTTGCATCAGTTATAGAGTATTACAGAGGATTGCCAAATACAGGACCATTACCAAATCCAGTTCCTTGCCTGGGTTTCCAAATAAAAGCCTGTAAAGTATAAAGTCACACCCATTCATTCGGGTTCTTTTACAGTACAGCAGCTGAGCTGTGAAGTTACAAGAGCATATATGGCCTGAGGGTCTAAAATATTTATTGCCTATTCTTTACATAAAAACTATGAATGCCAGCTCTAGTAATGACCAGCCATACCTTAATGGTGTCTGAGATAGTCAAAGCTCCTTGGGGCCAATATTGTCTAATCCACTGACATATATACCCCACACTCAGCCTAGCACTTGGCACTCAGTAGAGGTGCAGTAAAAGTCTTCCAAAGTAATGGGTGTGTTGGTGAAGTGGTGACCACGAGCTGGACTCACGACTCTGGGTTCTCTCTCTCTGCAGGGTGCAGAAGTGTGCGTCTCTAAACCAGATGTGCACGCGGAACCTGGCCCTACTGTTCGCACCTAGTGTGTTCCAGACAGATGGGCGGGGAGAGCATGAGGTTCGGGTACTGCAGGAGCTCATTGATGGCTACATCTCTGTCTTCGATGTAAGGCTTCCCTGACCCTGCCATACAACCCCTCTGTCCTAGCCCCGTGGACTCAGAGTCTAGACCCTCATCCCCCAAGCCCTAGCCTATGCCTGCATTGGTAACTTCCTCTCAGAGTCCCGGGCTTCCTTCTCCAACAACCTTAACCTCAACATCCTCTCCTTACTGATCCCTGGCTCTTCCAGGCTTCCAGCTCTCTTATCCAGTTCCCCTTTGACCTTGCTATCTGCCCTGCTTCCCTCCTTTCCCAGCAGCCCCTGAGATACTTTTGGTCTGGTTGCAGATTGACTCCGACCAGGCAGCTCAGATTGACTTGGAGGTCAGTCTCATTACCACCTGGAAGGATGTGCAGGTAACACGCCCTAATGTTAGAGTGCTGAATGGGCCAGAGGGACATCACCATAGGAAACGCATCTTCTGTCCACTAAAGGAAGCTTCCTTTCAGCCTGTCTTCCTGCACATTGACCCTTGGTTCTTTGGTGGACAGGGGAATCCCCAGGAGGGAAGTGTTTTGGGTAGTGTGCTTGCTCCATTTATTCTGCTATGGGGATTCTTCAGTACATCTCTTTCTCAGTGATACTGAGTATTAAACCCAGGGCCTCACACAGCCTAGGCAAGCATTCCATCACTGAGATATACACCCAGCACTCCATTTCTTATTTTATTTTATTTTAGGTTTTTCAAGACAGGGTTTCTCTGTGTAGCCTTGGCTGTCCTGGAATTCACTCTGTAGACCAGGGTGGCCTTGAACTCAGAAATCCACCTGCCTCTGCCTCCCAAGTGCTGGGATTAAAGGCCTGCGCCACCACTGCCTGGCTCAGCACCCCATTTCTAAGTACAGGAGATCTCAGGAAAGCCAGGTGTGGTAGTCCATGCTTGTAACCCTAGTGTCTGGGCTGCATGGATCAAGAGTCCAGCCACGAATGGAAATGGAGCTCAGTGAAGTGCTTGCCCAGCATGTGTGAAGCCCTTAGGTGGATCCCCAGAACTACATGAAAACCATGGTGATAGCACATGCCTGTAATCCCAGCATTTAGGAGGCAGAAGCAGGAAGATCAAAGTTTAAGGTCAGGAAAGGTAGCTCAGTGGTTAAGAGCACCGGCTGCTCTTCCAGAGGATCTGGGTTCAATTCCCAGCAACCATAATTCCCCAGCTTACAAGTGTTCACAGCTCCAGTTCCAGGAACACATGCAGGCAAAACATCAATGTACATAATAAAAATAAACATAAATAAATAGCTGGGCGTGGTGGCGCACGCCTTTAATCCCAGCACTTTGGAGGCAGAGGCAGGTGGATTTCTGAGTTCCAGGCCAGCCTGGTCTACAGAGTGAGTTCCAGGACAGCCAGGGCTATACAGAGAAACCCTGTCTCGAAAAAACAAAAACAAAAGATAAATAAATATTTTTTTAAAAAATAAACTGGGCCAGACTGGGTCTATATGAGACCCTGTCTCAAAGTTCAAGGCCAGTCTGAGACCTTGGGGGATATGGGGTGGGGCAGGAAGAGTATTTATTGTATAAAACACAATAGCAAGAACTGCTGAGGGCTTCCTGCTACAAGTACCTTTAATCTCATTTTAGAACCACAGAACTCCATGAAGTTGGTAGTCTCATTATTTTTGAATTACTTATTCATAGTAGGTCTCAGGGGAAGTGGTAGAGAAGGGACCCAGAGAGTCTTGACTGCAAACCTCTTCTTGAGGCTGCTGTCCTGCATGGTTTGAGGTGGTACCATACGCAGCTAAACATGCATCATGTTCATCTTGGAGTTCTTTCCAAGGCCCAAGCCGTGTCGGTAGTGGGGGCTGGAAGGAGGTCTTTGCTGGGGGAGGTACCTAGGAGGCATGCCTCCATCTTGGGATTTTTATAATTTACCCATCCTCCTTTACCCACCTGCTCTCAGTTGTCCCAGGCTGGAGACCTCATCATGGAGGTTTACATAGAACAGCAGCTCCCGGACAACTGTGTCACCCTAAAGGTCAGTGTTAAGGGATCTGGGGGTGGGGGTGGGGGTGGGGGTGGGGGGAAGGAGCAAGGCCCTAATGAGTGTGGGTCCTCTTATCTGTATGCTAGGTATCCCCAACACTGACCGCTGAGGAGCTGACTAACCAGGTGCTGGAGATGCGAGGGGCGGCATCGGGGACAGACTTGTGGGTGACATTTGAAATTCTTGAACAAGGAGAACTTGGTGAGTATGATCACACATTTGTGCGCACGGACACATGACCAAGATCATCCATAACTTCTTTGTTACCAAATGTAATGGACGTTTTACTAGTCAACTCATCCACGCAAAAAGGTGTTCAGCCTGTGGATGAGTTCTTTTTCTTAATCCTCTTCTTTTGGCTTCAGCAAAGGTTTCCCCTATCTCAAAGGAGCCTCTCCCTTCCCCACTTTTGCCAAGATTGAAGTGTTAGAAGGGCTATGAATCAATCCTGGGCCCTTTCTTCTTTTCTACCTACATTCTTCCCCATTTCTTTAAATACCTAACTGACATCCAAGTTAATTCCAGTGGGCTGGAAACTATGTAGATCAGGCTGGTCTTGAACTTATGGAAATCCCCCTGCTTCTTTCCCCCAAGTGTTGGGACGACAGGTATACACCAGCATGCCTGGCTGACCGACCAGATGTTTATCTCTGGTTCAGATCTCTCCTCAGCACTCTAGACTTACATATCCAATCGCCTACTTGACAGTTCCCCTTCTCACAGGCATTTCAGCACATAAGACTGACATTTCCTTTCTTCCTAGGCCCCTCCTCCAATATAAGGCCCAGACTATTTTCTGGTTTTTCTTTTTTCAGCAAATAGTATCATGGTTTACTCAGTTATTAGATCCAGAAATCCTATGCCCATCACTCTTCATACTCAGCCCACCAATTAATAGTCATATTGATAACTCTTATTAATTAGTTGTGTTGACAGCCCTCACATCTATCATTCTTTTCCATCTCTGTTACTTCCCCATCCTACTCACGGTCACCATTATCTTTCTGCCTCCTAATACGAACCACTGAAATGCATGGCTCTAGACAGGGGACAGCTCGACTGGGTTCTGGTCTTTCCTCTCTACAATCTAGTTTCTGAAGAGCAGCCAAATGAACATTTCAAGCATACACTGGATCATGCCGTTGCTATGGTTAAAACTTTTTGATGGGTTTCTAATAAATTTAGAATAAAGCTCAAGCCCTCATCATGGACTGCAAAACCTTGACTGTGTGTCTGTTGCTTGTCTCTCAGACATCATCTCACATCAGCCATTCTCTGACCTGTTTTTTTTTTCCCTCGTTCTGGTCAACGTTGCTTGCTCTGGTCTGCCCCGCTCCCTCCAGCCAGCCCCGCTCGCTCCGGCCAGCCCCACTTGCTCCGGTCAGCCCTGCTCGCTCCGGCCAGTGACCTGTTTTTGTTAGAGCAGAGTGTACCCTCTCTCCTCCATGCTGAGGACTGAACATGAAAGGCAAGCATGCACCACTAAGCTGCACACCTCCCCAGTCGGGCCACACTTGCTGATCCCCACAAGAACAATTTCTTGACTCCTGGTATCTGTTCTTACATTTTTTTGTCCTATAAGATCCTACCTGGAGCTATGGTGGTGCACACCTGTAATCCCTGCAGTATGGAGGCAGAGGCAATTGGAGGACAGTCTGTTCTATATAGAGTTCCAGGCCAATCAGAGCTACAGTGAAACACTGTCTCAAAACAAAGAAACATCCCAAAAACAAATAAAAAAAATTCAACAAAAAAGACCACCCATGATCTTAGGTGCAGCTTGCTCTGCCTGATATTTCAGATAGATTGAGGAGTCACTTTTACAAAGGCAGCCTCTGTGGCCTCGCCTGACCAGCCTACCTCACCTGCTCTTCTCTCTGTGCCTCTGTTTCTCTTAAATATTATTTTATTTCAAAGTGATTATTGGGGGCTAGAGAAATGGCCCAGTGGTTGAGAACGCCTACTGAACTGTCTTGCAGAGGACCAGAAATTGGTTCACGTCTCCATACTGGGTGGCTTACAAACTGCCTGTAATTCTAGTTTCCAGGAAAACCTCTCTCTCTCTCTCTCTCTCTCTCTCTCTCTCTGTCTGTCTGTCTTTCTCTGTCTCTCACTCACAAATTGCCTGTAACTTTAGCTTCCAGGAAACACCACACACACACACACACACACACACACACACACACACACACACACTTACAAACTGCTTGTAACTCTAGCTTATAGGAAAACATTACACACACACTTAAAAACATATATATATTTTTAAAGATTTATTTATTATTTTTATGTGAGTACACTGTAGCTGTCTTTAGACACACCAGAAGAGGGCGTCAGATCTCATTATGGGTGGTTGTGAGCCATCATGTGGTTGCTGGGACTTGAACTCAGGACCTCTTCCATGGAAGAGCAATCAGTGCTATTAACCACTGAGCCATCTCGCCAGCCCCCAAAACATATATCTTTAAGTCATCTTTGCTGCTTTGCTTAACTGATTGTCCACTTCTGGCGCCTTCATTAGGCTGTAGCAGGCCTATGTATCATTCTTTTTTTTTGTTGTTTTTTTGTTTTGTTTTGTTTTTTAGTTTTTTTCGAGACAGGGTTTCTCTGTATAGCTCTGGCTGTCCTGGAACTCACTTTGTAGACCAGGCTGGCCTCGAACTCAGAAATCCGCCTGCCTCTGCCTCCCGAGTGCTGGGATTAAAGGCATGCGCCACCACACCGAGCTTATGTATCATTCTTACCATTGTATCCCAGGGACATGGTACCTGGCATAGCATCAGGGGCTGTGGTTAGAATGGGGTATGAATGAATAAATGAATGAATGAACTAGTGGTTGGTGAGACAGGGCCTCCAGGCTTTGGCTAGTTTTTGTGATTATTACCTGTCTCAACATTTCCCTTCAGAGAGGCCATTGCACCCCAAAGAAAAGGTTCTAGAGCAGGCCTTGCAGTGGTGCCAGCTTCCAGAACCCTGCTCAGCCTCTCTGCTTCTGAGAAAAGTCTCCATGGCACACGCTGGCTGTCTCTTCACAGGTGAGCCTCCTCCCTCAGCCCAGCATTATCCAGGCCCCTCTCCTAAGAGTCTCCACCCAGTATTGCTCTTCTGTGTCCAGGAGTCCGTCGTGAGAGCCCACGGGTGGGGCTGCTACGGTGTCGTGAGGAGCCACCTCGCTTGCTGGGAAACCGTTTCCAGGAGAGGTTCTTTTTGGTGCGTGGCCGATGCCTGCTGCTGCTCAAGGAGAAGAAGGTGATGCCCTGGGTCTAGAGGGGTGGGATGCTGGGTGGCATCAGAAGCCATAACTGTACCAACCCCGGACCCCACTGCCCATATCCTCACCAATCTCTTTGCTTCCCTGATATTGACTTTTCTTATTCTATGATCATGTGCCAGTGCGCTCATGACCTCTTGATTTTCCTAACCATGGTGTTTTTGTATATCTGTCTTACTGCCTCTACTCATGTTCTTCAGAGCTCTAAGCCAGAACGGGAGTGGTCTCTGGAAGGTGCCAAGGTCTACCTGGGAATCCGCAAGAAGTTAAAACCTCCAACACTGTGAGTTTTCCTCCGTGGTCCTGACCTAGGGGCTTCCCTGCTGTCACCTCTCTGGCTTTAGTTACCCTAACTACTGGTCCCCTTTGCCTTTCAGGTGGGGTTTTACATTAATATTGGAAAAGATGCACCTGTAAGTACCTCTAGCTAGCTTCTTCTCTGCCTTTACCCTGCTCCTTGTCTGTCCATCGTCTGACCATCTATGCATGCATGCATTTGTGTGTCTGTCAGTGTGTGTGTGTGTGTGTGTGTGTGTGTGTGTGTGTATGTGTGCTCATGCATGTCGAGGTCAGAGGTCAACTTCAGATGTCATTCACTAGGACCTGGGGGGTATGCCAGTTAGGTTAGGTTGGCTGTCCAGTAAGTCTCAGAGAGCTCCCTGTCTCTAGCTTCTCAGCACTGGGATAACAGGCACTAGTCACCATGCCAGCTTCAGCTTTTTCTTTTCTAATTAAAAAAGTTATGTGTATGAGTTGTTTTGCCAGAATTTATATCTGTGTACCATGTGTAGGCCTGGTGTCCACAGAGGCACCAGATTGCCTGAAATTGGGATTATAGATGGTTATGAGCCACCGTGTGGGTGATGGGAGTTGAACCCAGGTCCTCTGGAAGAGCAGAGGAGCCATCTCTCTAGTGTCCCCGTTTCTGACACATGTGTTGAGGATCCAACTCTGATTCCTATGCTTGTATGGCAAGCACTTTATCCCGACTGAGATCTCTCCCTAGCACTGCTCTGTCCTCTTCCTCTACCGTCTCCTCCGTTCCTCCACGCTTGCTGCTAGGACTCCTTCAGTTTCCCGAATCACTCTGTTTACCCACAGCTGTCTGTCCTGCACGGATGAGGAGGAGATGTGGGACTGGACCACAAGCATCCTTAAAGCCCAGGTGAGGAGAAGGAAGAGGCTGAAGGCTGGGCTTCTGGTGCCTCTGGGGTCCAGCCACACCCCGCAGTGCCACCCAGGCAACCCAGTACCAACAGCTCACTGTCTCCTCAGCACGATGACCAGCAGTCCGTGGTTTTACGCCGCCGTTCCTCCTCTGACCTTGCTCGTCAGAAGTTTGGCACTATGCCTTTGCTGCCCATCCGGGGGGATGACAGTGGAGCCACCCTACTCTCTGCCAATCAGACCCTGGTGAGACCCTACCCCCAGCATGTCTTAAGCATCTGCTCCCTGCCCTTACCCTTGTCCTATTGCAGGAGGAAATGGTGTGCCTGTATGCCAGATGCCCCACCCTCTCACTACGACCCTCTTGTCCAGTCTCTGTGCCTTCACTCCCCACCAGCACCTCCTGTTGCGGGGTCTCACGTTGTCTCTGTCTCTCCTTCCCCTTATCCCTACTCTACCCGGGTCCAGCGGCGACTACACAACCGGAGGACCTTATCCATGTTCTTTGTGAGTATTGTGCTTGCTCTGACTATGTGTGTGCCCGCCCCGTGTGTGTCCCGTGCTGCCCACACCCCAGTGTGCTCCATGTCTGTTCTGATGCGGGCCATCGATGCATGCATATGTGGCAGAGGAGGACAGTGAGGAGGGATACGAGGAGGAGAGGAGACAGTAATTACAGATCAGAGAAAGAGAAGAAAAGGGGTTAAGTGAATGCATTCAGGACCCAGATAGATCTGAGTTCAAGCCTCACCAACTATCATTTCCTTACTCTGCACTCCAGGCCACCTTGACCCCTCTGCATCTCATTCCCCTGCAGCATGACCCATTGGTACAGGTTGTTCTGACACCATCTATGTCAAGTATTTTGTAGTGTCTGACTCAAGGAAGAAGGTGACCACAGGATTAATAACACAGTAACTCTGACACTGTGCCCACCCTCTGCTATTCCATTTCCATCCAGCCCATGAAGTCACCCCAGGGGAGTGTGGAGGAGCAAGATGAGCTGGAGGAGCCTGTGTATGAAGAGCCAGTATATGAGGAGGTCGGGGCCTTCCCTGAGCTTACCAAGGACACGACCCTCTCTTCCACGTGGGAGTGGTCGGCCAAGTCAGATCCACCCCTTACCAGCCAGAGGTCCTTTGATCAACTCCCCCTCTCCAAGGCAAGCATGTTGGGCCACGAAGAGAGGATACCTGACCCTCCTCCGGGGCCCCCTTCAAAAAGCAGTCCTCAGGCACGAGGGTCCCTAGAGGAACAGCTGCTCCAGGAACTCAATAACCTCATCCTGAGGAAAGGAGAGCCTGCCTCGTGTCCAGAAAGCCCTTCCCAGCCCACCAGTCCCCAAACCCCCAGCCCCACCAGCCTTCCAACACAGACCCCCAGCTTACCCACCAACCCCCCCTGTGCTTCCAACCCACCCTCCAGCCAGCCTCTCACATGACCCCAAGGTCCGCAGCTGAGGAGGTAGGTAACCAGTGGAGAAGCCAGGCTCTCACCAGGGCAGATGACTGCTGAGAGCTTCCTCTGCCCTGGATGGATGACTCTGGAATCCAGAATGGTACCATGGAAGGAGCACTGGACTGAGAGCCCTGGAGGCTGTGTGTCTCAGAGAAGATCATGGCCCCTCTCTGGGCCCAGCCCATTTGTCTGTACTATGAAGTCACTAAAAGAAGGAGAGGGGTGAACACCGAACTGTTTCTGAGCTAGGATCCCTGATATTTCCCCTCAATAAGGGCAGCTCCTGGTTATATATTTGATATAGGGGGTTCAGTGAGAGCTTTGTGGCCTAAGAATGGTTTTACTACATTAGAGGAAAGTGAAGGTTTGGAAGCTAGAGATGGGCATGATATCTAAATCTATGTTATTCCACTTCCTATGTGCTGGAACTGCCTTGAGGTTCTAGAGTGAGTGGCTGATTGGGATTGGGAGCTGGGGCAAAGGTGAGTCGAAGAGGAATGGACCATTATTAATAAAATTTGGAACCGAAAGGCTCGTTCTCTTCAATATTACTCATTCATTCAACAAGTATGTATTGAGCACCTAATTGGTGCCACCAAGTCAGGTGATATAATGTGAACAAATCAAACAGGGTCCTTGCTCTTACCGTGCCTACAGAAAAGAAACTAAATACACACATCAATCAGAGGTCAGGTGAGTTTAGTACTTTGAAGAGACTAAACTCAGCGACAGCTTGAGCTAATATGGATGTGGCCTTCACACTAGGTGGATGAGGGCGGGCTTCTGGGGGGCCAGAAACAATGGCAAGGAACCGATAAGGGGAGGGCAGGAGCAGGAGAGGGCAGGGGCAGGAGAGGGCAGCAGCAGGAGAGGCAGGGGCAGGAGAGGGCAGGAGCAGGGGAGGGCAGCAGCAGGAGAGGCAGGAGCAGGAGAGGCAGGAGCAGGAGAGGGCAGCAGCAGGAGAGGGCAGCAGCAGGAGAGGGCAGGGGCAGGAGAGGGCAGGGGCAGGAGAGGGCAGGAGAGGGCAGGGGCAGGAGAGGCAGGAGCAGGAGAGGGCAGGAGCAGGAGAGGGCAGGAGCAGGAGAGGCAGGAGCAGGAGAGGGCAGGAGCAGGAGAGGGCAGGGGCAGGAGAGGGCAGGGGCAGGAGAGGGCAGGAGCAGGAGAGGCAGGGGCAGGAGAGGGCAGGGGCAGGAGAGGGCAGGGGCTGGAGAGGGCAGGAGCAGGCGCTAAAGCTGTGCAGGGAAAGGTCTTGGCCCTGTGGGAGGATAGCAGCAGTTGGGACAAAGATTAGGTAGGTAGTGGGAGAGACAAAACAGAAAGATAGGGAAAGGCTGAGAATGGTGGCCCACACATTTAATCCCAGCACTCAGGAAGAGAGGCAAGTGGATCTTTGAGTTCAAAGTCTGCCTGGTCTACAGAGTCAGTTCCAGGCTAGCCAAGGCTGCATAGTGAAACTCTGTCCCCCCAAAACACTAAAAACAAACAAACAAACAAACAAACAAACAAAAAACAATAGGGAAAATTCTGAGGACATAAGAAGGCAGAGAGAAGGCTTTCATCAGAGCTTCCGGCTCAAGCCTTCGTTAGCAGCACAGCAAAAATGATGTAAAATTAACTGCTTCCGGCCTTTCTTCCTTCTCAGCCATAAATCTGCAATTTTCTAGGAACTTCACTAGAAATTCCATGGCAAGGGTTGAATATGTAATAAACTCCTTGTGCAACTCTGGTGGCTTTTGAGTTTCCTGAGTTGCCACACGTATTTCTTTTATCAAAAGAGACAGAAGGAAACCCTTTTCCGCAATGTAATGGCTTTCAAGATAGAAAGTGAAGACTGTCCGTTGTGGGACTCATCTTTCGTTTCAGCATTGGGGACGCAGAGGCAGGCCAAGCTCTGTGGGTTCAAGGTCAGCCTGGTTTACAGAGTGAGTTCCAGGACAGCTAAGGCTACCGAAAACCCGCTTAAAAATAAAAAGTAATCCGAGAGCCACCAAAGAACAGCACTGGTAGTGTTTAGACACTTAATGGCTTTCTCTCCTTTGAGGAGCCCCATACCAACATGGGGTACAAACACATTTTCCCCTGTGCTCCCTTGGGAAGCACATTCCACAACCCCTCTTACTTGGATTTGTCTTTCTTCTGATTGAATTTTCTCTTTGCTCTTGTGCTCTAACCTATATTAAATTATCTTTAACCAAATTTCCAACTATGCTTTGTTATAACAGCTAGTCTTGAGAAATTCCTTTCAATATCAAAATCACAAATCTCAGTTTGGACTGAGTTGAGATCAGTCTTGGGGAACTCCTCAGGGTGCCGAGGGTGACAGTATGGAGCCTTGTCTCTGTCCTCTCAAGAACAGGAGGAGAGGGCTTTGTGCAGGGGTCCAGTCTTCATATCCGTGTAGCCTGTCTTCTATTTAGGTTTCAGGTATTTGGATTTTCCTTGGAAGCAATTACATTTTAAGCATGTTGTTTTAAAATTGCAATTTAAGTACACAGTAGCTGTCTTCAGACACCCCAGAAGAGGGCATCAGATCTTGTTACGGATAGTTGTGAGCCACCATGTGGTTGCTGGGATTTGAACTCAGGACCTTCGGAAGAGCAGTCAGTGCTCCTAACTGCTGAGCCATCTCTCCAGCCCAAAATTACATTTTAAATTACATTAAAATTAAAATTACATTTTAAGCCATGGTCTTAACTCTCTCTTTCAATCACTGGTCACTGTAGAAACGTCGAATTGTGGGAAGAAAGCAAGCTGGAATCGAGAAGGCTGAACCTTAGCCTTGAGAACCGGTAATGAAGTCTTGGAGAAGGCTGATGGTCTTGGAATTTGAGGGAAATAGACCACTAGAATGTTCTCTCTCTCTCTCTCTCTCATTCTGAAATAGAACCTATATCTCTTACTGATGGAGGGGGTTGTAAGGTAAAATAAAGTGCACACTGAGGGGATAGGGAGATGGCTCAGTGGGTAAAGGCACTTGGTATTTAAGTGTGAGGACCTGAATTCAAATTTCTAGAACCCCAAAAAGAGCTGGACGTGTAGCACCAGCATCTGTAACTTCAGTACTAGTAGAATACATAGACACAAATCGGTAAACTGGGGGCATAAAGCCTGAAGATCCAAAATGCTGACAAGATCTTTCCAGGTCCCACGCCCCTTCACTGATACCATTAATGCCCACTGGAGCCCAGGATGTACCCATCTTTTTCCTCTGGACTCGTTTCTGCGGACTCCGGGCCTGCGTCTTACCTCTGTCAGCTAGCATTTCCAGTTCTGCGGGGATTTAGGGAAAGGTGCCTCCCTTTGTTAGAGGCATTTTCGCTCAGGTGCCCGGTGACTCAGTTTCCCTGATCACCTGTCTTCTGCGTTTAGTGTAGGGGCTGGTCATAAGCATATGTAAATGAATGACCAAAAGTAATTACAGGCTGAATCAGTGGCTATACTAGAAATAGAACCCGGGCGTCTTGACTCACAAGCTCGAGGAGCTCCCGACTGCCAGGCGCACGCTGCGTCCGCCCGGCGGCCTGGACCCTTCCGTGGAGCTTGTAGCAAAGCAGAGTTCCTCTGCTGCTGCCACTGTGTTCTTCCGCGCCGGCGCGCAGCTTGACGAGCGTGGGCGGAGCGGGCCAACTCTGGGGCGGGGCCTTGTCGTGGGCGGGGCCTCCCCGAGTTCCGGAGTAGAGTGTCTGGCAGCCTTTGCTGGAGCCGCGATGCAGCCGCCGCCCCGAAAAGTGAGATTTGCCCAGAAAAAGGGATTTCCTGGAGGTTTAGGGGAGTGGAGGGAGGCTGTGGGCTCTCGACTCGGGGTGGGTCACAGGGAGTGGTGAGGAGGTTAAAGCCTAACATAGAAGAAACCGAGGAAACAGCCCAGCCTCTCTCGGGCCCCGCCCCCTCACCGCTCCCTGTGAGGTGTTTTGTAGGTCCCCATGCCGCCGGAGTGGGGTACCAGGCGAGAATCTTCACCTCTCTTTCTTAATCCTACAGGTGAAGCCAGCCCAGGAGGTAAAACTTCGCTTTTTGGAGCAGCTGAGCATCCTTCAGACCCGGCAGCAGAGGGAGGCGGATCTACTGGAGGACATCAGGTAGCCCCAGACCCTCACCTTCACGTACTCCATCTTCACAGGAGCGAGCACCACTCTTTCCTCAGTATACATCTGTCAGGTTTGGGCGTTGTCTGGCCTAGCCATTCATGACCCTCATCTTAGGCTTGCCTCTTCAGATACTGGATCTATACACATACATAGAGAGCCCCTTCCTCAAACCACTTGACCTCACACCACTCTCTCCACCTCCATAATCAAGCATAAGGCATAACCCCCTCCCTCCTCCAGACCTGTTGGAAGTGACTGAGCCCGCGAACCCAGCCAGGTATTAGCAGTTCTCTCACCCACAAGCCCACAGATGGTCCTCCAGGGGTGGGAGGATCCTGCTGGGGCTCTGAGCAATAAGGAGAGGCTGACCTGTGTTGCAGCTTCCAGAGGTGATCTCAAGGACTCTTGTCTTTCAGACCCACTCCCTCTGGATGTAGTCACACTTTGGGTTGGTTCCTTCTTCCTCCTGCTCAAGCTGAGGAGAGACTTGAGTGTGGAAAAACAGTAGCCAAGAGTAACACCCCTCCCTCTCTTCTACTCCCAATCTCCACAGATCCTACAGCAAGCAGAGAGCAGCCATTGAACGGGAGTATGGCCAGGTATGGGACTCCTCTCTGGACCTCTCGTGTTCTAGCCTCCTTTACATGGCCACCTCCACTCCCACCCCCCAAACCCCCAACCACCATCGGTGTGGTCAAGAACAAATACCAAACTGTGTGATATTTTTATTTGTTAATTAGAATAAAGTGATTTCATTAAAAAATTTAAAATAACATATGTAGAATCAGCCAGATTTATGTCAGATCCCTGCTCTATTACTTCCTTAGCTGTGCAACCTCGGACAAGTTACTTTATTGTATTTTTGGCCTAAATTTTTTTTCTCTGTAAAATGGGAATTGTAATAATAATACCCAAACTCCACATAAGGTTCTAAGGACTAAATGAATACATAAACATAAGGCATTTAGGAAATGTATATGCTATACATCCAAAGGAGGGTATCACAGACTTTGGGTCAAAATTCTCCCTCAGCTGGGGTGAGTTTTCATAAAGAATCTCCACGTGGGATGGTTTTTCTCACCAGGCCCTCCAGAAGCTGGCCGGGCCATTCCTGAAGAGAGAAGGGCAGCGGAGTGGAGAGGTGGACAGCAGGTGAGCTGCACGGAGTGGGACCGTGATGGGGAGCTCAGCCCCCAGAGATCTGTGGGGACCAGGACCCAGTGAGCAGGGGAAGGCACGTGAGCTGAAGGTAGTGCTGACACAGCAGCAGCAGGAGCTGACCCAGCAAGGACACTGTGGGTGGGGGTGGAGGGCGGGCGTGATGCTGTGGCCGAGTTAATGGGCTGATCGATTGCTGGGCTCCTAGATGGGGGGGGGGCACCTGTCTCTTGCGGTATTGGGATTGGGGTGGGGGTCTCATGAAATGGTGGAGTGTTTCCACTCTTCAACATGGACCTTCTCCGGGGAGGGGTAGGACAGTGTTTGGAGCCTGGCGCTGCCTTCTGGATGCCACTGTGGCTGGAGGCCAAACCCGACTCCAGGCCTCTGACCGATATCGCGACCTAGCAGGGGGTACTGGGAGGAGCGCCAAGGAGCAGGTGCTTAGAAAGGTATGTGTCAGTGGACGGGGCAAAGGAGCTTCCAGCTCAGATTAGACCTGGCTTGGATCAGGATTCTATGTGTCTTCGCCACTAGGGGACAGAGAGCCTCCAGCAGGCACAAGCTGAGGTGCTACAATCGGTCCGGGAGCTGAGCCGAAGTCGGAAGCTCTATGGGCAGCGACAGCGTGTATGGGCTTTGGCCCAGGAGAAGGCAGCTGATGTCCAGGCCAGGTGGGCTCTTGGATGACGAAGTAGGACACCCAAGGTGTGGTGTGAAGACTATGGGGGTGGGGTCAGAGTGTCAAGGCCGTACCTGACTCTTGACTATTTTTTCCCTGCACAGGCTGAACCGAAGTGACCATGGGATCTTCCACTCTCGGACCAGCCTCCAGAAACTGAGCACCAAGGTTTTGAGGGGATAAAGGCATAAATAGTGGTAGAGTAGTCTAGTGGTTTGGGGTCCAGTGGCATAAAAGTAAGAGATTAGGTCAAACCAAGTATTTCCAAGTGGTTCATTACCTGGCATGTAGTATGCACTCAGTAATACAGCCACTTGGTTTCTCTGAACATCATTTTCTTCATCTGGACAGTGGAAACAATGCCTCTTTGTTGTTCCTTTATATGTGCTTTGAAGTACCTCTACATGCTAGGCAGTGTTCCGCTCCTGGGTATACAGTGAGAACAGGACTGACAGAGTTCCACCCTCACAGCCTGGGCGAGACAAGAGGATGATGATGTAAATGAAAATGCTGTGATGGTTGGGCTCCAGTGAGAAGGGAGGCCTCCCTGAACAGGTGGCCTGAGTGTCAGGGAGGCAGCAGCCACACCAAGATCTTTGGGAAGAACGTCCCGAGGAGAGGGGATATAGAGTGCAAAAGCTGAGGAGAGAGCCACTTTGGTTCAAAGATCTGAGGCCAGTGTGGCCACACCACAGTAAGCAAGAGACATGCACTTGAGAAAGGTCAGCTTGTGCGTGTCAGACTACAGGAAGGCACAGTTTGCATTTCTATATATGTGCAGAAGCCACAGGAGGGTTGTTAAGCCAGCATTCTACATGGGGGTTTTAGTGTTAGTGCCAGGCAGTAATGTGAGATCCATTCTCCGTCTGGATTAGAGGTTGGCCTTGGAAGGCCTCCAAGGGTTCAGGACTCCCTGTTGACTCTTCTTTCCATTTTCTAGCTGTCTGCCCAGTCAGCCCAGTATTCCCAGCAGCTGAGAGCAGCCCGCAATGAGTACCTGCTAAATTTGGTGGCCACCAATGCTCACCTTGCCCACTACTACCAAGAGGAATTGCCAGCACTGCTTAAGGCCAGTCTTAACCCAGACTACTCCTGTCCTTGGCACATGCAGACAGCATCCCAGGCTCCTCCTCCTACCCAGGCTCCTCCTCCTACCCAGGCTCCTCCTCCTACCCAGGCTCCTCCTCCTACCCAGGCTCCTCCTCCTACCCAGGCTCCTCCTCCTACCCAGGCTCCTCCTCCTACCCAGGCTGACTTGTGCTAGTGCTCAGAGTGATTAGAAGGTGCACGTGTGGGTTCTGCTTCTGCTCCTTGATGCCCTCTTGACTCCACACTCCTCATCAGAGTTAGCCCCAGTTTGCCCACAATCGTAACACTAATGAGGTTCGAAGAGAATGGACGTACTTAAACTCTGAAGTGGTTTAAACACGACAGACTATGATTAGAAGCAGGGATGCCTTATCCCTTGTCTCCCCCCTATCCCTCATGTCTGTGCCCTACCCATAAATGGATGCTGTCTGCACTAGAGTCCTGGGAGAAAGTCATATGGACCTAATATACTAAGGTACCTTGGGGGTCTGTTCTCTCCAGGTCCTGGTAAGTGAGCTGTCAGAATACTTGAGGGACCCCTTGACTTTACTGGGACACACAGAGCTGGAAGCTGCAGAGATGATCCTAGAGCATGCCCGCCATGGGGGAAAGGCAACGTCTCAGGTGAGGGCTCCCCTCGGGATGCTTTATGCTGTTTTCTTCAACCCCCCGACCCCCCCCCCCCCAAGCATGTTCTAACTTCTTTTCTTCCAAAAAGATCTGGGGACAGGGTTGGGTGGGCGGCAAGTGAGTGCCTGTATATTTATCCAACCCTAGGTAAACTGGGAACAAGATGTGAAGCTGTTTCTTCAGGGGCCTGGAGTCTTTTCTCCCACCCCACCTCAGCAGTTCCAGCCGGCAGGGGCTGATCAGGTGAGAACACCCTGCTTGTGGAAACAGGCCAAATCTAAGCGTAAGTATGCTTTCGACCCCTTGTCTCATTGTTCCTATCCCAGTATTGATTTGGTGACTGTTCAGCCTTGGACAGGGGTTTTCAAAATCCCATTCACCTTCCTCCTATTGGAACACAAACATACCTCAGATGGATGTCAGTCCTGTTCTCTTCATCCATCCTGATCCCATTCCTGGGCCAGTGTCTACTTGAGCACATTCTTTTGTCCACAGACAAAGGCATTAACTCCATCTTCTTTGTCCCTGACACTGGAGGTCAAGATGAAGAAGGAAGGGGCTGGAGAGTTGGCTCAGTGGTTAAGCCTTTGTTCTTACAAAGGACCTGGGCTTAATTCCCAACATGCACTTGAGGCTCACCACTACCTTGGGCACCAGGTGTGCATGTGGTGTGCAGACATATATGCAGGCAAAACATGTGTAAACACAAAATAATAAAATAAATCTAAAAAAAAAAGGTTTTTAAAAAAGATAAGGACAGAAAAGGGCCGATAAGAAGTATGTATGTTGGTTTTTTTTGTTTGTTTGTTTGTTTTGTGTTTTTTTGTTTTTGTTTTTTCGAGACAGGGTTTCTCTTTATAGCCCTGGCTGTCCTGGAACTCACTCTGTAGACCAGGCTGACCTCGAACTCAGAAATCCGCCTGCCTCTGCCTCCCGAGTGCTGGGATTAAAGGCGTGCGCCACCACGCCCGGCTTGTATGTTGGTTTTTTATTTTCCCTTAAGCATTCCTTGTCTCCTTCAGGTGTGTGCCCTGGAGTGGGGAGCAGGAGGCATGGCTGGAGAGAGTGGCCTGGAGAAAGAGGTTCAGCGCTGGACAAGCAGGGCTGCCCGGGACTACAAGATTCAGCATCATGGGCATCGGGTGAGGTTGGGGTGGAGGTACTGGGGGTGGGTAAGAAAAGCTGAGTGATGGAGTGGTGAGGACCACTGATGCCGACAGGAAGGGAGGGGAAGGAATTTTAACACCAGGGTATGATGCAGTGGTTCCCAGCACAACTTCTGGCACGAGACAGACTGGGGTTTGTATTCTCTCCTGTTGCTTGTGAGTCCTCTAACCCTGGGTGAGGAGTGACTTCATCTTTCTGGACTTTGATTTCCTCATGGCTAAACTGGAGCCAATGATAATACCTGCTTCATAGGGAAGAGAGATGACCTAATGCATGTGATGCAACTAGCAAAGTGCCAGGCTCAGAGTAAGCTGTGGCCCACAGTATCTACACCCACCTATGCCATCCTCACCAGGTCCTGCAGCGACTGGAGCAGAGGCGTCAGCAGGCCCCAGGGCGAGAAGCTCCAGGCGTAGAACAGCGGCTACAGGAAGTGAGGGAGAACATCCGACGGGCACAGGTGAGCCACAGCCCCGGTCTAAGAACCACAGAAATCCTGCCTCCTCGGACAACCCAACCCTCTTCACCATGGTAGGGAAAAAGGGAAGCAGAGGCTAGACCCAACTAGCCAGGACATACTACTCTCTTTGCCTCATACCAGGTGAGCCAGGTGAAAGGAGCTGCCCGGCTGGCCCTGTTACAGGAGGCTGGTCTCGATGTACAGTGCTGGCTGAAGCCAGCCATGACCCAAGCCCAGGATGAGGTGGAACAGGAGCGGCGACTCAGTGAAGCTCGACTGTCCCAGAGGGACCTCTCTCCCACGGTGAGCTAGCTCCTCCTTGTCCCTAAACCATGCACACCTGGAAAGCTAAAATTCCTTGTTAGAAGCCAGAGCCCCTAAAGTGGGGACCACAGTGTCTAGTTCAGAGGGTTACCAGGAGGCTACCAGGCATAGTTTCTGGCGTAGGGAATCCTCAATGAACTCACAATGTGTTGATTAAGAACCGTGGTTTTTCTGGGAGTAGACTAGAAGTAAGTTGAGTGCCAGCCACTCTGCTTATGAGCCGTATGACCTTGGAAAACGACTTACACTTCGTGAGCCTCAGTTTCTTCGAAAGTAAAGTGAGGTTACTATAGTTACACAAAATAGTGCTAGGTTATGCAGGAGCTTAAGTGAAGCTATGTGTGTATCTATCTGTCTATCAAAAGATACTTCATATGAAGGACCTAGTTGTTGTAATCGCTATTATTTAGTATCCTCCTGTCCTGTGGTGGTTTGGGTTATGACACATGATAATTGGTTGAGGGGTACTGTCTTGAAGGAGGATTCCCAGTGTCCCTTAGAGTTAAGATAGGGGCTACAGGAGATCCATGCAATACTTGAGATGATATCTGTTCTCTACCCCGCTCTAGGCTGAGGATGCTGAGCTTTCTGACTTCGATGAATGTGAGGAGGCTGGGGAGCTCTTTGAGGAGCCTGCCCCACCAGCCCTGGCTACCAGACCCCTCCCCTGCCCTGCACATGTAGTGTTCGGCTATCAGGTGTGAATGGGTGTGGAAACTGCAGACGGGCAACAGCGGTGGGGAGGGGGCAAATCTTGACTCGTTCCCTGTGGGGCTCAGGCAGGACGTGAGGACGAGCTGACTATCACAGAGGGTGAGTGGCTGGAGGTCATAGAGGAAGGAGATGCTGATGAGTGGGTTAAGGTGAGCGTGGGACCCTGGTTGGGGGCAGTGGGAGGACTTGTGGACTGCTGAGCAAGTCTGATACCTGTTCACACTGCTGGGCGAGCAGGCTCGGAACCAGCACGGTGAAGCAGGCTTTGTCCCTGAGCGATATCTCAACTTCCCGGATCTCTCCCTGCCTGAGAGCTGCCAAGGCCGCGACAATCCCTCAGGGGCAGAGCCCACAGGTAAGACAAGGCGGTATGGATCCAGAGACCGTGGGTACACAGGTTACTACTGGGTGGTTCTGAGGTGTCATGGAGCTAGTGTACCACGACCCACTGCCTTACTTCATCCTCTCTTCTGGGCTCCTGTAGCATTCTTGGCACGCGCTCTGTACAGCTACACGGGACAGAGTGAAGAGGAACTAAGTTTTCCTGAAGGGGCACTCATCCGCCTGTTGCCCAGGGCTCAAGATGGAGTGGATGATGGCTTCTGGAGGGGAGAATTTGGGGGGCATGTTGGAGTCTTCCCGTCTCTCCTGGTAGAGGAACTGCTTGGTCCTCCGGGGCCACCTGAACTCTCTGACCCTGAAGAGGTGAAGCTTCATTTTCTCTCTGTTCCTGGTACTTCTAGGTTGACCTTTTCACCTCAGCAATGCTCTGTATTAACATTAGAGCCCTGTTTCCTCCCCAAGTTTGCCTCCTATGGTGGCTTAGGTCTCTCTGTGTGGTTTGGCTAGAAAGAGAAACTAGGCACCCTTCATAGGAGCTTGGGAACTTTAGGACCAGATAGGCCTGAGTACAAATTGCTATAGCATGAGCTTGGGTGGTTACTTAACTTCTCTGAGATGCCTTCTGCAAGTGTAAAAAACAAACAAAACTATAATAGCAGCTTTGGTAGGCTCACTATCATGACTAGAGATCATAGAGGGACACTCCTTAGCCCCATAGCACACAAGAAGTGTTTTAACGTATTAAATGTATATGGGTGCTTTGTCTGCATGTCCATCTGTACACCAGAAGAGAACATCGGACCCCAGTATATCATGAGCTGCCATGTGGGTGCTGGGAATTGAACTCAGGACCTCTGGAAGAGCAGCCAGTGCTCTTAACCACTGAGCCATCTCAGTTGCCTTGTCATGACACAGCAGGGATTATATAGTCAGAACACCCCACCCCAGTTCTAGTCAGTACTCTGCCACTAAGTGACCATGATTCTGATGAATAGCTCAAACTGAATCTCACTTCTTCTGTAGCAGCCCTCAAGAGACATAGCTCCCAACATGGTGGTCAAGGTTGAATAGATTTGTGTATGTGCAGTGTTAGCAGAATACTTGACACATAATAACTATTCAGTCAATATTGGCTGTTGAAATATGCACCAGTTATAACCCTCATTTGGCTGCTTTTGAAGATTTATTTTTATTTTATGTATATGAGTACACTGTAGTTGGACAGATGGTTGTGAGCCTTCATGTGGTTGTTGGGAATTGAATTTAGGACCTTTGCTCGCTCCTACTCCCTCTGGCCCACAAAGATTTATTTATTCTTATAAATAAGTACACTGTTGCTGTCTTCAGACACACCAGAAGAGGGTGTCAGATCTCATTACGGGTGGTTGTGAGCCACCATGTGGTTGCTGGGATTTTAATTCAGGACCTTTGGAAGAGCAGTCAGTGCTCTTACCTGCTAAGCCATCTTACCAGCCCTGGCTGCTTTTGGTATTGGGAAGAAATGGGAGAGAAACTGAGAGTGGGGTGAGAAGAAATATTGTAAGCCCTCCCTCCCACAGACCAGGAATGACTGTCTGCTTACCCTGTCTCCAGATGCTGCCGTCCCCTTCTCCTCCCAGTTTCTCCCCTCCCGCACCCACTTGTGCCTTGGATGCATCCTCTGCGCCTGCTCTGCCTTCTGGTGAGTAGACAGAAGCCAAGGCACATCAGCAGTGGTAAGGAAGAGGCTTGGACTCCGCCTTCCCCTGCCCTGTGTGCCCTCATGTACTTGCAATAAGGCCCATGGCACATGGATGGGACACAAGCATGGATTTGGAGCCAGGTTCATACTACTCTGTCACCTTCTGCTGTATGACTTGAGGTGGGAGACTTAACTTGTCTGGGCCTTGGAACATGTTTTGTGTTGTTATCCTTTAGTCTTTGGAGCTAGGGCTAACCTTGAATGAGCATTCTTCCTGTCCCAGGCTTCCCAGCGTGTTGGGATTAGAAGTATGAGGCAGCAGCCTAGCTTGGTTTACATTCTTTATAAAGTGAAGGGAAAGGCATTGCTTTATTGAATTGTTATCAGGGGCTAGGGAGTTGGCTCAGTGGTTAAGAGCACTGGCTGCTCTTGCAGAGGACCTATGTTTGATTCCTGGCACCCACATGGCAGCTCACAGTCATCAGTAACTGTAGTCCCAAGGGATCTGACTCCCTCTTCTGACTCTGGTGGGCACCAGGTATGCATGTGGTACATAGACATACATGCCAGCAAACCCCTTGTATACATAATGAAAAAAGTTATTCAAGATATCTGTTAAGAGTATACAACATTGCCGGGCGTGGTGGCGCACGCCTTTAATCCCAGCACTCCGGAGGCAGAGGCAGGCGGATTTCTGAGTTCGAGGCCAGCCTGGTCTACAGAGTGAGTTCCAGGACAGCCAGGGCTACACAGAGAAACCCTGTCTCGAAAAACCAAAAAAAAAAAAAAAAAAAAAAAAAAGAGTATACAACATTGTGCTGGCATACAGTAAACATGGCTGTTTTAGATCATTATTATTTTAAAATTTTGCTCTCTTTTCTCTCTGCAGTCTTATATTCTCCCAAAGTGTATGTTTTCCTCTTAGTGTCCTTCAGTTCTGAAGTACAGCACTCACCTTTGGGATGTTTTCTCTTATCTATTACAATGCTTATCTGTTGGATTGTTTTCTGTGGGTGCCGGGATCAATCTAGGATCATGTTCATGTGAGGCACGCATATCTACCACTAACTTATGTCTGCAGCCCCAGTCCCTCTTTTTCACCATCAAATACTCAGCCTTTCTGAAATATTCTAGTGTGCCCACCTTCTCAGTCACCCTCCCTGGCTTCAGGGGCATCACCATCTCTTCTAGCATTCCCATTACACTTGAATAATTTAGTACTTGGGCATTCCCTCTCTTTCTTTGACTGTCTGTCTGTCTGTCTGTCTGTCTGTGATATTATAGGATTCTCAATAGGCATTTTGAGGGGGAGCTTTGCATGCCACTCCGTTTCTTTGGTACTTGGTACAAAGCAACTGTACGTTAAGTATTTGTTGAGAATGGATGGACTAATGGATTTTATAGCTTAGGCTGCTGGTGAATATTTTTTTTTTGGCTAAGTCAACAAGTATTTATTTATAAAGTATCACTACCCTAAGTGCTGGAGATGCAGTATGGAGCCAACCAAAGCTTGAGAATTGACTTTTGGTTTCTATTTCTAGACAAAGTCCTTGACTGCCCTGGACCCCTAGACGTGATGGTGCCTCGACTTAGGCCGGTAAGGTGCCCTGACTTGGAGGAGACTGTACAGAGGGTCATTCCTATTTGTTTGCTGGGCTAAAGTAATTGTCAGGGATATCCCTAAGACAGACTCTGGAGCACTAATTATGTATGTCCACTGCAGATGCGTCCACCACCTCCCCCACCAGCCAAAGCCCCGGACCCTGGTCATCCCGATCCTCTCACTTGAAGGCCAGAAGTCACTGCCCACCAGTGATGCTGCTGCCCCTGTCTCCACGCTGACAGAAACCGCCCCTTTGATGGTCAGGAGCAACATAGGCAAAAGCTGCAATCTTTCCCAATGTCTGTTCTCATTTCCAGGGGTGGAAACTTACCCTGTACCCATTTCTGGGATTTGGACCCACGTGCCCCCCCCCATTGTTCTCCTGTCATTTCTGGAAGTACTCCTTTGACTTCTTGCCATCACCCCATATCTAAGGTGGGCTGGAACCCATCTCCCAAAGCCTTGCATAGCTCTGGCTCATCTCTGTCTTCCCCCTGCCTCTGTGGTCAACCCCACCCTGAATGCCAGGGTCACTAGGCCTGGGGCCAGGAGAGGAGCAGACCTTGGAAGTCAGAAGGAGCTGGAGCCAGGATACAGAGCGACAGTAATGGTCTGAGCGGATTTATTGACAGTGAATAAAGGGTATGAAGTCCAAGCCACGGCCTGGGCCTCTTGTGCCAAGATGGCAGGGAGCCTAAGGTGCTATTGCTTTAGGGGCCCACCGAGGGTTAGGGCCTGGTCCCAGCAGCCACGCTCTAGCATGTGGAGCGAGGTTTTGGGGAAGGCAGGCCAGGCAACCTGTTGGCAGGTGGGGAAAAGGAACATGATGAGGGGCTGGGAATTGGGAGGGGCTCCTCCTGAGGTCTCTCAGCCCGGGACCATGTAACTCCAGATGGTCCCTCAACTGAGGGGCAGAGCTGTCCAGTGGAGGGGAGAGCCTTCCTGGCTATCCGTCCCCTGGCAATGCCTGCTGGTAACCCGTCAGCACAGTGAAGACTGAGGCTTGGAAGAAAGGAAGGGAAGCAGTGTTTCTGCCTAGTCAAGTTCTGTTCTCCAGGCGCTGTATCTAACTCCTGGAGGAACCTACGCCTGCTCCCCACACGCTAAGCTTACAGTTCACCTCCAGGGTTCAGGGAGTTGATGGTCTTGAGTAGTGTAGATGGAGGGTAGGAGGGTGAGATTACCTGATCTGGAGCTCAGGGAGACTTGCTTCACATTCCCCCTGCTTCCGGTGGTAGAGACTCCTGAGAGAAGGGGGAAGGATTCAGTAGGAGCAGCAAGTGGATCATACCCATGTTGCCCAGAGTAGGGACGGTAAGATGTGTGTCCGCCACTGCCCAGTGCAGCCCTGGCCATGTCTTCATACCTGCTGACCTGAGGTGTCCAGTTTGGTTGGCTGTCCATTTGCTTCTTGACTAGGCAGCCCTGGGCTTGGGCCTCTCCCCCTAGGGCCCAAGCTCATTTCCACAGAGGTTCCAGGGGTCCCCTCAAGTGTACAAGGGACAAGGCTGGCATCCTGGAGTCTTCCGTTCTGCTGTGGGTGGGTGGCTGCGGCCTGGGTGGGTGGCAGCTCAGGGAGCACCCTCTCAATGGCAGCTGTCCCTGTCCTAGGCTGCCCTCCAGATGCCTGACTACCCCCTGGCTCCTGCCCTCCACCAGAGCCCCAGCTTCTGTCTGTAGGGGAACCATCACGATGTTCATGTAGGCCGTAGCGCTTCTCAATGTGTGTTACTCGGAATCTGGGTGGGAAGAGAATGTTACAACTCAGGCCTACAGCCCAGAGGCTCCCTAAATGTCCCTCCCTGGGTTTTACCTGGGGTAGGGAAGCCTTCTGAGACCATGGGACACTGTGCCACCTAACCCCTGCTGTAGTTGCCTAGTCATTCAGAGGAAAGAATTGGGGCCCAACTTTTGGGGGGGGGCAGGATATTGGGGCCCCAGTTTAACCTCCCTTTTCTTGGACCACGGACCACTATATCCCCACCTGCCCACTGAGAAAACAGTGGTCTCTCCAGGTCTGGGGCGGCCTTTTCCTTCCTTAGAGCGGCCCTGACGGACAAGTGGGGGCCTCTTGCTGCGGCTGCAGTGGATGCAAGGAGCTGCAGAGCCAAGGTGCACGGTGTGATGATGGGAGGGGGCTCCGTCCTGCAGGCTGGAAGTGGCATCCACACTGGACCACAGAAGGGAAGGGAGCAGAAACGATATTTTCAATTCCCTTCCTGCTCTTCCCTCCTGTTCTTTCAATATGCTCTTCAAACTTCCTCTAACCCCACCTTCCCCAGGTCCCAACATCCCTTTGTAATAAATTCACTGTTAAGCCACGCATGGTCATGTGTTCTTCCTTTCTACCCTGTTTGCTAAAGAGAGCAATGCTTAACCAAAGGAAGTGACACCAGAGGTGAATGCTAGGCTGGATGGTGTCTAGATGGGAGACACTGAAGGATAAAAGATTGCCACAAAACTTCGTTCATAGGTCAGTTAGCCTTGTCCACCTACCCCCTTCCCCCTACTACCAAACTTCCATGGTACTTGGAAAGCCTGTATTAAGAGGAAACAGTACTCCAAGGTAAGCTAAGTCATGTCCCCTGTCTCCGGCTCACCTGGAGAGCTGCACCGTCCCTTCTCCTTCACTGTCCCCTAGCATCTCCTTCAAGGCCTCTGCATTGGCTGATGGAGAGGGAGAAGAGGGAGTCAGTGGAGGTAGAGGTCAGGGCAAGAGAAAGTCAGTTTAGGAAGGGGTAAGCTGTTGGCCTATACCCACCTTCATTTTGGATGATGCAGCGAACAATCCGCTCTACTGTGTCCTCATTCACGTCATCATCGTCTTCAGCTGAAGGATGAAAGAGGTTGGCAAGGAAGCGGGAAATGAGTCAGCTTTGGAGGAACATGACCTGATGGCCCCATGGGTGCTAGCTTAAGACATATATATCCCTTTACCTATGTGCCTTCATGCATCGGGGCTCCCAGGTCTACCATGAGTGGACCCCCTTCTCTACTCTCGATTTCAGGGTGATCCCACTCTACATGCAGACTCAAAAAAATGTATCATAAGCTGTCTTTTGGACTTCATCAGGATTTGGGCTGGGTCTGTTGGCCAGGGAGGCAGAAAAAAGTTTGGGGAGAAAGGTAAGGGAGACTTAATTGTGGCTCTAGGCTCCTCACTCACGGGGCTGGAGCTGGGCATCATCAGGCTCTGAGCCCCTAGATGTGCGGCAGCGGTAGCCTTTCTTCTTGAGCACGTGGCAGATCATGAAGCCTACAAGGCCCATGAGGAAGAAGACCAGCACAAGCAGGAAGAGCATGTACAGCCCATGTTGGGGCGGCTCCAGGCCAGGCTGTGGTTCCGACATGAGGCCCTGGGGGGCGAGCGCGGGCCAGGGCGCCTCCTGGGTTTAGTGGGCTGCAGCTGGGGACCCGGCAGAGTAGGAAAGCATGTTAGATTCGGCAATAGGAGGTCCGCCCCACCCCCTACCCGGAGCTGTCCGGACTCAGGGTGCTGGTCGGCCAAGCTCTCCGAATGCTGGAGGCCAGATGGCAGCTACGCAGGCCCTCTGCCACGACCCAGTCCCACTTCTATGATATCCAGACCGCTATCTTTTACAGCTCGTTCCGCGCCCCCGTCCCTCCCAAGGACACTGCAGCACGAGATGGGGCGAAATTCTTAGGCAGCGAGCCCAGACATTTCGCTTGAGTCAGTGTCGACACCTCTACAACGCCCGAGCCAGGCATCGTGCAGCCCCCTCCCCTCCTTGCATTCCAGGGTCCCTTCTTTTTCGGTTCCTCCCACCCCGACCACCTGGCCCACCCGGTACCGGTGGTTTGGTTCTGTCTCCGGCTCCGGCTCCGGCTCGGGTCCCGGCTCCAGGGGCGTCCTCGTCCGGCTCAGGGCCCCCGACGCCCTCCCGGAGCTCATCCCTTGCTTCCTCCCCCTCCCCCCTTTGCCGCCTCACCGGCTCCGGGCTGGTGGCTGCGGATACCGGTTCCGCGGCAGACGGGGGGAGGGAAGGATGTGGGCCGGTCGGGAACCGCGACAGGCACCGGATCACTCCGGCCAGGGAAATAGAGGGGTTGGGGGGGGGGGCGCCTCCGAAACCGTCCTGGGTTCCCAAATGCCTACTCGCGTTGCGGGCCCGGGACCAAGGGGCGGAGCGCAGGTGTGCGGGGCGGAGTGCGTGAGCCTTACGCGTGTGTGAACGCAAGTGAGATGTGCGCGCGTGACTGCGCCGCTCCTCCTCCCCACCCGGAGGGGATTTGCAGTTCGAGTCTCGGTTCTTGTCGAGGGTCAGGAGGTCAGGAGAGGCTTTGCCCACCAGTCTAACCCTCACGTCTGGCAAAGGTCCTGCCCTCAGATTACCCAGACGAGTGGGAAAAGCCAGCCCTCACGTCTGGCAAAGGTCCTGCCCTCAGATTACCCAGACGAGTGGGAAAAGCCAGCAATCTTCCTAGCTCACTGCGGGAAATTTGGCTTTCTGCACCTGAGAAGGGCAGGGTGGCCAGATCCTCCGAGGTTCCTAGAGAGGAACCACGATCCCAAGACCTGTTTGAGGCTAGCAGCTGGACGGAATGGCTCGGTTTCCCGAGGATATGACCCTCGCCCCGAAAGAAGCGGCTCTTGCATTCTATGAATGATGCTACGGGTCCCCGTCCAGGTTCTGAGTCTCAAGCCTCGGAATCCGGACCAGGACAGCAAAATGAGGGGCGGAACTCCCGCAAGGGGCGTGGCCTAAGCGTACTTTGGGAGGCGGGGCGAAGGTCTCCGGTTCTTCAGTGGTAGGCTGCGTGCTTGCGCAGCACGCACGGCGGAGGTGGGGCTGGCGTCCGGCGGCGGGCGGGCGGCTGAGGCTCGGGGCCTGGTCCCCCCAGCACCATGGCCAAGACTGTGGCGTATTTCTACGACCCCGATGTGGGCAACTTCCACTACGGTAGGGCTCAGGGTTGTGCGGGCGGAGAGGTTTTGCGGCAAGGGCTGCAACTCTAGGGGTAAGGACTGACCAACTCTTTCCTTCCCACCCTCAGGAGCTGGACACCCAATGAAACCTCATCGCCTGGCATTGACTCATAGCCTAGTCCTGCATTATGGTCTCTATAAGAAGATGATCGTGAGTCTTGGAGCTTCTGTAGGGGTTTGGGCCTGGGAGCGAGCTGCGGCCTTAGATTAGGTGGGCTGGACTTGCCAGGTGCAACCTACCTCTAGAGGAGAGGGGAGCAGGATAGAGGGCACCAGAAATCTTCCCTATGTGCAGGGCAGTGGTGGTGGTGGTGGTAGTGAAACACCCCCGACTTAATGGGAAATAGATTTTTGACCTTAGGTGGGACTCCCTTTTAACTTGAGGACCGACCAGCCTTTGGCCTAGCATTAGGGGACACTTTGAAGACAGGTATGTTTCTTCACCGCATCATTTTATTTTATATACGTGTTGGTGGGTCGAATCCAGAGCTTCACACATGTTAGGTGAGTGTTCTGCTACTGTACTACGCCTCTAGCCCCTCTGCACTGTAAGGTGGATATTATTGCAGGATTGAGAAAAAGGGTTGGGAGTATATTCTCCCCATAATTCCTGCTCCTTCTCTGCCCATTTACCTGCTAGAAGCTAGAACAACTCTTGGGGACAGCTCTGCACCCTTCGTAGTGTATGTGTGTAGAGAAGATGTCCTGGGGATTTGCTTTTTAACATAGAATGTCTCTGTCTTTATGGTTCAGTTCAGTTATGCAGGTACTTGGAATCTATAGCTGTGAAATGGGAAAATAGCAAGTCTGACCCTTGTTCACCATGAAGGTAGTCAACCTGTAATCAGTGTGTTGAGGCACAGGCAGTGGTTTGGGAGTAGAAAAGACCGAGGAGATCTTAGTACAAGTCTGTGACTCCCCAGAGATCATCTGTGTGGTCTTTTATGCATTTTCTAGAAGAGGAAAAAAAAAGTGGATTTTTTTTTGGGGGGGGTCCAATTTTCAAAGCATTGTTTGAACCTCCACCTCTCCCCCAACTAAGGATAATAAATCTTTGGTTTAGGACTTTGAGTTTCAGTTAGGTTGTCATATAGCTCACATATTTTACCCCACAGTGAAAAATCCAGAGAAGGGAGCAGAGTCTGAGTTTAGGAAAGGAGATAAGTGCAGAAGGAACCAGGCCTGGAAGGGCAGGAACTAGGAACAGTGCAAGTAGGCTAGGAGCCAAGGCTGAGAGGGTAGAAGAGACTGGGCCAAAGGGAGGAGAGAGATGAAGTGATCTTCAGGGATCTTGATAAAAGTAGCATGCCTAGTAGGTAGCCTCTCCTCTTTGCTCGTCGAGTTGCTGTAGAATAACAAGGAATAGGGGGTAGGAAGATTGCTTTGGACAGTGTCCAGTGCTGGGATCACCCTGAGTGGTTTCAGCCTGGTGATTGGCAGAGCACTGCCTGATTGTTGCCAGGTTTTTTTGTCCAAATTTCCAAACTGAGTCTTTTTTTTTTTTTTTCCCCTTCCTGGCATTGTGAGGAGCCAGTAATAAGACCATGTGTCAAAGGAGCAGTTAAAGGGACTTTTGTTCTCAACTTATATGGATCAACAGGTTATAGATATCAAGCGGATTGCAGCGATGGTTCAGTGGGTGAAGGTGCCCGCCTCCAAGTCTGATGATGGCTCAAGTCTGAACTCTGAACCCCAATGATGAAAGGAGAGAATTGACATCCTGACTTCACCTATCCTACACACACACACACACACACACACACACACACACACACACAAAGAATAAGTAAATAATGTGATAAAATGTTTTAATTAAAAAAGAATTTGTAGGGGGCTGGTGAGATGGCTCAGCGGGTAAGAGCACCCGACTGCTCTTCCAAAGGTGATAAGTTCAAATCCCAGCAACCACATGGTGGCTCACAACCATCCGTAACGAGATCTGGCTCCCTCTTCTGGAGTGTCTGAGGACAGCTACAGTGTACTTACATATAATAAAATAAAATAAATCTTAAAAAAAAAAATGAAAAAAAAATCCTTTAAAAAAAAAAAGAGAATTTGTAGATACAGAGTAAAAAATAAAGGGAGAGAAAGAGACTGCTGATAAAGACAAGCCATGCACTCGGGAGGCAGAGGCAGGCAGATTTCTGAGTTCGAGGCCAGCCTGGTCTACAAAGTGAGTTCCAGGACAGCCAGGGCTACACAGAGAAACTCTGCCTCGAAAAACCAAAAAAAAAAAAGAAAAGCCATATTCTTTTTTTTTTTTTCCTGAGACTGAGCAGAAAATTTCTGGGAATTCAGAAACCAACCCCTTTCTCTCCTTTTTTTGGTTTCCACTTGTTTCCATGGCAGTCGTCACCTGTCGTGGTATTGGGAATGTCATTCAGCATATAGGTGGGATTATAATTAAATGAGGTCTTGTCTAGTTGGTCACCCACTGACACCCTTCTGGGGCTGATACTGTTTTTGGCTAGCTCACCGGAGAGAAACTTCTGGTCTCTAGGCATCCTGCCTTCAAGGACAAGATTAGGGCTAGCACCTAGGCAGTACTCAGGTAACAGCTTCCCTTTTGTGCCCACTCCCAGGTCTTCAAGCCTTACCAGGCCTCCCAGCATGACATGTGCCGCTTCCATTCTGAGGACTACATCGACTTCCTGCAGAGAGTCAGCCCTACCAATATGCAGGGTTTCACCAAGAGCCTTAATGCCTTCAACGTTGGTGACGACTGGTGAGGGCAGGATGGGGCTGTCAGTCACTGGGAGGCCAGGGTCTTCATGAAGGAGTCAGTGAATTCATTCATTCGTTCATTCATTCATTTGCTCAGTGAATGCTTGCTAGGCATTTGCTCTGTCTTAGCCGGGCTAAGTCTGAGGGATACGATGGTGAGGGAAAATGACAAAGTTTTAATATTCTCCCTTTGCTAAGCCCTGTGAAGAAGCCCACGACTGAGCATGTGGACTTGGAAGAGTTAGTTATCTAGCCTCAGTAGGACTGGTCTGAGATGAAATGGCAGATGTTGAGTTCAGGTCTGAAAGATGGCTGGAGGGAGAGGGGAGAAAAGTGGGTAGGAAGGACAGTGTGTGCTCAAGGGCCGTGGTCGGGTAGAATATGACTTCTCTGAGGAGTAACAGAAAGGTCTTCCAGAAAATGAATAGGAGAGTGATCTGAGAGGAGGATAAGGAGATGGGTGGGGCCTTTATAAGCACAAGGCCTGAGGTGCCTCCCGTCTGTAATCCTGGCACTTAAGAGGCAGATGCAAGAAAGTTGCTAGTTCAGGGCCAGCCTACACTATTTAGTGAGACCCTGTTTTTGTTCTGTTTGTTTTTATTTAAAGTAAACAGCTATGTATTAAATCAATGGTTTTGTTCCTATAGTTGATTCAGGTCATTAAAACCAGGGAATGATTTGACATACTAGTTTTTGATTTAAAAAAATATATATATTTTTAAATAATACTAAGAATTGAATCCAGTCCTTTGTGCATGATACTCAGCTTTTTGTTTATAAGCTACATCACCCCTAATCAGACCAGGTTAACACAGAGCTTGTGTTTATCATAGGCAGAAGACCCCGGGTTAGGATGCTGGAGAATGGGCAACAAAAATGAGCCATGAGCTTTGTTAACACTCCAGGATACATTAGTGAAAAATAATAAATGTATTGGCCTAGAGGGATGGCTCAGTGGTTAAGAGCACTGGCTGATTTGCCAGAGGATCTGAGTTCAATTCCCAGCACCCATGTGGTGGCTCACAATCTTCTGTAATGGGATCTGTTGCCCTCTTTTAGCAGGCAGACATACAAATAGAGCACTTATATACATAAATAAATACATTTATTTAATTAAAAAAATAAAAAACTAATAAGCAAATAGCTATGGAAAACTCAATACTGTTTGTTTTATTTTCTTATTTATTTACCTGTGAGACAGGGACATCACTATCCGGCCCTGGCTGGTCTGGAACTCCCTATGTAGACCAGGCTGGCTTCAAACTTAGCAGAGATCCATCTGCCTCTTCAGTTATGTGATTAAAGGCATGCCCCAGCAGAGTGGACATTGTTTAAAGTAATCATTAGGGAAAATCAAACATTTCTTTTTTTTTTTTTTTTTGTTTTTCGAGACAGGGTTTCTCTGTATAGCCCTGGCTGTCCTGGAACTCACTCTGTAGACCAGGCTGGCCTCGAACTCAGAAATCCGCCTGCCTCTGCCTCCGCCTCCCGAGTGCTGGGATTAAAGGCTTGCGCCACCACTCCCAGCTCAAACATTTCTGAAAGCAGAGTAGAATAATGAATCTGAGTACATTCCTTACCCAGCTTCAACACTTAGTGTAAATGACTGGTCTTTTTTCTTTATTTCTGGTAAGACAGGGCCTCACTGGTTAGTAAATGCTATCCTTGAACTTGGAATCCTCCTGTCTTAGCCTCCCAAGTGCTGTGATTCCGGCACATTCGTCCATAGCTGGGCAGTCTTAAGTCATTTGTATCCCCTTCTGTCACATGATTTAACCAATCCCAGATGCCACATACGTTTATCTATAAATATTTTATTATGTATCTCTAAGTGATACTTTTAAAAATATCAGTATCAGACCTAAAAAGTTAAACGTTTTTCTTTAATGGAAAATGCAATCAGTGTTTAAATACGTCCATTTCTCTCTCTGTTCTCCCCCCCCCCCCCGCGCCCGTGTGTGTGTGTGTGTGTGTGTGTGTGTGTGTGTGTGTGTGTGTGTTTCCGATTCATACGGTCTCCTTAGACTTACTCTGTGTCTTTTCTCTCTCTCCTTTGAATTTATTTCTTGAAGAAATAAGGTTGTCCATTCTCTATGTTGTCTCCTACAATCCTGTTTGTTGAGTCCCAACCCTATTATGCATGATGCTGAGGGTTGCATTTAGTCAATTCTCATAGCAACACTGGACTGTAATAGCTTTTTTCCTGGTGTTACATCTAAGTAAATGGAGGTATGGGGAAATTTGGTAGTGTAGCTTGAGTCACCTAACTGATAAGTGGATGTAGTAGGAGTCCGATCCGGAACCTAGGTTTCTTGTTTGTTTTGAGATAAAGTCATGCCACTCGGCCCCAGGCAGGCCTTGAACTTGTAGTCCTGAAAGCAGACTAGAACAGAATCTGCCACAGCCTCTGAGTTTTGGTCTTCCTCCACCACATCTGGCTCAGAGCCCGGTTTGTAAGTGGTTTTCCTAATCTGTTTTACTGAGAGAGCCGACTGATGGAATGCTCCTGGCTGTAGGATAAAGGCGAGCTCTGTAAGCTGCCCTGAGTACCTTTTCTCCTGATACCTCACTCCCACAGAGGGAGTGCTCTCGGCTCTCCTCACAGCCTCTTTATAGCCTTCTCAGTTCCCAAACACCACTTCCGTGCAGTTCCCCACTTCCCTTTTCTTTGAAAACAATTTTACTTCGTGTGTGTGTGTGTGTGTGTGTGTGTGTGTGTGTGTGTGTGTGTGTGTATGTGTTTGCCCCATGTGTTGATACTTATGGAGGCCAGAAGAGGTCACTGGAATCCCTAGTGGTAGAGTTACAGGTGGTTGTGTGTCTTCTAATGTGGGTGCTGGCCCTGAGTGCAGATCCTCTAGGAGAGTAACATGTGCCTTACCAGCTGAGTCATCTCGATAGATGGCCCCTCCTAAAAAGAAGACCTTGTTTCCTGGTCTTCTTTTGTTTTTTGAGACAGGATCTTTTTATGTAGCCCTTGTTATCAGTAAACTGCTGGTTTTCCTGCCTCAGCCTCTCAGTGCTGGAATTCCAGGTGTGTCTCACTGCTTGGCTTTGCATAGAGCTTTTCTTGACTGTTGGCCTGAAAAGTTCTGCCCTATACTCCATGTGCTGAGCATTTGGTGTTGAGTCACATACTGTCTTGGACAGTTTCTTTTCTTTTTTTTCTTTTGTCTTGGTCTTTTGAGACAAGAGTTTCTCTGGGTAGCTCTGTCTGTCCTGGAACTTACTCCATAGTCAAGGTTGGCCTCGAACTCACTGTCTGCCTCTGTCTCCTCGGATCAAAGGTGTGCGGCGCCACTGCCCAGTCCCTCTTCTTCCTCCTCCTTCTCTTCTTCCTCCTCTTTCTCTTTTTTAAAATTCTTTTCTGTTGTTTTTTCCCAGTTTGGTTTCCAGGTCTGAGAATGCAGAGTCAGCTCTTAGGTTGCAGCTGGAGCCCTATAAACATTCTCCGGAAGTAAGGGAACACTCCCTCTGGGCATTTGAGGTCCCTCAGCCCGTCCAGCCGGTGCCAACTATAGCTGTGCTTAGATGGGTTCTGTGTTTCAGAGGAGAATCAGAGATTTTTTTTTTCTTCCTTTCTCCTGTTTTAAAATTAATTTCAAATAGCTTCCCGATGTGATGGCTAACACCTATTAATCCTAGCTGAGAAGCCTGGGGCAGGAGGCTTGCCAAAATTTGAGGCTAGTCTGGTCTATAACAGTAGGTTCCACACCAGCCTAGGTAAATTGTAATTTAAAAATAAGTAATCTAATATTCATAGCCAAATTATAATTTGGGGGAAAAACAATCTCAGACCTATTCCATCTATTAATCTCTCTTCCCATTTTACTTTTACCTATTTCTCTGGTGTTTATTTATTTATTTCAGTTATTTGTTTGTTTATTTTCTGAGATAAGGTTTTTGTATGTAGCCTTAGTTATCCTGGAATTAGCCCTGTAGACCTCAGACTTAAAGATCCATCTGCCTCTGCCTTCCATCTGCTAGGATTAAAGTTGTGCACCACAACTTTACATTTCAAAATAATAAAATTACTTTACTGTTGCAACTCCTCCTACAATCTGTACTATTTAGATAATACCTACTATGCTCTAGGTACTGTTTTAAATGCTTTATAGCCATTTCTAAGCCCCTTATCAAGCAGGACTTACTATAGTCTCCCTTTGTACAGATAAGAACTCTGAGGCATAGCTCACTGCCCAACCTCACAACCACCAACTACATGGGTGAACATAGGTTGTCTGCCTTCTGACTCTAGGTTTATACTCAATCATACTTCTCTACTGTATTATCTCTTACTGCTGTTTCTTTTATAAGTATTCGGTGTTGAGCAACTCATTTTCCCATAGCACCCCAGGGGGCTCCCCTTTTGTCCCAGTTCACAATGCGGTGATATCACAGTTTATATCATTAACGTATTTCCTGGGAAGTTTATTTTCTCATTTATTTATTCACTTATTTTTGGAGGAGTGGTACATGGCTGGAGGTCAGAGGGACAGCCTGTGGGAACAGATCTCCCTATGAGTGCCACAGATTAAATCCAGGTCATTGGTCTTTATGGGGAGTGTCCCCATCTGCTAGGACATCTTGACACCCCCTTGGTTTTATGTTTGCTTGCTTGCTTATTTATTTATTTATTTATTTATTTATTTATTTATTTATTTAGAGTCAGGGCTTCTGGAGCCTAGGTTGTGTAGCCAAGGGTGACCTTAATCTCCTCATCTTCCTTTGTCTACTTGAGACTATAGGTGTGAGCTACTCCATTTAGCCTCAACATTTTATTTTATTTTATTTTTGAGACATGGTCTCCCTGGGTAGCCTTGACTGGCCTGGAACTCTCGAGAGACATCCTAGCTACAAACTCACAGATTTTCTTGCCTCTGGCCCTGAATTCTGGAGTCTGGAGATGTCTGCCACCATACCCAATCTTTACATTTTAAAATTCATCAGTCTTCTATGCTTACACTATTAATCAATTAGTTAATTAATTACATTTTTTTTTCTGGGTTTTGTGAGACTGTGTTTCTGTCTAGCCCCCGATGTCCTAGAACTCACTCTGTAGACCAGGCTGGTCTCAAATTCACAGAGGTCTGCCTGCCTCTGCCTTCCAAGTGCTAGAATTAAGAGGATATGCAACCACTGCCCATCTGTGCTTACATTATTATAGCTAAGCTGCCAAATAGTACAACTATTATTTAACCTATTTTTCTGTATAACTTTTTGTTTTTTCTTAGAATTTATAATTACATTCTTATTTTTCTCAATTTGCTTAGTTTTCTCCTCATCAAACACAAATTCTTTTTAAATCCTTTGAAAAACCGTACAATCCCTGTTCTTTTGTTTGCTTGTTTTTGCAGTCCTGGGACTTGAACCCAAGGCCTTGTGTATGCTAGGCAAGCGCTCTTACGCTGTGTCACTCTGCCTAATCCGGTTTCCGTACATGCTCACTATGTAGGCTGCACTGGTTTCTTGGAGACCTAAGACTGGGATTTTTCTCTTGTGGCACCTTGGGATTGGGTGTGTGCGCGCTGTACTACTGTCTTTAAAGATTTAAGCTCGGTATAGTTAAAGTATTAATTTCTTTAAGTTTTATTTTATATATGAATGCTTTGCCTTCCTGCATGGGGCCAGCTGGATCTTTAGGAACTACATTTGCAGATAGTTGTGAGCCAACAGGTGGGTGTTGGGAACTGAACTCAGGTCTTCTGTGAAAGCAGCAAGTGCTGTTAATGACCAGTCGTCTCTCCAGTTCCTATTTAAAATATAATTTATATACAGTAATTTTACTTTAAAAAAAAAGATTTATTTATTTATTTATTTATTTATAGATATTTTCTTCATTTACATTTCAAATGCTATCCCAAAAGTCCCCTAGATCCTCCCCCCCCCCCCCGACCTGCTCCCCTACCCACCCACTCCCACTTCTTGGCTCTGACATTCCCCTGTACTGGGGCATATAAAGTTTTCTAGACCAAGGGGCCTCTCTTCCCAATAAAGACCGATTAGGCTATCTTCTAATACATATGCAGCTAGAGACACGAGCTCTGGGGGTTCTGATTAGTTCATATTGTTGTTCCACCTATAGGGTTGCAGACCCCTTCGGCTCTTAAAAGATTTATTTTTATTTATGAGTTTGTATATATCTGTATGAGTGATCACATACCATATGTATGAGGGTACTCATGAAAGCCAGAAGAGGATTTTGGATTCCTTGGAACTGGAGTTACAGGTGGTTATAAGTTGTCCGATGTGAGTACTGAGAATACAATTTGTGTTTTCTGGGAGAGCTTTTAATTGCTGAACCATTTTTTTAGTCTAATTCATCTTTTTTAAGGTATCCTGTTTGTGTGTGCATGTGTGTGTGTGTTTGTGTGCACTCACTCGTGCATGAGGACTCATATATATGAAGCTGTGTGTATATGGCGGCCAGAGGGCAACTGTTGGGTGCCTCAAGTGCTATCCACCCTATTTATATTACTGTTGTTATGTTTGATGTTGTTTGACAGTATTTCTGTAGCTCTAGCTGTTCTGGGACTTGCTATGTAGACTAGGTTGGCTGGCTAGCCTTGAACCTATAGAGATCTACCTGCCTCCAGAGTGCTGGGATTAAAGGCATGTTCTGCCACACCTAGGCACCTTATTTTTTTTTTTTTTTTTGTTCCTTTTTGTTTTTGTTTCTGAGACAGGGTTTCCCTGTGTTCTCACTGTCCTGGAACTCTCTCTGTAGACCAGGCTGGCCTCGAACTCACAGAGATCTGCATGCCTCTGTCTCCTTGAATGCTGGGATTAAAGGCATTTGTCACCACCATCTGGCTGCCATCTTGGTTTTTTAAACAAGGTCTCTCAGTGGCTTGGAACTAGCCAGCCACCCCCCTTAGAACTGCCTCCCCACGGCTGGGATTGGAAGCATAAACCAGACTTGACCTTTTTACATGGGTTCTTGGGACCGACTCAGGTTCTCCTGCTTGTAACACAAGCACTTTAACTGACCAAGCTGTCTTCCCAGCTCCATGGTGTCATGCTTCTGTGAGTTTTGATACACTTTACTAGGGTACTGACTATTTCCTTTACTCTACAAATCTGGTCAATCCCTTCTCTTCACCTGAGCTCCAAGCAACTGTTGATCTGATCTCTATCTTTGTATTTTGTTTTTTCTTGACTGTTACATAAGTGGGATCATACAGTTTGGAAGTGGTAACTGATATAGTTGACACATGGCTTACTGTGCTGACAGTGAGGGGACGGCTTTCAGTTAGCTGTCTCACTGTTAGTGTTTCACAGAAACAGGAATGCAGTTCTTTCTTTAAAATGTGCAACCATAAGCCAGGCAGTGGTGGTGAATGGCTTTAATCCCAGCAAAGGCAGAGGCAGGTTTGAGGCCATCCTGGTCTACAGAGTGAGTAGTGAGTTCTAGGACATCCAAGGATACACCCTGTCTCAAAAAAAAAAAAAAGTGTAGCTGAAAAGAATATCCTCGCACATCATGACAAAGTGTGACACACACAGACACCTCTGTGATGACCCAGCTTCCTCCTTCAGCTAGCTCCCTCACACTTCTTGTATACCCAAGAAGCTGTTTACTTTGTTTCCCAGGGTGAATACAGACTCCCTGGCAGTTAGACATTTTTCTGTTTCCTGTACTATGCTTTGCAACAAGGTTTGGCACAAGATTTGGTCTAAAACCCTTGTTGGTCTATAAATGGCTCAGGTGTGGAGAAGGGGTAGGGGGGTTTTAGACAGTGGTAATTAGAGTTTTGGTGGGGAAGGTGGGGGAAAGTGACAAGAGGGGTGTTAACCCCACCCACTTTTTGCCCTGCAGCCCCGTGTTTCCCGGGCTTTTCGAGTTCTGCTCCCGTTACACAGGCGCATCTCTGCAAGGAGCAACCCAGCTAAACAACAAGGTGATGTAACCCCGAGTCTTGGTCCTGTTTCCTGTGGGTTTCCAGAACCAGGACCATAGAGCCTTGATCTGGAACCCAGCTTCAGTGGTGGGCAAGAAAAAGGCTGAATGGGTGTTTATCTTTCAGATTTGTGATATTGCTATCAACTGGGCCGGTGGGCTACATCATGCCAAGAAATTTGAGGTAAGGTTGCAATGGGGAAAACCGTGGTTACCCTAGGTGAGGTCGGCTGAATGACACTGCTGGGGTAGCTGGGTAGAAGAATTATTCCTCTGTTTATAGAACCATCTCCCCACAGGCCTCTGGCTTCTGCTATGTCAATGACATAGTAATTGGTATCCTGGAACTGCTTAAGTAAGTATTGCCAGAGGAGACAGAGAGACTTTGGAAACTGGGATGCAGGTCCTCAGACCTTGGCCCAGCCCTAACCTCCTTTCCCACTGGCTTCTCCTAAATTCTTGATGCTTTTTGGGATGCTTCTTCCTGCTTGTCCCTGCTGCCTGCTCACATTTCAGCCCTCTGCACGGTCCCTTTCTTCCCAGGCTCTAGCCTGGAGGAAGCTGGTGGGATGAGGTTTCAAGTGACTTGGCCAGAGGCAGACTCTAAATAATTCCAGAGATTGTGTTGGGGAGGAGAGGATTGGGTGATAAGCCTCTTTCCCAGAACATGGCTCTGTCCTCACACCAGGTACCACCCTCGGGTGCTCTACATTGATATCGACATCCACCATGGGGACGGGGTTCAGGAAGCCTTCTACCTCACTGACCGGGTCATGACTGTGTCCTTCCACAAATATGGAAATTACTTCTTTCCTGGAACAGGTAGGGAATAGAAATACTGTGGGTTTTTTTGTTTTTGTTTTTGTACCCCTTAGCTGTGTGTGTGTGTGTGTGTGTGTGTGTGTGTGTGTGTGTGTGTGTGTTTTGTTTTGAGACAGGGTCTTGTACTGTAGTCCAGGCTAACCTTGAACACAGTCCCCTATAATTATCATCCTGAATTATGGGAGACCAGGGATGTGCCATTACCCCTGGCTGTCCTTCAGCTCTCTGCCATGACTGACTCCTTAACCTTCTGGTCTTAAGTATTATGTCCTTTCTGCAGAGAAACCTTTCTGACCACTCCATTAAGTCAAACAGGTACCCCACCTTCTCTTTTTCTTAGAGTCCTCACTGCTAGTTGTATTTATTGTAGTTTTTTTGTCCATTCTTTGTCTATTGCTACAGACCAGGCTGGCCTCTGCCTCTTGAGTGCTGGGATTAAAGGCATGTGCCACCATGCCTGGCTAATTAAAAAATTTTGAACCAGACAGGGAGGCACATATCTATAATACCAATAATCAGATGGCTGAGACAGGGGAATTAAGAGTTCAGAGCTAGCCTGGGTAACGTAACAAGTTCCTGGCCAGCCTGAGTTACATAGCTGTGACCCTGTATTGAGTGAATGCAAGTTGCTGGAGCCTTGGTGGTAGAAGGCACAGAGGAACGGCTGTGTTGAGGGAACTTCCTGTGCACGGTCACTGTCCTCTCTTTTCTGTAGGTGACATGTATGAAGTTGGAGCAGAGAGTGGCCGCTACTATTGTCTCAATGTGCCCTTACGAGATGGCATTGATGACCAGAGTAAGTTCTGATGACTTCTCCCTGCTCACTCGTCTCCCCTTTTCTTCTCTTTCAATTAACCTCTTCTGCCTGGTATTGTCTATTGTTGGGCCAGGTTTCCTTAAGGACGAATGGCCTTCAGAGGGACCATGAACCCTTGGAATTTGTATGACATATATTATGTGTGTATACGTTTTGTTCATTTATTCTTCTGGGAGGAAGGTTGCTAATGTTTAACTTGGCAGTTGTAACACCCTCCAGAAGTTCAGAACCAGTGGTTGGTTCTGTGGGTCGCCCCTTTCCTGGGCTACATGCTCTCTCAACCCCCTTTTCCTTTTGTTCCCTGTCTCCCCATCCCCTTGGGGTGCCAGGTTGCCCACCTTTGGCCCTCTCCCAGGTTACAAGCACCTTTTCCAGCCAGTCATCAGCCAGGTGGTGGACTTCTACCAGCCGACGTGCATCGTGCTCCAGGTAACCGCTTAGCACCTCCCTAAGAGGGCTTGCCTGGGCTACAGAAAGGAGATCAGGAAGAATAAGCTCCCTAAGTTGGTGAGGAAGGGCATTAGAGGACACGGCTGTTCTGAGCATTTGTGCTACTGTAGCTGTTTGTGTTTTTCCTTTCTGCAGTGTGGCGCTGACTCCCTGGGCTGTGATCGATTAGGCTGCTTCAATCTCAGCATTCGAGGACATGGGTGCGTTGTCTTCCTTCTTCTTCTTGTTGCTACTTAAAGTTGTATTTTATTTTTTGTTATTATTATTAATTATTGCATATATATGTGTCTATATTAGATTATACATAAATACACATACATATAATCAAAAATCTAATGAAAAAATTAAGACAGGGTAACAACAGGGAATCTACTTATTTTTGTTGTTGTTGTTTTGTTTTGTTTTGTTTGTTTTTTCGAGACAGGCTTTCTCTGTGTAGCCCTGGCTGTCCTGGAACTCACTCTGTAGACCAGGCTGGCCTCGAACTCAGAAATCCGCCTGCCTCTGCCTCCCAAGTGCTGGGATTGGGAATCTACTTTTTAATTGTACAGTTTTATTTAAGGGCTCACTGTGCGGCATAGGCTGGCTTTGAACTTGTGACCCTCCTGCTTGAATCTCCCAAATTCTGGGATTACAAGCTCAGGTCAGCACACCTGGCTTGGGAATATAGAGTAGACAGTATGCTTTGGTAAAGGTTTTCTGTGAAGGTGAAATGGAAGACCTGGAGAGTAAGGTGTGAGCCATAAAAGGAGAACAGAGAATCCTGCCCCAAGCAGTGTGAACGGCCAGTGCAAAGCCCTAAGACTTAAGTAAAAAAGACTTACTGTCTTGACAAGAGGAAATACAGCCTGTAAGGCTAGATCATAGGCAGGTGCTATAAGCTGGAGAGGCTGAGAGTGTGCAGAGCTATTAGACCCTGTCTTCCATGGATGATAGAAAACCGTGGAAGGATCTTAAACAGGGAAGTGACAGGGTCCAATGAGTTTGAGAGTTACTGTTCTGACTGCTAAATGAAGAAAGGGTTGGTGTGGGAGTTGGGGTCAGGGTGGGAGTGGGCAGCCAGTTAGGATGCCATTCACACTATTTGGGCAGGGCATGTGCTGATGGAGCGAAGTACGGGGTTTGAAGGTGTATCCTGAAGCTTAGAACAGTCATTGCTGTGGCAGCACGGATGGGAGTCGTTGGGTAGCAGGTCAGGTGTGGTAGAGTAGTAAGCAAGACAGCGAGGGTGTGCCTTATTGTAAAATGCTCATTGAGACACAACACAGTAAAGTACGCCAGTATTTTTGAAAGGTTTATTTTTATTTGTTCATTTGTGTGTTTGTGTGTGTTGAGCATATAGTTCAGAGCCAGGTGGGGACAGGGTGACTAGCACACTCAGTAAAAGTGCTTGCTGTACAGCATGAAGACTTGAGTTTGATCCCAGAACTCATGAAAAACACTAGGTCCGGTAGCACCTATTTATGATCCGTAATCCCAGCCCTGGTGAAGTAGAGACCAGAAGATTCATAGGGCTTGGTGGCCAGCCAGCTTAGCCTACTTGGCAAGTGCCAGGTTAAAAAAAAAAAGGTGGATAGTACATTTAGGCCAATACTTGAAGATGTTTTCTGACTCTTGCATACATGTGTGAACACACATGCACACATCCTCAGACACACATGCACTGGCACACATGTGAAGACTAACACATTTATACAAGTAGTCACACACAAAGAATGCAACTTTAATAGCCGGGCATGGTGGCGCACGCCTTTAATCCTAGCACTTGGGAAGCAGAGGCAGGAGGATTTCTGAGTTCGAGGCCAGCCTGGTCTACAGAGTGAGTTCCAGGACATCCAGGGCTACACAGAGAAACCCTGTCTCGAAAAACAAAACAACAACAACAACAAAAAGAATGCAACTTTGAGTTATACTACACAATATGACAGAGAAATATTGTTGGTCAAGTCTTTGTCCAATATTTCCAGTCATGTCTGGGGTTACATGTCTTAGATTCACCTAGTCCTCTTGTTTCTAACAGGGAATGTGTTGAATATGTCAAGAGTTTCAATATCCCTCTCCTGGTACTGGGAGGTGGTGGCTACACTGTCCGAAATGTTGCCCGGTGCTGGTGAGTATTCTGTTCTACTCCTCTAAGGTTCACAACAGACTCCCTGAAATTGGAGGGGCGATCCTTTCAGCCCACACCATCAGCCCAAACTCCTCTGCTTGCTGGTTTCAGGACATATGAAACATCTCTGCTGGTAGAAGAGGCCATTAGTGAGGAACTTCCCTATAGTGGTAAGGTCCACTTCATGATGCCACCACAGGGGGACACCATTCTCACCAGTCCTCAGAATGACCTTGTTTGGAGGGAAATTGTACCCTCTGGGAGCTCTGCACACTTAACCCCTGTGCTCAGAGCAGAGCAAATACTCTTACACATGGGACCAGGCCTTGGAAAGGAGATCAGAAAGCCATGGGATTCACTCTTTGGTGTCTCAGCCATACTCTCCTTCATCCCCTCTCCCAATTGCTTCTCATCTCTAAGAATACTTCGAGTACTTTGCCCCAGATTTCACACTCCATCCAGATGTCAGCACCCGCATCGAGAATCAGAACTCACGCCAGGTTAGCAGCTTGGGGAGGCTGGACACAGCAATGGGGGGAGGGCTCAGGAGAGGTCCAGGAGGGAGGAAGTGGAGAGAGCAAGAGAAGGAAGTGGGGTTGGTGGGGAGGGACAGTTACCAACTGAGGATCTGACCTTGAAATACTACAGGACGGTCAGGGACGAAGGTGGATAGGATTTCAGGTACTATAGGAATCACCCCAGCACTGCTGACTTTCTTTCTTCTAAACTAGTATCTGGACCAGATCCGTCAGACAATCTTTGAAAACTTGAAGATGCTGAACCATGCACCCAGTGTCCAGATTCATGATGTCCCGGCAGACCTCCTGACGTATGACAGGACTGACGAGGCTGACGCTGAAGAGAGAGGTCCCGAGGAGAACTACAGCAGGTCTGGGGCAGGAGCTGGAGGGTGGGTGCTTCCTCAGGCTTGCAGAGGAGGCTTCCAATGAGAAGGCATGAGTTCATCTGGCCCTGGTTGATTTCCTTTAGACTGTGAGCCTTCTACTCTTTTTGACACTTTTAAGAACAAAACAACAATTTTTTTAAACTATAAACAGCATCAAAATATGTTGTGTTTACATAGTTCCAGAATTATTCCATGGGAGTAGCTGTTATTTATGGCTTGATTTATGTATTGTTTGAATAGATAATTTTCTATAGATTACAAGAATACTACATGCACATGTGCACATTCGGAATTTTATTTATACAGCTTTTTTTTTTTTTTTTTTCTTGATTTGTTGCTGTTGTTTTTGGTTTTTGACACATGGTTTCCTCTGTGTGGACCAAGCTGGTCTTTAAGTCAGATACCCTCCTGCCTCAGGTTTCTAAATGCTGGGATTATAGGCATGTACTACTCTACCCGGTTTGTTTATACATTTTTGTTAATCCATGGAAGGATATTTTCTATATGTTGTTTTGAGTTATGATTGCCTGTGTCAGTGTGTATAGATCAGTATTTTCTCATTTGTATAATTCCATTGTATGGTGATCACATGATCACAAGGGTAATCGGTTACCACTTGTGGATATTTATGTTTATCTCTTATTCCACTCCACCATCCCCTCCCATTCTTTTGTGGCTACTAAAATAGTACAGACTGCACTGAATCCCTCTATGTATGTATCTCTGTATGCTTGTTTGAGTGGGTCCAATTTTCATAACTGTTGCCATTAGAGCAAATGACATATGCAGTAGAACTTTTTATATTTGCTGCCAAATTATCTTCTAGAAAGAATTTAGTGGTTTACTTACATCTTTTTTTTTTTTTAATAAAAAACCCTTTTATTTATTTTTAGATTCATTTATTTTATGTGCATGGTGTTTAACTTTGCATGTACTTATGTACATCGTTATGTACCTGATAGGGGGTGTCAGATCTCCTGGAACTGGAGTCAAGGATGGTTGTGAGCTGCTTTTTGGATGCTGGAAAGAGAACACAGGCCCTCTGCTATGGCAGCGAGTGTTCCTAACTGCTGAGCTGTCTCTCCATTTGCCAGCATTTTACTCCGCCCTGAGCACTGAACCAGTAGACCACTGCCTACATTCCCTTTCATAGGGTCTCTACATTTGTTTAGTTCACTTTTCCAGATTTCTGAGTTGTATTGGGTAAGGTGTGTGTGTAAATAATCTTTATCTTTCTTGGATCTATGTTGAAATATTTATAACTAGAATGAAATAGGGAATGATTAGTATAGATCTTTTGTTGTTAATCCTTGAAGAAATTTCTAGAAAATGATGAGGAAGGACAACAGAACCCAGAAGAGCCAAAAGAAATCAAGATGGAAAGAGATGAGCTTAGTAGGAGCAGATACAGTTACAGGACTGAGACTACTCAAGCTGCTGTGTGCTTCTGTGCAGGAGGGAGAAGATACAGTTACAGGACTAAGACCACTCAAGCTGCTGTGTGCTTCTGTGCAGGAGGGAGAAGCTGGCTCTGCTGCAGCTGGGGGTGACTTCTCAGTTCCTCCAGAGTCTATTCTGGGTCATAGAATTCTGGCCTCCATTTCTGTCCTCTGGACTTGATCTTGAAGGTCCTTGGGATCTTCCAGTACCCCTCTTTCATGGATACCTCCCCATTCCCTGGTGTGGGTGAGGAAGTATCTAAATATCTGGTTCAGGCTCTGTCTAATCATCTTTTCCTTAGCATTTGTCTACAAGCCACTAAAGCCTGACTTCTAGAAACATTGCCATTGTCTTAGTTGGTTCAGCAACCCCTGTTTTTAAGTTCTCCTTTTGTCTGGGGTTGGCTTTTTCTTCTATAGTTGCATGTTCACATCTAGCTCTGCTCTCTGCATAAACTTAAGAGATGGGTCTTATCCTCAGATGACGAGAAGAGGAAGCCAAGGCTCTCAGAGAGCAAGTAACTTTTCTAGGTTCTGTAGTCACCCCGAGTGACTTACTCCTCACTTTTCCCCCTGGGCTTTAGAGGTGATAGAGATGGCCTTGCCTGCCTGCCGTAGTCTCTAGCTCCTCTTCCGTGACTTTCTAATGGTCTGTTTTAGGGAAGGTTTTTCAAAGAGAAGGAGACCAGTACTGAGTACTTTCTGAGCCCTGTGTTGCTGTCACTCCCCTCCCCTGGTAGCTTAATGAAATGTGCATCCCTTCCTGCCAATCTTCTATTCGTACCTCATGTTGGTCTTCTGCTCATACCTTTCCTCCGGCCAGTCTTTTTTTTTTTTTTTTTTTTTTTTGTTTTTTCGAGACAGGGTTTCTCTGTGTAGCCCTGGCTGTCCTGGAACTCACTTTGTAGAGCTGGCCTTGAACTCAGAAATCCACCTGCCTCTGCCTCCCAAGTGCTGGGATTAAAGGTGTGCGCCACCACACCCAGCTTCCTCCGGCCAGTCTTACAGCCTTACCTTTCTGTGATGGTTTGTATATGCTTGGCCCAAGGAGTGGCACTATTAGAAGGTGTGGCCCTGTTGGAGTAGGTGTGTCACTGGGCATGGGCTATAAGACCCTCATCCTAGCTTCCTGGAAGTCAGTATTCTGCTAGCAGCCTTCAGATGAAGAAGTAGAGTGTTTGGCTCCTTCTGCACCATGCCTGTCTGGATGCTGCCATGTTCCCACCTTGATGATTATGGACTGAACCTCTGAACCTGTAAGCCAGCCCCAATTAAATGTTGTCCTTATAAGAGTTGCCTTGGTCATGGTGTCTGTTCATAGCAGTAAAACCCTAACTAAGACACTTTCCCTGCGTCAGTCTCAGCTCACACCTTTCCTTCTCCTCGTACTTAGAAGCAACAGTTTGAACATGCCCTGAGTACAGATCTGCATACAGACTCGTCTTCTGAAACTACTTTTGTCTGCCCACATGCACCCCAGCATTACTGGCCTCCTTGTCACTCTGGAATGGCTCTGTTTCCTTGGACCTTGTGATTTCTGTATTTGGTTTTCTTGGGGCTTGGTGGGACTTTCCTGAGATCTTTGCCTGGCCAGCCTGTTTACAGAATTTAGGTCTTTCATTATCAGAGCGGTCTCTCACTTTGTAGGTCCATTGTTACCCTCTTGTTCACAGCAGACTCAGTTTTCTCATGTAGAACACTCCACCATTTGAAGTTATTGTATTCATTCATGTGCTTTGCTGTTGCTGGTCTCATGATGTAAGCTTTGAGAGCTTGTATGGAAATCTAGTCTAGCTGATTCTCTGCTGTTTTGGTAAGGCCTACGGCAGTGCATGGCACACAAGAGTCTCCATTTATTGAATACATGGATTGCAGTAAGTCCCTGCCAGCAAGAGGAGAGGAACTGGCTTTGGAGAAGACTCCCATGGACAAGTGGCTCTGAGGAGGGTGCTGGGAGGAGTCTAGAAGTTGAAGAGTGGGTTCTTAATCTCTTGTCCCTTGTTTTACAGGCCAGAAGCACCCAATGAGTTCTATGATGGTGACCATGACAACGACAAGGAAAGTGATGTGGAGATTTAGAGCAGCATGGATGCTGTGTCCCCAAGAGTTCCTTGTCACCTCTGTGGTGGGAAGGAAAGTATGGCTCCCCCAGGTCTGAACTGGGTACCCCCAGGGTGTTTACTAACTCTGGTGAAGGGTTTGGAAACCACATTTGGTTCTAGAATCAACTCCCCTTTCCCTCAAACTCTCATGCCTGATAATTGTCCCTATCAGGGATGAGACATGGACAGGTCTCTGGATCATTATGGAAAATGAGTCCTAGCAGCTGTCCCCAGCCCCTCTTCCCCTCCTTTGTTCCTTCTGTCCTCCCAACACAGAGACTGTTAGAGATGAAAGTTTGGACGGTACTAAGGTCACCTCTGACTTCCTTCTGGGTTCCCCTACTACAGTTCTTGCTTCCATGCAAGGTGAACCTGAGGGGAGGAAGGCGCAGCTCTCTGAAACCTTAACTGCAGAGAAAGTACAGTGGCGAGTAGGAGAGCATGTGAAGCTCTAACTGGCTTTATGTCCATTTTACTGTTTTGGATCTAATAAACCAATTGGTATTTTTTTTGTACCTTTCTGGGATTTTAATTCTTGCTAGTTACCAATGTATGATGTGAAAAGGAAACAGAGATGATGATGTGTATAATAAAATTGTTACCATTCACTCAGTACTTTATGTTAGGCCGTGTGTGTATTCACCATGGATTAGTCTCCTCAAATGGGGAATTAATAGGACATTTCTGCTGAGGAGTTAGATTAACCCAGGCAGATTACTGACCTGAGAAGGTGTAAAGATGTCTTCAGGTATGTGAGCGTGGGTGTTTGAGATGAGAATGTTAGCTGGTAAGGATTTCCTGAGATAAAACCCAGTAAGTGCTTGGCTCTGTTGGATGTAAGCAGCTGCTCACGGACTGACTGAGGAACAGGCTGGATCCTGTGTGTACCACGCACAGACCCCTTCCTGGAGGAGTCTACGTCGGCCATGGTAACTGTGGGTGTTGTCAGTGGTACAAGAAAGGAGTGACAGGCAGTTCACTGTCTTTTCACTCAGCACTGGAATTCTTCTGGACAGTCTGCAGTAAGAGGAGTTGGACAGCTCTATGCAGCTTCTCACCCTGCAGTTGGAAGGTTGGAAACAGGAGATAAAGGCCAGATTCAGGAGACAGCAAAGTTAGTAGACTCCCTGATATTAGTTAAGTACTGGAGGCTCCAAAAACTTCTGACCCTGTCATCAGAAATACATACTTGCAATCCTTTCCTTCGGTCCTCAGGGTTATTCAGTTCATACTGGAAGGCCCCACATTAGGTAGATGTAGTCAGGAAAATAGATGGCATTGCTGAGGGAGAAGATCAGGTAAAGACCATACCCAGAGAACTCTTGGGCATGTTTGGTTAATGCTTGTGGGGAATCCTGGGTAAACACGGTGTGGATGTCAGATTAATCTTTGTAAATTTCTATCAATTATAAGTCACTTCAACTCCCAGAGTCCAAATTTCTTTAGTGGTGATACCAGTAGACTCCATGAGGAAATTGTGAGGATTTAGTAAAGAAAGACAAGTCATGTTTAACATATGGCCTGGCCTATAGTTTGTGCCCAATAGGTAGTAATTATTTAATTGCTGCTTAGGCTATTGGCAATAATTGGTTTGTCTATCTAAGAAACAACTAGAAAGCCAGTCTAGGATTCAGACCTGGGCAATGAAATCCATAGCTGGAATTGGTGCTGGCTGGAACTCAGTTCTTTCTATATCAGGTAACTTCTCACATTTTTTCACTGCACGGGCATCATATACATAAAAACTGCATTATCCCACAAAAAAGCCAAGCCTTAAATTTTCAACCAAGATAACAGTGTCTCTACGATAAACATCATGGTTCAGACAATAAAATTCTGGCTGGAGTGTGAGATGGTCTAGCTTTACAGCCACGTGGGTTTCTGCGTGGGAGCCCGAAGGCCTCCTCTGTTCCAACCGCCAGGGGGCGGTACTCCCCGCTGTGGCCTGGCAGAGCAGCGCCGCCCACTCTCTATCTCACCCCCCACACGTGGGTCCGAATGGTTAGGCCCGCCGGGCAGGTAGCGCGCTTCCGCGGCGTCCCGCCACCCCCCTCCCTTCCCCCATTGGTAGGGGCTGCGGGTCCGGGCGGAAGTGGGGCAGGCGGGCGGGAGCGAGGCGTCACCGTTGTATATTCATGAGGCGCGCGCAGCCCAGCATGTTAATGAGGCGGGGCGCGGCGGCCGGCTAAGAAGGCTGCTGGGCGGCGGCGGTGGTTGCTGGCTCGGGGCAGCCGGGCGCGAGCGGCGTAGACAAGGGGTCACTGGCCGGCGCTAACCAGGACATGGAGCCGTCCGGCGGGGGCCAGGGGCCCGGCCGCGGGACCCGGGACAAGAAGAAGGGTCGGAGCCCGGATGAGCTGCCTGCGACGGGCGGCGACGGCGGCAAACCTAAGAAATTTGTGAGTGTCCCTCCCACCCTGCTCCTCAGCCTGGCGGAGTGGCCGCCCTCTGGACTCGGGCGACCCTCGCTGCCCTCCGGGGGCGTCTGCCTGCCGCTGGGGAGCCGCCCCCGCGCCTCCCTTCCTGGTTTCGCTGGCTCCTGGGCTTCGCGGTCCCACATTCTCCCCCTCCGGGACATCCGGCAGCCGGGATGTCCCACCTGGTTCGCCTCGGCCACCTTGGAGCTTCCCTCGCTCTTCTGTCCGCAGGCTCTGCGCTCCCGCCCCCGTGCCCCCGTGCCCCCGCGGGCTCTCAGTCCCACTTCCTTTCTTCTGCCTCTGGTACCCCAACACGTCTTTTTTTTCTCTCTCTCTTTTTCTTTCTCTTTGCACCCCTGTAAGCTGTTCTAAGTCCATTTTCTCTTTTCACCCTTATCCCGTTTGGGGTATCTTTTTCTTTTAAAAGGTCATTTCCTTTCTCACTAGTAATCCTTTTCACCTGCTAACTTTCCTCCCGCCCCGTCCCCTTCTGCCCGGTGTCACCTGGTAATGCTTCCCCTCAGGAATGTTACCTGACTTGAGTCTCGTCTCCCCTCCTTCTTTGGACGTTTGTCCTTGTGATTGTTGGTCATTGGGGCATGGCGGTAGTTGGCTTCCCTGTCCACAAAACCTGTTTCTTTTTGCCCTGTTGCTTATCACTTCAGAGGGTTAGAACTTCTTTCAAGATACTATGCCCTTCATGACCCGTGATGGTGATAAAACCAACCTCCTTGAAGAGCGACTTAGACTTCAATAAGTTTATAAGTAATTTAATTGCTTTTTATACACTTTTTAAAAAAAATAGCCATTTTCTCAACTTCTCTTTCACCATCTTCTGGGCCCCAAGATACCTGACATCCCTTTTCCTACCACCTGTAGGAGAGCGAATCTTTCCTTAGTGCCTATCACTTCTAATCCCAGTCCGAGGGACTGTTGATGTTCATGTGACACTGTTTTACTACCTGTTGCCTTTCCTAAGTCCTCTGTCTTCTCTATCCAGGGAGCTACTTATCTCTTACTGTAAAAGCTTTGAAAGATACCAAAGGTATCAAAGGGGGGAGAGAAAGAAATAGTTTCTGTGTAACTATTTACCCTTTTTTTTTGTTTGTTTGTTTTTCGAGACAGGGTTTCTCTGTGTAGCCCTGGCTGTCCCGGAACTCACTTTGTAGACCAGGCTGGCCTCGAACTCAGAAATCCGCCTGCCTCTGCCTCCCGAGTGCTGGGATTAAAGGTGTGAGCCACCATGCCCGGCTCTATTTGCCCATTGTTAACTAGATACTTAGTTTGGTCTTCCAGGTAACAAAGTAATCTCTTTGACCAACTAAAGGGCTTATAACTCTTATGCCTCCCCCTACCCCCAATATTCTGATCCAAGTCCACAAGTGTGGGAAGTAAACTGATAAGTGATGGATAATGGGAAGAAAGTGTTTAGTGACCAGCAGGGTTCAGAGCATACTAGACTGAATTAAAAGAGTGACTCATCTCTTCCTATTTCTAGCAAGACCAGGTGCTCCTAGTCTGTCCTTTCCAGTGACATACAGGGTGTCAGTAACTGTTTGATGGAACAAGTACTATTGTAGAAATAGGATCCCTTGGTGACCAGAGCAGTATATCCTTAGGTTCTTTCTTTAAGGGTAATAAGAATTAGCCTTCCAGTCCAAGAGTTTTCCTTCCACAACTTTCCTTCTATAGTGTAAGTTGTAGGGCCTGTATTTCTTCTATTTCTGTATTTTTTTTGTTTTGATTTTGTTGCCATGGATACTGTTTGACCTTCTCCATCCAAACTGTGGCTATTGCTGATTTGTGATGACCTCTGTGACTTGTTACTGTTTGCTTTGTTTCAAATTTTATATGTGCTTTTTAATTAGATCTAACACAGTGTTTCATAAATTGGTAAAATCTACTTAAGTAAAATCTCCCTGTAAGGTGAGAATTCCCAGGGAACCCAACTTCTTTTCACCTGTTTGTTTGTTTGGTTTTTTTTTTTTTTTTTGGCATGTCACAGAGTCTCGAGTAGCTGAGTGGATTTGGCCCAGAGTTGTTATTTGCTGTACAGAGGGTGGAGCTGAACCTAGTTCTCTTTTACTGAGCTTCTGGTTTTAACTCTTACCTTGACTGAAGTTTTGAAAGTAGGTATTGCAAGCAGTGAGAGTTGGACCGTTTCCAGGAAAGCTGGCTGCTTCACTTCCTAATTGTCAAATACAGTCTCCCTTCAGGCGTGAGGATGTTCTTTCTCACTGCTTTTTATGAGAGCTATGAAAGTGGGATACAAGGAACCTTGCAATCCCTGTCTCCTTGTCCCTGTGTGTGCACGTGTGGGTGGAGTGGGTGAGATTGCTGGGGTGCTTTTGTTACCCAGGGCTCCATTTCCCTGAATTTACTGGCTAAATCCAAACTCAAAGCTGTTTCGCCTACTCCACCTTTTCTCAAGTGCAGTATCCGCCAGCACGCCCATTCTGAGTGTGCTATAAAAACCCTCGGGCTTGGACTAAGGGTGCTTGAAGCTTTGTCTTTGAGTGGTTGCAGCCCCTTAGGCTGCTGCAACCACACCTTTCTGAGCCAGTGGTTTGCATTTGAAGGACTGCAGTTCATACCTTTCTGGCTTATGCAGATTCTAAGTCCCGGCAGCCTGTAGAGAAAACGGGGCTTATCAATTGCCTGGGATCTGCCCTTCACCCTCTGAGGCTACTTGTGTGGAGAGCAAGTAGATTTCTAGTTTTACAAGTGGATAGACATCATCTTTTAAAGGCATGGCTGTTAGAAGCTTTGGTGTGACTGAAGCCAGGTTGTTTGATTTTCCCCTTCGGTTCTGGATGAGTCTGTCTCCTGGGCCAGGAGCATTTCCCTTTGCTAGCATTGTTCCAGTTCCTTTCATAGTCCTTTCAGAGGAAGGAAAATAAAAATTTGCAGTGAACAGAGTGTTTCTGACTTTGCAGCAGGGACGAATGTGGGTGTCAAATACACTCATTTCTGAAATCTATGTAGAGAGTCAGTACACGCAGGGAGTCGGGAGGCTGCAGAGTATCCCTGCACTGATAAATTACATGTCTTTTCACACAATTGAGAGCAGTGATTGCTGATTCAATGAGAACTTTAAGTTCTAAAAGCAAGGAGAGTGGGTAAATGTTCCAGTATTTAAAAAAAAAAAAAACTGAAGATTTTTTTTTTTTAAGATGCATTTATTTTTGTTTTATGTGTTTTGTGTTTTGCCTGCATGTGTGTATGTTCACCATATGTGCTGGATGTTTAAGGAGGTCTGAAGATGGCACTGGATCTTTAGAGCTAGAGTCACAGATGGTTGTAAACTATCACATGAATGCTGGAAACTGAACCTAGGTCCTCTGCAAGGGCAACAAGTGCTCTTAACCACAGATCTATCTCTCAGCCATCAAGAGCTGAACATTTTTGACTTTAAATGTTTGTTATAAAACCTTCAGGAAGTAGTAGTATTAGTGAGGAACAGTATAATTTTGATAAGCACATGGACCAAAACAGACCTGTTGTATATTCTGTATGATAGAATAGCCTTATTGGCTTGCACTGTAGTTTGTTTATAAATGTGTTGCCAAGTTATTCTAGGGGAGAATTGTCTTCAGTGGAATGGAATAGAGACCTCAAAGATAAGGTTGTATACCACATAATTCAGAGGAGCAGGTTAGAATCATGTTTATTATCAAGCACTATGAGACGTGTGGATAAGCAAAGGGTCTATATATGAAAGTGAGTCCTTGTCCTTTGTGTTTGTTGGAAGCATTCATAGTTACAGAACACATCTTCATTTGGAAACTAATTTTAAGGATTTTTCTTTCTGTGTTTTGCAGTAATAGGGAAACAGGCAGCTAAGGTGCTCACCTGCCGCTGTTGGCTGACACTTCCTTCCCTTGGAGTCAGCTGCCCGCCGTTTTCACCTCTCCATGGTCTTTGGGGGGCTGGTTTGAGCATAGCCAGGGTTTGGGGCAACCAGGCATTTAGAAACTATTAAGACTAAAATTTTGAGCTAGGCCTTTATCCCAAACAGGTAACTCTCTGAGGCTAGCCTGGTCTATGGAGTGAGTTTCAGGACAGTCAGAAGAAAACAAAAGAAACAAAACAAACAAACAACCCTGTTTTAGGGGCAGAGTAGCAGTAGAGAGAATGTGGAAGTAAAAAGTGAAAAGTAAAAGAATATTGTAATCTCTATGCAAACCTATTTTCTCTTAAAACAAAACAAAAACAAACCCAGGTTTATAGTTATTAATGCCTTTTTACTGTGGAAAAAGACAAATATTGAGACTGATATTTTAATGAATTCCCTCCTTATAGAATAAGTAGGTCAGTTATTCTTCCAGTATTGAGATTTTTTTACTTCTACCCTTTATTAAAGGCTGTTTTGAATGGTACCTAAAACCTTGAGAGCTGGGGTGGCTGCTGAGATGGCTCAGGGGGTGAAGGCATTTGCTGCTAAGCCTGAAGATCCCAGCACTCACATGGTGGAAGGAAACAAGCGATGCTTCCACGTGGGCAGCCATGTACATATGCGCGTGTGCGCACACACACACACACACACACACACACACACACACACACCAAATAAATAAGTGTTAAAAGAATAAAAACTTTAGTGCTAATAGAGTTTCTAATTTCATTAAGTCTAAACAGTATATTAGTCACTTCTTGCAGTTGTCTGCTGGAAACGGCAAGGGGCTGAAAGGTCAAAGGTGGATGAATAAATATAAGTGAAGTAGACATTTTGGTTTCCAAGTTTTCTTTATTAAATATAACACAGGAAAGGACTTGGTACAGGAGTGAAAAGAACTTTATTGCTTGGCTCTGTGACAATCAGGAAGTGTCCTTTGCCTTTTAAACATTGTTTATATATTTTTTTTTTCAAGAAGAGGAGAGAATAGAGAGGAATGTAATCATAATGGTCCTGGATGAAAAGAAGTATAGCTTGCTAGCACTTAGGGTTTGGAGACCTTGGATCCCAGCACTACAGACCAAACCATACCAGAGTTGGAGACTTGCTAGTTCCTTAACTGTTGGATTCTAGTGTGTCTGTGACCGTTGAGGCTCTGCCAGTCTTGAACTTCTCGTGTCCTTACCTGCTCTTTGTGTGTCTTTCTTGAGATACTGTTTAAGGTTTTGATCATTAAATATTTGTCTTTGTTGTAGCATATGTTCAAGTCTTTGGAATATGTGTGTTTTGCGTGTATTTTATTCTTCTTGTTAACTATTTGAATTTCCTAACAGTATATACTGAAAAAAAGGGGAGGTGTTTATTTTTGAAGAAGTCCCTTTCTCCTCACTTTTGTTCTTTGTGTTATTTCAACATCTTTGCTAGAAGCACATAGATTTTCACTTTTCAGTGCTTTGGTTCCACATGTTGGTTTTGAGTTGGAATTTTTGCCTTTAGACAAGATGGTTCACTTTTAGGATCAGGGAATGAGATTCCATTTATCTTGGACATCCCCTGTTGCCTCAACAGATAGACAGACAGACATACAGAGTTAGATAGTGCTAACTTTTGTTTTCCTGTACTCAGTATGCTACAGGTTGTGTGTCAGATTGTATAAATATTAGTGAATGTTTAGAATTTTACTTAAGGATATGATAGATTCATTTCAGGATAAAGAGTATTGCCACAGAGTAACTGTGGCACTAATAACAATTTGAATGAATGCTTCCTGTGTGCCTAACAATGCTAAAGTTGTGAACTCAGTGACTCACTAATCTTAATACTGGCCTTAATAAAAAACACATTCTTCTTATTATTTTTATTGGATTAAAATCCATTGAGATTGGGCAACCTGCTTGAGGACATAGAAGTAGAAATGGCAGAGCTAGGATTCAGTCTAGATCCAGATGACAGATTCATTACTTTGTAATGTCACTTCATATGTAATCAGAGGAGTCTAAGAGTATTTATTTCTAGAAATTTCCTAGAAACTTTTGGTGGTATCCTAGAGTCCTTTGGTCATCTGTAGTCTATTAAAACTGGATTCTTGTAGAGTTCAATTAGTGGGAAAGTAGTTCAAGGTTTAGAGGTACAAAGTGCTTTGGCTAAGTGCCTAAATGCTTTGTGCATTTAGTAATTTAGACTTTGAAGCAATTGAAGAATCATAATTAAAATTATCTTAGACCTGAAAAAGTAGCAGTTACCGAGCATGTAAACCCCATCTTTCCCCTGTCTCAGGAGGCATTGAGTTGTGTAAAACATTTTTTTAGAGAAACCTGATCTCAGTTGTAAGTGGACCAGCTTTAACAGCAGCATCTGTAGGCAGTCTCAGTTGTTTAAGTTGCTGAGAGCGGCAACTTCTTCACCAGCAGAAGTGAGGTGAAGCTGAGGCCTAAGACTGTCTGTGTAATTAGCCTTTTTATGCTGAAATTTGAAGTTGGGCGTACATCAACACTTACTATCCTGAAACTTAAGGATTTCAAATGACTATAACTCCAGGCTCTCTTCTGAGTCTGAGAACTGCTGGCTTTGCTCTTTAGACCTGCAGTTATTTGTCTGTAGTTAATAATTAAGACATTGCCACAGAGATCCAAGTACACAGAACTATAATTTTCTGTATGATTGGTGGTAAGAAGTAGAGACTAGAATTTCTCCGTTTTCCTCTGTCCAAGTAGATCTATCTACCTTGGATCCAAAAGCTAATCATAAAGTCATGCAGTTATTGTATCAGATTTCAGTCTTGGGCCATATACACACATATATATATAAATACATACATATGTATACACACACACACACACACACACACACACACACACACACACACACACACCCATCTAGGAGGAAAAGGCTTACTATCTAAGGCTGTGAATATAAAAATTGTGTGTGGGGGCAGGCTGCTGGGGATCATACCTGTGGCTTTGTATATGGTAGGCAAGCACTCTACCATTGAGTGACACTTTGAGCCCAGCATAAACTTTAAACTGATGTCTAAATTTAGAGAATTGGGAAAATTAAATAGCAGTGTTATTGGACTGAGAGAAGAGCTAAGTTTCAGAATCTTCAGCATTGGATGTGAAAAGAATCTTAAAATAATATAGCTTGTTCTTTAGATAAAGGTTATCCTGAACCAGTGGTCTGCCCAGTGTGCAGTCTAGAACTAGATGGTTTCCATGTATTGCTGCTTGGTTGTGACCTCACCGCTAATTAGTCATGTGAATTTTGCACCAAGTCATTTTAGTTCGCTTAGTCTTTTCTTTTTTTTCTTTTTTTTTTTGTTTGGTTTTGTTGTTTTGATTTTGTTTTTTTGTTTTTCGAGACAGGGTTTCTCTGTATAGCCCTCTGGCTGTCCTGGAACTCACTTTGTAGACCAGGCTGGCCTCGAACTCAGAAATCTGCCTGCCTCTGCCTCCCGAGTGCTGGGATTAAAGGTGTGCACCACCACTGCCCCGCTTTTTTTGTTTGTTTGTTTTGGTCTTTTCTTACAAAACCTGAGGGTTATCATGAGTCATCCCTAAGTCCTGGGCCAGTGCTGTGCTAGTGTGCTGGCCCTTTAGACTTAGTAATGATCCAGTGTGGGAATGGACTGTGTTGGCTTCATAGGAGATAAGTAAGGCTTGGCGCTGGCCCTGGAAGGAAATCTCATTAGTGGGGAGGGAGGGAGGGAGGGAGGGAATTTTCTGAGGTGGGAAGAAGCGCGAACAGAGGCTCAGATGTGTGAATGTGTGCTGGAAGTGAGGGAAATGGCATTGTCACAGGAGATTGGTGGGTGTAGATCATTAGGAAAGCTAAAGCCACTTCACTTGGCAGAAATTTTAGGTTTTCTTCCTGTAAAAACATGTAGGGAAAAAAAAGACTGAAAATTAGCATTTTATTCCATATGGTACACATTGATATCAATTTGGGGCCATAAAGTGTATTGTGGTGACATTATATAATCAGGATATCTAAGAACTCAGATTTGTGTTAAGTAAGGTCCAGGAGATATTTTAATTTTATTTGTATGGGTATTTTACCCACATATGAGTACTGAGAATTGAACCCTGATCCTTTGGAAGAGCAGTCACTACTCTTAAGCACCTAGACATCTATCTGTCCGGCCTTCAGAAAGTAACTTTTGCTGCCTTTGATGGTGTTTAGGTAGTTTACTGTCTTTACCACTCATAATGCACCTGTCTTTTTAGAGATTATCTGGATCCTAAAATTGTGGCTTTTCATCTGAATCTTAAGGCTGTATGACCAAACTGTGGGCACAGTCAGACAATGCCTTTGTGAGGAAACAGTCTGAGCCAGTGTTTGGGCTCAGTTTCTTCTTCTAAATGTTCTTCCTCCTGACACATGTGCTCTTACCTTTGGTTGTATGGTTGTGGAAGCGTTCTTCACTCTTCCTTGAATGCAAACACATTTGTCTTGTTCTAGAGTCTTACCTTCCATCCAGCTAGCTTGTAAGGTTTCTAAAAGCAGTAGTAGCACTTAGCTCATGTTATCTATGGCCTCCTCTGCACTTAATTTCAGTGATAGTTTGGGAGTCTTGCATCAGGATTCCCCACTCTCATGGTCTAATATAATAGACTGACAGTTCTAAAAACATTAGCTATCTCTTGCCCAGGTAACTGTGAACTAGAGAACCACTAACATAGCTACCCCAACCAGAATAGCGCTACAAAGTAAAAAATGATTACTGTCTCTGGAGATACTAGCTGACTTGTGTCTAATGAAGGCACATAATGTATGATTAAAAACCTCTTGAGTTATTTTACAAAGTACAAGGCTGCTGACTTTCACCACTATAAATGAGAGGAGTATTTGTCTCAGTGTTCATCTAAAGCAAATAGAGGCAAGTTCCCATGGTATTTGAATCTATTAATACCCTAGTCTTTGATGGGCATAGAAAGGTTTATACAGACCATTAAAGAGGAGCCTGAGAATGTAGTCTGCAGGATGTGTCTGGGTCTCTCCATAGTAAATGGAAGCCGTCAGGTCAGAGTGCTCGTTCTTTCTCTCTTTTCTTTCTTTCTTTCTTTCTTTCTTTCTTTCTTTCTTTCTTTCTTTCTTTCTTTCTTTCTTTCTTTCTTTCGACAGGGTTTTTCTTTATAGCTCTGGCTGGCCTGGAACTCAGAAATCCACCTGCCTCTGCCTCATGTTCTTTCTTTTTAATTTAAAAAAAATATTATTTTATATGACTGAATGTTTTTCCTGCATGTATGTATGTACAGCACATGAGTGCCTGGTGCTCATGGAGTTCAGAAGATGGCATTGGATCCCCTGGAACTGGAGTTAAGGATAGTTGTGAGCTGCTGTGTGGTTCTGGGAACTGACTCAGGGTCCTCTGCAGGAACAAGTGCTCATAACCTTTTTGAGTCATCTCTCCAGCCCCAGACCATTCTTTCTTAACACATACTCCAGTCAGCTGTAGAATTTCTTTAGTTCCTTTATTTGGCCATAGAAGCAGATAGCTTTGGACTGTTGTAAAACTCTTCCATCTTGTTGGACTCATACAGATGGTTTTAGTCTTGTTTTTGTCTGAGATGTATACCAAGGCTCCTCACTTGCAGGGTTCTTTAATGTTGCTTGATCCTTGTAGTTTTGAAGGGATGGGAGTTGGTCCTGGTTGGCAGCTCTTAGCCTCTGCTACAGCTTGTTCGTTGCATGTAGGCCGTGGGTGACGTCTGTTTCCTGTGATTGAAACCACAAGAAGAAGTGGTGAGAAACCACTGTAGGATATGTATTATCAAGCAAGCAGCAGGCATTGGGCACCCCTTAAAGAGAGTAGTAGTAACCAATTACAGTCTTCTAAGAGGCCCAAAGAGACTTTAGAAATGATTTGACCCAGTTTTCCTTTAAATGAGGAGAACATGGAAGCTTGGAGCTGTTTTGTTGTCCTTAATTAGATGAGCCACATTTTAGAATCCAGCTATTCAGTATGCTCTCTCTCTCACTCTGTGTTATTGCTCTTAAATCTCTTAAATTCTGCAAGTGTTCTTTGTCAGAATATATACTGAGGTATATAGGAGGAGAGGAAGTTTTGAACATTTTGAATATGGGAATTGGATGATGCTTTACTTTAAGTGCTGTGCTAATGAGTTAAACAACTTCCCCCCCCCCCCCCCCCCCCCCCCCCCCCCCCCCCCCCCCCCCCCCCCCCCCCCCCCCCCCCCCCGAGACAGGGTTTCTCTATGTAGCCCTGGTTGTCCTAGAACTCACTTTGTAGACCAGGCTGGCCTCGAACTCAGACATCTGCCTGCCTCTGCCTCCCAAGTGCTGGGATCAAAGGTGAGCGCCCAAATGCCCAGTGTTAAAAAACTTTTTATACGTTTTCAAAACATCAGTATCCAAGAAATCAGTTTCTGCTGTTTTTTTATTTCATATAATATATGGATATTTTAGTCACTATCTTTGCACAAATGTTTTTATAGAATTACAGTTATAGTTTATATATATTTTTTACTTTTAAAATACTGTAAATATTTCTATTTCTTCAAGCTTTAAAAATTATTATTTGAAATGGAAATGCATTTTTAAAGTAAAAGCAGTATGTTGCTTTTCTTAAAAGACTGTATGTATGTATAAGCATAGAGTAAAACAATCCCTTTGTGTGTTTGTTTGTTTCTGTTTTTTTTGGAGACAGAGCTTGTCTCTGTATCTCTGGCTGTCCTGAAGTTTGCCTGTAGAACTCAGCGATCTGACTGCCTCTGCCTCCCAAATGCTGGGATTAAAAGCATACGTTACCTCTACCAGGTTCCCCTGTTTTTTCAGAAATTGAAGTTATTTAAAGTAGGACCAGATAGAGAAATCCTTGCTACTGGAAATTATTTGGGCCTAAGTACTCTGGCATGAAATTGTGTTTGTGATTGTGTCATAACATAGTTCAACATGGTTTGATTTTTAGAAGAATCAGAATGACTTTAACTTTGGCTTATATTTCTGGTGAACGAACATGAGAATTTAAATCGTCTAGGTTTATAAAAGGCTAGAAAATGTTTGTTGTAGTTTCATTAGCTCATCTGGCTTTTTGAAAAGCAGTGTAATTTTTGGGTTATTTGCTGTATTATTAGTAGATGATTAATTTTGGGTATTCAGTGATGATAGGAGAAAAGGGGGTATAACTATTCTTTGGAATAGATCTTCACACTTGGTGTCTGTATGTAGAAGTGATAGCAGTTGTAGAAACTTCCTGTCTGTTGGGTCTTGGGTGTGTCATATGTGCCTACCCTGAGGAGTAGATGGACTGCTGCTCACATCACAAGGGAGGAGGACAGAGTTGCTACGGTGATTGAGAAACAGCATTCCTGAGTCACTGACTCTTTTTAAATGGTCAACACCCGTCTTTTAAAGGAGCAATGACTATCTTCCCTGAACTCAGAAGCCCAGTAAGGAAATGAGGAAGAGCAAGTGCAGGATTGGAGCTTGAGAAAGATATTTAAACTTTAGAAAAAAGTCTGCTAGGGGCTGGAGAGATGGCTCCATGGTTAAGAGCACTGTCTATTCTTCCAGAGGTCCTGAGTTCAATTCCCAGCAACATGATGGCTCACAACCATCTGTTATGGGATAGACCCATAAAAGGATACCCTTTTATGGGTGTATCTGAAAACAGGTACAATGTACTCAGATACATAAAGAAATAAATCTTAAAAAAAAAAAAAGAAAAAGTCTGCTAACATTATGTATTTTCTGTCTTATGTGTTCAAGTTTTACCAGAACCTTAAGGTATTTGAGAAAGAGAAAGCTTTATATATAGATTGTTGTCTGGAAGTGACAGAATATTCATTCCTGGCTTTCATGCCCTTCCTTCAGCAGAGAAGATGGGTGTGTCTGCCAGATACTTGATTTCCCAGCTTTGAGTACTTTGTCTATTGGCAGCTTGTTTTCCTGACCCAGGAGTGTCTTACAGTGTAAGGTGCTGACACTGTATACGTGTAAGAGGAACGCGGTGTCCCCAGCCTGGCTTCTGTGCTGGATTAGTGGAACTGGAGTGGCCTTTTCTTCTTGTTTCCAGGCTGCCAACTATCTGTGAAGCACGTTAGCTCATCCTAGTGCTTAAAGATGAGCTGAACTGGAGGCAAGAAGTTGCTTCTTCTTTCCCCTCAGATCTCTCTCCTTGACCATGAGAGTAACAGATAATTTGAATCTGTTAGCAAGTAAATTCTACTATTAAGGCAGTATCTCGGTATGGCTTTGAACTCTAAATCTTCCTGCCTCTGCCTTCCAAGCACTAGGAAAGTATACCATGCTTGGCTTCATGGCTGGCTTAGAGTTTTGTAGTCAAACCTTTCTCTTTTTTTTGCCTCTGCGGTATCCTCTTTTTTTGGGGGGGGTGTTGCAACTCTGCACCATTCCTGTTTAGGGTAATAGGTACTGATAATTGTGACGTCAGAATTCAGTCTTTCTTTTTTTTGTTTTTGTTTGTTTTTGAGACAGGGTTTCTCTGTATAGCTCTGACTGTCCCAGAACTCTGTAGACCAGGCTGGCCTCGAACTCAGAAATCCGACTGCTTCTACCTCCCACGTGCTGGGATTAAAGGCGTGCGCCACCACTGCCCGGCCTCAGTTTCTTCTGTAGATAAGATGAGATGTCAGTTTATTTGGGCCTTCCTTGGGCCTGCAATGGAGATGGAAGGAAAAGCTCTTTGTATTTAAAGTTACTCGTTTTTCTCTCTCCAGTGCTGCCTGGAGCCAGCCAGTTTCTGTGGTTCTGTCATCCTGTTTTATTTCTTTTTTCAAGACAGGATTTTGACTTTTGTCATTTTACTTTCTTATTGATCTTTGATCTCCAGCCTAATGAAGACAATATATATAGCCCTAAAGACAGGAATACTAAAACTGTGGTTGACTTCAAACAGCAAACACACTTTCCCAGTACTTGCTTACAGACCTTTGGTGGAATGTAAAATTTGTGGCAAAGCTAGATGAAGAGTTCAAGTCTATGTTGTAACCCCATGGCCTCTCCGTTCTAAGGAACTTACTGCGAGGCCTGTGCTAGAATAAAATAGTGAATCGGAGGCAGACCCCACAGACTTCTGTGTGTTCTGAATGTCAGGCTCTACCTTTCTTTTCAGGATTCGAAAGGAAGTTGTTGGCTTATTTCCCACTTTGCCTGTAGGTAGTAGTAGTAGCCTTTGTCATTATCGAGAACTTACTACTTTTCAAAGAAGGTGGAAACCTTCCTAAATGATGTCTTGTCTATTTCATAATTGACTATTTTCCCCAAGGAAAATTTATAAATATGTCTTGTGGGCTGGAGTGCTAAGCAAAGTCTCTAGTCTCATTCATGGGGAAAGACATTATTACTCTTGAAGGCTTAATCTGATGGCTTAGTGTATGTAATCCTCATTTTCTATCAGAACTCAAAACTTTATCACTTGCTCAATTTAAATAGTATTAACGAATACACTATATTTATGCTGGTGCTTCAAAATCTAGAGTAGTGTTAATTTTAAAATAAAGTTTAAGCGATATCACCTGAGTAAAACACAGCTTTTGGCCCTGCAGCACTCAACAGCCACAGAGAGTTGCAACACATATCTGTTAAGAAGGCTCTGACATATAAAATATTAAGAGCCCAGCTTAGATGAAGGCTAAGTGTAAATTTATAGACAAAGAATGGCCTTTGTTTTCTCACAGGGTGTTACTGAAGTCCAGCGTTGCCTAATTAGTCATCAGGTGGTTGTTTTAATGAAGCTTTTCTGTAGTAACACAGAAATCACTTTACAGACTGATCTCACCATCACTGATCACCTGTGTATCCTAAGGTGTCTGTGCAGTTATTTTGCACTTTTGAACTGCATACCCCTCCCCCCTTCACATTCACTTTTGAGACTGGGTTTTCCTACCTAGCCCCAGAAACTCTCAATCTTCCTGCTTCTGCCTCTTGAGCTCTGGAATTATATAGGCAGGCCACCACAGCTGGTCATTGTTTTGTTTTTTTAGTAAAATCACACAGCACAAAGAGTTAAAATGACTTACAGTATATTGGAAATAAAAATCAGAACCCAAAGTCTTTTTCTTTTAGAACTAGATCTAGATAATTCTGGATTTCAGCAGTTGAAATAATGTATGTATTTCCTATTGCTGTGCAGTAAATTATTACCCAACTTAAAACATGGCACGGATGGTGTGGGTGGGTTCTCAGAGTATGACAGGGCTGAAATCAAGATGTCAGCTGAGCTGTTCTTGCTAGAAGCTCTTTTGAAAGTCAGCTTTCAGAATCATTGAGTTTTTGAAGAATTAAGTCCCTCACAGTGTGGGGCTCTGTTTTTTTGCTGGTTTGGGGACCGCACTCAGCACCCAGAGGCTGTCTGTAGTTCTGCTTTGGCCAAGAGTGGCATGCTGAATCTGTGTGTCTTAAAGCACTTGTGTGGTTGGCTTAGGCCTACTTGGTAATCTTTCTTCACAGTCCTGTTTCACAGCTGTGCACAGGCTAGGGATTTAGAATCACATCTTAGAAGTCTACCACACTAGTATCTTTCTTGTTTTGAATTAGCCCAAAGGTAAATAGCTAGGAAAAGAAAGTGCTTCACACCTTTAATTCTGGCACTCAGGAGACACTGGTCTCAGTGAGTTCAAGGCCAGCCTGGTTGTTTTAGAGTTTCTATTGCTGTGCAAAACACCATGATCAGAAGCAAGGTGGGGAGGAAAGTGTTTATTTCATCCTATAGCTTACAGTTCAGCAGTTTTGGGGAAGTCAGGGCAGGGGCCTGGAGGCAAGCACTGGAGCAGAGGCTGTTTGTTTTTGTTTTTGTCTTTCTTTCTTTCTTTCTTTCTTTCTTTCTTTCTTTCTTTCACGAAAGCTCTATAATGAGCAAAAAGCAGATTCAAATAAGCAGGAAAATAGTGATTTATGATATTAACTCTTGAAACAGAAGCAGACTTACAGAGACTCATCAGAGTCAGACTAACCCTAACGTGAGCTAAGGACTAAGCAAAAGGACAGATAGAAGGGAATTCCTCAACAAAGGCCTTCCAGTCGATGGAGAGCTAGAAAAGGGCTCCAATATTGGCTCGTGCCTGTAATCCTCATACTTGGGAATCTGAGCAGGAGAAGTGTTGTTGAATTCAAGGCCAGTGTACTATATAAAGTGAAACTCCAACAAACCATTCCCAGAAAGATAAACTATTAAAAAAACTATTCATTTAAGGTGTGTGTGTGTGTGTGTCTGCATATGTGTGTGTATTTAGATCAGAGAACAATGTGCGGCAGCCAGTTCTCTCTCTCCACCATATGGGATCCAGGGACTGAACTTCAGTCATGTCAGGCTTAGTGTAGCAAGTGCCTTTACCCAGCGAGCCATCTTGCAGGCTTCAATAGTCTCCCTTTTGTCTTCATGGGAATGTGGTGATGGGGGGTAGATGTCAAGAAGGTGTGGGGAGAACTCAACTTTGAGGTTTCTTTTAGGATCTTTATAGTACAGTTGTTTGAAGTTGGTCCTCCATATCAAGACCCATGCTTCTGCACTGCCTGATGTAAACAGCTTTCCATCCTTTGAAAATGAAGCAGTAAAGATGGGCCCTGTATGTCTTTGAAGTGTGTATATGAGTATTCTCTCTGAGATCCAGAATCTTAACTGTTCCATCAGAAAAGGAAATGGCAAGGCTGTTACCCAAATGGCTCTGGTTGTCTTGGAACTCTCTCTGCAAGTCTAGCCCTCCAACTCAGAGATCCACCTGCCTCTGCCTTCTGAGTGCTGGGAGGGTTCTCAGTTGAGATTTCTTAAAAATTATTCTAGTTTGTGTCATGTTGACATACAAACTTTAGTCAGCCCACTGGTTCCAGGACAAGCAGGGCTGCATAGAGAGAGTCTGTCTCAAAAACAAAACCAACAGCAAACAGGTGTGTATACTGAGGCAGACTCAGGGGTCCTGGTCTGCCCAGGTTCATCAGAGTATGGAGGCAGCTGATATTCAGCTGTGAACTTGTGGCAGTCACGTAGCCAAGCGTTCAAGCATAAAAGTTACATTAGCATGAGCTAAACCTTTAGAAAGTACTGAGGTATGGGTTTGCACTTGTGGGTTTATATTTCCCCTTTGCTGGCCACGTGGTTCATGCAGTAATTGTTCATGATTAACTATAGGAGCATAGTCTAGGAATTAAGAGTCACTTTTTCCTGTGTAATATACTTTGTGTTCAGAGTAATATTTAGTCATATTCTCTTATTAGATTATTGCTAAGAACACTATGTAACTACCTTTTGCTTGGCTATATAAACAGTCTGTATCAAGAGATAGTCCTTAATTATTTTTAGTATTCTGTGCCTCATTCATGATTCAAACTAAAATTTTAGAATTCAGAGAATCATGTAGAGATAAATATGGATGAAGTTTCTTTGAGTTTACAGTAGGCACAATTGTATTCTTAGACATACAAGAGAACTCCTGTCTATGTGACTGACAAGTTTAGTTCTATCAGTTCAAAGTATTGGGACTGGAAAGATGGCCCAACATTTAATTGCCCTTAATACTTTTGCAGAGGATCCATTTGGTTCGTAGTACCTACGTCATGGGACTTAGAACCATTTGTAGTTACAGCTTCAGGTGGGACTTCCTCTGTGGGCCCTGTATTCACACACATATACCCACATAGATACACACACACACACACATAATTAAAAATAAAACCTTAAAAACTAAAGTATTCATACATAAAGTCACCACAGTAACAAAACAATTATACAAAAGATATCAAAGTTAATTTACATTATATAAATAGTTATTTGGGTATATATTAGACTCTTGAAGCCATTTAGTTTAATTAGTGGGACCTTTCAGACCTTAGAGGGCTTACCTTGTGTGTAAGAGTTTCTGATTGGTTTATTTGTAAGTAATAAAATTATCTAGACTTCTCTTTTAGAAGATTATTCTTATGTGTATGTGCCTGTGTGGGTTTATGTGTACAATGTGTGTGCAGAAGATGCCCATAGAGACCAGGAGGTATTGGATCTTGAACTGGAGTTACAGGCGGTTATAAACACCTTGCTATGGGTTCTGGGAACTAGACCCAGGTCCACTGGAAGAGCAGTAAGCATTCTTAACCTCTGAGCAATTGCTCCAGCCCCAAGGAAGTTTCCAATTTCTTGTAGATGGTAGCCAAAAGATTTACCACATAATACATTAGGATGTGGTGAATGAATCAGGAACTGAATTACTGTCTGGAAAGGGGTTGGAAGGAGGCAGGTTTTCATTTCTATTTTGATTGATGGTTATTGCATAGCACTACATTGTCAGCTGTATTATATTTGATGGTGTTACTGTTGAAACATGTTGATGCATATAAGGCTCAATGAAACAGGTTTTTCAGAGATGAAGCTTCTTTTAGTAAATACAGTTTTTTTTAGGCTTTATTTCCAAACCAGCTAATAACCTGTAGATATTTATCTGCTGATTCAATTCTGGCAAGAGTCTTATAGAATAAGTGCTGTACTTTTATTAGTAATCATTTGCATATAAATGAAATATTATGAAAATTGAGTAACAAGCAAAAATCTAGATTGTGCAAAAAAGACAGTATTACCCCTACTGGTGGAAGACCCCAGGAGATTCACTACATAGTATCTTGAAGTCATAAGTCAATTATAGATTGTCAGAATCTGAAGACTTGAGAGAGGACATCAGGGGGCCTGCTAAACAGGTGAATATCTTGCAAGGCTTCAGTAAAAGCAAACTCTTTAGACATCAAGCAGAAATATGGTTAGGGAAGTATGCTGTTGTCAATTTTGTGTGCCTAAGTTCACCATGATTGGCATCAGCTTTGCTGAATAAATCAGAGCAGAAAAAAATTCTGTGGGATGATGCGTTATTGACAGTTTAGGTAGTGAAGCAAAGACAGAGGAGCAGAAACACATGTGCATGACAGTGGGGTATCATTCAGTGTTAGCATGCATGAGTGATCAAGATATGAAGACATAGAAGAACCCTTTTTTTTTTTTTTTAGATATATTTATTTAGTATATTAAGTACACTGTAGCTGTCTTCAGACACTCCAGAAGAGGGCATCAGATTTCGTTACAGATGGTTGTGAGCCACCATGTGGTTGCTGGGATTTGAACTTAGGACCTTCGGAAGAGCAGTCGGTGCTCTTAACCACCGAGCTATCTCTCCAGCCCGACATAGAAGAACCTTAAATATGTGCTAACTAAAAGAAGCCAATATGAAAAAAGCTGCCAACTGTATGATATTTTAGAAAAGGCAAACTAGGAAGACATAATGGTCAATGGCTTCAGGAAGGAGGGGATGGAAGGGCCCAGGCGACAGAACTTTCCTAGTGATGAAATGGTTACGATGGGTATATTTGCTCAAACAAACCTTAGAGTAAGTTGTGGTCTTTGGATGATTATGGTATCTCAGTGAAGGTTCATTAATTGTTACAAATTAGTGCAGAATGTCAATAAATGGATGATTATGGTATCTCAGTGAAGGTTCGTTAATTGTTACAAATTAGTGCAGAATGTCAATAAAGAGCTAAGTTCTGGGACAGGGACATACTGGAACGTTCTGTAGAGATTAGATGGTGATGTCCTCAATAACACATGTATATGAAACAAATCGTGCCCTACAATAGCTTATGCAACACGGGAACTCATGCAAAAGTGAAGAAAAGAACTGACTCCAAAAAGTTGTCCTCTGATCTTTACATGTGCACTGTGGCATTCATGCCTGTACATACACATCATATATGGTAATAACAACAGTGCTCTGCCACTCCTCTCTCCTAGACCCCATTCTCTCTCTCTGTCTCTCTCTCTCTCTCTCTCTCTTTCTCTCTCTCCTTCCCCCTGTCTCCACAGGTTCCTGGTTGCCTTCCCCCCCCCACACTCCCATCTGTCTCTACTCCCTTCTTAACTCCCCATGCCCTAATTAAACTTATTCTATACACACACACACACACACACACACACACACACACACACACACAGCACCACCACCAACAACAGTAACAGTGATAATGGCATACATGTCTACACATACACATCATATAATAAAAAAATAATAATAAAAAATGAATAAATAAATAAATACCCCCCAACAACCCATCCATTTAGAGTCTCTTGTTTGTTTTGTTTGCTTATTTTTAAAGACAGTTTCTCTGTGTAGTCATGGCTGTCCTGGGACTTGGCTCTATAGACCAGATTGGCTTCCTCGCAGAGATCCATCTGCCTCTGTCTCTGCCTCCTGAGTGCTGAGATTGAAGGCTTGCACCATCACTGCCTGTATCCAGAGTCTCTAATCTGCTGCTTATACCCTTGTTTTCCATGAGCAATAACATGCAATTATTAGACATCTGAGGAAGGTTTCTAACCTGAGAAGGTGGAATTAAATTACTGAACAGGGAGAAAGATTTAAAAACAAAAATCATTAATATCTACTAGAGAAAATTTCAGAAGAAGAATCTTCAGGAATTGCAAATATGAAAGCTGAAATTAAAGCTAAATAAAAGGGTTGGAAGAATTTGGAAAATACCCTCTAAGTAAGGTAGGAATATAGAGATACAAACGAAAGAGCAAACAAAACTAAAAAACAGTGTGGGAAACCCAGTGTTCAAAAGAGAGAAAAACAACAAACAGAAGAACAAGTTACCAAGGAAATAAAATTAATTTTCCAGCACTGAAAGTGAGGATAAAAATAGATTATACAAGGACCCCACATGGTTAAATCTCAAAATATCCATAAGACAATCCTACAAAATTCAACAGAAGGGTGGAAATGGGTTGTACACAGGAACCAGAGCAGCCAGCCCCACATTTCCTGAAAATAATGGCCTTTAAAAACCTGAAGAAAAGCAAATTCCAACCACAAACACAACTGTTAGTCAAATATGGCTTCAAGATAGACATTGCTGTGTATTTAAGTTTGACGTTTATCTCCATGTATTCTAAGACACCGTTACGGGATATGCACCATCAAAGTGAAGGAAGAAATGAAGTGAGAGACTGAAGTCCACCAAACAGTAGCTCTAGCAGAGCAGAGAGGTCAAAGATGCTCCAAGAACAACTGGTCTGTGCTTGGCACAGAGAGCAGCCTGCTATATCGGAGCAGTGATGCCATATGTGCTGACACTCGCCTGTGGTACCAGCACTGGACTGAGAGGCCGAAGACTGAAAGTTTTAAGATCAGACGGAGCTACCTGGACATATAGTCAGGCCCTGTGTTATAAAAGCGAAACAACAAATGAAATACAGCGGAGTGATGAGAATTGCATCAGACTCTTAAAGACTGTTATCGGTACCATCTGTTTCTGTTCTGGCTTTTGAAACTGACAATATATGTATAACTCTGGCCCAGATTCTTGGCTAGTCTGGACCATACATTCATAACACACATGTCCTCTGATGTGCATACAAGCATACGGCTACTGCACACATAACATAGGACAGCCTTGGGTGTCATTCCTCAAGCTTCATTCTTTTTTTTGGTTTTTCAAGACAGGGTTTCTCTGTGTAGCCCGGGCTGTCCTGGAACTCATTCTGTAGACCAGGCTGGCCTCGAACTCAGAAATCTGCCTGCCTCTGCCTCCCAAGTGCTGGGATTAAAGGCGTGTGCCACCATGCCTGGCTCATGTATCAAAGTTTATCCCTTTACCTACTAAAGAGATCTTCCATTCAGTTCCCAGCATCCTCCTCAGGCCTGTAATTCTAGCTCCAAAGGCTTGGATACCCTCTTTTTGCCACTGGAGCAATGACACATACAAAAACAAAAACATGGAAATAAAAATAAATCTTTAAAAATAAATCTTGGTTACTCCCAAGTTTTATCCATTTTTGTGTATAGTTATTATGAAGATTTGGGTGCAAGCTTTTGTGTAGGTATAAGTTTTCAATTCTGGGGTCAATAAACATCAGGGAAAGCCAGGGATGGTAGTGCCTACCTATAATCCCTGTAACTCATACAGCAGAGGCAGGAGGATTACCATGAGTTTGAGGCAAACCTGACTTATGTAGTAGTAAGACTTTCTACAGACAACTATCACCCACCAAGGAGCTTTGTTGCTAGGTGATATGATAGGAGTATGTAGCTTTATAAGATGCTGCCAAGTTGTTCCGCAGCATCACAGCATTGGGGTTCATCACAGTAGTGGGGTTCACTAGTGTTCTGCTTTTGGGCATTGCCATAGGTTATAGTTGTATATTGGACTTTGTGTTTTCCTGAAGACAGAGGCTGTAAAGCAACCTCTCGTGAGCTCTTCAGTCATTGTTGTTCCGTGTGTGTCTTCTTTGATGAGTTGGGAAGCTGGCTCCTTAGTGTTGAGTTTTGAATTGTTGACCTATTTTATATAATAGTTCTTTATTAGATGTGTCTTCCATTTGTATTTTCTTCTAGTCTAATTGTTTGCCTCCTCATTTTCTTGGCATTGCAGCACGGAGGTTTAAAAGAACATTTTCCCCGGGCGATAGGTAGCTCTTGAAAATCAACATAAGTTTGTTTGAAAAGATTTTTAAATGAGTAGTTAATTTTTTTTCCTTTTAAAAGTTTATTTAATTAGTGTATATGTGAGTAACATATTGGAGAGCAGAAGAAAGGATTGATTCCCTTGAAACTGAAGCTACAAGCATCTGTGAGCTGCCACACGGGTCCTGGGAACAGAGCTCAGGTCCTTCAGAAGAGCAGCAAATGCTCTTAGCAGTTGAGCCTCCACAAGCCCCATTGAACTCGGGGCAGGTTGCCAGCAAGACTCTAGGGCTTAGAAGAGTTAAAATTGTAACTGCTTTAGTAGTTTTAATTTTTTTTAAAAGATTTATTTATTTATTATGTAAGTACACTGTAGCTGTCTTCAAGCACCCCAGAAGAGGGCATCAGATCTCATTACAGATGGTTGTGAGCCACCATGTGGTTGCTGGGATTTGAACTCATGACCTTTAGAAGAGCAGTCGGCGCTCTTAACTGCTGAGCCCTCTCTCCAGCCCTGTAGTTTTAATTTTAATTGTATTAGAATCAGTTGCCAAAGTGCATTGCAACTATTTTATTGTTTTAACCGAATTTAAACCAGGATTTGTAGAATTTCCAGTTTTACAGTATAGGGGTTGTTCAGGAACAGTACACACTGTTCACTGGTTTGAATATAAATTATTCAAAATTCAAAACTTAAATTTCCAGTCTGAATATAAGTTAACTTTTATTCCTCTCTACATATAAAATACGAAATTCCGGGCTGGTGAGATGGCTCGACGGGTAAGAGCATCCGACTGCTCTTCCGAAGGTGATAAGTTCAAATCCCAGCAACCACATGGTGGCTCACAGCCATCCGTAACGAGATCTGGCTCCCTCTTCTGGAATGTCTGAGGACAGCTACAGTGTACTTACGTATAATAAAATAAAATAAATCTTTTAAAAAATATATGAAATTCCCACTGTAGTATAGTAATATGTTCACATAATGGGCATGGTGATACAAGCTTAAATTCTAGCACTTGGGAGGCAAGAGTCAGGCAGATCTCTTGAGTTTGAATCAGACCTGGACTCCATAGTGAATTCCAGGTGAGCTAAGGCTATACAGTGAGAACCTGTTTCAGAAACAAAAATACTACCACTACCACCACCACCACCACCACCACCACCAAAACCACCAAATATTGCACAGAAACATTTTTAGAACTTTTGATGCATAACATGTTACCTAATATGATATAACATGATACATAATGTTACCTGCATAACAACATTGTAATTTTAGACAAAATATTTAAAATGTAAGTTCTAAACATTAAAAAATGAGCAAAATCCTGTAAATTTAGGTTTAACTCATAATTGTATAAGCAATGTTGAATTTAATTCTAACACACTGACTTTTTAAAGAAATAATCATTGAGGGGCTGGAGAGGTAGCTCAGTTAAAATCACTCTTCCAGAGAGGACTTGGGTTCAATTACCAGCACCCACATGGCGGCTCACCACTGACTATAACTCCACTTCCGGTGGATCTGGTGACCTCTTCTGCCTTCCACAGGCCCCAGGCGTGCATGTGGTGCCCAGACATAGATGCTAACAAAACACCACAATGTTAAAAAAAAAAAAGAAAAGCCATCAAGATGAAAACATAGTATTTGATATCACCAGTTTCTGGTTTAGGGTTGGTTGGTTGTTTTTGACACAAGGTCTTGCTGGCCTCAAAATTCTTGTTTTCCTCCCTTAGCCTCCTAAGTACTGGGGTTATAAGTATACAGTGTAATATCCAACATCTAGAAAATTCCTTTAATTAAAAAAAAACCTTTAATATAACTTAACAAATGTTTACACTTAAGCTGTAATATTGAAGGAGCAAATATCAGGTGTGTTTGCTTTGTCTGTCACTGTCACTGTCAGTAGAGAAGATCGGGAAGAGGAGCCAATAAAGAGTGATTATTTCTCATTTGAAGAATAAAAATGACTTGAATTTGTTTTAAAGCTTGCCCATTCCACTCTTAGGACAAAAACGTAGGCCGTAGTAAGGCTTATTAACTATCCTTTGGCCTTAAAAGCTTTAAGACATTTTTACACTTTAAGTAGATGTGTCACTGTACATCTAAGTATGCATCTCCCAGCATTCTCCATTATTAGGGAGTCTGTTGAATGCAGTGTGGTAGAACATTTCATCATTGTTCTGAGCATATACATCAGGTACTTTTCTTCTAACCAAAATGCCCACAGAAACCACTTAAAGGAGGAGTCAGAACCCTTTGCCTGTTCTCTGAGATTATAGGTCTTCACTGTTCTACCAGCTTGACTCTGTTAAGGCTCAGGAAGAGTGAGTGAGTCCAGGGCCCCCTCGCAACACTTACCTGGACAGACGACACGGCAGTAGGAAGCTATTCACTTAATGGCTTATAGAAAAGGAGGGGGGTGAACAAGCTGTCAGGGATAATGTACGCCCAAGAGACTTTCCCCCAATGACCCCTTCCTTTACCAATACTGCACCTAAGGTTCTACAACTTTCCAAAATGCTACTGCTAACTGAGCCTTGAATAGAAGCCTGTATCCGGTGGAGATTTCAATTCAGTCCATAACAGAGAACGTTGTAGCTTTCATAGTTTCCTTCCCCCCCTTTCCTTTTTAAACGAATGAATTTATGCATACATGTCCGTATACACAGAGGTCAGAGGTTAGATAACCCTCAGGAGTTGGTTCTTTCTATTCTTTGGGCTCTGGGGATTGAACTCAGGTTTGATAGCGAGCATCTCTACTCAAGAGTCACCTCGCCAGCCCTGTTTGTTTAGTTTCTGAGACAATCTCATTTTTGTAGCCTAGGCTGACTTCAAATTCCATCCTCCTGCCTGAGCCTCCTTAAGTGTTGGAATCGCAGACATGTACCATCATTCTCAATTTGAGTCTTATTTTGGTGAAGAGTGTAAGATCTGAGTCTATATTCATTTTTTTTAAATATAAATGTCTTAAAACTTTAGAATCAATTTGTTGTTAGTCTCAAAATAACTTGATTTCGATTAGGGGTTTTAATCTGTAGATCAAATTTGGAGAAACCTGATCCTAACATAATTGAGTCATCCTGTTCATGAATATGGAACATCCTTTCTTTGATTTTATGGCTTTAGATCTTAAACATACATCTTTTGTTAGATTTATACCTATGGATTTTATTTTAGGGAATTCTAATGAAAACATTTTTTCTGTTTGAAATTTCATACTATATTTGTTCATTGATGTTCTTTTTAATTTTTAGGTTATTCTATGTGTATGTATTTATTTTATGTGTATGAGTGCTTTATCTGCATGTATGTATATACTTGGAAGCCAGAAGAACACGTTGAATCCTTACCCTTTTGCTGATCTTAGCTGTGCAGTCTCAGGCTGTCATTAGTTATATGCTAACTGTAGGGTTTTGTGTTGTTTGTTTGGTAGATACTGTTTACCAAGCTGAAGAAGCTCGGTATATTTGGGCCAGTTGCTCAGTTTTCTCAGGAGAGGCTTAATCTGTATTTAGAGTCCATAAACAAATGAAAAGGTAGGTATAGAGCTTCAGGTATTCCAAACATAGTAGCAGTGAAATATTTATTTCTGGGTTTAAAATTTTGTTAAAAACTATAATTGTTCATTTGCAGTAGCTAGCCATCTTTGACATTATTCATACTTAGTGGTTCTGGTATTGGGCAGTAGTGCTCTGGGTGATCTTAGACTAGGTCAGTAGCTTTAGGATCCCACCTTAGAGAGGATTCTAACAGCCTTCTGCTTTTCATGAAAAGGCCAGTTTGCCAGGGCTCTGATTTTGCAGGAGAAATGCACTGAGTGTTTGCCACAACTGTGCTTCCAATCCAGAGGTCATCTGTTTACCCTCCCTGAGAATGAACTGGTAGACTGCTGCTGGTGGGTAGTTCTCCAGTGGCACTGTGAGGCAAGATTGTAAGGGGTACCTAGGGATTTCACTGTTTGAGTGGCTTTCTCCTTAGTCTTAGGTTAGTACCTTTCCATGTGAGCGATTTCTTGTAGGAATTTGTGCTGATTTCCTGGCCTCTTGAAGGTTGTCTTTGTGTAATTTGACCATTTCTTATTTTTGATTTGGGACTCTGCTTCCAGTGTCTGCTGGTACAACTTGTCTTCCTGTCCTATAATTGAGATCACAATGAAGCCCTGAGCTAAAACCTCTGCATGGGCAGAAAGAAGAGCAAAAGAGAGGAAAAGCAAGCATATTTTGTATGACAGTCAATAGTGTGTGTGTGGTGTGTATGGTATGTGTGTGTGTGTGTGTGTGTGTGTGTGTGTGTGTGTGTGTGTGTGTGTGTGTGTGTGTTGGGGATGTCTTTGAGCTGATACAGGAACTAAATGCCCTTGCCTGAGGTAGTTGACCTTTGGGGCAAGATTATGGGTGGTTCCTGGTAAACAGAAACTGGCCTTATGAGATCTCCTTTTCTGGAAAACAGACACACCCCTCCTACCCCATCTCCAGACTTTTAGGCTTGTTTATCCAATAACATTCTTCTGAGTTGTGTTTAGAACAGTGTCACCAGCACTGCCATTTTGAGGTGCCACTTTGGGTCTAACAAGCTCCATCTGCAGTTTTTTGTTTCTTACTTTTTTTCTTGTTCTCTTGGATTTTCTTTTTTCAAACAATTATTTATTATATTTATATGAGTATGCTATAGCTGTTTTCAGACCAGAAGATGGCATTAGATCCCATTACAGATGGTTGTGAGCCACCATGTGGTTGCTGGGAATTGAGCTCAGGTCCTCTGGCAGAGCAGTCAGTGCTCTTACCCGCTGAGCCGTCTCTCCAGCTTGCTCTCTTGGATCTTGTAGGCGCTTTGCTTCTGTTATGTCCTTCTTTCTGGAAGATAGCTTTTCTGTAGTTTGAGAGGCCTTCAAGAATGGGAGAAATTCGGTATCTTGGCTCAGTTTGTTATCTGTTTTGTTTTGTTTTGTTTTGTTTTTCCAGACAGAGCTTCTTTGTGTACTCCTGGCTTTCCTGGAATTTGATCTGTAGACCAGACTGGCCTCAAACTCAGTGATCCACATACCTATGTGTCCTGAGTGCTAGGCATGTGCCACCATGGCCCTGGCAGGTGTGACATCTTTTACCTAGAAGTAAGAAATCTGTTCATGAACCTGATCTGCTTTTCTGTCTTACGATCTTAGTTTAGTATGTATGTTTCTTTCCGCCTCTTTTTGTAGTTGAAGGTCTGAGTGGTGGTATATAGTGGACCCCATTGGAGAGACAGAAAGTATGATGTATACCTAGGCGGGAACAGTAAGGATTTGCAGATTTGCAGAAAGAAGATGAGGAAGCTTGTGAATAAAAGCACTTAAAGCTGGGTACATTAGAGGTTTATAGAAGGTGGGAAGGACATGGGGCACTGGGCATATGTACAGCTTCAGTAGCCTTTTCTTTGTTTTTCTTTGCATTGTTTTCAATCCTTTCACTTCTGATCGAGAATGTCTTTATCTGCATCACAGACTCCATAAAAAACAAACAAAAACCCTAATGATTTGGGTGAGGACTGGAGAGGTGGCTCAGTGGTTACTTGGAAGGTTACAACCACCTACACCTTCAGTTCCACTGGATCTAATGCCTCTTCTGTCCTCCTCAGGCATCAGACATACATGTGGTGCACATATATATACACATTCAGGGCACATACAAATTATAGGTAAACATTTTAAAATTAATTTTTAAAACATTGAACAAAGCCATTTCAAACACTATGTATAGAATCTGTAAGAGGAAACACGTTGCATTGAGTAAGTAAGCCATATTCTCAGTATCCTGTAGTAACAGGTTTCCATATCAATGGCTGAGCTTGCTGTTTGTTTGGGTATTTTATCGGGTTCAGAAATAGAACTGGTCTGTGCTGTTATTTATTTTGTTGGGAGTTGCTGCCCTCTATCGGATTTATTTGGGAACTGCAGCTTTTCTTCATGGATTCCTTTCTATGGTCCTTACTCCAAGTTGAACACTAAAACACAGATTATTTTATTTCATTTGTCTTAGAATATATATATTTTTGAAACGAGGTTAATATATTATAGACTGGCCTTGATATTACTATGTAGCCAAGGATAATGCTCAACTCCTAATCCTCGTTCTTTCACCTCTCCACTACAGATGTGCCTTACTATGTAAGATTTATGTGGTAGTGAAATGTCTTGTAGTCTACTTAGGTAGAGCTTTGTCATTCGTATGTCTGTGCCCCCAATAAACAGTAAACTTGAAGTTCCAAGCAGTAAACATGAAGTTCCCTGGGTGTTGAGCAAGGTTCCCATGTTCTCAGGCAAGCGGTTAGTGCTCAGTGGGAACTTGACCTCTTCAGGGAGAGCAAAGTAATTATTCTTAATTTACATGGGACCTAACTGAATTGTGATATGAGGACTATGAACATAATGGAGTGGGTCATCCTGTCATCAGAAGGCTAGATAAATAACTGTGGTGAAGACAGGACTGGTTTTTTCATTAGTTGAATAAGTCAAGAGGCAATTACTCTCTCCTTTGATAGATAGTAACAAACAAAATAAAGTATGGTTGAAGTTGAATAGGGTGAAAAAAACTTCCTCCTTGCCTAGACTTAAAGCATTCAGACTTTAAAGTGTGTGTGTGTGTGTGTGTGTGTGTGATTAGATTACATGAAGAAAACAGAAAACATGGAGTAATTATAAAGTTAACACTATATAATCACTGTCCATGTCAAGAAGTAGAAAATCATAAACACTCCAGAGACCTTTTTGTCTTCCTCCTTGGTCATAATCTATAGTAGTCATAGATAATCACTTTTAGGAATTTAAGATAATCATGTCCTTTATAATCTTACATCCCAAGCAATATGGTTTTATATGTTCTTACTGTTAGTGTCAGTGAACTAACGATTCTCTGCATTTGTGAATAGTTGAAAGTTTATTCACTTTCTCTGAAGAGCTCTTTTCCTTTGGACCAGTGTGCTCTGCTTGCAGTTTACATGTTCTCTTTCAGATATGAGGATATATCCGCACATGCTTTTGTTTCTTAGGTGCTCATTTCAGCAGGGCTGATGCTTATAATTGTTGTGTTGGATTATAATGTATATACATTTAATTTTACTAGATAATGTCATTTGTTTTCCTAATTTGGCCCAGTGGTTTGTGCTAACCCCAGCAAAGTATGAGCAAGCCATTGTTCCTCTACAACTAAACAGATAGAAAAGCTAGGGGTCAGACCCAGAGTCTTACATATTTGCTGTGTGTCTACCAGTATGAGCCGATACTTCATTGTGATTTTATCTGTTTGTCTATGATGCTTGGTCTTTTACATAGTAGGCAAGGACTCCACTGCTGAGCATTTAACCCCATCCTCATCTCCCTTTTAAAATCTTGACACAAACTCACCATATTTTTTGGTCTGCTCTGGATTGACTCTAGCCCAACAAGTCTTGAACTCACAGTAGCCCTACCAAGTAGCTAGGATTATAGACTTGCACCACTAGGCCAGACTTCAGTGTGGTTTTATCTTATATTTCCTTGTTTACTAATGAAGCTGAACACTTCTCATAAGTTGGTCGGTTATTGGTTTTAGAGTCTGTTCAGCTCTTTACTCTGTCTACCACCAAGACTGCCCCTTACCGGAAATCTTTTAGTGTGTGAAGGTAGCTTAGGGCCTTTCCATTTATTTTCTCTTCCTTTCTCCCTTCATCCGTTTTGGTGTTTGGGAGGTTCCTTGGTATTCCACTGATCTCTTTTCTTTTTCTTCTCCCTCCATTTTTCTCTGTTTCCCAGACTTTGAAGCGGCTCATGGCAGATGAGGTAAGGAAGCACCGTGTGGCATGTGCATGCTCTAACTCATTTCCTCTACTATTTTCTCTATCTTCTTATTTCCTCTAGCTTATTTTCTATTTTAACATTCACCAGCTCTTGTAACTTTGACTTCCTTTAACTGTAATGAGAGCATGGGTTCTAGTGTCAGGATATGCAAGGTCTTCTCTAACTTCGTTTAACCCATTGCATGCTTTACTTTCATGGTTGGGCAGTTTTAAACTAGAACTCATCCTGCATTCTAGATGCCACTTACATCTTTGAAGCCCCATAGTACTTTTTTTTTTTTCCTATTTTCTTTTGCATACAGCTGCTGGTATTTTCAGTGGGTTGCGCTGATAAAGCTGAGGCTTACTGCAGCCTCTACCCCCGTCAGCACTTACATTTAAGGACGGTTTATCAGTATTTGTTTAGCAGAGAAATAGCATATGTACCTCTAAAGTGCAGTGCATTCTTTGCTGAGTAGGTGTCATGCTAAGAGATTTGAAAGAATATGTTTTGAACTCTGGCTATTTTCATATCTCAAGTGCCATGGGACACACAGAAGAGAAAAAAATAGCTTTTGATTTTAAGACAGTCACTTCTTTGTCCCATATTGCTTATTTATCTTAAACTCTGTGGTTATAGATACCTCCTGAAGGGAAGGAGCTTCATGTACCCTGGTCACATTTATTATTGGGTAGCTAGAAGGAAACACATTTTTTTGAGATAAATTTATACATGAGATACTTTTGGTTCTATGCTGCTAAGAATGCTTAGAAATGGCAGGAGAAATTTACAATGGTTTTCTTTTTAGAAGAGTTTTCAATTTTTCAATTTTTGTTTTTTACTTTTGGAGACAAGGTTTTTCTGTGAAGCTGTGGCTGTCCTGGAACTTACTCTGTAGACCAGGCTGGCCTTGAACTCCCAGAGATCTGCCTGCTTCTGCCTCTTGAATACTAGGAATAAAAGGTGTATGTTCCACACTAGCCTAGAGAGGTTGGAAACCTTAAGGCAGCATTGCTGTCTCTTACGCATTATTATAGATATAGGAATAAAGTTGGTGTGCTGTGTTAGTTCTAACAAAAATGATTTCTTCCTTTCTTATCATTAAAAACCTTGGCTGTGTAAACTAAAAGTACTAAGCAGGTGCAAGAGGGTAAAAGGTTGGCTATTTGGTGCTTGGCTTGTTAAGTTGCGGATTGTGTTGTGTTAACATGTGGATTGCGCTAATGCTTCTTTCTCTTTCTTAGCTGGAGAGATTTACCAGCATGAGGATTAAGAAGGAGAAAGAAAAGCCCAATTCTGCCCATAGAAACTCCTCTGCGTCATATGGAGATGACCCCACTGCTCAGTCATTGCAGGACATCTCAGATGAGCAAGTTCTTGTCCTCTTTGAGCAGATGCTGGTAAGCCACAGTCCAAGCTCTGGGGCCTCTTTCCCAGCACGCGTTTATGGGCATTTGTCCGTCTGCTGTGGTGTGTGGTCTCCTAAGGTGATGTTTACTATAAAAAAAAAATCTAGGCTCAATGTAAAACATTTTAATATTAACCCCATGAAATAATGGATAAATATGCAAGTACCAGTCCACAGGATTGGAATCTGTGCATTAAGCTTAGGAATATTTGATTACTGACTACCTTGTTAATGTCTTCCTGGCAATATCTCGCCACAAAGACGTCTATGAGTGGACCAAGCCCTGAGGTAGTGTGGTGACCATTTTGAGGCTAAGTCAGATGAAGCGGGGAAGCATTGAGCTCTGTACAAAGACTAAACTGAGGAGTACAAAGCTCTGAACAAAGACTAAAAGGGGAGTACAAGGCCTGAGGTCTCTGTTTCGTGGGGGATGTGGAAAGAGAGTGCTGAAACCAGCTTACTAATAGATGGCCTTTGAGGATTGTATCTGAAGTCAGTGTAATTGTGAGGTGTATACATAGTTGTGACTTACTTTTCGGTCCTTAATGAGAACAGGGACACTTTGGGTGGACACCCTGACATAGCCAGAATTAGTGATTAGGGCTCAGATTTTGTTGGTGTTAATTTTTTTTTTTTTAATGGTAGCAGTTATTCAGTGCTGGAGAGATGAGGTCAGCCTTCAATGCAGAAGACATTATATATGGCTTCCTTTCAGCAGTAGAAAAGAAAATATTCAACTGTATTATTTCCCAGAAGTGTGTGTGTGTGTGTGTGTGTGTGTGTACACATGTTAAAGTATCCAGTGGTATATACCCAGCATGCAGGCATCATACCAAGGATGATGTCTGGGGATCTATACTGAAATTAATTAAATTCTATTCCTGAGGAATTTTTATTAATTATCATTACTTAAGCCTCTAGGAATCAGGAAACATATTTGTTCCCTAATGATTTACTGTGTCCAACTCATTACTAATAATTTAGTGTTGAATAATAAATATTAAACACTAAAAACTTACAAGGGGCAGAGAGATCTCTTGAGTTCAAGACAAGTTTGGTCTACATAGTGAGTTCCAGGATAGCCTGAATTATATAGTAAGATCCTGTCTCAAAACAAAATCAAAAATACTTACAAGGTAATTTTTTTCTGTCTCTTTGCTCCCTCTCTTTGCTAGGTGGATATGAACCTGAATGAGGAGAAACAGCAGCCTTTGCGAGAGAAGGACATTGTCATCAAGAGGGAGATGGTGTCCCAGTATCTGCACACTTCCAAGGCTGTAAGCTCTAGGGCAGGTGCTCACAGGAAGCTGCGTCCTTATTCTGGGCCTGCTTATTTTTCTGAGTTTGTAGACTGTTGTGTGCCTCTCTGAGCTCTGCTACAGCCTGTTCTGTAAGCCTGCCTTGACTGAGCTCATAGGAGCCCCACCTTTCTGACTTACACTTGGGTTCCTGGACTGTTTGAGCTGACACTTAGTTTGTCGCAGTTGGGTGGTTTCTGTTGTGGGTATCTGCGTGGTATCTTTTAAGCTCATGATTGGGCCCAGTGTTTACTCACTCTGTATGCCTCTTTCCAGGGCATGAACCAGAAAGAGAGCTCTAGGTCTGCCATGATGTACATTCAGGAGCTGAGGTCGGGATTGCGGGATATGCACCTTCTTAGCTGCCTTGAGTCCCTTCGAGTTTCTCTCAACAACAACCCTGTCAGGTGAGAATTCTGAGAAAACTACCAGAAACCCAATGTGTAGTTCACTGGTGGGGGTGATCAAAGGAGGCAGGGTAATATGAGAAAGGTCTGGATTGCGAGTAAAAGCTTCTGGGAGAGATTTGGCAAACAGCCTTTATGATTAAAGTTGATATTTGTCTTTGATCTATTTCTTACAGTTGGGTACAGACATTTGGTGCTGAGGGCCTAGCCTCCTTATTGGACATTCTCAAACGACTCCATGATGAGAAAGAGGAGACTTCTGGGTAAGGAATGCTGGGTCTTTATATTTTCTAGGTTGAGGGCCAAGAGGGGGCTTGGCTTGAATATGCGGCTGGATTAAAGACAATTTTATGGTACAGGAGATAAGAGGATAAGATTATAGAGGGAGGAAGATACAGACCAGAAAGAGAATTAGTCTCCAGTTCTTTCTCTGTCTGGAAAGAGGATCTGATTTCATTTTCAGCTATACTGTGATCTGGCCTGGGCCATATCACACTTGGAGATTTTTTTTGATTAGTTTGGGTTTAGTCTTTGGGGTGGGGATAAAGTCTGTGAATACCAGAAACCATTTTAATCTGCCATGGTGCCATCCAAAGCGTACTACTTCTGAGATCTTTTCTGAGACAAAATACAGCGATTGGGCCTGCGTGTACTAGCGATTGGGCCTGCGTGTACAGCGATTGGGCCTGCGTGTACTAGCGATTGGGCCTGCGTGTACAGCGATTGGGCCTGTGTGTACTAAGGTGTGAAGTCTTTCAGGTAGTAGGCAAGGAGTAATAGATGGGATAGAATCTTGACAGAATTTAGTACCGAGCTGCCTAGAGAAAGTCAAGGGATAAGAGTTTAGTTTGCATGTTTAATACACTTTTTAATATTGTTGGGGTTCAAACTCAGGGCTTCCATTTGCTGGACGAGTATTGTACAACTGAATTATGCCCTAGCCCCAAATTGACAGATTTTTAATTTAACACTAAATTCTTAGATTACAATGGTATTAGCCAGCTAATTACTTTTGTTAGTGTTTCTGGGCCAAGTGCTTTGTACTATAGGGCTGGACAACCTTTGACATCGCAGTGCAGTGTCATCTTTGCGCATGCTGGGCTACATTCATAGCTGCCTGTTAGATTCTACTCAGCTACTAGTTGCAGGCTTTCCTAATGTCCTGCTTTACAAGATTGAACAATCATAAGGAAAGATGCATTATAGGGACTTTACTGATCCTGTTTTCTGTGTGCAGAAACTACGACAGCCGAAACCAGCATGAGATTATCCGCTGTTTGAAAGCTTTCATGAACAACAAGGTGAGAGTTTCCCCGTTTTTTGACTCCAGCCCTCATCTAGATGATTTCTCCTTTGTTGGCAGTTTCCCAGAGGGAGTAGAAACTGAGGTTCAAAGCTTTGGCTCTCCTTTCCGTACTGTAATGTACTTTACTGACTGCCACATATATGAGCCTCCATGGAATTCTTTCCCACTTCTAACTCCTGACTTAGAGTAGGCTAAGTGTCCCTTTATTAAGCTTGTTAGTTGTTTAGCGATGTTTGCTTTATTTCCTTCCCTATTCTCTACATTAAATCTGTCCCAGCCCACGTTTCCCTTAAGCTTGTTTGAACTCTAGTCGTTCCTGCCTCCACCTCCCAAGTGCTGGATTACAGATGTGTGCCGCTGTGCTGTTACTTCAGAACGTTCATTCCAGCGTTAGAATCACACTGCATAGTCCTGGCTGTATTAGAACTTCCTATGTAGGCCAGGCTAGCTTCAAATTTACATAGTTCTCCTGCCTCTGCCTCACCTGTGCTAGGATTAAAGGTGTCCATCACCACTCCCAAGTTAGAATTCTTTTTCTCATCCATTTTGCTTTTAGACCCAGGAAGTCTGCAGTTACTGTTTGAGTAGAAATCTACTTTTTTTTCTATTTTACTTTACTATAACTAATCATCTCCTTAGGATTGGGGGTGGGGGAGCAATAAAAATCAAAGGAATTTAATTTATGAAGGTGTGAAATTCTGTTGTGTGTCATAAAATTTTTACTTTGTTGTAATCATTTCTGTTTAGCTATTATTGGGAAAGTGTTCTCTACTCCTGTGCTAGCTTAGAGTCCACAAACTGGGTATCTTATACAACAGAAACGTATTGTCTCAGTTCTGAATGATTGAAGTCCAAGATCCCATGTCAGCCAGAGCTTTGTGGGAGTATGTGTGTTCTGGGCTCCTCTCCTGCTTTCTTGTAGTTTGCTGGCTTTGGCTTATAGATGGAACATTCTCATTTGTGCTCCATGTTCTTGTGATGTTCTCTCTCTCTCTCTCTCTCTCTCTTTCTCTCTCTTTCTCTCTCTCTCTCTCTCTCTCTCTCTCTGTGTGTGTGTGTGTGTGTGTGTGTGTGTGTGTCTGGAGGTAGATTTCTTTTGTCCATAGGGACCAGACATACTGGATTAAGAACCTACCTTACTTCACTGTCATTTAGTTAATCTTATCTGCAACTACTGTATCCCAAGAGGTTACATTCTAAGGCCCTAGGGGGTTAACATTCCTACATGTATTGAGGAGATGACATTCTATTCATGAAAGTCCTAAACGTGTCCTTCTGTATATGTGTTGGTTGCCCTTAAGCCTCCCTCCTTTCTTCTTATCTTTCCAGTTTGGAATCAAAACCATGTTGGAGACGGAAGAAGGAATCCTACTGCTGGTCAGAGCCATGGATCCTGCTGTTCCCAATATGATGATTGATGCAGCTAAGCTGCTGTCTGCCCTCTGTATCCTGCCGCAGCCAGAGGACATGTATGTGCCTAGATTTATTTCTGCATTCCCGTTTTACCATCTTCCTTTAGCATAGAGGAAAACTAAGTTACTTAGATGTTCACTCGGTCTAGGACACCAGGTCGTAAGGCCATATTTCTTCTCAGAAGTGAATGTTAGAATCTTACAGGTAGAGTTATCTGATTATCCAAAATGCTACAAACAGAAACGTTTTTGATACCATCATGATACTCCAAGTAGAAAAGTCCATACTGTGAAATAGTTATGTGTGCAGTATTATTAGCAGTACAGTATAAAATTACTGTCAGGCTATAAGGTGTCTGAAACATATGTGAATTTCATGTTTAGATTTGAATATCACCCTCAAGTTAATTCATTTTGTATATGCAAATATTCCAAAATCTCTTTGTAAAAAATGAATTATAAAACATGATTTACAGCATTTTGAACAAAGATAGTAGCTGGCAAGATGACTCAGGAAAGGCACTTGCCTCAAAGCCTTGACTATCTGAGTTTGATCTTTCAGGACCTACATAGTAGAAAGAGAGAATGGACCCCAGTAACTCTGACCTCTATGTACACACCATGACACACATCACAACACACTCTGGTGTGCATGTGCACTATCGAAATGGCTCCGAGGGTAAAGGCAATTGCTAAAAAGCCTAATGATCTAAGGGACCAGTGTAGCAATAGGGAAAACTGATTCTCACAAGCTGTCCTCTAATTTATGCACATGCATGTACATATCCATGTGCACACAGATGTCTGTGTACACATGTACACACACACACACACACAAATCCATGTGAATTAAAACAATTTTAAGCTTCTTAAATGATGATAATTGATGTGACCACTGAAGTCTAATAGGGAGACAGAGAGATGGCTCAGAGGATAAGAAGAACACTGGTTATTCTAGGGGACCCAGGTTCTATTCCCAGCACCCACAATAGTTTGTTACTTCAATCCAGAGAATCCAATGCCTATTTCTCATATCTGGGCACCAGCCATGCACGTAGTACACAGACATGCAAACAGGCAAAACCCAACATGCATAAAGCAATATAATTTTAAATAAAAGAAAGTGTAGTAGGCTTATATCTTAGATAAGGTTACTATTGCTGTGCTGAAACGCCATGACAAAAAGCAACTTGGAGAGGAAAGGGCTTATTTCACTCGAATTTCCTTACAACAGTTCATCATGAAAAGCAGTGAGGACAGGATCTAGCAGGGCAGGAACCTGGAGACTGGAGCTGATGCAGAAATCATGGAGGAGTGCAGCTTCCTGGCTTGTTTCCTATGGCTGACTTAGCCTGCTTTTTTATAGAATCCAGGACTACCAACCCAGGGATGGCCCCACTCACAATGGGCTAGGCCCTTCCTTATCAATCACTAATTAAGAGTCTATCTTATGGAAGTATTTCCTCAATTGAGGTTACTCCTTTCAGATGACCCTAGCAAGCTGACATAAAACTCAGCTCGTACAGCTTATCTGCTACATCTCCATTAATACTGTTTTACCTGGAACAAAGGTTTCCTTTTTTATTGTCAAATATGTGTTTAATTTTAGAAGCAGGTAAGGAGACAGTTTCTCTATGTAGCCCTTGTTGTCCTTAAACTAATCCTGTAGACCCGGTTGGCCTTGAACTCACAGAGGTCCACCTGCCTCTGCCTCCAGAGAGCTGTGATTAAAAGAGTGTACCATCATCATTAATAATGAGGTGCAGCTCATTATTGTTTTATTAATTAATCCAACAATATTATAAATATATGAAATTTTAAAAAAAAACAACAATTCATTTCCCCCCCGAAATTCTGCTTTGAAAAGAACTATTGCTAATAATGGCTTGGATAGAGTTCATATAGTTTTTTTTCTAAGCATAAACATTCTATTTCCTTGATTCTTAGAAATCTTACAGTCTTAGAGCTGAGAAATAATAGTTTATGCTTATAAACCTTTTAATATATAGAACAGGTTTTTGTTTTCTTAGAAGTGTTGGTTTAAGAAAAGTAAAATACCACTTTTTTCAAACACCCCTCACTCCCCCACCTCTTGTACCCTCTGTAGGTTTTTAAAGGTAGATTGTTTTTTAGTCTAGACTGACTTCAAACTCATGGACCAGGTTAGACATCTGATTCTCTTGTCTCATCCTCCCGAGTCCTGAAATGTCACGTGTGTGTCACCACATCTAGCTTCAGCTTGGTTATTTTTATTTAACAGATTTTGGACATCATTCTCTTTTATTGGTATTTAATAGATTTACCTTATTTTTAGTGGGTATGTAAAATTTTATATGTAGGTGTATAAAATAGCACGCGCTGAAATCTGCCTTCTATTTCACTTATTTAACATTTCTGCAGTTTCTAGACTTTAGGTATACTGAAGCAGATTCTGACCTTGCTGTGAATGATAAGAATTTTTACCATTACCAATGGTGTCATAATAAACATCTCTGCATGTTTTCTGTTATATTTATGCATTTATATTGGATAGCTTTCTAGAAGTAGACCACATGTAATGTACATTAGATATTGATGGTACTATTAATATCAGATGGTCCTTAAAAAGTCAGAGTAACTTATATTTCATAGCTCAAAGATTTTAACTTTGTATTCATGAGTAGGAGTCTAGGAATGGGTTTCAGGAAATTATTCTCAAAAGATAGTCAGCTGCTTTTATCAGATTCTAGTATCAGTTGAGGTTAAGAAAATAATTTGAGAAATCTGAAGCACTGGCGATATCTTGTTTCCTAGTTGGTTTGTTCCCTGTCTTATCTCTCCATGTCTGTGTCAGTGCACCGAGGCAATTCTCTTTGTTTTCTTGGGCAGGAATGAACGAGTTCTAGAAGCAATGACAGAGAGAGCTGAAATGGATGAGGTCGAACGCTTCCAGCCACTTCTGGACGGATTAAAAAGTGGGACCTCTATTGCCCTCAAAGTATGTATACACCCTTAAAACTGCTCCAACAGTAGAGTAGAGTAGAATTCAAACCGGAGAGACCAGAGTTCATCTGTCCTTCATTTCTGTGGTATGGAACATTGAATCTAGGACTTTGCTTATTCTGGATAACTCCCTTATTACTGAACTACCACTGAACAAGGAACTGGGGAGCCCTTTTTAATTTCTTATTTCATGATATTTTTATTTTGTTTTGTAGTCTGGACTGGCCTCAAACTCATTATATAGTCCAAGCTAGACATATCTGATCCTTTTGTTCTAGCCTCCCAAGTCCTGGAATTACATGTGTGGTAATTGCCCAGGCTAGTCTTGGTGATCTTTCTCCTTTCTGAGGCACACAGGTCTATACCACCAGATTTAGTGTCATTTGGCTTTGTAATAGAATATATGGAGGCTAGAGAGTTGGCTCATCAGTTAAGACCATATACTGCTCTTCCAGAACACTTAAGTTCAGTTCCCAGTACCCATGTCAGACAGCTCACAGCTGGGTATAGCTCAGTTCTAGGGGTATTTGATAACTCTGGCTTCTTTGAGCATTGGCATGCATGGGTGTACACACATGCACACACATGCACACATGCACAAACACACACACACACACACACACACACACACTGGGTATAGCTCAGTTCCGGGGGTATTTGATAACTCTGGCTTCTTTGAGCATTGGCATGCATGGGTGTACACACATGCACATACACACACACACACGCACATAAAATTGAAAATAATACAGATTTTTAAAGTTTTTAATAAAATATGTAGTATGGTTCTTAGTTATAGTTTTTATATTTTAGTTTTCTTTTTCCTAAAGCAAAATAATTTTTTCTCTGAAAAGTAAAGAACTGCTTTTCTCCTTGTGATATTGGTAGGATAAACCAGTTATTTATTAATATCTTAGGAAAATCAAGGTTCTGTGGTAACATACTATTTCCTTGGATTCATTTAAGTGCCTCGGTTCTCCGGAGTTGTGCTCATCAAGATTTTGTTGCTCTAGTATACATTTCTTCTCTATAGTTTTTATTCTGTATCTTTTATGGAGCTCCAGAATGTATATAAATAGTGGAATCCTTGCCCATCAGGTTGGCTGCTGACACAGCCGCTGCATTTGCTTGTTTCAGGTGGGATGCCTACAGCTCATCAATGCTCTCATCACCCCAGCTGAGGAACTGGACTTCCGAGTTCACATCCGAAGTGAGCTGATGCGCCTGGGGCTGCATCAGGTGTTGCAGGTAAGATGGAACCTTTCCTTAGAAAGGCTGGACTGGCCTTCCTGCTCTTACAGCCCTGATCATCTCTGAGGTGATTCTGGTTTTCAACTTAAACACCAGGTGGAAAGGCTTGGATTTGGCCTCTCTCCTCACACCACTTCTGTGATTGACAGGAGCTTCGAGAGATTGAAAATGAAGATATGAAAGTACAGCTATCCGTGTTTGATGAACAAGGGGATGAAGATTTCTTTGATCTGAAGGGACGGCTGGATGATATCCGCATGGAGATGGAATATCCTTTTATGACCGATGACTCAGTTCATGACAGATGGTGCATTTACTTGCAGACTGAATGTATGGAATAGTGTGGAGAATGACGACTTAGAGTAGGGCATAGGACATGTGGCACATGCCTTGAGTTTGTCTCCTAGCACTCAGGAGGCAAAGAGAGGATCTCTTCTGAGTTTGAGGCCAGCCTGGTTTTTACAGTGAACTCCAGGCCAGCTAAGGCTATACTGTGAGAGTCTGTCTCAAAAATATATATATTTATTTTTAATAAATAAAGGTGGTGTCTTCATATTGCTATTGGCTTTATTTACTTCAGCATAGACTAGGAAAGCTAGTAAAGGTGATCTTTTAACATAAAGGCACCCATCACCCTGGCAGTCATTCAAGTACTAAAGTAACATGTTATAGCCAGATTGTCCTCATATCCTAAAGCATCCGTCCAAATCTCTGTACGCTGCCTACAGCATGATAACTTCCTGGATGTAGGGTGCAACCGACAAGCAATAATACTATTACACAGTTGCCTACCTGCCACAGTGAGTTTGAGGTGGTTCTATTTTTAGTTTCTTCAAGCTAGATATGAGGAATCCTATGTCTATGGACAATGCCACTCTTGGTGAAGGAACTAGTGGTGTTTTAGGAACAGCTGTTACAGTAGAAGTAGTGTCTTGATCCTTTCTCTTAGCTTCTGTTAAACAAGCAACCTGTCAAACAGCTTCTAATTACTTGATTTCCTTAGCTTGTCCTTCTTTCTACTGACTTTGGTGAAGTTTTCCAGATTATTTTAAACACAGTGAAAGATTCAAAGGCAGAGCCACACTTCCTGTCTATCTTGCAGCATCTCCTGTTGGTCCGAAATGATTATGAAGCCAGGTAAGCTGATAATGCGTATGGGAAAATTTGAGTCTAGATGGAAAAACAGCATCCTTAAATTCAAAGATTGTTCTAGAAAGGTAAAAATAAATAAATAAATAAAGACTGGATTAGGTTCATTAGTTACAGATCTAAAGGGAATTGATTGTCAAATCAATAGTAGTAGAAGCTACTACCACTTCTACTGTAAGTCTACTGGTGAGTTTGACATAGCATATCAACTGCTTTAATTCAGTTGAAAGGTACGTCTTTCGACAGGATATTGGGTATAAAATAAATTGTCCTTAGGAGGTAGTGGGTAAGTGGGGTGAGAATGACCACAAAGAGAGAGGGGAACCTAAAGTTCTTTCTGCTTGCTTGGAAGTAGAGATCGGCTGTAGCATGACAAGAAGGATCATAAGCCTGGAATGAAGCCTGGGCATTGGGAAGCAGATATTAAGAGATTATATTGGTAGATAGAGAGATGGCTCAGTAGTTTAGCGTGCATACTGCTCTTGCATAGGACCCAGCAGTTTCCAGCACTCAACATTAGCTCCACAGACCACCTGTAATTCCATTTGACTTCCGTGGCACTTTTATACATGTACATATACACAGATCACACACAAAGTAGAAAAATTAAAAATGTGTGTGTGTGTGTGTGTGTGTGTGTGTGTGCACATGCATGTCAGCAGTTATGTGCTTGGGGTTGAACTCTGCATTTTCTGCATGCTGAGTATGTATTTTACCACTGAGCTACATCCCCCAACCTGTAAGAGCTTTTGAGTATGTGAGGTAGGAAGAATGAAAGCTGATCTAGAAGAGGTGAATTTGCTAACACAGCAGTAAAGCTTCTCTTAGCTTCATCAAAGCTCTTTTTGGAGTGCTAATCCTTAATTCTTTTTATTGTCAAAGCCATTAACTTTTCTTGATCCAGAATAATTCTGGAAGATTCCTTTTTTATTTTCCTTTGTAAATCTGTTTTGTTTCTTTCATAGGCCACAGTACTATAAATTGATTGAAGAATGTATTTCTCAGATAGTTCTACACAAAAATGGAACTGATCCTGACTTCAAGTGCCGACACCTGCAGATTGATATTGAGAGATTGGTTGGTAAGCGTGCTTTTATACCTGGCTCCTCTGAACACCTAGCACTTCTGCATTTTGCTTTCATCTTTCAGTGAAATTTTCAGAGAAATTATTTTAGTCTCTATTTTAGTTCTTTCTCCATATACCCTCTTTGCTGGGATTATTTGGTCTCCTTGGTTTATTTCTGCATAGTGAAAATCTTGCCCTTTGTTATACCCTGTTTTTTTGCAGGGACTTTAGGTATTTTCTGACCCTGCTGGTCTTAGAATCATAAATGTCACAAAAGGCACCCTTCATGTGATTTCTTTGTTGCACTTAGAAATCCTAGGTTAAGGGCCAGCAAGGTGGCACTAAGTAGATGTGTTTGCATGTGGGCCTGAGGACCTGAGTTTGTACCCTGGATTCCGTATGGTGGCAAGGAAGAACCACTCTTGATAGTTGTTGTCTGATTTCCACACATGTGACATACACATGCCTATGCTCAGCACATACATATACACTCATATACACAAGATACACACAAAATAGGAAACAACTATATAGATAAAACTTAGAGGACATTGTAAATTGTAGTTAACTGAAATTCCCATTTCTTGGTCTAGTGCAGACCATTAAGAGCGATAGCATCAGCAAGGACAACCCTGGAGTGTGTTTGAGGCTTAGGAGCAGATACGCCAACCTCAGCACTGAGACTTGACTTACTTTGTTGTTTTCAGATCAAATTGCTTTTTCTTTTCAGATCAAATGATTGATAAAACAAAGGTGGAAAAATCTGAGGCCAAAGCTACAGAGCTGGAAAAAAAGGTGTGTATGAGGAGATGGGGCTAGAGGGCTTCCTTATGTGTGAAACTTGGGTTCACTCTCTAGCATCATCCACAAATGTGTGTATGCAACAAACAACACAAGTAAATTTGGAGTGTATCTTTTTTCTTAGAAGCTAATTAGGTTTTTGATATTTGAGAACAGTATTGTCTGATATTTTGAAAGTATTCAGAATCTAAAGATTCCTAAAGAAAAATTTTTTTGTTAGCGGAAAATGGGGTATTAATGTGAAATGAGAAGCTAGAGGTGATCTTGTATAGTTCTTGGGACACCAGACAACACTGCAAAGACAGATGATATTCTATATAAGTGTGCATCTCAAGTTCCTTTTATCTCTGTAGTACTTAAGGAGTCCTTTTGTGGCTGGAATTGTGCACTGCAGCTGTCCTGGTTTGTGTTAGTCAGGGTTACTATTGCTGTGATAAGACACCATGACCAAAAGTTTTTGTTCAGCATCAAAAGTAGTGAAGTCAAGAACTCATGCAGGGCAGGATCCTGGAAGTAAGAGCTGATGCAGAGGCCATAGAGGGTGCTGCTTACTGTGGCTTGTTCCCCATGGTTTGCTCAGCCTGCTTTCTTAATAGAACCCAGGACCACAGCCCAGGAATGGCCCCACCCACAATGGGCTGGCCCCTCCCATATTGATTAGTAATTAAGAAAATGCCTTATAGCTGAATCTTATGGAGGCATTTTCTCAATTGAGGCTCCCTCCTCTATGATGACTCTAGCTTATATCAAGTAGACATAAAACTAACTAGGATGTGGTTAAAGGTCTTTCATGTCTTGGGTTAGTTGGCTTGGTTTTTAGCTATAAAAATAGGAAAACAGAAAATGATGTCTCATTCTCTTTTCCTTTAACTTTGATGTTAAGGTCAAGACTGTGCTGTTCTGCTCTTTTCAAAGCATTACTTGGGAGGTGGTCAGTACGGTCTGTAGAGTAGGTGTTGGGACATAGTAGTAAATTCTAGGGACTAGCCCTTAGGCTCTTTACTGGGATGAAGAGCAGCCTAGCTTGATTTGTGTTGCTGTGATCAACACTAGATCATCTTACAGTCTGTCATCAAGGGAAGCCGGGGCTGGAGGTTGAAGCAGAAACTAGAGGAATGCTGCTTACTGTCTTTTCCCATTGACTTGATCAGCTACCTCTTACATACCCCAGGTCTACCTGCCTAGCTAGGGATGGCACAGTTCATGGTGGACTGAATCCTCCTGCATCAGTTAGCAGTTAGGAGGATCCGACACAAACAGGAACTACAGACCAGTCTGATTTGAGCAATGATTCATTTGCAGTTCCCTCTTCCCAGGTGACTCTAGGTTTGTGTTGACAGTTGAGGCTGTAACAGAAAGCTTGCTGGGAGTCTGAGTTGGGTTTTTCCCCCCTTCTAGTTGGACTCAGAATTAACAGCTCGGCATGAGTTACAAGTAGAAATGAAAAAGATGGAAAATGACTTTGAGCAGAAACTTCAAGATCTTCAAGGAGAAAAGGATGCCCTGGATTCTGAAAAGCAGCAGATCACTGCACAAAAACAAGACCTGGAAGCAGAGGTGTCCAAGCTGACAGGAGAGGTAATGTCTGAGCAGGGATGGCAGCGTGCCTGCATCTGCCCTCTGTAGCTCAGCTCTGCTGGCCATGGGGCTACACTGTTCTTGGCTCCTTAGGCTCCCCATTCGAGGGAAGAGCAGTTATTAGATGGTGTTTTAAACTGTCGTTTACTGTTTTTAATTTTGGGAGCAAATAATATATAAGACAAAAATTTAGAAAATACAGAAAAATGTAAAAGAGTAATAAAAGTTGCTTACAGCAGTATCCAGAAATCATACATTTAGGAGTAAACACTAAAATATTGACTTGCTTTTCCGTCCAACTTAGTTTATGGATCTGACAGCTTCACTCTCTTTTTTCTGCAGTTACAAATGCTTAGATGACCTGCAGTCCTGCTGACTTGTTTACACAGTTGTGGGGCTGCCTGCATAGCACATACTTCAGCTTTATACTGAGTGAACTCAAAGCACACTTAAAATAAGAACACAAAGACTTGAGTTCTAGTTTTGTGACAGAAGAGTCATGTGATCTTGTGACCACTCAGTTCGTCTGTAGTTAAACAGTCGTCCTTGAAGTAGGGTCAGAACTACTTTCTTGTGTGTTGCTTCTTTAGGTTGCCAAGCTATCAAAAGAACTAGAAGATGCCAAGAATGAAATGGCTTCTCTCTCTGCTGTGGTTGTTGCACCTTCTGTTTCTAGCAGTGCTGCTGTCCCCCCTGCCCCTCCTCTGCCTGGTGACTCTGGCACTGTTATTCCACCTCCCCCACCCCCACCCCCTCTTCCTGGAGCTGCC